>BSBK01002853.1:5000-725000 GCA_027943335.1 Chamaecyparis obtusa
TGAATGTCTATCACACCCTTTTTTCTAATTATGTACAAGATGATATTCAAAATCCCAGAGCTGCAGAGGACTAGAAGCACAATTTTGATTTTGGTTTTGGTTTTGTCTTTCTATCTTGGTTTTGTCTATTTTCTTGAAGGTACAATGCAAGGATGTCATATTTCTAGGCCAGATGATCTCTACAATCCCAAAATTGCCTAGTATGCTTCAAAGAAATTAACAGACCAATTTAAATTTATAAATTTTATTGTAAAAACATATAGAAAGCACTCAGAAGACCTTTTAGTCAATGGGGTTAATTAACTAGGTTAATCTATTTATGTTTTAGTTTAAATATGTTTTTAGTGACAATTAAATTGTTTTTAGCTTTTGATAAATAGGAATGTAATTTTTTTAAAACAATTCTATTATATTTACAAGACAATTAAATTGTTCTTCATTCTTTATAAATAAGAATGTAATTTTTAATAATATATAATAATAATAATATAATTCTTATTTATAATATTTTTGATAAAATTATAAATATAATTTATTGATAAAATTGTAAGGAAACTCAGGTGCGGAAACAGCTTCCTACGCTAATCTCTATAGGAGAGTATTGTGCAAATTCTTATAAATCCTTACAATTTCAGATTCGTTAACTACTTTAACAAAGATATTGCAACCACATATAATACATATAGAAAAATAGAGAATGACACAATGATATACCCTGGGGAAAACCTTTCGGTAAAAAACCCCAGCACTCCAAAACTTGCACAATGTATTATCTTCAACACAAAGATTACAATACACTTGCAATGCAAGTTCTTTCAGGAAATGAGAGACAAAGCCAACAAGACTTAAATTTCTGTTATATCTCTCCCATAGGAGCAGCATCATATATATAGACTCCTCTGGACCCAAAAATAGGCACAACCACCAAGACCCATGCACAAAGCCACATGTACACAGTTGTTACATGCAATCCCAAGAATAGGCGTCCATCCCTAGAATAGACTATGACAGCTTGTCATAGAATCCACCAAAAATAACGATCACAAGAGAAGTGTAAGAGAATCTGTCATACCAACCTATTTTTGGCATATTCTCTTACACACACCAACCACTTCTTCTTGGGTGCCCAAATAGGCCCAAGTCATAAGATGCTCTTACACCTGTCATAGCACATTCCTTAAATAGTTCTTACGCGTCATAGGAATCCGTCATGACCGTTTCAGTCATGATCTCCTTACGCACAAGATGCCGACACATCAAGTGGAGTGACACATCAACATGCCAACTAGACATGTACACTCACACTTAATTACATTATTTGCAAAAAATACATTTACAAAACAAATAATAAGAATAGGAATTATCCAAGGTTGAGACACCTTATTCCTAACAAAAATTACAAATGTAATAGAATATTATTCAAGAAAAAATTATTGTACTTCAAAGAAATTGTTCATAATAGATAGTAGATACAATTTGAAACTAATATCTACTCTTGCAATCTTAGCATGGCAAGAGCACTACTAAGAATAGATAGACCAGGGCAACCATATCTCTGCAAGCCATTCTATACCTAAAGAGCCACCTTAATATTTGCAAGCTTTGGCACAATCTCAAATGGAAATTTGATCTCATTTCAATGAGGTAAAAAAATATTAAAAAATTTATAAATGTGAAAAAAGAGAGTTATATATTTATATATGAATATTTCAATAAAAGACAGTATAAATTATAATTGTATGAGAAATATATGCTAAAAATATGATAAGTGTGTTCATAATCACAAACAGTAGAGTTCTGAACAAAACTAACATATGATGCTTCTCCAGGAAAGAAAAAAAAGGCAACAATTGAATGTTTCAAGTAACCAACAAAGAAGAAAAAGATCAATGACTGTTGCCTCTGATTTCAATAGAGTCAACTTGACTACAATCTGACAAAAAATAAATCAATTTACAGTAGTTAAGAGAGTATGATTTCTTTTTAGTCCTACACTATTAAAAAACTGACACATTTGTTAAAATTCCTAAAATTCAAATTCATTTTCTCATATTGTAGAGTTCAGACTATTGTTGAACATAACAACTATTATAGAAAATTTTCCTGATCCCAATGTGGTTTGGTGGAGAGAGGATTGATCTTAATTCAAGTGAAGAATTTGAGATTTCATAGTTCAAAAAAGAAACAACCCTATTAAATTGGAAGAATTTGACATTTCATACACCGGGAAAGAAACAATCGTATTGGATTGAATTTTTTAGTTATAATTGCAACCAGTACTCAAACTAATAAGACTCAATGATGGTTTGTTTCAGTCCAATTGTCATCCTATTGATCTAAATTCAAGAAAGTACATTTAATACCATAAATAAGAATTAAAATATAGCTAACAAAGATTGCAAGTGAATCTTGATTGAATATACAATTCAAAATTGTTCCACACAAGCTTACATACAGTGCTTACCCACAGTCACTTCCTTCACAAAATTTCTTTGCCCTATCATCATCTTCTATATTTAATGTACACTTACATCCATAGCTCCATGAACTAATTTTGATAGATCCATAGCATTTGTGGATATTTCCTACATTGCAAGTTCATGATCAACACACAAACACAACAAAATCCTTATTGACAAGGGTTTCTTCAAGTAAGGTGAATATTTACATTTGTATTATTTCATTTACACATTTACATTTCAATTCAAGGTTGATTCCTCAATATAGGACTTGACCAAGGAAATCCCTTATCCATCCCAACCCCAAAACTTAGTTTTCTATGTGCAGGAGTAGGATCTCAAAATTGTAGGTACAGATTTGGAAGTTGCGGACAAAGATCTATCAAAAAATTTGGGTCGACTTCAGAAAATTTCCTCAGGAACACGGTGACTTAGGTTGACCTATTCTAGAACATGGTGACTTTGTTGACATGTTCCTAGTAGCCTAATATTTTCATCATTTTATGGGTTTTCAGTCATGATCGCAGATTCGTAGTCAAAAATTCAGTCACAGGTCCAGAATAGCAGTTTTCAGAGAAGAAAAACATATTCTTTTTCATATTTCAAGGTGAGTACTTCATTATCTATTTAATATCTTAATGTATATAGTTTGTTGTGTCATATGGCCAAAAAAGACTTTTTGTATAGTGATCATGAGGCTAACCAAGGTGGTGTCACCACTCTCATCTCTCCTATGTGACATCAACATACTAGATTAAGGATGTGCCCCCACTTAATGTGTTTTATGGGGCCCTTATAATGTTAATAACCTCTCCCTTGGGGCTATACACATTTATGCTTCTAATTACATCATTGGAAGATCACTTCTCTAGTGTCCCATTGTAGAGTCATTTCCACTACTTCATGGGTGGTTTGTTGATAATTGAATTATATGGCTAATTTAGCACATGATAAATATGGCAATATTCCTTTGTCTTGGATAATTGGTGAAAGAGATGTATCTTGGTATTATTCTATAAAAAAATTGTGATTTTTTATCCTAATGTTGTTTATCATCATTTGGATTGTTTGTTGGCATACATGGACAAAATTGCACTCCAGTATTGAAAAGCTCATCAAATGACTTGATTGAGTTCTACTACTAGGCCAAACTATCATTTCATTTGCTATCTATTTCCAATTACTAGTATAACCTATGTTAGATGTCATTATAGATCATTTTCTAATATTCCTTCATATTAAATGGAAAGATACAACACTCAAGGAAGAGAGAACTCAATTTTTTCTCTTGTACTTTGTAGGTTAAAAATTCACTATGGCCCACATCCAAAAGACTGGAACCTTGATCCTTATCCTCATTATGGGGTTTGTTAGATTCAATGGTGGAATGGTCAACACCATCAAATATACTAGTCACTTCTTACACATTTATGGGCATCAAATGGAGTTGTTCTATCATTGCTCATACATGGCCACCACCTTAGAGCTTTATTTCTCAGAAGTATCTATTGGTGATGATTTAGGCTCAACTTCCTCTCCTCGTATTTTTGTCATCAAAATTTTAATACTTCGACAATCCTTTGTATTATGGGTTGGGGACTTATGCATCTCAAACCACATGTGTGTATCTATTTGTGTCTTTTTAGTAGCCCACTATGTGTTCTTAGGTGAATTTGAATGAGGTTCCTTGGTCACCTATTTTCCTACAAATTTATTGCCACATTCAACCCTTGGCTTATTATTTGCAAAGTAGTCCCTCTTCCCCTTCTTGAATTTCTCTTCAATTTTTGTAGAATATTTATAGGTAGTTGCCAATGTCTCAATATTCAAAAATTCCATCTCTGTTTGAATATACATGTGAAGTCCACTATGATATTTCAAAATTTGATGCTTCTTTGAATCCTCAATACCAAGTTTTGTTGAAAGTGAATGGAATGTATTCATGTAATTTTGCACAGACTAATCCTTCTTCTTTCAAAATAATTACCATTCTATGTACTTGTGTTCATATACATCATCAAGAAAGTATGCTTCTTTTAAGTATTCCACAAATTCTCCCCATGTGGGCTTCTTATCAAGAGATATTCCTAAACCGTCTTCAACAGGTAATTGTCGTTCTTTATTTGATAATTTGGTTTCCCATGCTAATTTCACATGGTTTTTAGCTTTGAGGAGAGAAAATTTTATTTTTTATGCATTTGAGAAATTATTTACAGAAAAGTATCTATCCAATTTTGATAACCAATTATCAACAATTTCAGCATTGACTTTTCCTTCAAAATTTGGGATGTCAAAATTGACCTACACTTTGAAAGGGGTATTTCCATGAAATGATGTTCCTGAGCTAGAGGGTTGTTGATCCTATAGAAGGCATGAAAATTGACCCATCATCTCCTCTCATTTCTTATTTAAAGCCTCTTCCACCAACTTCTTAATAGCATCGTCTGACATCTTTGATCATGTGCGTCTCAAAGGTGGGTATTTTGACAAATCTTGTTTATCCAATCCTAATTTTTGGTAGGAAGACCTTGTGTAAATTGGTATAAAGGAGCATTCCTGCTCTAATACTACTGATCTAAATTATGAAATCAGATTACAATACTTGGTGTGACACCTGTAGTATTGTTGAGTTCAATGTAAAAACCATGAAGATTAACAACAAGATTGCAAGCCAAAAAGTGATCCATTCTATTCAAAATTAGAGTTTATACAAATGTGATGGATCCCAAGGGTCACTATAAGACCTTGGAAATTAAATGAAGAGTCCTCATAATGTTTATTACAAATAAACTATTAAAAACTATCAAAAAATATCAAAAAACTATATATAAAAATAGGTCCACCTGGAGAAGGCATAACTTTCTTGTCCTAGCTCTGAATTGTGAATTGTTTACTCCATTGGAAAGGTCTTCAATAAATATCAAACCAAAATTGGGTGGTCACATAGCATCCAGGCCTTGAAATGCCTTGAAGACCTTCAAAATTTCACTTCACTGAAACATAGAAAATACTAAAAAATTGGATTTCAATATTTCCCAATTCCTTCCTAGACTATGCTCTGATCATGTTTTCATGTATCTGATCCTTGTACATGACATTTTTATTGAATATGATATATCTACTCCTAATGATTTTGTGATTCTCAAAATCTCATAAATGATAACCAAAATCATTAACGCCATACCCAATAAAAATACACTTCTTGGATTTGGCCTCAAGATTTGATCAATTTTCTATATCAATATGGATAAATGCTTCACAACCAAAAGTTTTTAGAAATGAGTAGTTTACCTTTTTTATTGTCCATGCCTCCTCTGGAATACCACCATCAAAGGAACTTGAAGGCCTTCTATTTATAAGGTAAACAATAGTATCTAAAACATTCACCCAAAACTACAAAGGCAATCCTGTATGCAATCTTATACTCCTTGCATGCTCCATGACAGTTTTGTTCATCCTTTCTGACACACCATTTTCTTCTAGGGTTCTAGGAATTGTCTTTTTCTTACAAATCCCATCGTATGAACAATAGCTATCAAACTCTCTTCTACAGTACTCACCTCCATTATCTGATCTGAGACACTTCAACTTGTTTCTTGTCTCATTCTCAACCAAAGCTTTCCATTTCTTAAAGAATTCAAATACATCAAATTTTCTGGGAATGAAATAAACCCAAGTTGTCTTATTTGCATCATCAATAAAAGAAACATAATAATATGACCCACTAAGAGATGGTACCCAAGTTGGTCCCCATACATCAAAATTCACAAGCTCTAAATTTTCACTTTTATTTTCCTTCCCAACTCTAAGAAATTTGATCCTCTTTTATTTTCCATAAACTCAATTTTCACAAAAATCCAAATAAACTTTTTCAAATGTGGCAATAAATTCTTTGAATGGAGAAGCTTTATCCCTTTCTCACTTATGTACCCAAGTTGATTATTCCATAGAGCTGTATCAATTCTCGTGGAAGCTAGGGAAATAGAATAATTAATATTACCAGTACATAAATACAATGTATACCTTTTCCCCTTTTTCTATTACCAATGAGCCTTTACTAACATTCTATGAATTTCCTATGAATATGAGTATGGAACCATCACTTCCCAGCTGTCCCGTTGATATTAAATTTATTCTCAAATCAAGAACAAGTATCGCCTCTTTTAATAGCCATTGGTTTCCATTTGGAAATTTTATCTGTATGTTTCCCTTTCCAACAATTTTACCTAGTTCATCGTCACCTAAATAAACCTGTCCAAAATCACTTTGAACGTAGTCTAGAAAACATTTTCTACAAGGTGTGGCATGAAAAGAATCCCCTAAATCTAACACCCAATAATTAGTAATATTATCTAAAGAAAAAAATCAAAGTATCTTGTACCATATCACCTGCTACATTTTCTTCCTTGTTATTTTATTTTTGTCCATCACCTTGTTTTTCCTTTAAAGACCAATAATCTTTCTTTATATGTCCTTTCTTTCCATAATGCTAGCACTCCATATTTACCCTAGATTTATGATGATTACTTACGCTCTTTCCTCTTTCCCTATGTCATCCCCTATTCTCAATAGTCAAATCATTACCTAATGTCTCACCTTTTATTTTCCATTGTATTTTCTCGCTAAGGATAACACTAACAACATCATCAAACTTTAAAGTGTTTGAACCAAAGACAGAGCTACTTATGTCATGTCCCCTTTTCAAATAATTAAAAATAATAACTTTCGCTAAGGCTGATAGGCTCAAAAAGTGAAGTTTCAGGAAAAGGGGCAAATCTTTGGAAACCAATGGATTAATAAAGGAAAATTATTATTAAAATATGTATTATTTACCCCTCTTGGTCGTGAGTTAGGGTTATGCCCTCTTTTAAAGGGGTTTGGAGGCATTTCGGGCTCATTCTAGAACTTGATTTTTGCTCATTACTTTGTTGTTCTTCAGAGGTTGCCAAACCTATGGAGAAGGAGACCCAAGGAAAGGAGTTTGCAAGTTTCTAGGAAGGATAAGGATGGGATTTTGAGGTCATTCCATGTGCAAGATCATGCAGAGTTTTCCCTTGTGCTGAACAGTGCAAATTTGTGAGTTTTCGAGTGTGTTTCTTGTAAGAGTTTGGTGTTTCCGGTTGAGTATTTCATATCAGTTTGGTTTGCTTCTGTATTGTAGACATTTTGATGTTAAAATAGAGCTGAATATATTTATTGGGTCATGGTTATACTTATGTGATAGATTATTAGTGTTTTGTGGTGTTTCCGAGCTATTTTGTGTTGTTTTCAGGAGCCCGATGAGCATTGTTTTTGTCCTCCGTTTGGGAGCTGTTGTGTAAACTCTATACAGATCTAGAAATTTCATTTTGTAGGCTATTATGCTAGTGAAATTTTTTTTTAAATGTCTACTTTCATAATTATCAATAATATGTGAAGCTATGAAGTTTTTGGCACTATTTCGGGCATACCCAATTTGGGTTTTATTGAGAGATTGGTTGATCTTTTGAAATATTAGTTGTTTGATTTTAAAATCTGATTAGAGGCTTTAAATATCATAAAAAATCAGAAAGGGGACATTTCAGTGGTATCAGAGCTATGATCTTGCCAGCCTGAGGGTGTGTAGAAGTTTGTATGCAACTAAGTGAAAGAGAAAAGAGATATTTGTAGCGAGAAAAGAATAAAGAAATTTTGATCAAACCTCCAGTTGAAAATAAAAGTACAAAATCCAAGGAAGGAACAAGTATGGCTGACCCAGATGAGATGGCAAAGAAATTCTTCCAGGACATCCAAAATACTCAAAAGCAAACAATGGATAGTTTGGTAGAAACTAGAGAGGCTTTGCGGATATTGACAGAAAAATTGCAAGGAGTTGTATCTACTAATGAGAAAGGGAGCACTTCAGAGGAGCCAAGAAATCTAAAACCCACACCCTTTAAATCAACAAAAACTATTTTCTTGCCTGCAGATGAGCCACCAGTACCAAATCCAGCCCTTAGTCCTATGGAAGAGGTTACAGGTAACTTGATTGCATTAAGAGCTACTTACAATGGCTTAGATGATGACTTTCGCAGTTCGGTTCCTTTTAGAGAATATGTGGATATGATGAACACTTTGATGCCCAAGAAAGAGTATAGGAGGGAGCATGACATAAGTGGAAGAGAGCTCAAAAATAAAATAAGCAAGTTTACAGCACCTACTTTTGATGGAACAAATCATATTTCAGCTAGAGCATGGCTACAAAAATTACAGACCTTCTTCACACTTAACCCCATGAAGGAGAGTGATGTCGTTCAATTCGCAAGTCTACACTTGGAAGATGCAGCCTATGATTGGTGGTATCATGGAATGACTACTCAAGGTCATGATCAGGTAACTACATTTGATGATTTTAGTCAAAGAGTGATAGATAGATTTGATCTCAAGGATGATGAAGAGTATTTTAAAGAATTGTCAAAGTTGAGGCAAACCAAATCAGTTAATGAGTATGTAGAAGAGTTTCAAAAAGTGGTTGTTATGGTACTTGATATGAGTGAAAAGAGGATTGTTTATCTTTTTCTTGATGGTTTGGAAAATTTCGTTAAGGGTTTGGTTAAGGCTTTCTCACCCTCAACCTTACAGGAAGCTATCAAAAGAAGCTTGCAAATTGAAACTTGTGTGCCTATGAAACCAGTCACTAATCAAAAAACCCCAAATATTTGGCAACATAAGGGGAATTTTCAAAAAAAGACTTTTCCAACACCACCACCAAAGAATGTGATAAATGTAGCAAAAAATAAGGTAGATGAAGAGACTAGGAGTGAATTATGAAGGAAAAAGCTTTGTTTCACTTGTAGAGAACCATGGGTTCCAGGACACAGATGTTTGGGGAAAGGTCAAGTGCACTATATTGAAGTTGCTTTAGAATTTGATTCAGATGAGAATGAGGAATTTCATGACACTAAGGAGGAGGAAGAAGAAGAGAAAGAAAAAGAAATCAGCAAGGATGGCACTTTAGCAGCATTATCAGGAGTCCCAAGATACCATCCCTTTCGAATTCAAGGGGTACTAGCAGGGAAAAGGTTGACAGTTCTTCTTGATAGTGGGGCAACTCACAATTTTATTGATGAGGGATTTGTCATGAAAAGAGGGCTTAAAGCAGAAGATTTTGAGGGATTCAATGTTACTGTAGCTGATGGATTCACTATGCCTTGCACACGGGTGGTGAAACAACTCAAGATGACCTTAGGAGATTATGAGTTATGTGATGACTTCTATGTTGTTGGCATTGGGGAGACAGATCTTGTATTGGGTGTTCAATGGTTGCACTCTATTGGAGGCTATTACATGAACCATCAAACTATGGAGTTTAAATTTCATTCCAATGGGAAAGAAGTCTTATTGAGAGGCTTATCGAATGGAGCACCTAAGGTGGTCACTGCAAAGAGGATGGAGAGGACTTTTCAAAGAGGACAAGTAGCATGGGTAGCAAGAGTCATAATCCATCCAACAAGCTCTCTAAAGAATCAAGGTAATTTCCATTTTGAAATTCAAAATATTCTTGATAAGCATAGTATAGTTTTCAATGATTTGCCTCCGGGATTACCACCAGATAGAGGTTTTGAGCATGTTATAGAGTTAGAACAGGGTGCCAAACCAGTTATAACAACTCCATACCACCATCCAAGAGGTTATAAGGAAGAAATAGAAAAAACTATTAAGGAACTCCTGGACATGGGATTCATAAGGCCTAGCTATAGTCCATTTGCATCATCTGTGGTACTTGTCAAGAAAAAGGATGGTACAATGAGAATGTGTATAGACTGCAGGGCTCTAAACAAGAAGACCATAATAAATAGGTATCCCATACCATGCATAGATGAACTCATTGATGAGTTACATGGTGCTATATACTTCTCAAAAATTGACTTAAGATCAGGGTACCATCGAATTCGCATGAGGAGGGAAGATGTGGAAAAGACTGCTTTCAAATGTCACTATGGGCACTTTGAATTTCTTGTTATGCCATTTGGCCTCACTAATGCACCAACGACATTCCAATCTTGTATGAATAAGGTATTCAGCAAGCATCTTCAAAAATTTGTTTTGGTATTTTTTGATGATATCTTGATTTACAGTAAAACATGGGAAGAGCATCTAAAGCACACAGACACTATTTTGGGAATCTTGGAGCAGTAATCCTTCTATGCTAAGATATCTAAATGTGAGTTTGGTTTGACAAAGATCCTATATTTGGGACATATTATAAGTTCTAAAGGAGTACAGGTTGATCAACAAAAAATCCAAGCAATTTTGGATTGGCCTCCACCCACTAATCTTACACAGTTGAGAGGTTTCTTCGGGTTGTGTAGCTACTATAGGAGATTTGTCAAGGGATTTTCTCAGCTTGCTTCCCCCTTAACTGATTTGACAAAGAAAGGAGCTTTTATTTGGACAGAAGAGGCACAAAAAACATTTGATAAGCTTAAGGAGGTAATGAGTTCATGCCCTATGCTTGCAATTCCAGATTTCTCTTTACCTTTTGTTGTTGAATGTGATGCTTTTGAAGAAGGTATAGGGGCTATCCTAACTCAAAGGGGACATCCAATAGCATTTGAGAGTAGAAAATTAAATCAATCAGAGAAAAGTTACTCCATCTATGATAAGGAAATGTTGGCAATCATGCATGCACTTCATAAGTTTAGACAATATTTGGTATGTGGAAGATTCATTGTAAAGACAGACCATAATAGCCTTAGGTTCTTCTTGAACCAAAGGGATTTGAATGATCATCAACAAAAATGGGTAAGCAAATCGCAAGCTTATGATTTTGATATTGAATACATGAAAGGAAAGAATAATGTGGTTGTTGATGCTCTCTTAAGAAAGCCCACTTTGTGTTCCTTAACATCTATCTCTACTGATTGGAAAGTCTCCATACTTTAAGAGTATGCTAAAGATTCCTTTACCACCAAGATTTTGGATAAGCTAGTGGATGATAACAGGTACAAGGTTGTTGATGAATTGATTTATTACAAGAAAACATGATCTTCTTAGTGCCAGGATCAAAAACTAAGGAGAGGATATTGAGGGCCTTTCATGACACACCTTTAGCTGGTCATCAAGGATACTTCAAGACATACATGAAACTTCGAGAGTGGTTTGCATGGAAGGGTATGAAGGAGGATGTCCTTAAACACATTAAGGAATGTATGGTATGCCAACAAAACAAGAGTGAGCAAATTTTTCCTGCAGGGTTGTTGCAGCCACTTCATATTCCTGAACAAAAATGGGAAAGTATTTCCATGGACTTCATCACTGGGTTGCCCAAGGTTCAAGGTAAGGATTGCATATATGTGGTGGTAGATAGACTAACTAAGTATGCACATTTCTTTCCCATCACATCTGATTTCAAGGCATCACAAGTGGCAAAGTTGTTCTTCAAGGAAATTTTCAGGTTACATGACTTGCCTAGAAACATTGTCAGTGACCGTGACAGTAGATTCCTCAGCTCTTTTTGGAAGGAGCTCTTTCATTTGGTAGGAACTGAACTCACTCCCAATACTAGCTATCACCCTCAAACAGATGGACAAATAGAGATAGTTAATAAATGGATAGAGGGATATTTGAGGAACTATGTTTCAAATCAACAACATGCTTGGGTGAAATAGTTGCACCTAGGGGAGTATTGTTACAATACATCTCATCACATGTCTATTGGTATGCCTCCTTTTCATGCTCTTTATGGTTATGATGCCCTTTCCTTTTTTGATCTAGTACTTTCAAATAGCAGAGTACCTGCAGCAAGTGATTTTGTTAAGCAAAGCCAAGACATAATAAGGTCCCTCAAGGATAATCTA
Source organism: Chamaecyparis obtusa (assembly GCA_027943335.1). NCBI lineage: Eukaryota > Viridiplantae > Streptophyta > Pinopsida > Cupressales > Cupressaceae > Chamaecyparis > Chamaecyparis obtusa. Next base: position 17,278 of record BSBK01002853.1, read on the forward strand.
CAACATGCACATAACCAACAGAAGTTGTATGCTGATAGGAAAAGGACTGAAAGATCTTTTGAGGTGGGAGATTTGGTATTTTTCAGATTTCAGCCATATAAGCAAAGCACCTTGAAGAGGAGTGGGGCAAAGAAGCTCAAGCCAAGGTTCTATGGGCCTTATAAGATCATCAGGAAGGTAGGAGAGGTAGCTTATGAATTGGAGCTCCCACAAAATAGAAAAATACATAATGTTTTCCATGTCTCTTGCCTGAAGAAGGTTCTAGGCCAGAAAACCATAGTATCTATAGAATTACCACCTCTTGATGATGAAGGGAAATTAGTTTTGATACCAGAAGAGGTTTTGGATACAAGAGAGAAAAGATTGAGAAATAGGAGTATCACAGAGCATTTGGTCAAATGGAAAGGATTACCATTGGAGGATGCAACTTGGGAAGGAGCACATATTCTTGAGCATCCCAACCTTCATTTCTTGAGGACAAGAAATATTTGGGAGGGAGGACTTGTCATGTCCCCTTTTCAAATAATTAAAAATAATAACTTTCGCTAAGGCTGACAAGCTCAAAAAGTGAAGTTTCAGGAAAAGGGGCTAATCTTTGGAAACCAATGGATTAATAAATGAAAATTATTATTAAAATATGTATTATTTATCCCTCTTGGTCGTGAGTTAGGGTTATGCCCTCTTTTAAAGGGGTTTGGAGGCATTTCGGGCTCATTCTAGAACTTGATTTTTGCTCATTGCTTTGTTGTTCTTTAGAGGCTGCCAAACTTGTGGAGAAGGAGACCCAAGGACATGATTTTGTAGGTTTTCAGGAAGGCTAAGGATGGTATTTTGAGGCCATTACATGTGCAAGCTCATGCAGAGTTTGCCCTTGTGCTGAACAGTGCAAATTTGTGAGTTTTCGGGTGTGTGTCTTGTAAGAGTTTGGTGTTTCCGGTTGAGTATTTCATATTAGTTTGGTTTGCTGCTGTATTGAAAACATTTTGATGTTAAAATAGAGCTGAATATATGTATTGGGTCGTGGTTATACTTTTGTGATAGATTATTAGTGTTTTGTGGTGTTTCCGGGCTATTTTGTGTTATTTTCGGGAGTCTGATGAGCATTGTTTTTGTCCTCCATTTGGGAGCTGTTGTGTAAAATTTATACAGATCTAGAAATGTCATTTTGTAGGCTGTTATGCTGGAAAAATTTCATAAAAATGTCTACTTTCAGATTTATCAATAATATGTGAAGCTATGAAGTTTTTGGCACTATTTCGGGCATACCCGATTTGAGTTTTATTGAGAGATTGGTTGATCTTTTGAAATATTAGTTGTTTGATTTTAAAATCTGATTAGAGGCTTTAAATATCATAAAAAATCAGAAAGGGGACATTTCAACTTACAACCATGACCAATCTATTCCAACTTTTAGTCAATGGGCATAAAATCAAGAGAGCCCTAACCTCATCACCGAAATTTACTTTTACAAAACTTAGTTGACTATTAACCATGTTAAAATCATTCAAATGATCAGTAACAGACCCACCTTTTGGCATCTTCATATTAAATAAATTTTTTATAAGAAATACCTTATTTGAGGCCAAGGGTTTCTCATACAATTTATCTAATTCCTTCATTATATCCTTTGTTATTGTTTATTTTTATATTTGAAAGCCATCAATGATGTCAATCACGAGTGTATTGCTCCTAGTTCCTTCCTCTAAAGAACTTCACATTGTTCATCTAACATAGCCTTCAAGTTCTTTGTTTTTCCATCTAATGGTAAGTAAAGATCCTTCTAATATAGGTAATCTACCATTTGCATCTTCCATGGCTGATAGTTTTGGTCATTGAACTTATCAACCTTATGCTTTCCTTCCTCTACCATTGTTCCCACTCAAATATGAGATTTCCTACCAAATCAATGAAATATACACTAATCTGATACTAGATGTCAGGGTTTAAGCAGATATGACCAATATACAATATTAATATAATGTAGAATCAAAGAGGATAGAAAAAAAAATGACACTAGTATTTAACCTGGTTCACCCAATATGGGCTACATCCACTAGAAACAATTTTCCACTTATTTTTATTATCCAACAAAGAACAAATTACAATCTTTTAATTTTCACATTACACAACCACTTATTTATCAAGCCTTTTGAGGTAGTTTACAAGATCAACTAACAAAGTTCACCATAACCCTAAAATAATATTCTCGTAATCTTTTCCTTGTAATCATATCCTTGTATTTTTATTCTTGTACTCATATTATTGCATTCTTGTACTCATATTCTCATACCTATATTTTCATATTCTCATACATATAAGATTTATTTATTTATTAATTTTTATTTTCTATTTTTTGGGGGGGACTTCGGGCCCCCATTACTATGATGCTTTGCATCGACATCTCCACCCAACGAGTGTACAATACTTGCATGATTAGTCACCACATAACAACATGTATCTCAATGTAATTTTTGTATAAAGAGATATTCTTTAGTAATAAAATTCACCATACATACTAGATCTATGAGTACTTGTGAGATATTTTCTTTTATTTTCCCAACAATATATAGGGGTCTATTATGTTCCTTATAGTTTTCTTGGAATCAAAGGTAATATGAGGTTTAGGACTAGGTTTAGGTTTCTCAACAAGGTTCAAAACATTGTTATCCATACCACACAATTCATTAGCTTCTATGTTTTTAGGTTTGTTAGGCTAAAAAATATTGGTGGATTGAGAATGTAAAGGATTAGTGAAGATTTGAAATTTTTGTTACGGTGTGTTATAGATTTGTCTCCTTTGTCATTGACACCCTCCACAATTACAGTATTGCAATCAATAAGATATTTAATAACATGTTTCCACGTAAAGAATTTTTTAGTTATCATGGTCAAATTAACATTGGTATTGGTAGAAGGATTTGTGGTAAAAAGAAGTTGGCAAGAGTTTAGAGGTATTGATAAATTTTATGCAAGCAAGTTTCAACATATTAGCATTAATAAACTTAATCATAATACTATGTAAAGATTCAAAAAGTAGAGTAAAACTATGACATGTAAAGATTAATGATAAAGGAACCATGCTTGATGTTATAGTTGTCACTTGTGTATCAACATGATTTGAAGAGTTGTTATCAATATTGATGTATCATTTTCTTTTGAAAGTTTTGAAATGATTTTTGAGTGACATCATTCTTATTAACATGATCCATTGCCGAAGATGATTAAAATTGGTTCAATTGAAGTTGATAATTACGAAGCACTATACAAAATTGAGTAAAAGATGTAACTTTAGAAAATAGTAACTTATCTCTAATGCATCTTTTTCAATTATAAATTAAAATTATTTGAACATAACCATCAAGTACATGATTATAAATTTGAGCATGCAAATATTTATATCTACCTGTAAAGGAAAATTCACTGCACGCAGGGAAGTTTGTGCGAGCGCCTCATTTATTTCCTCTTCACAACATTTCAAAACTAAGTGCACCACACCTTGTCATTTGTCAACATGGAACATGTTTTTATCATGGTCTACCCTTCATTGCACTAGAATTTCCACCAACACGCAACACATCATTCAGGTGCCAAAAGGTCTCATCGTTTGATGGTCAGTCCAGGCTTCATTTTAATAGGACGTGTGACCTCTTCATGGGAAATCCAAAATTTTATAGCTCTCTCCAAAGGTAGTTTCCCCACAGAGATGCCACACTCTTCCTTCCATTTAGCACAATTCTTTCCCATGGCAGGTCTTGTTCTTTTTCAAATTTGGACACATGGAAGACTTGCAAGATTTTCAAGGGGCCCAGTCTTAGCTAGTTGCAGCTTTCAGCATTGCCACACCATGAGCCTCCTTTGTTACAACCGTATTTGGTCATGTTCCTAGCTTTTCACTTTCATCATTCCTTTTTTATGGGTGTGGATCTTGATGAAACTAGCCTATGATTTCTAAAGTTGTGGTCAATGTAATTATGGGAACCCCATTCTTTTTCTAAAAATGGGGCTAGCTGTTAGGTTTTTATATCTAGAAAAGTGACCTAACCTAAAAATCCTAGAAAGAATAGAAACATGGAGCAATCTCTCTGATTCACTTTTAGGGTTTTGAAGTCATGGCTTGGCTATATGTGCAAGGCATTATAGTGTATAAGAAGAGGAAGAGGATTTTTAGGACTTTGGCTCTTATGCAAAAGGCTATTCTCAAGCAAGCCTTAAGACTGCAATGAGAATTTTGAATCAATGAAATATAACAATCATGCTTGTATCCCTTTATCTTTTAGGGATCCATTTGTCTCATGAATGTTTTATGTGCATTTCCCAACTTTGGCAGTTGCATTTTGATCTCTGCTATGCAAATTATGGTCCAAGCTTCTCTATGTTTGATTATCATATGTTTCCAGCTTTATGTCTCATGCTTAGATAGTTGTTTGTATATATGTGATTGTTCCTTTTTCTAATACAGAGGGTGGCCTTTTCTATCTCATCTTAAGAGTTAGTCTATGCACTTTAAAGTGTTCCAAAAGCTTTTTCAGATCGCCTTAGCAGGAATAGCTTCCTTCTTCTCCCCTTAGCAAAATGAAGAGTTAGATTACAAAATACGAGAGGTTTCCTAGTGAATAAGCACAAGGTCCCACACTCACTAAGTCTTCTCATAAAGTCGTGCTTCCTAGGATAAATCTTTGGCATCAATAGTTCCTTTTCTAGCATGTCTGATGGACATAAGCTTGCACAAGCTACAAAAGAGGTGCCTTCTTTAGTATTTTGAGCTTTTAAGAGCCAAACCCTAAGAACCTGGTGACTAGATATCCCTCTTTAAGGATAGATCCTGATGATATTGGAAGGGTTTTTCCCATATCAATCACTCCCTTTCTCTTATATGTTGAAATGGAGAGGTACTATAGCTAGCAATATTTTACCCCTCCATTTCATGAAGGTTCGCACATCCCACCTTTCTACCAACAATACCCAGCCAAGAGTGCTGGTAGTTTTTCTTTATATACCATTAATACACCTAGTTATGAGAAGAACCTATTTTCACATTCATATGCCTATAAGCTAAAGTTTCCTACTAACTCCTATAAACAAGCTTACCCTCCCACCCACATCCAGAACATGGGAGACCAAGAAGAGATCAGTTGTTGGGAGATATTGATGCATTTTTAGAAAGAGCTAAGAGCCATCAAGGATGAGTAGGACTATCATCATTGGAAAGAAGAGATTGATTATCAAGCTTACATGTTGCAACAACAAGTTGATGTCCTAAGGATGCAACAAGAGAATTTTCTTGCAATGCAAGTGGTTTCCCATGAAGAAAGGACCCAACAAAAGACTTCAGAGGAAGAAGGAAAAAAAAAGAGGAAGAAGGAAGCAAAGGACCCTTATTGAAGAAAGAGGTAGAATCATCTGGCCATGGGCTTCCTTCTACTATGAGAATTCCGTAGAAGGATATCGATAAGTTTTTTCTCAAGATAACCTCTCTGTAGGCATGGAACGAAGAAGGCTATGAACATGGGGAATACATGTTCCCCTTGTCAAAGAAAGGCATCCAATAGGAGGAATGTGTAGTCTCACTCATGGATGCACTCCCCTTCTTCACTGACTTGGAAAGGAGCAAGCGTAACAATGTCTTGACACAAAGGACAATTAAAAACCATCACTTCTATGTTTCTAAGGCATTGTCAGGTTTGGTGGCCCTAGAGGAGATCAACACTGAGGATGGATTTTGGGGTGAATTTGATGCCATTTTCACATCGGTCAACCTGGAGTCAGATATTTTCAAGGTCGTAGACTGTGAGCTTCTACAAAGGAAAGGCTTCTCCTGTGCAAAAAAGAAGGCATCAAACTCTATTTTTGATGGTTATATGAAGGAGGAGACAGTCAAACAAATCAGGGGATGCCCCATCAAGCATCTAGCTCAAGGATGTCACTACAAGTCACCACTGGTCATGCTCACCTTCAAGCATGAAGAAGATCTTAATGATGAAAAGAGAAACTTACCCATTCACTATAGGAAGAGAATATTTCAACATGGGTAAGTTTCTTTATTTTCAATTCTCAAGAGGCATTCTAGCATGTCGGATGCCTTTCAAGCTTTATTTTTTGGTTGGTCATCTAGGAACATGTAATCAACAAAAGGATAGTTAGGAAGGGAAGCTATTTTAACAAACCAGTCAATGGGTTTGTTTAAAATCTTGTAATATAAATCTGTGTACATATGTAAATATATGTATAGAATTAGGTTAGGATTTTTCTTTCCAACAAGTGTTGATTTGCACATAGTGCATTCGGCTTAAGGGAGTGCATGTTGTAGTTTTGGTTTCCACCAAGTGCGCGCTTGCACTTTTTTTTTTCCTCCCTTGTTCCCCAATGGATAAGGAAATGGTCTGTGAAATTGGAGATTCAAGTTCACATCCCATAGGCAGAATGTCTCTAAAAGTCACTAGAAATGTGAAGGAAAATTCACTATGCATGGGGAAGTTGGTGCGAGCACCTCATTCATTTCCTCTGTGTAACATTTCAAGATTGAGTGTACCACACATTTCAATTTTTCATCATGACACACATTTTGATCAAAACCTACCCTTCATTGCGCCAAAATTTATGCCAACATGCCATGCATCATTTAGGTGCCAAACGGTCTCGTCGTCGAATGGTGGGACCGTGATTTATTTTAATAGGACACATGACCTCTTCATGAGAAATCATAAATGTTATGGTTCTCTCCAAAGATAGTTTCCCCACAAGGATGCCACATTTCTTCCTTCTATGTAATACAAATCCTTCCAATAGCAGGCCCTATTCTTTTTCAAAGTTGGACACATGGCGGTCTTGCAGGATTTTAAAGGGGCACAGTCGCTGTTAGTTGCAACTTTCAACACTGTCATGTTGCAAGTCTCCTATGTCATAGATGTATTTTTCCATGTGCCTATCTCTACACTTTCATCACTCCTCTGGTATGGGTGTGGATCTCAATAAAACTACCACCATGATTTCTGAAGTGGCAGTTAGTGTAATTATAGGAACCCAATTCTTTTTCTAAAAAGGGGGTTGGTTGTTAGATTTTTATGGCCAAAAAAGTGACCTAACATAAATAGCCTAGCAAGAATAGAAACATAGAGCAATCTCTTTGATCATCTTTTAGGGTTTTAAAGTCACACCTTAGCTATATATGAAGGGCATTGTAATGTAGAAGAAGAGGAGGAGGATTTTTAGGACTTTAGCTCTTATGAAAAAGGCTATTCTTAAGCAAGCCTTAAGACTATAATGAGAATTTTGAATTAATGAAATATAACCACCGTGCTTGTAGCGCTTTGTCTTTTAGCAATCCATTTATCTCATGAATTTTTTTTGTGCATTTCCCAACTTTAGCAGTTGCATTTAGATCTTCGTTATGTAGATTATGCTCCAAGCTTCTCTATGTGTAGTTATCATATGTTTCTAGCTTTATGTCTCATGATTAGATAGTTTTTTGTATATCTGTGACTATTCCTTTATCTGATACAAAGGGTGGCCTTTCTATCTCATCTTAAGAGTTATCCTGTGCACTTTAAAGTGTTCCAAAATCTTTGGTGGATCACCTTAGTAGGAATAGCTTCCTTCTTCTCCTCTGAGAAAAATGAAGAGTCAGAATCCAAAATACCAGAGGTTTCCTAGTAAATAAGCACAAGGTCCCAGACTCACAGAGGCTTCCCATAAGGTCATGGCACCTAGGAGAAATCTTTGGCGTCAACACTACAAATAAAATTAGTCACTTTTTTGTCAACTCCTTGTTTGAAATGAACCAAATCAGTTATAATAATTTGAGGACCAATATTATTTTGAAATTGTTGCATGAATGCATTGGCCAATTTTTTAAAAGAATTAATGAAATGTATAAAAAACACATCTAATGAAATGAAATGTATAAAAAACACATCTAGCCATCTATTATTAGTTCACATGAAATGAAAACACATCTTTTATTAAGAATATTAGAAAATATGAACTAATGAAATGTATAAAAAACACATCTAGCCATCTAAATTTGAAATAAGAATAGGATACATTGGGCTCAACAAAATGTGATGTGGGGAAATGAGTTTCATTAGATTATGCGTGGAAATTAGGAAAGTAGGCCTATTTCTTATTTAACCATGGGGAAGGAGAGTAGATCCACAAGGCACAACCTCAAATATAATTGGAAGGAATTAAGCATAAGGTGGATCTAATGATCCTTCATGGGGACTTGAAAATGATACTAAAACTATTGAAAATGGATGTTGGATGTCTACAGGTAAAAAAATGAAGGTTTTTAGCATAGATAGAGTTACAAAAATAGACATGCAGACAACAGAGATACATTTTGAAATAGGGGCAAAGAGGAACATGTCCCCAAAAACTAATTTAGAATTAGGAAAACTATTTCATTTGTGGAAACCTAGATTTGGGAGCACCATATGCAAATAGAATTGGAATATTTGGAATTAGGATGCTACTTAGATGTCCCCTCAAAAGTTTTGTCAAAAGTGTTTGGGGCTATTTCACTCAAGGCGATCAAGATCCTACTTTCTTGAATTTGTGAAAGGATGATTTGTAGCTCTCTATCTCATCATTCTACATTTGAAGTTGTGTCTTTATATCTTATCACATACACATAGAAAGAGGGAAACTATTATTTTGATGGGTGTCTATGTAGGTCAAACCCCAGTTTTTTAATTAACCATGAAATTGAGATAAATTTGAATTGAAATGGAAGCATGCTACAATGTAGAAAGGCTAGAACTGAAAATTAAATGCTTATACCTTCACAAGTCTTCTTTATTTCAAAACCCTCATGAAGATGTTGATTTTGTGATGTAGTCACAGTCGGAGAGTCCCCATAGGAGAGTTTGAAACATGCAGCCAACAAAGCAACACAACAAAATTCTACTCACAATAAAGATATAATCAGAATCAATTCTTTACTATCAATAGTTGAGCATTACAAGCAACATGCTGAGTTGTAAGGCCTTCTCAGTTAGAGCCAAATACATCAGAATCACAATCAGGATTCAACTATCTCCTAGCTAGTCCAGCTTTACAACACATCAGAAACTGGTAGAACATCAAGGAAAATCTAACTTGAGCTCACAAGCCACCAAGCAATCTCCTTGTCTCTAAGCACAAAAACTACTAGCTCTGCTATTACAAATATTAGAAATACTATCTGATCTTCTATCCCTTCTAGAACTTCTATCCTCCCCTAAACAACTACCCATACCCATCCTTATATGCTATACAACCACAAGTCATCTTTATAACAATAATTAAATCCCAAAACATCATTCAGATCTCAATATAGTCTTTATAATATTTATTTCTTCATGTCGGCCTTCAAATGGTTGTCTGATCCACATAGAAGAATGCAACATGCTAGATTTAGGTCCCCACATGTCTAATGGTCAATCCATAACTTGATGAGTGCAATCCAAATTAAATGCACCAGTCGACCAAGCTGATTCATCCAAACAAGCAATTCAATTAGTAAGAGCACCAAGCACTAGTATTAGTTGGTAACATAACACTGAAACCTAGTCAGTAATCGAGCAACCAAGAAACCCACACACTGATTCATCGAGTCTGTCCGTAACATACCACCAAGACCCAGTCAGTAACCAAGCATAGAACTCCTCAACTGAAAAACCAATAAAGTGACTACTAACCACCGAGCTCCATTGGTGAAGCCAAACAAGCTTACAACCAAGAACTAACACAAAGAAACTGAGAATCTCATGTCTCCAACCGAGATACAAAATAAATCCAAAATCAAACACAAACATATTTTGGTTGATATAGGATTTCCAACTACCCTAGGATTCTCCTACATTAGACACCCCAGGTGTGAAAAGATGTTCTCAGCCGCTCAACGAACATCTTTCAGGATTCAATACATAGATCTCGAACTAGTTCTTGATATACATGTCCTCTGAGTTCACAACTTCTTTTCTTCGGTTCCACTTTTGTTTTCTTTTCCTTCTCAAATCCTTCCTTAGTATGATACAGGTCTATCTTCCATTATGATCACCAATCCTTTTAGAAACCTTTAAATCACTCTTCCTACCAAAACTTAGGTTCTTCTTATCGAGTGTTGTATCCTACAAAGGCATCATGGAAAACTTCCTGCCATACTTCTCAATAGTAAATACATTCTTGACACAATCATGTACAACCTTAAAATCATACTACCAAGGTCTACCGAGTAATATGTGATAAGAACTCATGTCCACAATATCACATAACACTTGATCAACATAATGTCCAATCTGAAAATCAATAAAACATCATTCCCTCACCTCTAAATCATATTCATATTGCACCCAACTAATCTTATAAGGATAAGGATGCCTCACCCTCTTCAAACCAAGTTTCTGAACCATCTCCTCAGCAACAAGGTTATCATTACTTCCACTATCCACAATCAAATTACAAATTTTACCTCCTGACTTGCACCAAGTTCTGAAAAAATTCCTCCTTTGATAAGGTTCCAGCTTAGTATCAAGAAATGTTCTTCAAACTAGCAAGTTTTCTGACTCCACCTCGGGTTCATTTTGTATGTTCTCATTCACCACAACATTCCTACTATTACTGAGCTTCTTATGGGAACATTCAAATGAATGATGTCCTTCTTCACCATAATTATAACAAGTACCCTTGAATCCACCTTTATCTCTTCTTCTCCTCGATTGAATAGGTTTCGGTTCACCTTCAACTTTTAGTTTGTATTTTATCAACTATTCATGCTTTTCCTTTCCTCAGAAATTACCATGATTTCTTCTCTTCAATTTCTCTTCTACCTTCAGGGAATATTGATAATAATATTCTACTGAACCAATCTTCAACATACCAATCTCATCCTAGATATTGAATTTCAAACCAATAACATACATTGCCACCTTTTCTTTAGAAATTTATCTATGCCCAGACTAATTGTTAACTTACAAAACTCCTTGGTATAATCTTCCACAATCATTTCCTTCTATTTTAGATTCTACAATTTCTTAAACAACTCAAGTTTATAGTTGATAGGGATGAACTTAGCTTTCAGTTTTTCCACCATCAACCTCCACCGATTGATCTTCATTTCACCATCTTCCTCTCTTTCTCTCTGTAATTCTTTCCACCATAATGCACCATGTCCTTTCAATTTTGTCTATGCCAACCTCACTCTAAGAGGATCTTCAATGTCTTTTAGCTCAAAGTAATCTTTCAACTCACCAATCCAATCAATTAGGTCCTCAAGTTTCAACATACCTGAGAAATTAGAAACCTCCATTCGGTAAGATGTACTCAATCGAGCTCTAGGTCTTTGCAACCAATCAATTTTGTTTCCACTAGATCTATCCATTTGGTTAGCTCTATCATCACCACTAGATCTAGCAATTTCAAAGTCTTCAGCAGCTTCCTCATAACCATCATCAGTTTTGAGATTCCTCAACATACCAAAAATAGCTCTCATAATCTCGGTGACCATTTCATTTTTCATTAACATCATCTCAGATCTGACATTTGATTTCAATTTCTCTATTATCCTTGTTTCCACAACATCATAGAGATCTTCAATCACCCTAGGGTCTAATCTTCTCAGAAGCATCTCTAAAGATTTTTGAAAACCCTATGCAAAAAACCCTAAGCTAACCACCTTGTGACAACCTCCGAACTACCTGCAAGTCAGATCACAACCTGCTACCTTGCATGAATAATCAGACAAGATTTCACAAGTCCAGGACCATGGATCTGCAATATGGATCTCTAAAGGAAACTCAAATTTCACACGGATCAACCCAATCAAGCTTCAGCTCAAAAAGGTCAACTTCTTCCCAACAAGATCAAAACTTGGCTCTGATACAACCTGACACAGTCATGGTCAGAGAGTCCCCATAGGAGAGTTCCAAACATGCAACCAACAAAGCAACACAACGGAATTCCACTCACAACAAAGATATAATCGGAATCAACTTGTAAGATATATATAGATATATATATATATATATATGATGTGAGTGGGGGTGTGTTTACGTGAAGTGTGTGATGTGTGGAAAATGTTGTGGACATATATTACCTCCTAATCCAAGACAAGGAGATCCTAATTGATTAATCAAAAGGAGACGATTAATGTGAAAAGGAATCAACTGGTTATGGATAAAGAGGGAAATGGGATCTAATTAAAGTAAAATAATAAATCAAAAAGATTAGGATAAGACTTATCTTGAAAGGTAGAAGATCTAGAAAGTGTTGTTTTTTGGTGTCTGTACTGAGTTTTTGGAAATGTTGCAACCAGATCTAGGATGGAAACACAAAGATGGAGAAAACTGATAAATATTTTTCTTTTCTGAACCAAGTTGACCTTGACCCAAATGTAGGTCAACCTTGACCCCTTTATGTCGACCTTGACCTACGTTGCTTCAACGAAAATTCTATTTGCAGATCCCAAAAGTTTATTGAAAAGGGTATTTAAATCTGCTCTGTAATTCATTGTTTCACACCTATTCCTACAAGAAAAATAATTTTGTTTGTTTGGATGAGGGGTTTGGCTTGGTCAAACCCCAGTTTTGGAATTAACCTTGAAATAGAATTGAAATGGACAATTCTAGCAAGTAATAGAAGAAGATCTAACAATGAAGCTATGATATTCAATAGATATACAATTGTATTTGAAATGTAAACAAGTATGTTAATATGAAAGCTTGGACTCAACATCAAAAACCATAAATGTAAATCAAAACATCCATGATTGTATGCTTGGAATACACCTTGAAGGAAGAATGAATGAATCTTGAGGATGTACTAAGGATCTTGAAGGAAGATCACACCACCATGATGGATAGATCTAGGATTTGAATGATGAATCTTGAATGCTTGAACCAAATCCCTTCAAAGGCTTGAATGCTTGAATCCTTGATCTTCAATGGAGAACTTGAAAGTATGAAAGTAGAACAATGGATGTTGATGATCCTCCTTAGATTTCTTGATCTTGCTTGCTTTCTTTTTCGATTTCTTGATTTGATGATTGATCGCTTGTCTTCTTGTATTCTTGCTTACCAAAATGAGAGGAAAAGGCTTCCTTATATACTAGTCTAGGGCACAAACTTCTAGAGAGGCCTACATATAAGAAATAAATTCCCATTAGGCCTATACCCCTAGGAGTGGACCTAAATTAAATATATTTTAAGAGTTTACCATTTTGAAACCTGAAACAGCCGACCCAAAAGTGGAAAAATAAACTTTTGAGCTTCCCCCTACATCGGGCAAACTTTCCAATGAAAAGGGGGCCCCAAGGGATTTAAGACCCTAGAAAATATGCCAGGTGGGGAAAGAAGTGTCCGGAGAGGCCCAATCAGAGTCCTAAACATGCACAGAAGATGGAAAAGGGGAAGAAAAATAGAGGACAACATGACAATGGTCCAAAACACCCCCTAAGGAGGGCTAAACTTTCTTAACATGAAAGTGCTTCCATTTTAAGATGATACATTAAGCCCCCACTTTAGCGGGAGTATGGAAATTGAACATACTCGCAGTAAATTAGAAGAAAGATTCCAATGGATCACAATGAGATAGAACATCACTTAGTTAAGGACATGAGCCCCCAAGACAAGGATTCTAACTCAGCATACACGAACAAGGGTATAAAAACAAAGACAAAGTTAAAAGACACAAAAAAGAAGGGTTAGTACAAAAACAAACCCAAATCAACTAGCAAAGGAAACCTTGCTAAGAAACGCTTCCTATACTAATATCATATTTAGAAAGCTATCACAAAAGCATAAATGATTACATAAGAAAGACAAGAGCAACACTATAAATAACATAGCTTCATGATCTAATCCTACTAGCATGAAAGAGAAAAGAGAGAGAAGAGAGAATGATTACCTCACCCAGTAAGATGCCCATCTTATCATGAATCACCAAGGAGGGAGAGCCCAATAGGTAGCCAAACCTGATAGTTCACCCATAAATTGTGCTTTGTAGTTGTAATGTGTCTTCTGAAGGCTTTTGGAATATCCATAGATCCATATTCTTGTATCACTATGGAATATAAAATGTGTGTCTCTTCAGGATTTAGCAACTTATGTGCATTACCTTCTGAGGATTTAGCATATTTGAAATTGAAAATGCGTGTCTCTTCAGGATTTACCAACTTATGTGTGTTACCTTCTGAGGATTTATCATATTTGAAATTGAAAATACACGTTTCTTCAGGATTTAGCAACTTATGTGCATTACCTTCCGAGGATTTAGCATATTTGAAAAATGTAAACTATAGCATAAGGAAGACCCTATATATGCCCCCTCCTTATCGTGGCTACCTACTAGATAGGATAAGGAAGAGAAATGAGGATACCTACTTCACAAAGTAAGGAGATATCTTATTGACAACAATGTACACTATATTCTTAGTGAAGGGTATTGACCCTTACATCAAAGATAATCGTGAAAAAAGATATGTCACTTAAGGAAAAATGATCCTCAAAGAGAAAGCGGTCTTATCAACAAGACCTCCACCATAGAGTACTTAAGATTAAATATCATCTCTCAAAGAAAAGAAAAGAGGGATCAAAGATTCAATCATCAAGCCCCCTATGATCAAGAGGAAGAGGAATCTTGAAACAAATGAAACAAACTCTAACCCCAAAGCAAGGGCAAGAGTTTATAAACAACATAATTTGAAAAATAAACAAGAGGTGATGACTTAGGACAACCACCTCTTACATAAAAGGATATCCATAGACAAAAAATCAGTCAGTATAATGAAGTAATGTTGCAGAATAAACAAATGCCATTAAGCTAAGGAAAGTAGATCCTTAGACAAAGAGAAAGAAGGAAAACCTTTCCCCCCAGGGATGAAAGCAAGGGATAACTTTTCAAAACAAATATCTTTAGAAAATATATCATGAATACTAGAAGAGAACTATGGATGATTATGAGAAAAGGAAAGATATCATAATACAAAACCATAGAGATAAAATATAGAAAGAATAACCAATTAAGCTCAAAACAAAATACATGCTAAGAGCATAATGGATCCTAGATAAATAGAAGAAATACCTCTTTCCCCCCAATAAAGAGACAAGAGGAGAAAATATCTACATTATAGAAGAATGAGGGGTACTTCCCGTATTGAAATTATGAAGGAATTGTAAAACCGCATGAGAGTGAGATATAATTCCTAAAGCAGCTCTTTCTCTAACATACATCTTGAAATGCACACAATCAGCAAGTAAATGTGTATTACTATAGTGAAAAGGACATTTGTACTTGGAGAGAGCATTTTCTGACATAGGTTTAAAGATTTATTTCTTAGAATTAATTAATTGAACATACACCTTCTTAGCCACATCTTGAGGAGTATCAGGGTAATCTAAGGAAGGTCTTGGAAGAAGAACATGAAGAGGAGGGCGACAATTAGAATCAACCTCCTTAAATTGAGATAACAAAAAGCCAAGACCACACATATCTTGTTTAGGGAATAATTGAATTGGATATTTAATACCTTGTTCATTAACACCAAGCCCTAAACCCTTATAACCTTGTTTAGCCATCATATTGTATCCTATAGTGTACATATCTTGTAAAGCTTCTGCAGGAGGTGATTGTTTACAGTGATCATGATAAAATGTTGTATAAGGTGGAATGATAGGTTTAGGAGAAGTTTCTTTTCTCTTCCCTTTAATATCATCATGGATCGGATAAGAAGGGGAAGGTAAATCAAAGAATTCTTGCACATCTACATCATGAATCATAGTTTGAGCCTCAACATAAGTGTGAGAAGAACTAGGAATAGCAGATGGAGAAATATTAGGAATTGGATTAGGAAGGATATGATTAGGATTAGGAAGATTAGGAAATGGTGTATCATCTACAAAATTCTTCACATAATCCAAAAGAGCAATAAGTCCACCACACAAATCCTTAATGAAAGTTTTGAAAGTAGGAAGGCTAGTATTAGTCAATATCATAATAGCATAAGCAAGTGAAACATGAAGAGTGACAAACATAATGAAATGGATGATACTCTCATAAACATCATAAGTACTATAAAGATATGCTAAGAGGAGAATAATGAAGAAAATAGCCACATGCCAAAGCATCTTAAGGATCTTCATAGTAAATGAAATGCAAGACATATTTTTGCATTTTGTAGAATATATAGATTTTTTTGTTTTTGAATTTTAAAATGCAAGAGCATAAAAGAAAACTAATCTAAGCTAATCTTAAGGAAAGGAGGCAAAGCATCCAACACCAAAAAGAAAGAGTTGTTTATCGCAGGTTCACCAAAATGTAAGATATAAAAAATATATATAATTAAGGTTATTTTCACGTCGGGTTCAAGGAGTAACCTATATAATTTTGGCCCCTAATTGAAATTTCACCTCTAATTATGGTCTAATCACAATAGCCTGAGGAGCCTTTCCTTGAAATCTCTATATAAGCACTCTCTTTTTCCTTCATTTCAACAAGTAACATCAAGTAACAAGCAAGAAGTTATGAGGAGATGAAGATGCAAGATTGCAAGAGGATGATATAGGAGAACAAGATATTGATGATTCCTTGATGCAAGCAAGCATTTTGTGGACATGTTATTGTGGACATTCATTTGGAGCAAGAAAGATTTCTTCTTCCTTGATCTACCATTTTCAACATTCAAGCATTCAAAAGATACAATCATGGGTAGCAACTGTAGATTGTGAGTTTGGTAGGAGTACTTTAGCCTTGGGGGCTTGGTATGCTTTCTTTATCATATTCAAATCTATGCATTTCTCTCTCATTTCAATTCATGCTAGGGTTTCAATCTAGAGGATTAGATCTTGGCATTGCACATTCAAATCTCTTCCTACAAGCAACACACACACACATATTCTACTACATTTAGTTATTTGTGGAGGTGGAAATCACCAAAATAAGGGTTTGACTAAGGCAAAACCTTATATAGCCACCCCAAAACACCATTTTCAGATATCTACAGTCATTTTTTCAGGAGTTGCAGAGTAGATCTAGATACCCTTTTTGGAAAACTTTCGGGATCTGTGAACAAAATTTCCATCGGAGTAGTGCAGGTCAAGGTTGACATAAAGGGGTCAAGGTCGACTTGCATTTGGGTCAAGGTAGACCTGGCTCAGAAAAAGAAAAGATTTCTGGGTTTTATCCATCTTTGTATTTCTATCCCAGATTCACTTGCAAAATTTCCAAAAACTCAATGTAGACACCAGAAAATAGGTATTTCCAGATCTACTATATTATGAGGTATGTATTTCATTTTATCTGATTTCATTATTCTTTGCAAGAATTTCCAAATTTATATTCCTTATCATTAGAATATTCATGTTTGTGTTAAATATTGGTTTAGGGTCTCTTTTATGTGCAAACCCCCATTGTTCTAAACCCTATCCATATATTTACACATTACATTTTGGTGAACCCGACGTGAAATTAACCTCAATAATTTGGTATGTAATTTAAACTTTTATGGATAATAATCAAAATGGGGAAAGTATGATACTAATACTCCCATTATAAGGTCGAGGTCGACCTTGACCTAGGGGATTAAAGACCCCTAGAAAATATGTCAGGTGGGGAAAGTAGTGCCTGGAGAGGCCCAATCAGAGTCCTAAAAAGGCACAGAAGATGGAAAAGGTGTAGAAAAATAGAGGACAACATGACAATGGTCCAAAACACCCCCTAAGGAGGGCTAAATGTTCTTAACATGAAAGTGCTTCCATTTTAAGATGATACACAACTCTTTATTATCAATAGCTGAGCATTACAAGCAATATGTCAAGCTATAAGGCCTTCTTGGTTATGGCCAAATACATCAGAATTACAATCAAGATTCAACTATCTCCTAGCTAGTCTAGCTTTGCAACACATTAGAAACTGGTAGAACATCAAGGCAGATCTAACTTGAGCTCGCAAGCCACCAAGAAATCTCCTTGTCTCTAAGCACACAAACTAATAGCTCTGCTATTACAAATATCAGAAATACTATCTGATATGCTTTCCCTTCTAGAAATGATATCCTCCCCTAAACAACCACCCATACCCATCCTTATATGCTATACAACCACAAGTCGTCTTTACAATAATAATTAAATCCCAAAACATCAGTCGTCTCTCAATATAGTATTTACAATATTTATTTCTTTATGTTAGCTTTCAAATGGTTGTCAGATCCACATAGAAGAATGCAACACGCTAGATTTAGGTTCCCAAACATCCAATGGTCAATCCATAACTTGAGGAGCACAATCCAAATTAAATGCACCATCATCCAAACAAGAAATTTGGTTAGCAAGAGCACCGAGCACCAGTACTAGTTGGTAACATAACATTGAGACCCAGTTGGTAATTGAGCACCGAGCAACCCACACACCGAGTCTTTCAATAACATATCACTGAGACCCAGTTGGTAACCGAGCACCAAAATCCTCAACTAAACAACCAATAAAGTGACTACCAACCACCGAGCTCCATCGATGAAGCCAAACAAGATTACAACCGAGAACTAACACAAAGAGACTGAAAATTTCAGGTCTCCAACCAAGATACAATAGAAATAAAAAATCAAACACAAACATATTTTGGTTGATACAGGATTTCCAACTACCCAGGATTCTCCTGTATCATGTTGAGTTAGAGCTAACTTTATGAAGAAGTGATCATGGATGCTATCATGAATACTTTAGATGTTAACTTTACTTCATGTCTTCAATGCCTTGGTTATGCTTGATCACTTTCTCAATTAGATGTGATTGAATTTGACTTGCATGGTATCATTATGAAATGAGAAGGGGTAAATTTTATTTTATACCTCTTCTAGGGAATCAAAATTTTAATTTTGAAGCCAACCAAAACAAGAGAAGTTTTCTCTCCTCCACAAGCTAGATGTTAACCAGTTTAAATTTAGACCCCTTTTATCAGGGCAAGGTCACCCTGAGTGATCGTGCCTTGGGTGAAGGTCACCCTAAGAAACCCTAATATGGGGAAAGGACATTCCATGCAACTTTTACTTCTTGACTTAGGAAATGGTAAGGACCTGTATGCACCCTAAAATTGTCGCCTAGACTTTGGGCCCCCATTCATCAATTTATCATTTCCTAAATCAATGCTTTGCAATATTTTTAATTTAAATTAATTTCCTTGATCAAATCATAATTAATTCAATTATTTTAATATTTCCTAAGGTTTGATCATTTTATCCTAAGTTTTATTTAATTAAGAGAACATGCTCCCTTTTAATTAAAAAAAAAAAATCTTTTAATTAAATAATAAATCACTTTATCCAAAGCCACATTTAATTAAAAGAAAAAATCTCTTTTAAATAAATAAAAAATCTTTTAATTAAATAATGGAAACCACTTTGCTAAAAATAATAAATAAATAATAAAATAAAAATAAAAATAAAAAGACTTTTTTGTCTACGCATTGAATGCACACTTTCCAAGATGAGTGGAATCTCCTTTTGCCTCATAATCTCTTCCATACATCTTTTTGTCTCTTAACCATGTCCATTGATTTTGCCTCCTCTTGAAAATCTTGAGCACATGGATCAACCAAGATTTAATCCCCACCATTGCTCATTTCTTTTTGCCTCTTAATCTTGACCATCCATTCATTTTTAAAATCTTTTATAAGGAGCCCTCTCCTTCTCATTTTGTGCATGGAGATTTTAGAGATCTAAATTTTATGTTATTGTTATGCAGGTTTGGAGAGCGATTTTAGAGAAGAATTTGCAGCACTTGAGCTTGAATATTGCAACTTCTCTTTTTTTGTCTTCTTCTCTCATGCCTCCATGGCAATCCATTTAGATTACTCTTGCACTTTCATGGTAGATTAGATTCATATTTCATTTCATACAATAATCTTGCATGCGTATTTTCTTTCATAGATTAGTTTGCTTTCATGCATTGTTATCATATAAAATAGCTTTCATTTTCATTTTCATGCATACTTGATGATCATGGAGACTATAATTTTTGCTTTCCCTCTTTGAATCTCTCATTTTATGGTGTACTTGCATGGGCACAAACTAGGTCTAAATTGAGGGCCTCCATTACAAACCCTTGCACTCCATGAATAAAGAGCTATGAGTCACCATTTGAGACCTCATTCTTGAGCAATCTTGGATATAATGACTCATAGAAGTGTGTCAACATTTTAGAACATATTTTTGGTGCCCACCGTGGGTCAACCCACCTTTACATGCCGGTTTTGGTTATTTTTGGAGCTAACCCTCTTGTGCAGATTTGCTTGGAGACTAAAACCCTAGATTTTTAAATATTTGATCATATCTCCCAAATGGCTTGGATTTTATGTCTAATTTTTTTTTTTTAGGTTGGAAACATATCAAAGAAGCATTAGTAAAAAATTCAAAATTTTCTAAGCTATTTTGAATTTTTTATAATTTTTTCTTTATTTTTCATAAAAAAATTAATTTTCGGTGCAAATCAGCATATTTTTTAGAAATTTTTACATTTTCATAAATATATTTAAATTTTATAGGGATTCCATTCTTTTTATTTTAAATTTGGATGCAATATCATAGCTCAAATAGTCAATTTACAAAAATTGGTATGTTTTGGTAAAATGGGTCTCTAGGGCACAAATGAAGAGATTTTTCTAAAAAATTTACATTTTTGGAAAGCTCTCTATTTTTTAGAAGGGGTCTCTATTTTTCATTTCTATTTTTGTGGCTGAAATCATATCAAAAAAATTAGATCTTGTTGACTAGGTCAAATGCAAAAAAAATAATTGTGATGAGTATGCACTTATTTTTCACATGGTTCAATGCATGATATGAGTTGTCATTTGGATAATTTGTTGTTTATTATTATTCGTAACAATTGATTTTCAGATCTAACCCTAGGGTTTGCATAAGTTGAATATATGTTGCATATATTATTTGCTTGTTTGCTTATTGGAGAGTTTGTGGCTTGCTTGCACAGAAAAGCTCAACAAAAATAAAAATAAGGTAAAATCTACTAAGCGCGTTGCTTTGGACTTGAGGTATTTTGTTGCATCTCTATAACATTTGGATTTTGGGAATGAAAAGAATCTCTCATGTGTTTGGCTTGAGTGTTTATTGCTTTGATAGATCACTCTTCAATTTTTCTATAAAGGAGACAATGAATCTAGATTTGCTTTCTTGCATATATGTCTCACATAGTAATTAGGCCTTATGAACACTATTTGTGGCATTCTTGAGAGAGTGGGCTTCATTCTCTTATCTTACATGTGAAGCTCTTCTTGACAATAGAACCCCTTGTAGGTAGGGAAGGAAGTTGTTATTATCTCATGGTCTTACTTAGTTTAGTCCTCAACTTTGATCGGTACGTTATCTCTTGGACCCACTTAGAGAGATCGGTAGACATTGTTATTGACGTATGAACCTTGGTGAGGTGATTTCAATTTTAGCGTGTCAATAAATTTGCTTGCTATGTTTGGGTGAGGTGAAGAGGCTATAGTATTATGCTCTATTCCCCTTTGGGCACATCAGAAACTCAAATCCTTGAATCCGAGCTAAGTCCCCATGTGGTCCTTTTTGTGAGTCTTCCTTATTAGAGAGGGTTAACCATAGTGGACATTCCCTTTATTGGGTCAACCACATGGATAGAACGTCAAGTAGTAATAGCCATTTTCATCATGGTAGCAACAACCACTATATAAATGTCCTTGTGAAGGAAATCTCTATAGGTGTAGTTTCTTGTTGGGCTGTCAGATCTCCTCAGCATCTCTGATTGATTAAGTTCTTGGAATGTGTCAAAACTTCGGTGCGCCTAGATTGGAGTTCACCCTCTTGAAATTGAAAAAGTTGCAAAGTTGACCATTACTACGAACCATAGTGCAACCAACTTTTTCTTTGCTAGGACTATGTGCGTGATTGAAAAACATTTTGAGAACATACACAAGTATAATCTTTAGGGAGTAGAATTCTATGTCACTATTCTTGTTCATGCGCAAGGTTGCTTTGTCCCTTGCTCATTGTTTGAAGACAATTATTTACTTGAACTCCCTGATTGTTGTCTTGTGTGCCTAATTAATGATAAAAATCTATTGATGCATCTAGTTGGTCATTTAAAATGAACAAAAACTAAGTTCCTGAGTCAAAAAACCAACTTTTTACAACTTTCTTGATTTGCTATCCTATCATTTCTAGTCTTCCTTGGTCGATCCGGATTATATTAGGTCACTTACCCCATTGTTAGAAGCTTGTTTGCACCTTGGGTTCCTGTGTTTTGACCTCTTAAACTAGTAATCTTTGATTTCATGAGTGACCTTGCTTGGAATCAATGAGCTAGAAATCATCCTTGTTGAGAAGATCAACCTTTGGATCCTTTCATAACACACTTGGAGAGTTTTAGTAATCTCTTGTCCATTCACTTCCATCCAAATTCAAATTTAATCAATATAACTTGGGTAAATAATCCTCATGATCCATATGTGTTAGGGTATTCACCCATTCATTGGTTACCTCTATGGTAGTGTTGGTTTACGCCTCTTGCAAAATTTCTATCTTATCACCTTTCTTTTGGACAAGTGAGTGCTTTTACTATCCTAGTTTGGTACCAACATTTCTTAGGGTCATCCTATCACCTAGTGCCCTTTCTTACATGTTGGTTACAACAAGATATCAAGTAAAACAAGGAAAGCGACCTCAAGTAGTCTTTAACCAATTACCCTTAGTTCAAACTCACCAAAAACGTAAGGGAAAAGAACCCGTATTTGATCAATCACCCAGGAACAACTCAGAAGTTTGGTTTGATCCCAAGAGTAACCTTAGTGAGTTGAGTACACCCTTAGCATCTTCTAGCTTGGATATGGATATGAGTTACACAATGACTTGATGAGAGAAGGAAGAAATGGATAAAAGCCTAGATAACATATTTGAAAGGCATAGAGATACCATTTTGTTTGGTAGTTCCTCTCATGAAAATTGACCAGTCTTACCCCTTATCTCAACTAGATATTTGGATGTACACCAAAGGGTTGAAAGAGATAAGAAGCAAGCCTATCAAGAAGAGCAATCACAACATGAAATCCAAGATGATGAACCCTATGACACTCATGTGAATGCAGCATACACCAATGACTTGTTTAGGCATTCAAGACCAATTTCACCACTCAAAGTACCTTCAAGATACACGAGTGAAAGACTTAAGAGAATTGAGCAGGAAAAGAAAGCCTTCCTAGATGAACAAGTTGAAAAGGAAGAGAAATTTAAACTCCTAGAGTCGGAGAGACAAGCCTTGTTGGAGATAGAAAGGAGAGCCTCACAAGAAGAGAAAGATAGACTTTTGGCTCAACAACTTAAAGACCAATTCAACATGTGTGTTGGTGGTGGAAACAACTCTCCTCCATCCACTCCTTCCAAGACTCCACGAAGTGGAAGACGTTCAAGAACACCTTCACAATCTCCTAGTCCTAGAGGAAGAAGGGCTTCACAACGTGATCATTATAGGAGATGAACACCTTGTAAGAACTCAAGACAACCTTCACAATGTGCTCACCATGGTTCACAATATGGGGGTAGTAGTTTGAGTTTTGACCTCAATTCCTAAGACTTCATGAAGATACAACAAGAACCACTCTTCTAGCAGTATGTGGAGAGATACTTGGATCAAAACAAAGACAATTTCTTAGAGAGTTTAATCAAAAAAGGTGCCAAAGTCCCCTATAACTTTGATGTGGACAAGAAGATCAAGAAGCAAGGTCCATCTCAGGAAGAAGAAATAAAACAACTTAAGAGTATGATGGAAAAGATGTTGGCACCCAAGAGTTCACTCTCACTTGACTCAATTTGTCCTAATCCTTTTGACATGAGTGTGAGCATGAAAGACTTTCCTAGAAAGGTTGAGATCCCTCAATACAACAAGTATGATGGTAATGGAGATCCACATGATCATGTGCATTAATTCTATATTATGAGTTTTGAGTTCCATCAAGATGATTCGTACCTCATGAGATTGTTCCCAAAGAGTCTTAAGGGTTAGGAGATAGAATGGTTCACCAACATAACTCCCCTCGTCAAAACTTTCAAAGAGCTCATCTATAGACTTATCCAACACTTTGCATACAACCTTTCAAGATCTATCACCATGCTGGACTTATGCAACTTAAAGAAAAATCAAGGGGAATCCTTTGTCAATTTCTTGCAAAGGTGGAGATGACAATGCTCTCGTTACTCTAGGACCATTCCTAAAAACAAGAAGATTGACATCCTTGCTAGCAACTTGATTCCTGAAATGCGGTATGAAGTTGGGAAGATGGTTTTTGATTCCTTTAACACCATGGTTGAAACCACATGTAGGATTGAGGATGTTTTGAGAGAACATGGAATTTTGACCAAACATGGAAAGAAAAACAACAACAATGGTCAAAATAACAACAACTCTAACAAGGATAAAGGAAGGAACTCACATTGGAATAAGAACAAACAAGTGGTCAATGATGGAGTTGTGGACTCCTCTCAACCTAAAGATCAAGTTGTTCTCCACTTATCTAGTGTTGTTCAAGCCATGAAACTCAATGCATCTCATTAACAAGAGAGCAAGCCAAGATACCAAGATATGCCTAAGAAAGAGAGACGTCAGTTTTCAAAACTTAGTGATTCATATGAGGATGTCTTGAAAAAACTCATTGCCAACAATCTTGTGCATCCTCAAGATCTCACAAAGCATTATATACCTGATATTAAGCCACATTGGTGGGATGAGAAAGCCTTTTGCAAATTTCACAATGGCATTGGACATGATATTGAAAACTGCTAGAAACTCAAACATATCATCCAAGATCTCATTGAGAGTGGCAAACTTAAGGTGGATGGATTGAACACCAACTTTGATCATAAGGTAGTCAAAGAACCTTTGCCCAAGTATGAGAAGGGGGAAACCTCTAAACCTAAGAATGGCAAGGCTGAGGTCAATTACACTTACACAACTATAGAGAATGTTGTCAACATACTTGAAGTTGTAGAAGAAAATGTCAACATGATGAGGAATAAAGATCCCTATGGTTATGATCTAGACATGGACTCTCCTCCTATCTTTGATGAAGAACCTTCTGTGGTGCTAAGGGATCCTAACTCTAGAGTATTGTCTCAAACTCTCAATGTTGTCACTTGAAGTCAAGGCCCCATTGTAATTAGAGGACCCAGTTCAAGTCAACCAAGTAAACCAAATAAAGTGGCATCCAAGAATGTCATCTCAAAACTAGCAGTCAATCCTAAGTCGAGCTATAATCTTGTTGATTAGTTGCAAAGAACCCCAACTCATATTTTGATCTTTGACCTTTAGAGTTGTCCCTGAGACACAAGCAAGTCCTTGAGGATGCTTTGTGCATAGCAAATTTTCCCAACAATTTAGACGGTGATCAATTCCAGAACATGGTTAACCATATTGATAGCCCTCGTTACCTTACCTTTTCGGAGGATGATGATAAAGCTTTGAGCCACCCACACAATCTTGCTCTTCATATTGAGGTCATGATCCACAAGACTCGTGTCAGGTGTGTGTTGATAGATGGGGGTGATGGGCTTAATATTTGTTCCTTGAGTCTTTTGAAGATGTTGGGTTACTTTGAACAAGTCATAGATACCAGAAAGAAGATCACTATCAAATCCTACGATGAGGCGGAAAGGAGTTCCAAAGGGTTGGTCATCCTTCCTATTAGGATTAGCCCTGTTGAAAAAGATGTTTTGTTCCAAATAGTCGACACTGGCCCTCTTGTGTACAACATCTTACTTGGTAGACCATGGATCCATGATATGCAAGTAGTGTTGTCTACCTATCATCAGTGTGTTAAGTTCCCTTACAATGGAGTAGAGATTTGTATACCTAGGGATAACACTTTATCTATTAACTCAATTTCAGTGAGTACTCATGTTCCCCTCAATAGAGAAGCAGAAGACTTCAATGCAACCCTAGCTGAATGTAAAGACAAGTTCAAGTTAGTAGACCTTGGCATGGGGGGGTATCAACTCAACTCCCTCATGAAACTACCCATTTCACATAGGTCTTATGGCAGACCTTCACAAGAAATGAGACCTTCCTCTTCAACTATGACTTTATTTGGCACATTTGTAGAGTCCTCGGTGCCTATTCAAGATGAAAAAGAAGAGGTGGTTGTTAAAGACTAGATTTATAGAGAAGAGAAATACATGCACAATGAGAACTTCTCTCCCTCTCCTAAGGCTTATGGAAGAGGGTATACTTTTGTCAAATAGATGGGCTATCCTGGGCATGACCCTCTTAGTCATAGATTGGATGCTAGAGTTGAACCTCTTGATCATGCTCTTTTTGGATGTAAGTCTAAGAAGATGGTTGGCCTAGGATTTGTGAATCATAAAAAGAACACTACTCCTATTCTTGATGAGTCAGATAGTGAAGATGAACTAGAATACATACCTAATTTGACAAATCAAAAAGATATGTGTGAGGATTGGATCCCTTCCACTAATCTCCTTTGGGGAGATTCAGATAGTCCAGTCACTCATGAGATAGTTGCAACCTTAGAACAAGATGAATAAGATGTAGAAGATCCCATCAAAGAATGTCAACACAAGAATATTGTTCATTTGATGGAGAGAGAAGGTGTTACCCTTGATGACATTAGAGCTTCTACATCAAGACATCCTAAATCTTTATGGTGTAAACATCCTAGTCAAAGTTCAGACACAAGTTCATATGAGTATGAATGGGACTCCTTCTCAGAGCCTTCTATAGTAGACATGGATGTTGATTTCATCCACACTTATAGTTCTCAACCTAAGGTAGCCGATGAGTTACATGTAGGATTGGAGGATTTGAACCCACATGTTGCATTAGTGGATGATTCTTCACTTGTTAGGACAAATCCCAATTTGGGTAGCTTAGAAGGATACTTGATAGACTTTGACTCTTCGGTCACCAGAGATGATATCATTCACATTCACAACCTTGAACCAGTCATTAACTTACCTCTTGTTCATCCTAACCTCATTTATTAGTTGCAATGCTATCAAGAACTTGAGCTCTTAACATTCCAAAATGATTATGAGATAACCTATTACTTGAATGCCATTGAACTCGTAGTCTCTTCCACCAGTGAACCAGCTACCAGCATGACAGAGCCAAAAATCAAGTACCTTAGTCACAAAATAAAAAGAAAAGAAAATCAAAAGAATAAGAGTTATGATGGCAAAAACCACTATGTGGTGGTGTTAGAACCAAAAAAATTAAAAAGAAATGACATATCCAAGGGTGAAAACCTCTCCGAGGAACCTAAGGATGAGGTACTTGATCGTCTCCCTAGCTACTTTCAAGATAGATCTTCAGTGCTTATCAAACCAACAAAAATAGTCAATTTGGGTACAAATGAGGCTCCACAGATAGTGCACTTGGCTCAGTCCTTGTCACCTCAAGAAAAAGAAGCTTACACTAAGTTCTTATAGAAAAAGAAGATCAATTTTGCATCGACTTATTCAGATATTGCCAGGGTTGGACACTAATCTTATCATGCATCACCTGTCCATAGCTTCAGGTGTCAAACCAGTCAAATAGAAATTGAGAAAGATGCATCCTCACATATCTCTCCTAGTCAAACCAAAATTTGAGAAACTCCTTGGTGCAGGATTCATAAGAGCTATTGACTATGCTGAATGGATATCAAATATTGTACCAGTTTCCAAACATGATAAATCCATTTGAATTTGCACATATTTTAGAGATGTCAATAGAGCATGCCCAAAGGATGATTTTCCACTTCCCAATATAGACATGATAGTGGACATGACTGCGGGTTATGAGATTTATTACTTGATGGATGGTTTTTTTGGATACAGTCAGATTAAGATAGCTCCTGAAGATCAAGAAAAGACTACATTTACTTGTGCATGGGGTACCTATTGTTGGAATGTTATGCCTTTTGGATTAAAAAATGTAGGAGCCACCTATCGACGAGCTATGACAACCATTTTTCATGACATGATGCATAAAAACATGGAAGATTATGTGAATGACACCTTGGCCAAGTCTAAGAAAAGAGACACATAGTTAGATGATTTAGAAGTCATTCTAGATTGCATGGAACAATTTCAACTAAGGTTAAATCCTAAAAAGTGTGCATTTGGTGTCACCTCTAGAAAACTACTAGGATTTATCATTTCAACAAAAGGAATAGAGGTAGACCCATGAAAAAGTCCAAGCAATCATGGATATGCCACCTCCTAAAAACATTAGTCAAATGAGGAGTCTTCAAGGATGTCTTCAATCCATAAGGAGGTTCATTTCACAGTTGGTAGATAGAGCTCAACCTTTCAACAAGAACTTACAAAAAGGATTCAAATGTGTTTGGAATGAGGATTGTCAAAAGAGCATAGATCAAATCAAGAAATACTTGGCAAATCCTCCCATTTTAATTCCTCCCATCCCAGGGAAACCACTTATTCTATACATTTTAGCGATAGAATCTTCCTTGGGGGCATTACTAGCTCAACTTGATGAACATGGGAAAGAAAGAGAAATATACTACATTAGTCGCACTCTTGTTTCATATGAGGTTAACTACACCAGCATTGAGAAAGCTTGCCTTATAGTTGTGTTTTCTTCCCAAAATTTGTGACATTACATGCTTGTGCACACTATCCACCTCATAGCAAAAATAGATTCACTCAAGTATTTACTAGGTAAGGCTGTCGTCATAGGTAGACTTGATAAATGGATGATGATCCTTTCAGAGTTTGACATAGAGTACATTGAGTGTAAAGCAATCAAAGGACAAGCAATAGCAGATCAATTGGTTGATTTCCTAATACAAGATAATGCACCTATTCAAGTTGACTTCCCAAATGAACACCTCGTGTATATGACTGAAATAACATGGAAGATGCTCTTTGATGTATCCTTTATGCAAAATGGTTCAGGAGCTGGTGTGTTGTTTGTTTCTCCTCTTGGGTACATGATTCCTAAGTCTTACAAGTTATTGTTCCCATGTACAAACAACATTGTTGAGTGTGAAGCTTTAACAAATGGACTTAAGATGGCCATAGAATGGAAAATCATAGAGTTACACATCTATGGGGATTCATAGTTGATAATCAACCAAGTCAATAATGAATATCAAACAAAAGATGAGAAACTAGTACCTTATAAGAAAATGGTTAATTCCTTGAAATGATACTTCACATTTGTCACATTTCAACAAATCCCTAGAGCAGAAAATAAAGTAGCTGATGCTATGGCTACAGTTGCTTCACTTCTTTAGTTAGGGGAACATGAATCTAGATTTGAATTCCTGGTGGAAGAGCTACATCACCCTATCTATGAATCCCAAGAAAGTCATGTCATTTGTACCCTTGTTGGTCATGAGTCATCTCGTTATGGTGCCATTTACTCATACCTTCATGATGGCATTATCCCTGAAACCTTTAACTGATTTGAACGCAAAAACCTTACCTGAAACACCTCTCGCCATTCCCTTATCTCTGGTGATTTGTATAGGAGGGGTCTAGATGGAACACTTCTTAGATGCTTAGAAAAGGAAGAATCTGATCAAGCGTTAGTTGACATCCACGAGGGCATCTATAGGGGACATTCCAATGGTCTTGCCATGGCTCGAAGGTTGCTTAGGGTAGGGTAATATTCACCTATGATGCAATAGCTTTTGCAAAGTCATGTGAAAAGTGTCAAAAACATGGTAACCTGATACATGCTCTAGGCAGGGAGCTCATTCCTTCTATATCTCATTGGCCATTTCAGCGTTGGGCCTTTGATCTTGTTGGGCAGATTCATCCCAATTCATCAAGTGGACACAAGTTTATTATCACTGCTACTGATTACTTCACTAAATGGGTAGAAGTTTTCCCACTTTCTATTGCCTCGGGCAAGACAGTCTCTCTATTTATTCTAAACCATATCATCTGTCGATATGGAGTGCCTTCCAAGATTATCACTAACAACGGAGGCCAGTTCAAAAATAAAGACCTTAAGAAACTCTGTAAGAAATTTAAGATTAAACAACATTGGTCCTCCATTTACTTCCCGCAAGGAAATGGTCAAGCAGAGGCATCTAACAAAACCAATCTTAAAATCCTACATGGAACAATTTGTAAGAATGGTAGAGATTGGCACTTACAGATAAATCCAGCTTTGTGGGCTTATAGAATGAGTATTCATACTCTTATTGGGGCTACTCCTTTTGCCCTTACATATGGTGTTGAAGCAGTGTTACCTTTAGAGGTTGAGATTCCTTCACTTAGAGTTTCCCTCAAAGGTCTATTTATAGATGAAGACTACCATGCCATGAGACTTCAAGAGTTAGAACTTTTAGATGAGAAACATCAAGCATCATTTGATCATATGAGGATTTATCAAAAGTGCATGTCCAAAGCCTTCAACAAAAAAGGTTCACCCTAGAGAATTCCAAGTGGGAGGTCTTGTCCTACGTGAAAATCCTAAGAATCAACAACATAGAGATCAAAAGGGAAAATTTGAACCTAATTGTCTTGGACCTTACATCATTATAGCAGCTTTTGGGACATGTGCTTATTTATTATCTACTATAGAGGGAGATAAGCTCCCTGATCCTATCAATGTCTTACACCTGAAGAAGTTCTATCCATGATGCCCATTCTAGCTGGGGGCATCCTTTGTACATACTTATTGATCCTGAAAAATCCAAAAAAATGATATATTGTCAAAAATTCTAAAAATCAGAAAATGTCCTGAAAAAATGATCATCTTAGTGAAAACCTAGTAATAGGTGCTTTGATGTATCTCCAAAAAAATTATATATTCCAAAAATATCAAAAAAATAAAAATAAAACTAAAAAAATAGAAAAAGTGCCTTGGTGAAAATCTGGAAACAGACGCCTTGGTGTAGCAAAAATACAAAAAAAATATAAAAAGTCCTAAAAAAAAAGAGGAAAAATTGCAATAAAATCCAAGTGAAAACCTAGAAACGGGCACTACTTGAGGCCTTTGCACCCCTGTTTCTCAACATGCATCCTCGACACTTAGCCTTTCTCCATCATGCCTTGTCCTTATTGCTGTGGTTTGGAATTGGTCTTTGTCTTTGTCTAGGGGGCATAATTATGTTAGCTTTGGTCTCTTGGATGTGTTAGTCTTTAGAACACCTTGCAAACAGTGTTTTTTAATACCACCCAACTATGTTTTTCAACACAACCCTTCACGTTGAGTGTTTTTCAACAATTATCGATTTGGTCTTACCTAGTTTTGTCATGTGATCTTACCTGCTTGCAAGCATTTGATCCTTATCCTCGAAACTCAGTATCAGTTAACACCTTTAAATTTTTAAACACAACACTTAATGCTTGAGCTATGTCATGATCTTTTATTTGTGTGCTGACTGTTATTGATTTTCGTTGAGTGTCCTTGTCTAATAAGTCTCTCTGGTATGCATAGCTAGAGGACTTGGGACATGGGGCATGTTTTTATTTTCTTTCTACTTGTAGGTGTGGTCTTGAAACTCTAGAGTGTCTCTTGTTGTCTCCTTGAAACACTTAGGAGATTTGAGGCATCATCCTTGACTATTTTTGCACATTGATAAGTAGGAGATATTTTTCACAGCAAGTCAAATTGTGATATTGCTATCAGGATTTAACTATGTAGTTTTTTTGAGTCAAACTCATTGACCCATGATTCATGAGTAGTGGCTCACCAAACCCATCTCTCATGAGAATGAAATGGAACACTTAGCACTCATTCGATCTAGGTGATGCTCACAAAGGTGAAGCACTGAGACTTCCCAGGAGGTCACCCATCCCTGATAGCAATATTTTTGCACAACCGTTCTTATGGTCATCCTGACATATGTGCCTTGATGTGAGCATGGTTTTGCTACATTAAATTGGGTAAGCTAACATCAAAGTCATCTTGACCTTTATGTCTTTGATGCTTATGTTAGAATCTTTCCACATTCCAATCCAATATAAATCACATTCATATCTTCATAGTTGCGCTTGTGACTAGTGATGATTGTGTGATTTTTCGATGTCTGCTAATAATGGCCCAATGATGAAAATAAGTACCTTAACATTCTCTAATGAATGATGAACACAAAATCCTATGTTACAGTTTCTCTATTGCAAGTACACCTTTGGATTTTTATGTAGCTTGCATTGTTAGACTTCATGTTAATTTGCATTTTTAGGTTGCATTAGGACTTTGAGAGGGTTTTCCTTCATCTTTCTTTTGGACTTTTAATCAACTATGGTCACATTTTGATCTTCATTTCCTTATCTCCTTTCGTGATCTCAATCAAAATTTCCTATCTTAAACAGTTGATTGATTTTGAGGCATTCTCTTTCTTGAGGCAAATTCTCTTTCTTCTCTCCATTTCTTTCCACCTCCTCCAAACTTCTATCTTCCATTCGCTTTCACCCCACTGCTTTTCTTCTAATTCAACCTTGGGGCATAATCTTTCATGCTTGATTATCTACCTTGGTTCTGTGATCCTTATATCTTTCATCTTACATCAAGAACCTTATTTTTAGTTCAATTTGATCAAATTTATCAATTTGTTGTTTCTCCTCTATCTCATTTCGATTTTGAAAATGAGGGGTAAGTACCTATCAAACTTCAATCCTTGATTCAACTTTATCAAACCTATCAATTACTTCACTTGGGGCAACCTTGCTTGAGACATGACAATTACCTATTTAAAGGGGTGTTGGCCTTGTCTTTTTCAATTAGCTTATCTTTATCCTGATGTGTTCCCATCCATTGATCACATGTCTGGGTTGTTTTGTGATCCCAAATCGATCTCACACTTTGACTACATGTGTTCCCATAAAGATCACACATTAGTCAAAGAGGGGCAAATGTATGCACCCTAAAATGGTCACCTAGACTTTGGGCCCCTATTCATTAATTTATCATTTCTTAAATCAATGCTTTGCAATATTTTCAATTTAAATCAATTTCCTTGATCAAATCGTAATTAATTCAACTATTTTAATATTTCCTAAGGTTTGATCATTTTATCCTAAGTTTTATTTAATTAAGAGAACATGCTCCCTTTTAGTTAAATAAAAAAAATATTTTAATTAAATAATAAAATCACTTTATCCTAAGCCACATTTAATTAAAAGAAAAAATCTCTTTTAAATAAATAAAAAATCTTTTAATTAAATAATAGAAACCACTTTGCTAAAAATAATAAATAAATAATAAAATAAAAATAAAAATAAAAAGATTTTTTTGTCTACACATTGAATGCACACTTTCCAAGATGAGT
This sequence comes from Chamaecyparis obtusa, assembly GCA_027943335.1. NCBI lineage: Eukaryota > Viridiplantae > Streptophyta > Pinopsida > Cupressales > Cupressaceae > Chamaecyparis > Chamaecyparis obtusa. Next base: position 50,515 of record BSBK01002853.1, read on the forward strand.
GGAATCTCCTTTTGCCTCTTAATCTTTTCCACACATCTTTTTGCCTCTTAACCATGTCCATTGATTTTGCCTCTTGAGAATCTTGAGCACATGGATCAACCAAGATTTAATCTCCACCATTGCTCATTTCTTTTTGCCTCTTAATCTTGACTGTCCATTCATTTCTAAAATCCTTTATAAGGATCCCTCTCCTCATTTTTTGCATGGAGATTTTAAAAATCCAAATTTTATGTTATTGTTATGCAAGTTTGGAGAGCGATTTTGGAGAAGAGTTTGGAGCACTTGAGCTTGAATATTGCAACTTCTCTTTTCTTATCTTCTTCTCTCATGCCTCCATGGCAATCTATTTAGATTACTCTTGCACTTGCATGGTAGATTAGATTCATATTTCATTTCATAGAATAATCTTGCATGTGTATTTTCTTTCATAGATTAGTTTGCTTTCATGCATTGTTATCATATAGAATAGCTTTCATTTTCATTTTCATGCATACTTGATGATCATGGAGACTAGCATTCTTTCTTTCCCTCTTTGAATCTCTCATTTTATGGTGTACTTGCATGGGCACAAACTAGGTCTAAACTGAGGGCCTCCATTACAAACCTTTGCACTCCATGAATAGAGAGCTATGAGTCACCATTTGAGACCTCATTCTTGAGAAATCTTGGAGATAGTGACTCATAGAAGTGTGTCAACATTTTAGCACACAGGTCCTGAGGTCTAGAATATTGTAAGACGTGAGATTTTGAGCCAATGTAAGTATAATCGAGCATGATTGGGCATGAGATGTCAAAAATTGTAAAATAGGGCCTAGGTAAGCACAAAATTATATGCAAATACAATTTATGATGCTATAATAGAATTCAAAGGTCTCTCAAATGGCTTGAAAGGCTATCTATCTAGGAAGAATGGGAAACACGCTAACATCATGTGCAAAGAGAGAACAAGAGCTATCACAAAGAAATACATAATGTTCTATATAACATCCTGGATGCTAAAGGCTATAAAAATGTGAATATATAGCATATATGAAAGACAAAATTATAAATACTAAATGAGATTAAATAAAAAAAGAGATGTTCCATATATCACTAAAGACTCTTAAATAGGTCTAGTAATATTGAAGACTCTCTTCAAACAAATTTTCAACCTATACCTACAACATAAGACCAAAGAGAAAGGTTGTGTGGATATAATTTTCTAGCCCCACGCAAAGGAACCCAAAAATGTGCAAGTGCATAAAAGAAGATCAATAAAACCCCAAAGTGGTAATGATTTATCGAAGTATGACAATATAATAACACAATATCATTGTAACAATAAAAAGAGTACAATAATGGAGTGTATGGAATGTTGTGTGTGAAAGAATAAAAGAATAGAATTCTAAAATGCAAATGTGGTTATTCAAGAGTGATAACAAGTTGGAATGAAGTTCAAAAGATGGAAATGTAGGAAAATGAAGAGATTTTAGCAACAATAAATGACCCTAATGTCAGTTTAGATTGGCAAGGTCATTGTAAAGGATAAAATAGAGTGTGTGTGTGTAGATATAAAAAAAGGAGAAATATGGGATCTACTTCTAAATCCAAATTCTCAAAGGAGAGATCCAAATTGATCAACCAAAAGGTCAATACACAAAAGAATCAATCTATGGAGAATATGAATGAAGGAGAAAACTTTATATTTCTCTATGAAGAGTATATGCTTGAAATTTAAAATAAATGGAATGAAAATACTAACCTCAAAATAGGGCAGATCTGGAAAATGCTAATTTCTGATGTCTATGTACAGTTTCGGGCAATTCTGCAACCTGTTCCAGATTGGAAATACCGAGACAGAGAAAACCCATAAAAATTTTGTCTTTCTGGTAGCATGTAGTCTTTGACCCTAATAAAAGGTAAAAGACTACTTCAAAATTTTGAAGGTCGTTCTTGACTTTGTTCACAGATCTTGGAAGTTCTCTGAAAAGGGTATCCAGATCCAAGCTCTGATTCGCAGTCCTGCACCTGTACCTACAAGAAAAAGAGGTTTTTGTTGTTTGGATGAGGGGTTTACCTTAGTCAAACCCCGGTTTTGAATCAACCTTAATAATGGAATTGAAATAGAGAATGCTAGCAAGTAGTAGACGTAGATCTAACAATGAAGCTATGATATTCAATAGATATGCAATTGTATTTGAAATGTAAACAAGTATATTGATAGGAAAGCTTGAACATAACATTATCAAATGTAAATCAAAACCTCCACGATTGTATGCTTGGAATCTACCTTGAGGGAAGAATGAATAGATCTTGACGATGAACAAAGGATCTTGAAGGAAGATCACACCACCATGATGGCTAGATCTAGGTTTTTGAATGATGAATCTTGAATGTTTGAACCAAATCCCTTCAATGGCTTGAATTCTTGAATCCTTGATCTTGAATGGGGAACTTGAATGCTTGAAGAGGACATGAATGGATGATTTCTTGAATGGATGCTTTCTTGATCTTGCCTTGAGAAAACCTTGAGCACTTGATTTCAAAACTTGATGCCTTGATCATGCAATTGCAAAAATTGATCTCAAAACTTGATGGCTTGTGAATATCTCCTTGAGAGCTCTTGATCATGAAGTTGCTTGGTGAATAATGGATGTCAAAATGAGAGAGGAAGGCTTCCTTTTATAGTGATCTAGGGCACAATCCTCTAGAGGGGCCACATAGGGGAATTGAATTCCAATTGGGCCCATACCCCTAGAAATGGACCTAGATTAAATGCAATTTAAGGATTTATCATTTCAGAGACCAAAATAGCCAACCCGGAAGCGAGAAAACAAATCTTTCTGAAACCCGACATCCAGAAATCATGGGAGCTTGAAATTTGAACCCTGGGTCAAGGATGAGGTAGACCCCACTGATGGAAATTGTCATTGATGTCAAAGTTCAGGACATGGGTAGATACAATATATGTTCACTTCATCTATATTTATTAGACAGAATTATAATAAAGCATATAGCATACATACATTTACACAACATATCTGATCTATATGTGAAGTCATCATTGATATACATATTCCAGCATGTAGCTATGACATGTGTGCCTGAATTATTAACCCAACAGTAATGAGTTGTGCAAATCTAAATAAGGTTAAGATGTTCCATAAAGAGTGTTCCATGAAGATGTTACAAAAGTCATTTTGTCAAACACAATACAAAGCCAAGTGTTGCCTAAGTTAATAAGCAAATGTTTGACATGATACCATGAAAGATTAATACATTGAGCATATATGAATCAGAGAATGAAGATACAAACAACATGAAGAGAACAACATATAGAGAATAGCATACAGTATTATTGCATTTGGTATTCCAGCACCCAAACGGGCCCTAAGGCTAATTTAGTCAGTGTTTTCAGCACTTAGTTGTCATTTTCAGTATATAGGGATTTCGATATTAGCCCAGATTTTTATGGATGAAAACTTCTACTAGCTCTCAGCATTGGTGGATAGAATAAGAGGTTTGAATAATCTCTATTAGCTCTCAGCATAAGTGGACATATTAAGGAGTTTAAACATTGGCAACGGGATTGTGAGTGATGTATATGAATGCTGGTAGTCTTACGGCAATCAACAAATACACATACAGTAATAAATGCAGATACTATGAAGAATAGATATATAATAGTGACATTCGTATACATATAGTGAAGACAAGCGTGTATTAATACATACATAAGTTTAAGAAGAACAACGATGGTATATACCATGACAGTGATATATATACAGTGATTGTGTACTATAACCAATGGCAAATATCTCAAAGAGAGCACGGGTGGTGGACATTCACATAGGTTATATCTCTCATCTCTAGAAAAGAAAAGTTATACTTTTAAATTATTCGGCAGTGGTGTTCAAGTTGTTGGGATCCCAGGTCGTGTGTTTGACATGGTTTGAAGACACTCTCTTTCGTAGACACAAACATGTGCGTGTTTGACAAGTCATGTATGGATACGTGAAGATGTTTTGAGGTTGCATAAAAATCTATTTCATTCACGTTTATGGGTTTATGAAGAAATCCGCAATTTAACAAAGACGTTAATTGAATATTGAAAGCAAAGATGCTAATAATAGATTACATAATTTGTTGGCAGCAATAATAACAGTACGTAATAGATGAACAATAATATATATGGTGAACATGATACGTATGATGTAGATGAACAGAAATAAACTCAAACAGGAGATATGCAATGCAGCGATAAAGATATACAGTGGTTACATCCCGATAAAGTCAAAAATATCAAAGATATAATAAAAATGGTCATCCATTATTTTATTGTGCATTCCAGCGATAAAGTATTATCAAAAATAATAATAGCATGATTTGAAAAAGATTAACTTAATTGAAGATAATCATATTTTAAGAAGAGACACCTTTTCATATTGAAAAGTCATCACTTCAAAAAGACAGTGTTTTATCTCAAAATATGTGTATATATATTCAAATCTTTTTGAAAATAAAAATGAAGAAGTCAGCATGTGAAAGAATAAAAGGAAGAGCAGTGAGAGTATAAAAGAGAGAAGAATTAATGTTTTTATATTCAGATTTTTATACTATGAAAATACTGTCATAATGACATATATTTGAAAATAAGAAGAAAAATATTGGTTGACTTAGAGAGAGCAGATTGTATCCATCATCAGTTGAATAAAGCAACAATATCAAGGTGGAAGAAAGTTTTTGAAATCAGTGAGTTGGTGCTCAGAATCCAGACAGGGGGAGTTGGTGCTTCCAGTAGGTCGGTGCCTACGAAGTGTGGGAGTTGGTGCTTCTAGTGAGTTGGTGCTCATAAACATAGGGGTGGGAGCCTCTAGTAGGTTGGTGCCTACAAAACATTGTAAAAGAACAATATTATATATTAAAGCAAATTATTTTATGGTTTTCTCCCATATTGGGTTTCCACGTAAATATTGTGTTCATGTGCATAATTGTTTATTTGAGTTATTGAAGTTATCTTAGAATAAAAGCATTTAAATTTAAAAATTTATTATACTGATTCACCCCCCCCTCTCAGTATAATCATGTGCTCTTCACCCACCCTAGGTTAGGGTCGAGGTCATCCCTGACCTAGGTTAGAGTCGAGGTTGTCCCTAACCTAGGTTAGGGTTGAGGTCATCCCTGACCTAGGTTAGGGTCAAGGTCATCATTGACCTAGGTCATGGTCGAGGTCATCCTTGACCCTCAAGGTCATCTTTGACCTTGAGGTCAAAAACCTCAGGACCTCGGTCCAAAATGCTAGGAAATGCATAACGACAGTGAAAATAGGTGGAAAGAGAAGCAGAACGGGGGGAGAAAGCTAGATTTGATCAAAAACCAATTCAAGGCACTTGACATGACCCCAGACCACTTACTCAGAGGACTAAACACTCTTAACATGGAAGTGCTTCCATTTTAAGACGATACATTAAGCCCCCACTTTAGCAAGAGTATGGATTCAATGCAAACTCTTGGTAAAGGAGAAGAAAGAAGGGATCCAAGTGGATTCACAATGAGATACAATAACACTTAGCTAAGGACACAAGCCCCCAGGCTAAGGATTCTAACTCAACATACACACACGAGGGTGCAAAAAGAGAAAACCAAAAGAACAGGGGTTAGTACTAAACAACCCAAATCAATTAGCATAAGAAACCTCGCTAAGAAATATTTCTCATACTAATATCATATTTGGGAAGCTATCATAAAAGCATCAATGATTACATAAGAAAGACAAGAGAAACACTATAAATAACATAGCTTCATGATCCAGTCCTACTAGCATGAAAGCAAAAAGAGAGAAAGGAGAAAGTGATTACCTCGCCTAGTAAGATGCCCACCATACTATGAATCACCCTGGAGGGAGATTCCAATAGGTTCACCCATAAACTTTGCCTTGAAATTGTAGTGTGTCTTCTTATGGCTTCTGGAATATCCATAGATCTACCTTCTTGTATCATTATGAATATGAAATGCGTGTCTCCTCAGGATTTAGCAACTTATGTGCGTTACCTTTGGAAGATTTAGCATATTGGAATGTGTTGCTCTTCAAGATTTAGCAACTTATGTGTGTTACCATCCAAGATTTAGCATATTTGAAATTGGAAATGCGTGTCCCTTCAGGATTTAGCAACTTATGTGTGTTACCTTCAGAGGATTTAGCATATTGAAAATTGAAAAATGCATGTCTCTTCAGGATTTAGCAACTTATGTGTGTTACCTTCTGAGATTTAGCATGCTGCAAAACAAAAGGTTAGAACAAAAATACATAATATAGAATGAGGGAGGCTGTATATGTGCCCCCCTCCTTAAGATGGCAAAAACATACTATTTTGACATGTTAAGGAAAGAAAATAACAAGGATAAAGCCTTCTTAAACATCAAGACAATATCCATAGACAACACCCAGTCCAAGCCAAGAAGGTCACAGCTCCTATGAGGCCACGAAAGGGATGAATGCAAAGAGATATCATGCAAGAAGTGAAAAAGTAACCCTTGTGAGGGATAGCACACTATTAAACTTCCAAGGTGAGAGATTTATCCACCATGGAAACCCAATGTCTAACAAAAAAATAGGTTGTGATCAAGGATAAAGATCCTCAATACAAACCAAAATTTTCATGTATGATTGGATATCACATAATAGATAAATACTGTTTAACCAAGGAAAGAGGTGAATCCCGGAAAGATAGAAAAGAAGGAGATGACATCCTTGCCCCCCAAGCATAGGAACAAAGATGGAAGGGGACCTATTATATCGCTCACACTACTATGCAAGACAACAAGCCCCCAAGAATTAGGCTAACATTATTTACATAATGTGGACCTCCATAATAGGAACATAATTGTTATTTAGAGAAAACAAGATTGAAATACAACTCATTGCCACATGATATATAAATAACATTACTATCAATGAGTTTTCTAATCTTATAATGTAAAGCTTGACATTCATTAGTAGAGTGATCATGAAATCTATGATATAAACAAAAAGGAAGAGTCTTCAAGTGTGGACTACGTTTCTTTTTGCGTTTAGGTCTAGTAATCATCTTAGCACGAAGGAGTTTAGGCAAAATAACTTCTTGGTCGAATTCCTTCATAGTTTCATCATGTTTTGAAGTGTTATTTGAGATGTTGTTAACATTGATTTTTTGTTGAGGATTAAATCCCAATCCATAAGAATGCTCATGCCCCCTAGTGTGTAAGGGCATTTGAATTCCCTGTTTATCCTTACCACATCCTTGACCATTAAATCCTTGTTTAACTAGGAAATGATAACCAGGATCATAACAAGAAGACATATAAGAAGGTGTTAATGGAACTTCAGCAGTCACAATATCATCGTTAGTAGATTTGACAGATTCATTGTTGGTAGAAGCAGCGACAAAGTTATTACTAAGGGTGTTAGAAGTAAAAACTCATTGTTCTAATTCTCTTTGTTGCTTCATAAAATCAAGATCATTAATCTTATATTCTCCAATAAAGGTAGGAGTAAAATCCAATGTTCCCCAATCATCTCTAGGAAGAGCATTAGAGGAAGAAGAATTACTATTAGGAATAGGAGTAGTGTGGGTTTGAATATTCAGACAAGGATTAGGTGCATCATCTGCATGAAGTGAATACATCTTGTTGTTATGTATAAGCTTGACTTTACAATGAAGGGTGGAAGGAACAACATGCATCTCATGCAACCAAGGTCTACCTAAAAGAAGATTATAATTGAGAGGTCCATGCATAACATTAATAGGTGCATTTAGGATGACCAGACCTACTTTGATAGGTAAGGTAATGATGCCTAAAGTGCTCTTCACAATGTTATCAAAGCCATGTATAGGAACATTGTCAGGTTGAATAGTTGAAAGACCGACGTTAATTGCTTTGAGCATGTCCATGCTACAAACATTAAGCCCTAATCCATTATCAATCAAGGTCCTAGGAATGATACTTTTATTGATAGTAATAGCCACCATAAGAGCATCATATCGATTCTAAACTTATTTAGAAGGCAAATCCTTTTGAGTAAATACAATGCCAGGAGGACCTGGGGTAGCATGCATGCATTGTAAGAAGTTATTAATGTTCTCTTGATTAGGAGGTGGAGTAGGAAGAGTTGCTAGAGCTTTGTGCAAGGCTTCATAGTAGGTAGGTGAAGTTTGAAGAATATCCCATAAATAAATCTTGGTAGGAGTATTTTGCAATTGGTTTATCAAATCATATTCCTTGCTAGGAAGATGGGGTGGAGAAGGAAGAATAGGTTGAGAAGGTGGCAACGAAGTAGAAACCACCGGATTAGGTTGAGGATTATTCCTTGTACGATATGTGTGAGCTATCGAATCTTGATCATTGAAAGACTCTAAAGACTCCATAGGTTTACCTTTGATAGTAATGTGAGGACAACCTTTAATAGTCAACAAGGGTTTCAGAAAAACCATGTTAGTTGTCTCAACACTACAAATAGATTTATAGAAAGGAAGCAAAGAAGAAATCCTAGGAGGAGATGAGGTAAGATCTAGATTCTCCATAAGATCATCACTAAAAGAGAGAGTATTAAGGGAATTCATATCATTCTCTGCTAATTCCTCATCACTAGAAGGAATCCCAAATGGAGGTAAAGCATCTATAATATCATCTTCTTTCACTAAAATGTCTAAATGTGTTTTAGAAAAAGAGTTATCATCATGTATGAATAAATCACCCTCTTGTATCAAAGCTTCCTTGCGAGGAGGGGATAACTTAATGTCATTATCCAAGGGATCATCCACAATGGTGTCATGAGGAAGAGAGTAATCAACATCCAAATCCAAAGGTTCATCCCAAATAGGAGGATTATCATCCCTACCAATAAAGCACATTATAGGATACCTAGAGGGGAAAGAAGGTAAATTATATTCAAAAGTAGGCTAATTGAAAAGACACATATTAGGAGAAGAATTAACATCAATCCTCAACTCATCTCCATAAAGAGAAATATGATGGAGAGATAGATTAAAGTCATCTTCTTGCTCTAATACATGTGTACAAGGTAATACAAGAGAGGACAAGGAAACATCACATGCACTAGATAAAGTCTTTCTAGGTGTAACATCATGCAACGATAAGGTAAGAGGAGGATGCTGTGTAATCCCAAAAGTTATAGGAGAATGTTTGGAAAATATTTGAAACAACTTGTGCAACATGATAACAAATAAAGAAATGCATAGAAAATAGATCTAGATATATCCCAATGCATTCAAATGAAACTTATAAGCATGAAAAGGAAATCAAACACAACAGGGCATCTAATTCCACAAAAGATAGGGGGTAAGCTTGTCAGGTTCACCAAAATGTAAGATGAACATAAACACACAAGATAACAAAGGGAAATCTAACACAATAGGGCATCTAATTCCACAAAAGAAAGGGGTAAGCGTGTCAGGTTCACCAAAATGTAAGATGAAAGTGAACACATAAGATAATACAAAGGAAAATCTAACACAATAGGGCATCTAATTCCACAAAAGAAAGGGGTAAGCGTGTCAGGTTCACCAAAATGTAAAGTATAAAATAGAGTATGTGTGTGTAGATATAAAAAAAAGGGAAATATGAGATCTACTTCTAAATCCAAATTCCCAAAGGAGGGATCCAAATTGATCAACCAAAAGGTCAATATACAAAAGAATCAATCTATGGAGAATATGAATGAAGGAGAAAACCTTATAGTTCACTATGAAGAGTATATGCTTGAAATCTGAAATAAATGGAAGGCAAATACTAACCTCAAAATAGGGCAGATCTAGAAAATGCTAATTTCTGATGTCTATGTACAATTTTAGGCAATTCTGCAACCTGTTCCAAACTGGAAATGTCGAGACAAAGAAAACCCAGAAAACTTTTGTCTTTCTAGTAGCAGGTAGTCTTTGACCCCGATAAAAGGTCAAAGACTACTTTAGAATTTTGAAGGTCATCCTTGACTTTGTTCGCGGATCTTGGAAGTTTTCCAAAAAGGGTATCCAGATCAAAGCTCTGATTCGCAGTCTTGCACCTATACCTACAATAAAAAGAGGTTTTTTTTGTTTGGATGAGGGGTTTGCCTTAGTCAAACCCCAGTTTGGAATCAACCTTAATAATGGAATTGAAATAGAGAATGCTAGCAAGTAGTAGAAGTAGATCTAATAATGAAGCTATGATATTCAATAGATATGCAATTGTATTTGAAATGTAAACAAATATATTGATATGAAAGCTTGAACATAACATTATCAAATGTAAATCAAAACCTCCGTGATTATATGCTTGGAATCTACCTTGAGGGAAGAATGAATAGATCTTGACGATGAACAAAGGATCTTGAAGGAAGATCACACCACCATGATGGCTAGATCTAGGTTTTTGAATGATGAATCTTGAATGTTTGAACCAAATCCCTTCAATGGCTTGAATGCTTGAACCCTTGATCTTGAATGGAGAACTTGAATGCTTGAAGAGGACTTGAATGGATGATTGCTTGAATGGATGCTTTCTTGATCTTGCCTTGAGAAAACCTTGAGCACTCAATTTCAAAACTTGATGCCTTAATCATGCAATTGAAAAACTTGATCTCAAAACTTGATGGCTTGTGAATATCTCCTTGAGAGTTCTTGATCATGAAGTTGCTTGGTGAATAATGGATGTCAAAATGAGAGAGGAAGGCTTCCTTTTATAGTGATCTAGGGAACAATCCTCTAGAGGGGCCACATAGGGGAATTAAATTCCAATTGGGCCCATACCCCTAGAAATGGACTAGATTAAATGCAGTTTAAGGATTTACCATTTTGGAGACCAAAACAGCCGACCCAGAAGTGGGAAAACAAATATTTCTGAAACCCGACATCTGAAAATCATGAGACCTTGAAATTTGAACCCTGGGTCAAGGATGAGGTAGACCCCACCCTAGGTCAAGGTCGAGGTCAACCTTGACCCCCAAGGTCATCTTTGACCTTAAGGTCAAAAACCTCAGGACCTTAGTCCAGAATGTTAGGAAATGCAGAAAGATAGTGAAAATAGGTGGAAAGAGAAGCAAAACGGGGGGAGAAAGCTAGATCTAAGAAAAAACCAATTTGAGGCACTTGACATGACCCTAGACCACTTACTCAGAGAGATAAATGCTCTTAACATGGAAGTGCTTCCATTTTAAGATGATACAGTTGTTATACTACTGAAATACACCAAGTGTAACATCTAAATGGTAGTATGATATTGGATTATATTTTTGGGATGCTAACATGGTGTGTATACATTTGAGGGAAAATTAGACCCGAATCATCAAAAAAAATGTATGCAATGTGGCAAGGGATGTTTTAGACCGAGATTAAGGTTAAAATGCATAATTGTCCTAATTGTAACTAAAGGAAAGACTTATGTAATGTGAAATTACATTGGGTGCAATTTATGACAATACAAAAATATTTTCCCAATACACCCTAAGTGCCTTGGGAAACTTTCCAAGGATTTGGATCCATGTTGCAAAATTTAGAAGGTAAATGATACCTTAATCCCAACATTTTTCCACTTGAAATTATACACTGTAAATACATCCTCTCCTATGGGAGATTCTTCATTGAGTGTGGTTTTGCATGATCTATTTTCTTCTCTCATAATAGGAAGGATTTTTCCTCACATGGAGTTTTGTACTTCTCATATTTTTCCTTTGTTTGGAGAGAAGTATTTTACCACATGTTTTTCTCTTCTTTGTGAGGTTCTTTTTACTTTGACATTGTACTTTGATACCTTGTTAGGCTTTGATGCTAGGAATTACTCTTTTGCCTCACCTTAAGCTATGCTTGAGGGGGGTGCTATTGTAAAATCATACTTAGGTGCTTAGGTGGCTTGTTCATGTTGTAAGTAGGTAATATGGTAGGTAAGATGTTTTTCTTTATGTACCTCTGCTCCTCTCCTATGTGCTTGATCAATTAATATATCATCTTCATCTATGCTTAGCATTTCTCTCTCATTTGTCATTTCCACTTGCCTAGTGTTCTTAGCTAAGTCTTACATATACTTATTTCTTATGCTCATATATCCGACTTTGAAAATTATAGAATTATTGACAATGATTATGGTCTAGTGGAAAATGAATGAGTGAAGGATTTTATTTATATGCTCCACTTAACATATGATTAATCATGAAAATTAATTAGACAAATCAATGGATGAGAAAGTTTGAGATAGATTAGAGCCTATAATTAGTACATGGATTGATGAGATGGAAGAATTAAGAGGGATCAAATGTCTTGGAAGTCCCCAAGATTGATAGGTGTCCCCAACATGATAGGTTGTTTCTACATTTAAAAAACACATTTTTCTTTTATAAAACTCTTTCTTTTTTAATATTAAAGTGGGCCCTTCCTTCCAAGTTTTCCATATTATGCTTATTACTGTTTGGTAGATAATTCATGTTATTTGGGGTCCTTTGAATAGTATTTGGCAACATTGTATTAAGAATTGTGAAATTAAGAATGTTGTTACGGTCATGCTACATGCTTAGCATCATATGGAAAACTATTTGCAAGGTTTTGGAAAGAATAAAAAGTGCATTACAAACCTAGAACATGCATCTTTATGGAAATACGTCAGTTCTAGGCTGGTTTTGTGTTAATTTGGGTCTTTCAAGGAATATTTATGTATCATCTTAAAATGGAAGCACTTCCATGATAAGAGCATTTAGCCCTCTGAGTAAGTGGTTTAGGGTCATGTCAAGCACCTTGATCATGTCTTTGCATGTATTTGGCTTTTCTCCCCGCTTTCCACTTCTTCCCCGCACTTGATTTCTTCATTCTAGGTGAAATTAGGGTTAGGATCTTAAGGATTCTCTTGAATTTCCCTCTTCAATTGCTCTATTTTCTAGGTAGGGTTTAGAAATGGATCCTTCTAGGCTTCATCATAGTAATCATAGGATTTTATGTCTATCTCTGACATTCTATCCTATTCTGGCATCATTTCTAGGTTTCTAGGCATCCTTGGGACCTCCTGACTTGGTTCTGAGTCAATTTGGGACTAGGGTCAAGGTCAAGTTCAAACCTGACTAGGTCAGGGTCAAGCTAAGACCCTAACTAGGTCAGGTCCAACCTTGACTTTGACCCCTTCTTTCAAAAATTACAATTTCCAAAATTTTCGGGCTTCGGGCTTTTGGGAGATTTATTTTCCCGCCTCCGGGTCAGCCATTTTGGGTTTCGAGATGGTAAATCCTTTAATTGCATTTAATCTAGGTATATTTTCTAAAGGTGAGGACCTAATTGGGATTTAATTCTCTAAGGTGACCCATCTAGAGGAGTGTGCCCTAGATCACTATAAAAGGAGGCCTTCCTCTCTCATTTTCACATAAAGTTTTCTCAATCAAGTTTTCATATCTCATCTAAAGCAATTGCAAGCTCTCAAGTCTTCAAGAATTCAAGTCTTCAAGCATTCAAGTGTTCAAGCATCCATCCATCAAGGAGATCCATTGTTAGCTATTGAAGGATTCAATCTCTTTGGAGCCCCCTTGAAGATCCATCCTTCTCCATTCATTCAAGCCTTCTCATATGCAAAGATCAATTCAAGATTGGTGTTGAAGATCAAATACCATTGATTGGAGACATCCTAAATTCATTCCTACTTGTGGATTTGAGGATTCGAATCCTCTACAAGCACTTCAACATAAGCGAGGTGATTTGTTTCAATTACTTTGTTTATGCACAATATATTTCAATTCAATTTCAAGGTTAATTCCTAAACTGGGGTTTGACTAAGGAAAACCTCCCATACAACAAAAAACCCCATTTTCTTGTAGGTACAGGTGCGAAGTTTTAGATCTGAGAGCGAATTTGGATACCCTTTTCGGCAAACTTTTGAGATCTATGAACAGAATTCAAATTGGACTTCAAATAAAGAATGTGGTATTTGACCTTTTATGAGGGTCAAACCTGAACTAAGCCATCTTGAGGAAAGATTTATGGGTTTTCTCTGTCTCGGCATTTCCAGTCCAGGGCAGGTTTCAAATTTTCCTGAAAGTGCACACAAACATCAGAATTTGACATTTTCCAGATCTGCCCTAATTTGAGGTTAGTACTTGTATTTCAATTATTCTAAACATAATCCTCCACATAGGGAAATATTGGATTTACTCTCTCTTCCTACTCTTTTCCATAAATTGATTCGATTGTGCATTAACCTTTTGGTTGATCAAATCAGATCTCTTCTTTGGGGAATTTGGGTTTGAGAATACGTCTCATATTTCCCCCTTTACATTTGAATAGGGGTGAATCCATTTTACCGCTATTCATTTTGGTGAACCCGACATACTTACTCTCTTTTCTTTTGTGGAATTGGATGCCTTATTGTGCTTTCCTTTTATCTTGTTAGTATTAGATTTGTCCTTTGTGATTGATCTTTCATGCTAATTAGATTTCATATTCATGCTTTATGTGTTCTTTGTTTAGTTCATTTGCATTACCTTAGTTTATGAGCTTTACTACCACTAGTCCTACTTATAACATTTCGGTTAGAAGAAGTCGTAGACTCATGGGTGCCTTTGATCCTGAATCTTCTTGTCCTTTCCTTAGGATCCCTGATAATAACTTGATTCTTCATGATTCCAATCCTACTATGGAGCAAAACTCTTCTCACTCATCTCATGATGAGGATGACGCTTTAAGAGTTCCTCCTGAACAAGTCCAAAAACTTTCCACCGAACTTGATAAAATGGGTAATTGGCTTCTTCAAGAAAACCATAATCAAGATTCCATTCAAGCTATAGAGGCTCTTCAGAAAGTTCTCTATGATAGTGATCAAGGTGTTAACCTCTTGCATGGTATTACTCATCTTGTGCATTCCAATGTTAAACCTTTAGCTCAAGATGCTCAAGATTTAGGTGTGATTCCTCCTATCACTAGTGTTGAACCTCCTTCTAATCCTTTACCTAGTATTCCTATCTATACTCCTTCTTTGGTGACTATGATGGTTCCCTCTATTCCTTTGAGTGTTCCTCCCGTGTCCCTTCCTACATCACAACCTTCATATCATAATGTTCCTTTTACTTATTCCAATCCACTTCCAACTGTAGTTCCTAGTGTTCCTCCAGTTGTGTCCTCTATTCCTGCAGCTTCTTACACTTTACCTAGTGTGTCTAATGTTGCTACTCCCCCTATTTCCTCTAATGATTCAACCATCATTAGTTTGGCTCAAACTATATCATCCTTACAACAACAACTTGCTTCCTTAGCTCAAAACAAGTTTAGTATTCCTACATGTGACATGGGAAGTCCCTTGTCCCGGGATATTATTCATACTCCTATTCCTCAGCAAGGTGAGATGCCTCATCTTGAGAATTATAATGGAAAAGGAGATCCTATTCATCATGTTAAAACATTTCAAATCCTTTGTAGTGATTATGCTCATGACCATAGGATTTTAGCCAAATTGTTTGCTAGAACCTTTTGTGACAAGGCCTTATAATGGTATTGTTCCTTGCCTCCTTATTCAATTGATTCCTTTCCAGAACTTGCTAATGCCTTTATTCAACAATTTCAAAATAATATTGGCCCGCAAGTTTCGTTGACTGATTTAATGCATTGTAAACAAAGTGCTAAAGAAAAATTGACTGAATTTATTGGTAGATTTAAGCATTTGCATGCTCAGATTTCCTATCATGTTCCTGATATTGATATTCAATGTATGCTTATTTCAAATTTGCAAAAGGATATTAGAGATAAGATTCTGCTTACTGAATTTACCTCTTTTCAACAACTTTGTGCAGCGCTTCATCATTATCAATTACAAGTGAGTCAATTTGAGAGCACCACTCCAATGGCTCCTGTTCCAGTTGATAAAGGGTGATGCTGCTCCTAATCCAAACAAGTTTAAAAAATTCAATAATTATGTCAAGATAAACAAACAAGCGAATGCAGTTGCTGATCAGGTTGCTGTTGCATCTCATAATGACACTTCTGCATCCACTGCTTTTTAATTAAATCGTATGTTTACTCCTCTTTCTGAAACTTTACATGCTATTATGAATAGGTTGTTAGCTGCTAATATCATTACTTTACCTCCTATTTGACCTCTTTTACCTACTACGATTGCATCTAAATCTTTTGATCAAAATGCTTTTTGTCAATATCATCGTCATAATGGTCATGATACTGAGAGATATTATTCTTTAAACCATAAAGTTCAAGATCTAATTGATTCTAAGGTTTTATCTGTTGATAATCTGGATAATAGTGGGAATCAATCTGTCTCTCCTCCTAATCAAAACCTTCAAATTTATACGAACCCTTTACCTACACATGATACTAATACTATTGCTCAACCATTTGCTATGGAAATTATGTATGATTCAAAGATGGATGATCTCAATCATGTGGTTAATCAAGTGGAGCATGTTGATCAGTCTGTATCTCCACCTCAACCTCAACCTCAAATTCAAACTTTGATTCAACCTCAAGTTCATACTCAATCTCGACCAAAACCTAAACCCAAAATGAAATCTCAACCTAAACCTTGACAACAATTTAAGAATAAAAGACCTCGGGAACTTTTGATTACCTTTGATGACTTTGAGACTATTAAAGCTCCTGATGGTCCCCTTTACATTGCTACTAGGGTTGCTTAGATACCTACTCGTGGTTGTCTTATTGATCCTACCTCCTTAGTCAATGTTATTACTGAAGAAAATATTTTTATGAAAAGCTTACAACGTGACTTTTATGATACATCAGATGTGTGGATTCAAACTTGCAATGGTTTTCTTTATCCCTCATTTGGTTCTATTACCTTGCCGGTTGAACTTTTTGGAAAAATTGTGAACACTACCTTTGTCGTGGTTCCTACTTCTGATCAATTTCAAGTTAAGCTAGGTTTACCTTGGTTGACTACCATACATGTTGTTGCTTCACCTATCCATAAGTGTCTTAAGTTCATTCATGATGGAGAAGTGAAGATGATTAATCATAGTCTATATCAACCTTCTAGGCCTAGAGATTGTGTTGCTCTAGATTTCTTTTGGCCTTCATTACCTAATTCATGTCCTACTCGCCCTGATAATCTTTTTCAATCATATCAAGCTTATAAACATCATAAAATCCTTGAATTAAGTCACCTCCTATGGATCTTAATCATGGTCTTTCACCTACACCTTTGATACCTCCTTTAACTATGGCTTCTAGTTCTGTTAATCAAGTTCCTTCTACCAAATCTATTAAAGATCCTGTGATTGTTTCTCCTATGGTTGACAATCCTATTAATCTTCTTAAAGAACCTGTGAAGGATCCTATGACTATTCCTCCTAGTTCTCAACCTCTTTCAAATAAATCAAAATGTAATTGCTCTACTAATGAACGTCGTAAAAAGCGTCGTGCTCATGCTAAAGCTAAAAGATCTCTACCTTCTTCGGATAAATCTATGCATAATGTGTTAGACAATGTTGCTACTAATAATGATGTTCACATGCATGATTATGATGATTCTATTCATATCTTAGATCCTATTTTAATTAACTTGGATGAAGAAGATACTCTTGCTGATACTGATGATGTTAATGATGAATATGAGACTATTGACATTGACATTGATTTACCTAATATGCTTTCATCACAATTAACTCTTACACCTAGTGTCGAACATAGTGATTCTCAAGAGGATCCTTGTTTGGAACTTGCTATCATTCCTACTGTGTTGGATATAGTCCCTCTTGCGAGTTACCCACCTTCCCTAAATGATATACAACAAGATGGGGGAAGTAGGCGGCACGCTTGATTGGCTTGTCCTTCGTGGTAGCTTTGTTGTGTGTTTGCCTGCTGTACTGTGCTTCTCCCATAATGTGGTTGCTAAATGTTGTTAGATTCTTTTATACAATCCTTGTTACTTAGTTGGTGCAAGGTGATGAAGGAATCGAAACTGTTGTTCCAAATGCTTCTATATGTATCTCTATTCTTCTATGCATTGTTCAATGTTATGTTGTAACTGTGCTATTGCTCATAAATGTTTCCTTGTATAGTTTTCTTGGATTCAAGATATGGTAGCACTAATTCTTTTTGGTCTCCATGTCATGGTCTGAAAATATTCTCCTTCGTATATCTTATGTAATCTTTCCTCATTTGTGATTGTAGTTCTACTATCTTTGGGGAATGATGTCAATTCATTTGCAATAATATCATATATATATATTATCTTATGATCATATTGAACCCACATAAAGTAGATCCCTTCTATGTCCTTTGTATGTTTCTATGATATTTCCCTTGATTTATCTTTGTCTGGGGGCATCTCGATGTGGAAACGTAATTAGTGGAGTTGTTTATGTTTTCGTTAAAGCCATTACTCCTGTTAAAGTGTCGGCAATGAATTTAACGTGGGGGCATACACTCTGCTCACCTATTGCACACACACACTTTTCAATACACACATATTTTTCAAGATACTTTTTTTCCCTTTTTGGATTAGTAACTAATCCTTAAAGCACAGATTTATATTTTAGGATCTCTTGATCCCTCCAATTTCAAATATACACATATATTTTGATCCCTTAAGGTCAGAAGTGTCCTTAAGATTGGATCTCTTTTATTTTCAATTTTATTCTTATGGAATAGAATATTCTTAAGGATAAATCCTTGATGGGTTGACTAGTGAGTAGCCACATTCACTAGGCAGTTCAATTCCATCTTTCCAGTTGCACCATTTTCCTGTGTGGTTCACAATGGGACATAAGTTCTCATTGGGAAAGGCAATCACACCTTCATTCTCTCTCTAGAGATGTTTCTCTTATTGTGATTTAGGAGTCAATGAAGACTTGAGTCCCTGGGGGCTTAAGGTTTCTCTTTGTCCCTTGGATTATGATAAGATTATCTTGTTATTTTGATCTCCTTTACCAAGAGTTTGCATCAAGTCCATACTCTTGCTAAAGTGGGGGCTTAATGTATCGTCTGAAAATGGAAGCACTTCCATGATAAGAGCATTTAGCCCTCTGAGTAAGTGGTTTGGGGTCATTTCAAACACCTTGATCGGGTCTTTGCATGTATTTGGCTTTTCTCCCCACTTTCCACTTCTTCCCCGCACTTGATTTCTTCATTCTAGGTGAAATTAGGGTTAGGATCTTAAGGATTCTCCTGAATTTCCCTCTTCCATGGCTCTATTTTCTAGGTAGGGTTTAGAAATGGATCCTCCTGGGCTTCATCATAGTAATCATAGGATTTTATGTCTATCTCTGACATTCTATCCTATTCTGGCATCATTTCTAGGTTTCTGGGCATCCCCGGGACCTCCTGACTTGGTTTTGAGTCAATTTGGGACCAGGGTCAAGGTCAAGTTAGAACCTGACTAGGTCAAGGTCAAGTTAAGACCCTGAATAGGTTAGGGTCGAGCTAAGACCCTAACTAGGTCAAGTCCAACCTCGACTTTGACCCCTCCTTTCAAAAATTACAATTTTTAGAATTTCTGGGCTTCGGGCTTTCGGGAGATTTATTTTCCCACCTCCGAGTCAGCCATTTCAAGTTTCAGGATGGTAAATTATTTAATTGCATTTAATATAGATATATTTTCTAAAGGTGAGGACCTAATTGGGATTTAATTCTCCAAGGTGGCCCATCTAGAGGAGTGTGCCCTAGATCACTATAAAAGGAGGCCTTCCTCTCTCATTTTCACATAAAGTTTTTTCAATCAAGTTTTCATATCTCATCTAAAGCAATTGCAAGCTCTCAAGTCTTCAAGAATTCAAGTCTTTAAGAATTCAAGTGTTCAAGCATCCATCCATCAAGGAGATCCATTGTTGGTTATTGAAGGATTCAATCTCTTTGGAGCCCCCTTGAAGATCCTTCCTTCTCCATTCATTCAAGCCTTCTCATATGCAAAGATCAATTCAAGATTGGTGTTGAAGATCAAATACCATTGATTGGAGACATCCTACATTCATTCCTACTTGTGGATTTGAAGATTTGAATCCTCTACAAGGACTTCAACATAAGCAAGGTGATTTGTTTCAATTACTTTGTTTATGCACAATATATTTCAATTCAATTTCAAGGTTAATTCCTAAATTGGGGTTTGACCAAGGCAAACCCCCCATACAACAAAAACCCCCATTTTCTTACAGGTATAGGTGTGGAGTTTTGGATTTGAGAGCAATTTGGATACCCTTTTCGGCAAACTTCCAGGATCTGTGAACAGAATTCAAATCAGACTTCAAATAAAGAATGTGGTATTTGACCTTTTATGAGGGTCAAACATGAGCTGAGCCATCTTGAGGAAAGATTTTTGGGTTTTCTCTATCTCGGCATTTCCAGTCCAAGACAGGTTTCAGATTTTCTTGAAAGTGCACACAGACATCAGAATTCAACATTTTCCAGATCTGCCCTAATTTGAGGTTAGTACTTGTATTTCAATTATTCTAAACATAATCCTCCACATAGGGAAATATTGGATTTACTCTCTCTTCCTACTCTTTTCCATAAATTGATTCGATTGTGCATTAACCTTTTGGTTGATCAAATTGGATCTCTTCTTTGGGGAATTTGGGTTTGAGAATAGGTCTCATATTTCCCCCTTTACATTTGAATAGGGGTGAATCCATTTTACCACTATTCAATTTCATGAATATTGGAGGTTGCATCAAGGTGCCATATTGTTGTAATAGACCTATATCATGATCAAAACTGTATAGCAGTGTAACATAAAAGAATGGTTATGTGAGGTGATGATAATTTACCAAGTCCTTTAAGCACATTAGGGAAAGAGAAAAAAGGATCCACAAATGTAATCTTCAAGAGAACCCAAATTGGATTAGCACAACCCAAATGGATGTAGGGATGCTAATGCAAAACTTAAGTTCTTTCAAAGGTGTAAATCTAAAAGATCTCTTTCTTCTTAGTTAGTCCTTTCCCTTTATTGTTTGTTGATTAATTGATTACTGCCAATTGAGATTATGTGTGTTTGATTAAGTGACCTAAAGTTAGTTGATTGATTAAATGCAATAGATGTAAATTAGAAGCACATGTAACAATTAAGCACATAAAAAGACCTAATTTGACATCTCAAAGTAAGAGCTATGAAATGTTAAAGAGGAAATTAAACTCATCGTGAGGGCTAATAGAGGTCACAAGATCAGATCTAAAAATGGGTTAGCAGGCTATAACAGAAATTGAAACCACAATAGATCTAGAACTTGCAAGATGAAATCTACTAACTGTGAAAAATTTAAAGGCTCTAGAAACAAGTTGACTTGGAGGTATAGGTCACACTTGGGTACATGTCAACCTCAACCTATACCTGAACCCAAAAACTAGAACTAGGTTCTACAGATTTGGAGCCTATCTTCCCAAATTAGTCATGGAAACAAGTATTACAATAGTAGGGTATAGGTCGACCTTGACCCGTACTTGTCAATGTCATAACTCGAATAAAAGATGGATCTGCAAAGTGCTTCAAAAAGATTCTTTGGTTTTGCAACTAAATTAGTGAATCTAAATCTGGACTTGCACATCAAAGAGAAGGGAAATTGTTGGGTGGAGGGGGCTTGCCTTGGTCAAGCCCCCGTTTAGGATTTAACCTTGAATTAAAAAGGAAATAAAATGCTAACATGTATTTATAATTAAATTTAACAACGAAAATGTATCATACCAATGTAGATGCAATTGTGCTTAGTATGTGATCAATTATGTTGATGTAATAGCCTCGACTCAACACAAAAACCTAAAGGAAATCATGTAAGACAAAACCTCATGTAGTAGATTCTTATAATTCACCTCAATGTAGGATTGAAGAGGAAGAAGAAGACTTAATGAATGAATGCAGATCTCCTCCTTTTATGGCCACCTCCTTTTGTCTCAAAGAAGCTAGATCTATGGGGGAAATGCATTCTTGATTGAATGAAGGGATAGATGCTTGCTTAAATTACTTGAATGCTTGTACTTGAGTTTTTGAGAGTGATTGCTTGTTGTATGTGTGATTTTAGATTCAATGTAGATTGTGAATAGATTGTAGATGATCAAATGAAGTGAGAAGGCCTCCTTTTATACCAATCTCAGGCATCAAAATCAAAAGGGACAACTGCACAAGGTGGGAAAAGGATAATACTTTGTATCAGGATCAAGGACCAATCAATTTTTACCTCCCTGGGTATAGGTCGAGGTTGACTTGTATCAGGTGCAGATCGAGGTTGACTAGTACGTAGAGGTGCAAAATTCAAGGTAAATATCCCAAATCTCAAGAAGTATTATGGGGGTTGGGAGAAATATGGTGAAATAAGTTGGAGAATCAGTCGTAAATACATTTAAATCTCAGAGGGAAATGAATTTCATGATTGGAGGGATAAATGAGAAATCATGCATAGAAATTAGGGCCAACTTAGACTTTTGAGTAAGCTTGGAGGAAGAAAGTGGACCTTGATTTAAATTATGTATATAATTAAATGTAATATGAGGTCCTAATGCAGTAAACACACTAAGGAGGGATAAAATGGTCCCAAAGAATGTATAAAATTAAGTGTTTACTTTTTAGGATGGTACAAGAAAACCTGTTTGTATTATTATTAGTCCACTTACAATGAACTAGAGGTGTAGTTTTAGGGGTGTAATAGTGCAACCTCAATTTAGATCATTGGTGAATGTGGCCTAGAGTGAGAAGAGCATTGGGAGACATATACTTGGTCTACTATCTATAGCAGCCATGTTTAGAGTCAATGTCAAACCTACAATAATCAACTCCAATATAATTTCCAAGCCTTTTCATGTTACTATTTCGTAGGAATGTTATTTCATGTATAGAAACACATGTGCAAATGATTATTTGCTAGACCAATTGTAACACTATGCCTACAATGTGTACACCAATAATTTATACCATACTTAAATGATGGTAGTGTGCTTTAATTTGGAAGGTTGGTTATTGTTCTTGTTGCTATTGACAATGAATTATGAATTATGTTCTTAGGTTTATTTTAATTTTGTGTGTTATTATTTTAATATTACATGCACATTGACAATGAATTATGAATTATGAATGCATATTGATTATTTAGTTTGACTATTGAAGTGTTGTATGTTAAGGTATATGATGTTTAAATGGATTTATTTATCCATGCTTTCATATGGATGCAATATATATATTCAAATTTTCCTATATATTTTAAAAATTTCCTATATTTATATAGTTGTCCCCTTTGCCATCCCCTTGCCGTCCCCAAACTTGGCAAAAACATCTGTCATCCTAGAAACTCATCCCCCTGTCCCCTGTCGTCCTCATCCTATAAACTTGGGGTAACACTATAGTAGACAAAAAGATGTATCAATTAAATGATAATTATTTTAAAACTATAAATATGGGGCCCACTACCACATATATAAATATAATATGACAATAGAAATTTGTATCAATCAATAAGTAGATGAGTATCATAATTACATATTTTCCCTCTTTACTGGTCTTAACATCATGTGATGCTTGGGTTTTTGAGAGGGGGGTCTTCTTTCAGTTTACTTTTGTCTATTCATTATTTGTTTGAGGAAAAGACTACATATTTTAACTAATTTTTCCTTTTTAGATGTCTTTACTGCCTCCGGGAATTGTCACTAATCTGTCCATCAAGACTAGAGAGGCCTTAGAACTAGGATTCTTAGTGATAAGTTTCTAATCAAATTAGAGTATCTTCTGGAATATCACCATCAAGAGAAGCCTCATGAAAAACCCCATTAGATAGGTGTTGTAGAATCTATAAAGGAGAGATATATGACTTTGAAACAACTTCTAAAGTATCTTGGGAAGATACAAAATCATTTTGAGCACTTGAAGGAATGACATAATGTTTGATTCTTCCCTAATCCACTAAGTGGTCTTACTAATTGGGGTGTTTCGTCTTTGTGCATGAACTTCCAAGATCTAGCATTGATGGGTAAAATGGTTAGTTAAAAAATATTTGTTGCATTTGAATGGATCCTTTTTGTTATCTATGGGTTGTCTCCAATGTTCTATAGCCCACCTGTAGAGATATTTTGTAAGGAGAACTTTAGATAGACCCATTTTCACACATAAATGTGTACATGTTGTATTTTGAAAATTAATTATTTCTTTTGAAATACATTGATGTTTCCTATGCCATTACCAATTCCTATAGACTCTTAGTTTCCCAGCATTATAGAGGAAGATAAGGTAAATGCACTAGAGAAATGTAGAGGATAAAGTCTTAGTTCTTAGATTGAAGGAGATCAACCAAGGTTTCATGCACAAAAAATATTCGTTAGAGAACAAAGGGCTAGTCTTAAGCACTAGCTCTTTGTTCACAAGAGAGTCAAATTTAAGGATAAAAACCCCTAGTGTAAGGGTAAAAATTGATTTCTTTCACCATACATTCTTACCATTTTTTCATGATCTAATGGTGGAAGTTGCAAAGTTTTAGCCATGTCTTCATGAATATACAAATGAGAGTACAATGATTTTTCAAATATTCCTCTCTATCACATATAAACTTGCCCATACAAATCTCAAATAGAAAAGTAATGCATTAGGTCGGAAGAGGTTTGTTTAGGTTTCTACTTGTGCCAGGAGCTGAATTTTAAAGGGCAAAGCCACAAGTGAGGATTTTTGTGATCTTGATTACACATAGCTACCCCAAAAAAGTTGGAGCAACATTCTTTAGTGCCTCCTTGAAGTTGCATAGGCATCTCACATTCCACCATGTGTCCAAGTCAAATGACTTAGGGTTGAAATCACATACAAGAGGCATTTTAGTAGTCACCATCATTTGACACATCCCTTGGGCTACAAAAAGCAGTTGAAAGCCATGAGCTCAACCCTCCATGTTGGTTGCTAGGGTTTGGAGTGCTTGGAGGAAGCATCTCAAAGCAATCAAAGTTTAATTATTAAGTTATTATTGAAGGAAAATAAGAAATTATATAAAATAGTTAAAATTTCTTAAATTTGGAATAAGTGTTAATTAATTAAATAATTTTGAAAAATATTTAATTATGATGGACCAAAAAATAAATAAATAAAATAATAAAATCAATTAATTAACAACAAAGGGAAAATGATAAATTACTTAAATAATTTTAAAATATTTAATTAATATAACAATCAAGATGATTGAATAATATAAAAAGAAAAAAATATTTGATAATTATAGATGAAGAGAGGAAATACTAGCTTAATTAAATAACTAAAATTGTTTAATCAATATGGATAGAAGAAATAATGAGAAGGTGTGACATGACAAGATGAAAATGAAGTAGCTATCTTTAAATGTCTAAACTAGTAGTGTCCAATCTATTTGACTTGAGAATTAGCTTAAGAAATTTGAGAGAGTCCATATTGGGAATAACAAAATTATTTAATGGATGCCAATTTGAAATAACACTTTATAAATTGAGCTCATGAAGAGCAATCACACTACATTTGTAAGAGAAGAAACTAAATTATAACACATAACACAAATTTCCTAAACAAACTCTAACACACCCTTTTGAAGAAAAAGATAGGCCTTGCCTCTAAAAATAATTTTTCGTATCTTCTATTCCCAAGCAACCACCTTTCACATGTTTTATAAGCATTGTGATATAAATGCAATGTTTGAGGGACACACTTCTTGATTGCTACATAATAATCTGTGTTCCTTCAACCTACCCAAAATATCAATTTTGACCATTCTAAACTATTGAAATATCATCTTGAAGATAAAGTGAACCTTTATGACACATTTAATAACAAGAGATGTGAGATCCATGAGAGACACTCACATTCCTTTGATTTAACATCAATTTTTGATTAGAAAGAATCTTAATTAAACTTCTTATAGTAATTAAGAAAAAATATCTCTTCAAAATACTTACATAATAATAACTAAGCATTAATTTTTTTAAAAGATATTTCCAAAATATTGCTAATTGTTTATTTTAATTTTTGATCACCTTATTAACAAGAAAAAATTACTAATAAAAATTAATAACAAGAGATGTGAGATCCATGAAAGACACTCACATTCCTTTGGTTTAACATCAATTTTTGATTAGAAAGAATCTTAATTAAACTTCTTATAGTAATTAAGAAAAAATATCTTTTCAAAATACTTACATAATAATAACTAAGCATTATTTTTTTTTAAAGATATTTCCAAAATATTGCTAACTGTTTATTTTAATTTTTGATCACCTTATTAACAAGAAAAAATTACTAATAAAAAAAATATAATAAAAACACTTTTCAAATAAATCAACATCACACATTGATCAAATCTCACAATACTAATTAAACCTGGAATACTTAATGCAAATTAAATTCAACCTACTTGTTCCTCTATAACACATTACATGCTTACAAATAAAAACCTTCAAACACTTGCACAAACATTATCTTAATTTTTGACCTCGTATTTTTTGTGACAAAACACAAGTCTTATTTTCGGAAGTCTAACCAGCAAACTAAAACGCATATCTTACCAAGGGGGACACTTGTTTTTTCTAAAACTCTTCTTATATATTATACGGTATAGTTGTTTTTCACCGTGCCTAATTCTAGATGGGCTGATAGCCCAAGTTTATTTTTCATATTTTCCATAACTGCCCCCCTAAGGTGGGAAAGACACAAAAACAATGGCTTGCAGCATGAATTGGAGTAGATGTACCACGACCTACTTCCATATTTACTTAAGCTCTCCTCTCATTTTCAAGAAACCATCTGTTAATCTATTTACCGAATTTAATATAAAAGCAAAGCAATTCAACGCAGGATCATTAATTAGGTTAAGCGATCCCACATCTATAGGAAGGTTCCACCATCGGATCGTCGAATCAAATCACTGGCGTATGATGGCCTCTGTTTCAGAAGCATCACAGGTATGCATTTAATACTCGATTTGGAACTGTATGCGTATCTATGTCTATATTTTCTTGGTTTTTTGTGAAATCTTACTACCATCTCCGCTAAGGCATTTGGAGCTCTCAATTCATTTGGGTCTTCTACGCGAGAACTTTCTGTCTCTACTGTTTTAACACAGTTCACCGTACCCAGGCGATAAAGTAGTAGTTATTTTCCTTTCTTAAAACAACTATTTAAACATGACAAGTCAGGGCTTACCAGGCTTTATGGATTTTTATGAAGGTTACCCTGGGTTTCTGTGATGAGAATGAGGGCATGTGTTTCCGCGTCCCTGATTTTTCAAGCTAATTTTGGGGACGGCTAGGGACAACAAAGACGAGGGCTAGATAATAAATATAAGGAAAACTTAATATATATACAAAAATTCTAAATGGATAAAATATGTATATATATAGATTATATTCAAATGAAAACATGGAAGAAGCATGCATATATACATTATGGAACCTTAACATATAACATTTGTGTTCAACTGAGATATTAATTCAAAATTTCAAACATTAATACTTAATTTGAAGTGCTTTTAGAATCATTATAAATATGCATGTGATATTAAAAAATAACACAAGTTATAAACTTATGACAAAATGCCTAAAGGCTATAAGCTGCTGACATATTGTTTCACTTTTAACTATGATATGAAAATCAAAATACAAAAAACCAAAGTACACTACGGCCCCTAATCTGCATCTCTCAATGCTGCATCAAAATTAGAGTCCTTCTCTGAGTCATTGCCATTGTGAATGTCCACCTCATTCAATAGAATCCCAACCAATTCCTTTGGTGTCTCCTCCTCATCAACCTGGGCCATGTCTTCGGGATCAATAACCCACCATAAAATTGAAGTCAGCTAATATTCTGGAGTTTGATGATCTAAAGTCAAAGAGCACTATGCACGTCCACTAGCTTCTCTGCTCGTCTAAAGTTAAGTCCATTCCTCTTGATGGAGTGGATAAAGCCATATGTGGGTCAACTCCTCTCTAAAACAAAGGAATTGGCAACTTGCGCAAGGAAGCGAGTGACAATAATCTTCAATTGTGGTGTATCCCTCTCATGCCATGTCCACCATATAATAGGTTTAGTTTGAGCTAATATACTTCTATCCAACCTTGCCTATGGTTTACTTAATATTGGATCATGAAGATTTGCAAAGTCAAGGAATTGTTTGCGAAGTATTGAGGCCTCTTCTTTTGGATATGTCTTATCAATGGCCCATGTTAGCTTATTTAAAACCTCTTGGTTGTCACTTGGAGGCACCCTTCCATCCCTTGGTGCATACCATTTGGGATTGAGAGCAAAGGCTGTTATATGCAGCGAGGTGTTCATTGTGTTCAACCTCTGCATCACAATGGGCATAATATGTTGCTTATTTAATCCCAAAATAGAATCTTTAGTCAAAATTGTTTGCTTTATTTTCTCAAGCATATTGTCAAATGTCTCATATATCTCTCTCTGAGACTAGGAGAGTCTGTATCAACATTTGTAATGACATTTACAATAGGTGAGATGAAAGAGATATATGCAAAATGCAAACAAAAAGTTCAAAGAATTAATTGACATGTTAGAAAGCATGAAAGTTGGAACATTGGACAATAAAATTAAAAATATTAAAATCAGAAATTTAATATGAAATTCAGCAATCTAATATTGAACTTTTAAGTTTTAATAAAATCAGCAATTTAATAATAAAATCAACAATGTCTTACCTCATAGTGGACCACCAATCATCATCAAGGATTTTGTTTGATGGATTTTTCCTTGAGTAGAGCTTGAATTAGGCCATCTACTCCACTCTGAATCCACCATCATCAATTGTAGAGGCTCATGCACCTCAAACATCCTCTCTAAATCTGGAATATAAATCTGGAGATATAATATAATCTGAAGATATGCAGTAGAATACAATTGCCTTGGTGATTGATTGATTCTACCACACTCAACGACTATATATATTGAAGTTAGAGGAGTTTAACATGAACAGTCATGACTTATCATATACGATAAGCCTTGACTGTTCGTTCTTAACAAATCAACTTAACAAAGGATTAACGTTATGTTCCAGCGCAAATATGTTTTATAACAATCCGGCAGCATAGGCATTGTGCAAGACAGTCACGATACCATCGTGACTGTCATATACGAACTGTCATAGTTCGTATATGCCAGTCACGGTGTGTACACACGACTTTCTCTAGCGTATGCCAGTCACACCATATACGTGACTTAATAATTCATTAGTCAGTTCATGTATGACAGTCTACTTAATAATCTCATGTACATATTAGTTATTATATGGTTGGTATATATATATATATATATATATATATATATATATATATATATATATATCGTGATTGTCTCAATGAATATTAAACACGAACACAATAATTTAACACTCCCTCTTGAGAGAGAGTTTAATAGAACTTTTCATATCATGATATTTGACCCAATCCAAGACACTTACAGAATGTCAATCATGATGAGTTACTACATAGTAATAATAAAATTGTTAGGATCGACTCCCGGAAGGGTTTGTCCTGGATAGGACCGGACATCTTAACATTTATATTATTACTACGTAGTAACTCATCATGATTGACATTCTGTAAGTGTCTTGGATTGGGTCAAATATCATGATATGAAAAGTTCTATTAAACTCTCTCTCAAGAGGGAGTGTTAAATTATATATATATATATATATATAATTTAACACTCCCTCTTGAGAGAGAGTTTAATAGAACTTTTCATATCATGATATATATATATATATATATATATATATATATATATATATATATATATATATATATATAATTTAACACTCCCTCTTGAGAGAGAGTTTAATAGAACTTTTCATATCATGATATTTGACCCAATCCAAGACACTTACAGAATGTCAATCATGATGAGTTACTACGTAGTAATAATATAAATGTTAAGATGTCCGGTCCTATCCAGGACAAACCCTTCCGGGAGTCGATCCTAACAATTTTATTATTACCCAACAAATAACATAAGTAACAAGATGTCCGGTCCTATCCGGGACAAACCCTTACGGGAGTCGATCTTGTATTACTCATAAGCAACAAGATGTCCGGTCCTATCCGGGACAAACCCTTTATAGGAGTCGACCTTGAAGCCTGGTTACTATTGACAAGATCGTCATCTTGACATAGTAACCTATATACACAGAAGATCGTCATCTTCACAAATTTGAAATATTTCAATATTTTATTTTATTCATGAATAAAAATGTACATAATTACATTCATATTTTGATTAAACCAATTTTACCTTTGAAGAAATCTGTCTTTACTTTTGCAAGAGGTTTTGTAAAGATATCTGCATTTTGTTCTTCAGTATTGATGTAGACCAATTTAATGATCTTCCTGTCTACCATATCTCTCACATAGTGATATGGAATTTCTATGTGTTTTGATCGATTGTGAAAAACAGGATTCACAGAGAGCTTAATACAACTCTGATTATCACAATGAATAATAGTAGGTTCTAAAGATTTACCAAATAGGTCAAAAAGTAATTTTCTTAACCATACTGCTTCTTGAGCTCCCATGGATGCAGCCATGTACTCAGCCTCTGTAGAACTCAGAGCAACTGCAGATTGTTTCCGACTAAACCAAGAAATCACTACAGAACCTAAACTGAAGCAAACTCCTGTGGTACTCTTACGATCTGAGGAACTTCTTGCCCAATCTGAATCTGAGTAACCTTGAAGTTGAATTTTAGTTTTGTCATATTTTAGCCCAAGTTCACTTGTACCTCTTAAATATCTCAAAATGTGTTTAGCTGCCATTAGATGTATCTGCTTCGGTTCACACATGAAGTGACTTAATACATTGGTGGCATAGCAAATATCAGGACGTGTGTTTCCCAAAAACATGAGAGATCCAACTATTTGTCTGTAAAGTGTAAAGTTTGCAAGTTCTGAATTTTCTGCTTCATCTTTTAACTTGTGAAGGTTAGTTTCCATTGGTGTAGCTAAAGGTTTACAATCTGACATACCAAATCTATTCAGAATGTCAGAAATGTATTTCTTTTGACTTAGGAGAATGTGATCTTTCTTTTGAATAACTTCAAGTCCTAAAAAATAGTGAAGTAGGCCCATATCCTTCATGTCAAATTCAGCTATTAGATCCTTCTTACATTTTTCAATAAGAGAGTCTTCTCTTGTAATGAGTAAGTCATCGACATAGAGAACTAGAATTATCATGTCACCTTTTTCATTTTTGAAGTATATATTAGGGTCTGCAGTATTCTTAGAGTACCCTAATTTGCTCAAGTAATGATCGATTCTTTCGTACCATGCTCTGGGAGCTTGCTTAAGTCCATAGAGTGCTTTCTTTAACTTGCAAATGTATTTATCTTTGTCATGGGTGAAGAATCCTTCTGGTTGTTCAATGTAAACTTCTTCCTCAATTTTTCCATTTAGAAATGCAGTCTTAACATCCATCTGATGTACTTTCCATCCTTTGGAGGCTGCAATGGCAAGTATAGTTCTGATAGATGTGTAACGTGCTACTGGAGCAAAAGTTTCTTCATAGTCAATGCCTGCTTTCTGAGAAAAACCTCTTGCAACAGACTGAGCTTTGTGTTTATCAATATTGCCATCAGGTGCATATTTGATTTTGAATAGCCATTTTGATGATACAACTGACTTATGTTTAGGTCTAGGAACAATATCCCATACATCATTTTTCAGAATGGACTGATATTCTTCAACCATTGCTTCCCTCCAGGCTTGATTTGATAAAGCTTTCTCAACACTAACAGGTTCAGATTCTGAGAGTTCAGTTAGAAGTGCAGTGTAACATTTTTGAGTTCTAGTTCTTTTGTTCTCTCTGAAAATTTGTGCTGGTTCCACATTGTTCTCTTCAAGTATTTTCCTAGTCCATAATGGTCTCTTTTTAATATTTTCATTATTTGAGCAAGAAGGTTCAAAATCCGGGATTTCTTCTTCATTATTTATAGGTGCTGAATTCATGTCTGAATTTATATTCTCCCTCTCTTTCTCTAGTGAGAGATCTCTATCAAGATCTATAGAAATGTTATCTTCATTATCTGTAGATAAGAAGTTTTCTTCAAATTTAACATCTCTGCTTATTTCTACTGATTTCTGACCAGGTATATAGATTCAGTATCCTTTGGAATCCTCACTGTATCCTAGGAAAATACCTTTCTTGCCAGAAGGTTCTAATTTAGTCCTCTTCTCTTTTCGTACATGTATATACACGGGACAGCCAAACACCCTTAAGTGACTTAGGTCAGGTTTGACTCCTGTGAATACTTCTTCTGGTGTGGTGTTTTCTAGTATAGCATGAGGACATCTGTTTTGAATATAAACTGCAGTGTTAGCGGCTTCTGCCCAATATGATATGTGAATATTTAGGTCATGCATCATGGCCTTTGTTGCTTCAATGATGGTCCTATTCTTCCTTTCTGCTACTCCATTCTGTTGAGGATTATAAGCTACAGTATACTCCCTCTTAATCCCAACAAATTTACAATAGTTTTTGAAATTTTCAGAGGTGAATTCCCCACCATTGTCTGATCTAAGAATTTTGATTTTCTTACCGGTTTAGTTTTCTACTAGTGCTTTAAGTTCTTGAAATTTGGCTAGAACCTCACTTGACTCTTTAAGTTTTAAGAAATATATCCATGATTTCCTTGAATAGTCATCCACAAAGATTAAGTAATATAGAGCACCCGAGAAGGAAGGTGTAGGCATAGGGCCACACACATCAGTATGGATAAGTTCTAGAATGTTATTTGACTTATGTTCACTTGGAGGAAAAGATCCTTTAATGTTCTTCCCTAATGCACATCCCTTACAAATGCTAGAGTGTTCAGATTTTAAGAGAGGTATGCCAGAGGTGATCTTAGACAATGTTGGAAGGGCACTATATCTAATATGACCTAGTCTTTTGTGCCAAATCTCATTATTCTGATGAACATTGTGATTTAGGGCTACCTTTTGTTCATTACATAACTTGTACAAGCTACCTTCTCTGTTTCCTATATGAATGGCATTTTTTATATTAGAATTTTTAGTCTAGAGAAGGACTTTGTCTTCATTGAAGGTTACCTTGTATCTTTGATCAGCTAGTCCAGAAATGGAGATTAAATTTCTCTTGATTCCTGGTACATACAAAACTTCTTTCAACTATAGAGTTACTCCATCTCTTATCTTTAACAAACAGGTCCCAATTCCTTTTACTGGATAAGAGGAGTTGTCACCAATAGTTACCTCTTTTGAAGAGTTCCCTGAGAAGGTTTCGAATTGATCTCTGAATCCAGTGATGTGTCTGGATGCACCACTATCTATTATCCACGTACTTTTATTAGAATTTAATTCACTTGCTAAAGCCAAGAAAATGAGAGAAATTTCAGATTTTTTTACTTCCGCTAGGGCAGCTTGTATTTTTTGTTTTTCGGGGCAATATTTGTGAATATGTCCGTATTTGTCACATTTGTAACATTTTACCATGGAAAGATCCCTTTTATTGAATTGTTTCCCATTGTTTGATTGTCTGAATTTTCTCTTCCTTTTGTGAGATGTTTTCTTGTTGCTTTTAATGTGGAGAGCTTGTAATTCATTTCCATTATTAGACCCCATTCCTCTGGAAGCAAGCCTGGATTCCTCTTGGGTACAATCGTTCTTTAATTGCTCGAATTTAGGTAACGGTGGTCTGGTGCTTATACATTGAATGAAGGTTTCCCATGAGGTGGGTAAACCTTTGAGAGCAATTAGAGTGAGTTCAGAGTCTTCTATTGTATTTCCAATGCAGAGTAGTTGGTCTCTTATTTCAGAGATTCTCAAAAAATAAGAAGTGATAGTTTCTTCCTTGTTCATTTTCATATTAGAAGTTGACTTTTCAATGTTAACATTCTACTGACATTGTTGATTTCAAATGTGTCTTGAATTATTTTAAACATTTCAAAAGCACTGGTAATTCTAGATATGCTAGGAAGAATTGAGTCTTTCACAGAGTCAATTATTAGTTTTTTGGCTTTATTGTTTCTCCTTTTCCATATTGTCTTCTCTGTTTCATCTTCGGGTATTTTAATATCTTTTTCTATATACTCTTCTAATTCAAGTTCCATCAGAAGAGATGTAAGTCAAGTTCTCCATGATATAAAGTTAGAGGCACCTTCTAATCTATCTTCCATTCTCATGCATTGAGCCATTTCTGAACAATTAAACTCAACGGTTTTAAACAAAATATGCTCAACTGAGGGTTATTTTTTTTTTTTGTTTCTTATCTCCTTTTAATAACTTGGCTCTGATACCATGTTATGGAATATAAATCTGGAGATATAATAGAATCTGAAGATATGCAGTAGAATACAATTGCCTTGGTGATTGATTGATTCTACCACACTCAACGACTATATGTATTGAAGTTAGAGGAGTTTAACATGAACAGTCATGACTTATCATATACGATAAGCCATGACTGTTCGTTATTAACAAATCAACTTAACAAAGGATTAACGTTATGTTCCAGCGCAAATATGTTTTATAACAATCCAGCAGCATAGGCATTGTGCAAGACAGTCATGATACCATCGTGACTGTCATATACGAACTGTCATAGTTCGTATATGCCAGTCACGGTGTGTACACACGACTTTCTCTAGCGTATGCCAGTCACACCATATACGTGACTTAATAATTCATTAGTCAGTTCGTGTATGACTGTCTACTTAATAATCTCATGTACATATTAGTTATTATATGGTTGGTATATATATATATATATATATATATATATATATATATATATATATATATATCGTGATTGTCTCAATGAATATTAAACACGAACACAATAATTTAACAGCGTACCTTGTTTTAACAAGTTTGAGAAACTCCTTTGAAAATGCCCTAAAGAGAGCAAGTGAGGTGTTGTGATTGCAAATGAACATTTGAATGTCTCTAGCTTCTACCACCACTTGCTTTATCCAATCTATTTTCCCTATGTCTTTCAATGCATTGTTCAATTCATGAACACAATGCGGGGTCCAAAAGATGAGCTTGTAAGTACCCTCCACCATCAAACCAGCCGAATTGCACACATGTGCTAAATTGGTGATCACCTTTATAGCTTTTGAGGGCCCAACCTCCTCTATTGTATCTTTCAAAATGGTAAGTTGGAAGTCTGCATCCTTATGCTTCGTGAAGAATCTACGACATTGAGAAAATAAGAACCAACAAGGGGTATGACTATGATATTGATGAGTGGCTGATGTCTAATATTGGTCAACCCATCCATCACAATAGAGCAACCTGTCCTTATCCAAGTTTGCCTCATATCCTCCAGTAGCACATGAACCTTGGAATACTCTTTGTCTAGGAGAGTAATGCGTATCTTATGATTTTTAGGGGGTAAAATGAGGGACCAATAGAGTTTACATCTCTGATTGTTTGTTTGAAGTAAGAGGAACGGACCACATGAAATGGGATGGCATGAGAAAAGAAGAATTTGTCAATGAAAGACTTTGTAGCATCTTGTGCTTGCACATTAAAACATAGCTTCAACTGACCCTAGCCTCTCACCACCACTCATCTCCTCTTTCCTCTTGTGATAACTTCATTACTATCGCCCATGGATGGCATCGGCATAGATGATTGTACACTTGCAAAAGAAGGTGTCGGCATTGCCACACTTTGAGCTCCCATTTCCATCCCCATGTGCAATCTATGTCACTCTATCTTCTCATTTTAATTTATTTTTGTAAACATTTTAACTCCATGGCCTTTAACACCCAAAAAAATGTGACCGTATCCTTGTGTAGCAAAATTATATCCTACTCCTCTTTGAATTTTTTTCCTTTTTATCCATAGGTGCAAAAAGTTGGAGAATAGGTTTTTTCTTGTTGAAAGGGCCCTTTGCATATATTTCCAAGGTCTTTGGAGGGCACTTAAATGGGTTTGGTTGCTGTCCACTACCACCCTCGACACTTTTGCTTACATTTCCTCCGACCAATTCCACTTCATTCTCACTAGTATTAGCGCTCTCACTGTTGCTCATGTTTTTTTCAGATTGAATGCAACTTTAAACAAAATTTAAAAAAAATGCAAAAAAAAAATGACATTTCATGCTTTAAGTTTTGAAAAAAATTGAAAGGTTGAAAGGATAAAACTTACCTTTTTGAAGGATTTGCAGCCCCACTTCTCTAGATTGATTCTCTTTTCCAACTGGCTCCTTCTATCCCTGCTCAAAAGAGCAGTTTTCTCTTTAAACGATGCTGCTGCTGCTCCTTTTTCTTCACACCAGCTGTTGAAATGAGAGAAAATGAGACATCTATTCCCCTTTATGGGGAGTTGGGAGGTAGAGGCCTACAAAAACATAATAAAATGGTTTTTTTTTAAATTTTGTGGAATGTGTCCTTTTTAAAAACCCATGACCTCGGGAACGTCTCAAACATCCCTTGCCATCCTTGAAAGTGACTGGACATCCCTGGTGGCAGTTTGTGGTGTCCTCTGGTTTCTGGGACGTTTCCTCTATTTTTTGCAAGAATGGGGATGGCTTGGAGTGTCCTTGCATCCCCAAGTGCTCTTGGGACAGCGACAGGGGTTTTAGGCCTGGGGATATGTCCCCGAGTAACCTTGAGTTTTATTAATTTTATTATAAATTTATGCTTTGCTTAAAACAGTAGGTTGAGATGCTAAAACAAAGGGTATCTATGCTATCAAATTCACATGGGACTTGCACCTCTATTACCTAGTGTATCTATTCTATGAAATTTATACAGAACTTGCACCTCTACAATATAAGGTATCTATTCTGTCAAACTTATTGAGGACATAGGTATATATTGCACCAAACTTGTGGAGAAATTGCACCTCTACAATGTAGAGTATTTGCCTATCAAATTCATGCAGTACTAATTCCGATACAACATGGGATATCTATACAATTTAATCCATGCAAGACTTGTACCTCTATGATGCAACATACCTATTCTGTCAAATTCTTTAACCATGATCAGTGAGTTGAGGTACTAGATATTTAGGATGTTTTAAAAGAATTTTCCCCTAGTTATTGTGATTATTATTTAGTGTCATGAAACCATTGATGAACTCTTGCATATCCTTTGTTTCTTTCCCTGGGAGTTGCTTCCTTTTGAATTTCCTTGCTATATGATAACATTAGGCACAACTTTGCAACATAAGTTAGAGTTTTAAGTTTTCTCTGTACATTAGAGTAGAAAAATCGTCATGGAAAATTTTAAGAGAAACTTGTTAATATTTGATACTAAGAATTTTTTGACCAACGTTTCCCCAAATTATTTCTATAGTTGCACAAACATTTGTAATTATGACCTCCGATACAAAATGTTAAATCATGGAAGTCAAACAATGCTTGAAGAGTTTACTTTTTAACTAAATGTCTGCAAAAACAATCTTTAAACAAGTAAATCCATACTATTGGTTTAAAAAGATCTTGTGCTATCTTACATATGCATGATTTAAACTTAACTGAGTGGTCTTTGGTTCTAATTTTAATATATAAAATTTGGAACAATTAAGTAAATATGATATTGCGGGGAATTGAGCAAAGCATGATCTCATATTGAGTTGCTGGTGAGTAAAGTGGATGTTCAAGAGGTATTTCCTATTTTCAAGGGTTTCCTAGTGCTTAAATCTGTACTTATACCATAGCTATTGTCTTTTCATTCTTTGGGAATAGCACCACCACTCTGTTGCCTAGATTTGTAGAAATGACATCTAAAGTTAGGTAAATATGAGATTGCAAGTAATTGAGCAGAGGAAGATGATCAAGAAGCTTGTGAAAGTGAGCAAGAAATAATATAAATGATCAAGAACTTAAAAATGGAGTCCAAAGTGTTAATCCTAACTAGTTATCGAGAGCGCGGGGGGGGGGGGGGGTGAATCAGTAAATACAATTTCTATTCCAATTTAGCCTTATAATATATTCTTGTAGGATTAAAAAAATATAATCAACACTCATAAACAGAAATAGAAATACATAGGTCAACACAGCATATATATGTGGAAACCTTCGGTTAGAAGGAGAAAACCATGGTGGGATAGAACCCACAACTTTACTACTGCAGTAATAAAGGTGCCCTGTTAGGAGCTTACAAAGCACTGGTAAGAGTGCTACCCGGTAAAGGGATTTGGTAGAAGACCTGTTAGGATCTTGACCCTGTTAGGAGTCGACTGGTAAAAGGAATTTCAACACCAATAAAGATGTTACTTGGTAAAGGGATTTATACAAAGAACCTATTAGGGTTCACTCTGATTAAGGGATTTGAATATGCTTCACAATCTAAAGCAATGATCTATGATGACACTTTCTATCTGATTAGATCATACCTGTTACCCTTTCCTTTGCTTGGCTGTTGAACCTTTCTCTATTTTTCACTTCCCGTGACTATAGCTCCTCTCAGAAGATATCTCTCTCCTGCTCTAAATATTCAACAACACTTCTTGTGTATCCTATGACCTGTATTTATAAGAAATTAATCTTATAAAAAAAAATACTTCTCACGGTTCCACCAAGCTGTAAACTCACCCATAAATCATGCATGCGAAAAAGCTTGCAAAATGATCTTGAGTTTACCTTGAAACACCCGTAGAAGAAATAAAGCTAACTCCAGTTAAAAAGCTAACTTCAATTTCAATTGTGAATGCTTCGTATAATCCGGTTTTAACTGAGAAAGCTCCGCATAATCCGGTTCAGATTATCATGCACTCAACCGGTAATAAACTTGTACCCGGTTA
This sequence comes from Chamaecyparis obtusa, assembly GCA_027943335.1. Lineage (NCBI taxonomy): Eukaryota > Viridiplantae > Streptophyta > Pinopsida > Cupressales > Cupressaceae > Chamaecyparis > Chamaecyparis obtusa. The sequence continues at coordinate 89,156 of BSBK01002853.1, forward strand.
GTCATACCTTCCCTGTATGTCTCCCATGACCGGTTGAAAACACTTAGACCGGTTAAGGTACACTGCTTCCTCCTTTAGTCTATCGGTTCGTAGTTATGAGTACCGATGTGATGTACCAATGCTTCAGTGGGATTGATGTTTGCCTCTGACTTTACCAATGACAACTTAAATATGTCAACAATCTTCCCCTTTGGCATTGGTGGCAAAACATCACCTGAATCATCATAACACTTGTCTTGTAGACTTCCCCTGTAGACCTTCTTGTCTATCTGTAACACACACTGTTTATTTGATCGTTTGTCTGATCTTCCATTTGATCTCTGCCATCTTATTCAAATGATCTACCCGGTATCTGATCCTCTTTTTTTTACAACTCATCGTTTGATCTTCTTCTCCTCCTACATCTTCCATGTATCTGATCTTCTTCCCCTTTTTGCCTCCATAGGTCAAAGGGTGGATTTTTCTGAAAATGGTGCCTTTCATATCTGTAACTTGTTGAAAATATCCTTGTATATTTTCTTTGTTGGATCAAGGAATGGTTTCCATGTACCTCCTACATGTTCCAAGTTCTTTTTCGCTGCTTGCAGTGAGACAATTATGTTCTCCATGTCTTCCACTGTTTTGTAATCCAGTTCTTTGATCAGATTATATGCATCAGTTGCAGTTGTTTGCATTAAATCAAATGTGGGGGCAAGAAACAATTGGAATCCAATAAGATCTTGAATTCGCTTTGTTTTCTCTTTTGATGCTTTATTGAGAATAAGTGCAAGACTGGTCAATTCCCTGCTGTATTCTATTGCAGAAGAGGTCTTTGCATCAAACTTAGATGAAAGAACCTTGATCTCTTCTGATGTCTTGGATGTCTTCTAAGTAATATCTTGAACAAAGTCTTCAAAGTTTGAAGTCCTTGTGATCAGTCTTCCTACTTCCTGTACCAGTTGCATTAGCTCCCCAGTTCTTGTAGTTACAGTGACCTTTAATTCTTCAACCTGTTTGTGAAGAATATCTACTCGCTTCTTCTCATAATGATCAATGGCAATTGTCTCCGGATTGATGACATCTTTTCCAATTGCTTGTGCCAGTATCTCCAATTGATCAATAACAGGTTCATCCTCATAAACATCTGCATTTGGTATGAAGTTGTGCAAGATGTTTCTTACACTAGTGAGCTCTTTTAGTTGCCTTGTTGACATTTTACTTATGTCAACCACTGTTTCACTAACTTTGCTCTTCTTTGCTTTAGACTCGGTTGCAAAAGTTAGTTTTCTTTTCAATGAAGATGTACTAGGAACATCGACCGGTTCCTCCTATTTATTGTCTTGAGCAGGTTGTTCTTCAGCAGGCTTCTCCTGTTCTATATTGACAGGTAACTCCTGGTGTTGAGGTATCTCTTCTTGTTGTACCTCTTGTTGTTGATGCACTTCACCTTCCAGTTGTACTTCTTCCTTCGGATGTACTTCCTCTTCTGGTGGTTGCTTTGTTTGTTGCTCCTCAGCAACATGTTCATTTACAACAACTTCCTCTTCACCTGTTCCTTTATCAGTAGTCATCTTTTCTGACGACTCTCCCTATTCTTGATCTTCTGGAGGAATTTGTTCTCCTAGATTCACTTGTTCACTGGCTGTGAACGTTTCTGTTGGAACTTGTTGCTCACCGGTTGAAGATTTTTCACAAGTTGTGAATTGTACCGGTGCTGATTTTTTAGGTTCCTCTTGAGAGATTTCTTGAGGACTTGTTGTTTTTAGGGTACTAAAGTCATATTGCTGCCAAAACTCTAGTGTATCATTATGCACTTCTTTTTCATATCCATTGATAATTTTGGCGACCTTGTTCTTTGTGTCCAAATTCATTGACACTTCTTCCATTAGAAGTTTTGTTGTCTCTGAAGAGCACACGAATATACTGAGAGGGGGGGTGAATCAGTATATTAACAATTTTTAACTTTTTAAAAAAAACTTTATTCAAACGTAACTTTAACAATTGTGCACATAGAAAATAATTCTCCAAATAGTTTTATTTTATTTATATAATAATGTTCTTTTACAATTTATGTGAGCACCAACCCACTGGAAGCACCAACCCCCAAACGCTGTTCTGTGAGCACCAACCCACTGGAAGCACCAACCTCCGAACGCTGTTCTGTGGGCACCAACCCACTGGAAGCACCAACCTCCAAACGCTGTTCTGTGAGCACCAACCCACTATCTGAAGGCACCAACCTTGAAGCAAAGCACCTACTTCACTTCTGAATATAATTCTGAATTCCACCTTTATATAGTTGCTTATTCAACTTGATGATGGATGCAATCTGCTCTTTTAAGTCAGCCAATATCTGAATAATTCTGTAATTTTTCTCTCCTTTACTCTATCCCCTTTTTTAAAAAATATATCTTTATCACTGAATATTCTGAATATATAAGTCTTGAATGCTTATATCTTTCTCTGCTCTTCTTTTCTAATTATTCCATGCTGACTTGTTTTTATTTTCCAAAATGATTGAGTATATATATATCCTCATATTTTTAAAACATTGTGACTCTTTATAGAGACATGACTTTTCAATAATGAAAAGGTGTCTCTTATAAACTATTATTAACTTAAAAAGTTAATATCCCTTTTTATCATTTTATTAACAACCTAATTAATTAATCTCCACTTTTAATAAAACTTTTTAATCTTTATATTATCTTCTTATCGAAGGAGACTTTTAAACTTCAAACTTTTATATAATACTGAACATCTTTGTCGCAATATATATTTTGATTGCTGCAAACAAAAGTCTGTCGACATCCAAATATTGTTGATCGCTGTATATATTTTTGAGTTTATTATCTGCTTTCAATATTTAACGTCTCTTATTTTTAAAACTTCTGCGTGAATATATCTGATATATAAACCTTCCGCTATCAATATTTTCCATTTGTAATATACGTATCTTTGTATACGTCTCTTATCTCTTGCCGCTGATGGATCATATATATGAATACGTAATCACTGCTGCAAATGTGATATCAGTCTTCGCTGCATCTTCGATAACCTTTAATGAATCTGCAATGATGCCGAACCAATGAAATTGGCCGTATAGACTGCTGGAGTGTTCACTCTGCCTTAAACTGCGTTTGGCAATCCTTCCGCACTCACGTACCAGAATTTATAATTGACACAGCGCAGTCTTTAGTAGAAGACTACCAATTGAGACGTCACAAGTGCTGTGTTTTCTTCAAACTGTTTATATGCCGTCATCTTCATTGCAACCCTAAACTTCTCAAGCTCGAGGGATAATTCCATCGTATGTGCATCTTCTCCGTCCTGCACGCTCTGTATTGTATCTTGGTGACTGCAGAAATGTACGCGACCAGAAAATGGAGTTGCATTTAGACAAAGCGCAGAGAATGGTATCGAAAAGAAGGAATGGAAATCGAACATTGATGCATATAGTCTTCTGTTTATACATATGCTGTTCTGTTTATACAAATGTATATCAGATCTTGTTTATATATATTTGCCATCGGTTTTACTGTATCTTTGCCATTAATATACATGCTGATCATCTCTGAATCATATATGCTCAACGCTTCATATTATTCATCCGTCAACCGCTGTATACACCCATTCTATTATTTGCTATCAAACTGGAAACGTGAGCTGTTGTTTGCTATTGCTGTTAATGGATTATATAACTGGTTATGTTGTATATTATTTTCGATATCTTTGTATGTTATCATTATATAATCATCTGGATGCTGTTCATCTCAATCGGTCTTTGTATCTGCTGCCATTCATATATATGTTCAACAATGTATATATGCTGCCTCATATTTCCTTTGATATATACTGATATATGCTGTTATCATTGTATATACTGTATGTTCTGTATGTACTATTGATACGTTATTAACATTCTGTTCTGTTATGTTTCTATTCAATAATCTGCTCATAACCTTTTAATATGTTGAATACATATGATGCTAATATGCTTTGTTCTTTGTTCTGGCCTTTCATATCAAAAATGTCTGAATATAATACATTGTCTTCTATAATTTCGTATATTCATAAAGTCTTCATCACTTGCTAATATGCTATGCTTGTAATCACCGGCTGTATACGTATGTATGAATACGTATCTGTATGACTTCATTTATTATATATCTGAATATGCATCTGAATATTTTGTCTACCATCTACAGTCTTTGTTTAGTTATCTTCAAGTATGCAATATCTTCATCTATATCTGCAAGTATAATAGAATCTTTGTTGTATATTTGCTGTCTCATATACTGTGTATGTCTCTTGTTTATCATTTGCTATTTGCTTCAAATATAAATCTTTGTATATGTGTATATGCTTCATGGTATATATATCTCTATTCAAGATACGTATCTCTGTCTTCATTCTTCATCGATATATGCTGAATATATATTGCCATTAATATATGTTGTCTGTATCTCCAATATCACCTTCATATTCCTTCATATACCTTCGGATATGCCTGTTCGTATTCATATATGCTTCTGATTTTGACATCAATGACAATATGTTCATCAATCTCCCCCTTTGTCATTGATGGCAACTTCTCAAATATATGATTGTGCAAGACTCCCCCTTAGTTCGTTGTTCCTTTTATCTTCAATCTCTCCCCCTTTGACATCAATGGCAAAGGGTCTCCAAGGCTAGAGACTAGCTCCCCCTGAACACATGCTTCCGCTACTCCACTCTGATTTTGACAATGTAAGTACCTCAATCTTTTGTGCCATAGCTGATTTTCATCTTGTTGTACAAGGAAACATTTTTCTTCATTTGTAAAACATACAAAGCATTAGCTATTAATCTTTCATCCTTTTTAATTTTTCAACCTTTAGAAGTGATATATTATGCCCTTGATCACAATGCTGACTAAGTAAGTTTTCTCTTAGTCCACTCCACACATCTACTTTTTGAGCATGTAAAGCTATAGCGACTTTTCTTTCTTTCTCCAAACCATCTTTTTAGGAAGATCTTCTTTCTTTGCTTGTTCTGTAGGAAAGATTGTTCTACATTTGTGGGCTGCATGTCCAAAATTGTTACACTTTGAACATAGAATATCAAAATTAACCAATGGAGCAAAAGGATTTTGAATATTCCTCTCTTTGCTTCTGCAATTTAGAGCTTTATGACCAAATTTGTTACAAGAGTAACAGTATCCATTAAATAGGTAAGAAAAATGCTGTCTATAATATGGCTTTCTCCAATCATTCATATTTTGTTTTGGCATTCTACAATCTAGTGCTTTGTGACCAAAACAATTGCAAGAGTAGCAATATCCATGAAATTTATGACTAGGTTTAAGAACATCATTTTCTTCATTCTTCTTGTAGTTCTTCTCTTTAAGCTTGTCTTCTTTTGATGGTTCATTTATAACACTCTTGTTTCCTTCTTTTATGAAGCCTTTGAATGCATTGTTAATGTTTGAGTTTTCTTCATAACCAACACCTGTTTTGCTAAAAGAAGGTCTTTGATTATCAATGAGATCATTTAGTATTTCTGAGCCCTTTTTAAACTTGAGATTGTTAATGGTGCATTCCTTCAATTCCCTTTCTAACTTTTCAATTTCTAGTCTTAGATTAGCTTCAGTTTGTTTAGCTTCTTCTAATTGATTCTTCAAATCTTCATTTGTTTGTTCTGATTCTTTTATTGATTTCGTAGCGTCCTCTTTGAATTTTACAAGTTTTCTTTTAAGTCTTTCATTTTGTTTATATGCATAATGAAGTTCTTCTTGGAGATCAACATCATCTTCATCATTGTCTGATTCGTTTTCCTCTTCTTCATAGCTATCATTGGAAACTGCTTCGGCCATGAATAGAATCTCGTCCTCATCATCACTTGGGCATTCTTCGCTGCTTTCATCTGAAGATCTGTCCTTTTTTGAATAAAAACTCTTTTTGCTTTGATATCTTTTCTTCTTATTATACTTGTTATTATTTTTCCATTTCTTCTTTGTGTGTGCTTGATTCTCGTCTTCGCTTGAGTCATCATCATTTTGAGGACATTTTGAGGCATAGTGTCCTACCTCTCCACAATTAAAGCATTTGAAAGGGAATTTCCCTTTATATTTTCCTTTTCCCCTTTTTAGCTTTCTCAAGAAATGAGCTTCACCTTCATCACTGCTTGAACTATCACTTGTAATTTGTTTCTTGCTCTTATTTTTAGAAATTTTAAAGGCTATTTCCTTCTTAGGTTCTTTGTCTCCAATCCTCATTTCATAAGCAGTAAGGATTCCATGTAGCTCATCTTTGGTAAGACTATCTAGATCTTTTCTTTCTTCGATTGCCGACACCTTAGAGTCAAATCTCATAGGTAGAGATCTCAAGATTTTTTCAACCACAGGCTGCTCTTCTATTTCTACACCAAGGGCTTTTATTGCATTGACTACTTCATCAACACGGGAGAGAAATGAGGCTATGTCTTCATCTTCCTTCATTTTTAAACTTTCAAATGTGCTTCGGTGAGACTGGAGTTTAGCCTTCTTTACATTATCGGTACCTTCATAAATATTTTTCAATTTGTCCCATATCTCTTTTGCAGATTTACAATGCATGACTTTTGTGAATTCCGAGTCGGCTAGATTACATAGAATAGCATGTTTTGCTTTGGCATTATTTTCACTTCTCTTCTTTCCGGCTACATCTGTTGGTGGGGTTGCTGGTGGTGTATAACCATCTAGTACTGATTGCCAAACATCGAATCCAATAGCATTTAAATATGCTTCCATCTTTATACTCCAAAATGCATAATTTGTCCCATCAAAATTTGGTGCCTTGTTTTGGAAACTTTCAGCCATTTGTGCTCTTTTAGATCTACCTTCAAGCGGTTAGGCTATATAGAAGGAACCCGCTCTGATACCAATTGAAGAGCACACGAATATACTGAGAGGGGGGGTGAATCAGTATATTAACAATTTTTAACTTTTTAAAAAAAACTTTATTCAAACGTAACTTTAACAATTGTGCACATAGAAAATAATTCTCCAAATAGTTTTATTTTATTTATATAATAATGTTCTTTTACAATTTATGTGAGCACCAACCCACTGGAAGCACCAACCCCCAAACGCTGTTCTGTGAGCACCAACCCACTGGAAGCACCAACCTCCGAACGCTGTTCTGTGGGCACCAACCCACTGGAAGCACCAACCTCCAAACGCTGTTCTGTGAGCACCAACCCACTATCTGAAGGCACCAACCTTGAAGCAAAGCACCTACTTCACTTCTGAATATAATTCTGAATTCCACCTTTATATAGTTGCTTATTCAACTTGATGATGGATGCAATCTGCTCTTTTAAGTCAGCCAATATCTGAATAATTCTGTAATTTTTCTCTCCTTTACTCTATCCCCTTTTTTAAAAAATATATCTTTATCACTGAATATTCTGAATATATAAGTCTTGAATGCTTATATCTTTCTCTGCTCTTCTTTTCTAATTATTCCATGCTGACTTGTTTTTATTTTCCAAAATGATTGAGTATATATATATCCTCATATTTTTAAAACATTGTGACTCTTTATAGAGACATGACTTTTCAATAATGAAAAGGTGTCTCTTATAAACTATTATTAACTTAAAAAGTTAATATCCCTTTTTATCATTTTATTAACAACCTAATTAATTAATCTCCACTTTTAATAAAACTTTTTAATCTTTATATTATCTTCTTATCGAAGGAGACTTTTAAACTTCAAACTTTTATATAATACTGAACATCTTTGTCGCAATATATATTTTGATTGCTGCAAACAAAAGTCTGTCGACATCCAAATATTGTTGATCGCTGTATATATTTTTGAGTTTATTATCTGCTTTCAATATTTAACGTCTCTTATTTTTAAAACTTCTGCGTGAATATATCTGATATATAAACCTTCCGCTATCAATATTTTCCATTTGTAATATACGTATCTTTGTATACGTCTCTTATCTCTTGCCGCTGATGGATCATATATATGAATACGTAATCACTGCTGCAAATGTGATATCAGTCTTCGCTGCATCTTCGATAACCTTTAATGAATCTGCAATGATGCCGAACCAATGAAATTGGCCGTATAGACTGCTGGAGTGTTCACTCTGCCTTAAACTGCGTTTGGCAATCCTTCCGCACTCACGTACCAGAATTTATAATTGACACAGCGCAGTCTTTAGTAGAAGACTACCAATTGAGACGTCACAAGTGCTGTGTTTTCTTCAAACTGTTTATATGCCGTCATCTTCATTGCAACCCTAAACTTCTCAAGCTCGAGGGATAATTCCATCGTATGTGCATCTTCTCCGTCCTGCACGCTCTGTATTGTATCTTGGTGACTGCAGAAATGTACGCGACCAGAAAATGGAGTTGCATTTAGACAAAGCGCAGAGAATGGTATCGAAAAGAAGGAATGGAAATCGAACATTGATGCATATAGTCTTCTGTTTATACATATGCTGTTCTGTTTATACAAATGTATATCAGATCTTGTTTATATATATTTGCCATCGGTTTTACTGTATCTTTGCCATTAATATACATGCTGATCATCTCTGAATCATATATGCTCAACGCTTCATATTATTCATCCGTCAACCGCTGTATACACCCATTCTATTATTTGCTATCAAACTGGAAACGTGAGCTGTTGTTTGCTATTGCTGTTAATGGATTATATAACTGGTTATGTTGTATATTATTTTCGATATCTTTGTATGTTATCATTATATAATCATCTGGATGCTGTTCATCTCAATCGGTCTTTGTATCTGCTGCCATTCATATATATGTTCAACAATGTATATATGCTGCCTCATATTTCCTTTGATATATACTGATATATGCTGTTATCATTGTATATACTGTATGTTCTGTATGTACTATTGATACGTTATTAACATTCTGTTCTGTTATGTTTCTATTCAATAATCTGCTCATAACCTTTTAATATGTTGAATACATATGATGCTAATATGCTTTGTTCTTTGTTCTGGCCTTTCATATCAAAAATGTCTGAATATAATACATTGTCTTCTATAATTTCGTATATTCATAAAGTCTTCATCACTTGCTAATATGCTATGCTTGTAATCACCGGCTGTATACGTATGTATGAATACGTATCTGTATGACTTCATTTATTATATATCTGAATATGCATCTGAATATTTTGTCTACCATCTACAGTCTTTGTTTAGTTATCTTCAAGTATGCAATATCTTCATCTATATCTGCAAGTATAATAGAATCTTTGTTGTATATTTGCTGTCTCATATACTGTGTATGTCTCTTGTTTATCATTTGCTATTTGCTTCAAATATAAATCTTTGTATATGTGTATATGCTTCATGGTATATATATCTCTATTCAAGATACGTATCTCTGTCTTCATTCTTCATCGATATATGCTGAATATATATTGCCATTAATATATGTTGTCTGTATCTCCAATATCACCTTCATATTCCTTCATATACCTTCGGATATGCCTGTTCGTATTCATATATGCTTCTGATTTTGACATCAATGACAATATGTTCATCAGTCTCTTCATTGAGACCTGGTTTTATCTGTGTCAGTGTCTCCTTTACAATTCTATTGTTGGCTGCTAGACTGGTTCTCCATTTAACCATAATTCTTTGATTCAGTTTTGGAGGAAATTTAGCCCTATAATCTCTAGGACTTCTGTTGAAATCTAAGAAAGTTTCCAACAGGGCAATTTCTATTTTCTGCTTATCCTCTTCTACTAACACAGTGAACCATTTGGCTGCATTTGACACTAAGCCATAATCCATAACTTCATCTACTATGTTATCTACAGTTAAGGTTCTAGCTTTACCTTTTATTGGAGATGCAAGTAGAGTTGGTGGAGTCAGATCACCAGCTTTATCATCAGTGATATCAACAATGACCGGTCCAGTTGATATCTTTGCTTTGCCCTCAGTCTCAGCTCCCAGTATGCTTTTTCCTTTACCGATATCTATCACAGTGGCTCTTTGGTCTTCTGGCATTCTTCTTCTACCTGGTGTTGTTGCTGAAGAAGATTTGTCTAGGTAGTAACTCCTTCATGCACTTGGTCTACTTCACCAATCAACACCTGACTTATTCTCTTTCTTATCTTAAAATTCTGTTAATGCAGGTCAACTTGTTGGGTTGCTTCTTCTAAAGTGAGATGATTTTGGACTTCAAGTAGAGCTTTTATTCTTAGCTCTCTTTCCTTGTCAATTGAAGACTTCCATCTACCTCTTATAATCTCCAGTAAATCATCCGGTATTATTTTGTGAAGTTCAGTTGGAGTGTAATTGAACTTGTAGAGATAGAAAACTACAACTTCTTCAATTTTTCTCTTATCTTCTTCATCACTCATTGCATATCTTCTTCCAGCTATTCCCAGTCCACCTGACTCCTTAATTCCTTCAACTAATTCATCAATTGTTGGCTTCCTTCTTCTTGGTGCATCCTCTTTCACCGGTTTCCCGGGTTTTCTCTTTCTGTGAAGAGTCGCAGTCTCTTCAATCTCAATTTCTTCCGGTTCTTCCTCTTGAGCACTGGACACCTGTTGTGTTCTTTTCCTTTGAACCTTAGGTTCTTTAGCTTCTGTTTTCTTCTTCCTCGGTGAAGGAGTCCTTTTTGTATACACCTCTTTAGGTTCTTTAACTGATGACTTTTTCTTTAAATTTTCCAGAATTTCTTCATAAGTCCCAAACCGGTATGCAGAGAGATCTAGGTCACTTTCTTGCAATGCTTCTGCATATGCCTTGACTACCTTGGTAGAGATTTCATAACCAAGCTCCGGTGCATACTCTGTTTTGGGCTCCACAGCCTGAATTATACAGTGATCGGTGTTGACCAGAAAACACACCTCATCCTTGTATAGATCAACAATGGCCGAGGGAATTCTTTCCCTGGCGTGCATTCTAAGCTGGAAGGCCTCAAAGTAATTGGTCATTACTTTATCAAACTGATTTCCTAGTTTGTTCACCATATCTCCTATTTGAACCATAACCGGTTTATCTGCTAGCCAAGTTACTTTTCCTATGCCCAGAAATAAATTTTGATAGTAAAAGAACAAACATACCAGTAGAGTTCCATATTTTAGAAACTTTTTCTTCACAAGACCGAGCTTCTTTAGATTTTCAAAAATTTGCCCTCTTACCATGGCGCAAATGTCGTACTGTGCGTTGTCATGCATGATCCGGTGTGCGGCATGTATTGCTCCTCTCGATACACTGTTGATGTTGCTTGATTGATAGATTTTTTACCCAATGACCGTAGATGCAAACTGAACGCCCTCATCCTCTATGTTGTTAACAATCATCAACCGACTGTCGGACTTCGACTTTGTTAGCCTTGTGACCACAACATTCACAATAGTTCTAAGGGTAAGAGCTTCCCCTTCGTCGCTATAACCAGTAACCCTTCGCAAGTCATCCTCGGTGATTGGTGTGACTGTGCCTTCGCTAGCCACAGCCCTGGTTCATGAACCCTACTAAGAACTAGTCTTATCCAATCCGGTCGAAACACGATTGGATACCTAACTCCATTGATCAAACCTGAAGTCTCAAGCTTCGCATACTTATCTTGAAGCTTTCCATCCTGGCAGAGTGAGAGATACTCGCTTTGGATGAAGGTTTCACCCAGTTCTTCCTGCTTGGCGTGAATGAATGTCGTAATGTCTTCAGTCAACAGAACTCCATCAGGCACCGATGATAGGGCACCTGTCATATCGTTCTCTCTGTTCTGCACTGACATGATGTCATAAACTGGTCTATCGAATTGGTTTCCTTGAACTAGATTGACAACAGAAGATGATGATGCCATTGTATCTGACCGGTTTACACAGAGAATTCTTGATAGGATTTACAGAGTTTACTTAGCAAAGACCGTAAATCAAAGCAAGAAGAGATTACTCAAGTATAAGAAATGAAAAAATCACAATTCGCAATTTAAAGTGAAATGAGTAATCATCCTTCCCTTAAATAGATTTAGGGTATAACGGTAATTACCAAACGGTAACAATTGTTAACGACTACAACATTAATTACCATACCTAATCTTTCTTACGACAACTAGTTCTCATGAGTTTACCTGTTGATCAATCCTCGGTTGTGATGTCAGCACTTACCTTTCCGAAATACCTAATAGACCGGTGACTTCTTTCGGTTACACTTTTTGACTGTGTGAGATCATTGCTCACCAGTTCTACCAGGAACAGTAGGCAGACTACCAGTTCCCTTTAAGCCATTAGGATCAGTTTGCTGAAGAGATATCACCATCTGCAGATGATGATCTTCCTTTTGTCTTCTCCTTAGCGGAGCTCTTTGATTCCTTCTTGAACCAAATCTTCTTGACTTCTTTTTAGTCTCTTTTCCCTTGTTACCCTTTTGGTTGGGAGACAATGTCCTCTTCACCGGTTTGGCCGATCCTTTTCTTTTGTTCAATGGCTGATTCCTGCATTCTTTGGCCAGATGCCCAATCTTGTTACTATTGTAACAAGTCATCCCGGTTGCTCTCCATGGATTTACCCTTTTTTCCTTGTTCATGGATGAGTGACATTGAGAGTTGCTATGGTTAGATGTTCCACAATTAGCACAGTTGGTTGTGCTCTGGTTTGAGTTCCTATTATGGAATATCGGTCTCGGTGGGGATTTGAATGCCATGGTTTGGGATCTGCATTCATCTGCTTTGTGTCCAAACTTGTTGCATGCATAACAATAACCTTTGAAGCTTCCCCTGCTTCCACTGGACACACTGTTGGGTTGTGACCTGCACTGAAAGGTCCTATGGCCATACTTGTAACAGTTGCTGCAGTAACTGTTAGAAGTGAATGGTTTCATTGGTGCATTTTTGCAGTCAATTGTTTTATGACCCGGTTTACCACAATGATTGCAAGAGGGTTTGAAGGTTTGCTTACCTTTATCTCCCGCTGGCTTCTTCTTTTCCTTCTTGCCCTTCTTGACTTTAGAGGATTCACCGGTTTCATTGTTGCTTTGACCGGCGTACCCAAGTCCTGTGGGATCCTTGTGCTTGCTCATTAAGCTTTGCTGAGCTTTCATTGTACCTTTTGAGTGTATCATTTCTCTCTTCAAGAGTCTTCAACTATTCCTTTAGTCTAAGATACTGATGCACTTCTGTCCTGGGCGGATGCGGATGCGGATGCGTTCGGATGCGGATGCAGATCTGGATGCCCTGCGGATGCCATCCGGAAGCGCATCCTGGGCGCCCGGATGCGTTGGGATGCGCTGCGAGCGCATCCCAACGCATTCGGGCGCCCAGGATGCGCTTCCGGATGGCATCCGTAGGGCATCCGGGCGCATCCGGACGCATCCGGGTCAAACCGCGGGCCCAGACGTGATTTTAAGGGAAAAAGCAACATTTTTAAACATTAAAACATGCATTCCAATGAATATTTTATTCATTGTTTGACTTCTAAACCCTAAAACGGCTCTAGAAGAAGCCATTCAACATTTAACATTCTCATTTCTTATGCAGCTTGAAGATTTTTTCATTTCTCTCCATTTTCGATTGTGAAGCTAAGGTGATTGTTTTCGAAGAGGAGCATTCGTGGGTTGAGAGATAGCTTCCACGGAGGAGTTTTCAGCATCAAAGGTAAGCATTTGATCCCATTGTTGAGTTTTTTAGTGGATTTTTTTGAGGTTTTGATGGATTTTTTCAAGTTTGGGAAGAAATATTTGAAGTTTTTTTTCATTTTTCTATTTTTTAAGAAATAATGAAACAAGTTTAGCTATTTGTTTTAGACTATTTTGTATCATTGTTTTGCACTTGTAAGCTTGATGTTCATAGTTTTTTTCTAAATTGTATTTATTTATTTTCTTATTATAGCAAGGAAATTGATTGTATTGTGCAAGAATGGCCACCGCCGGTAGTCAAAGTTCAGTGGGAGGGCAAAGTAATGATAATTTTAATATTGATGTAGGATCTCCCTTATGGAGACATACCACTAGAGTATCACAGGTTTCAGGAGGTGGCTCGTATCTTTGGAAATGCAATTTTTGTCAAAGTAACAAAGGAAAACCATTTAATAGCTCATATTCCTGTGTAAAACTTCATTTTATGGGCCCTTCTGGAAAAGGTATTGCAATGTGCAAAGGCCCAAATGGGAAGGGGCTGTCTAGTGCACAGATAGCTTCATTTGTAAAAGAACAAGAAGAGGCTGACTGTTTGGTTAAAAGATCAAAAAAGTTTCTATCAACCTCCATCCGGAAAGAACAAAATGCAAGTACCCAATGAACCAGTTGTCTCCTCCAAACATCCATTCTTGGAAGTACCTGTACCGGGAGAGGAAGAGGAAGAAGTAGAAATTACAGCCCGCAAAAGAGGCCCATTGGATAGTGCATTTAAAATGGAGGCAAGAGAGCTTGCTGATGAAGCCATTGCACGTTGTCTCTATGCTAATGGTCTTCCTTTCAACTTGGTAAGATCACCATATTGGAAGGAAATGGTGGAAGCCATCAATAAAGCCCTAGCTGATTATGTAAGTCCCGGGTATGAAAAGGTGCGTACCACTTTATTGCAAAAAGAGAGGATTGCTATAGAGAGGGCTCTTCAACCAATTAGACATTCTTGGAAAACTTCAGGTATAACTATTGTGTCTGATGGATGGAAAGATACAAGAAATCGACCATTAATCAATGTGATTGCAATGTGCCCCAAAGGATCAATGTTTTTGAGGGCTGTTGATTGTGAAGGGCAGGTGAAGGATTCAGTGTTCATTAGTAAAATTCTCATTGAGGCCATAGAGATGGTGGGGAGTGAGAATGTGGTACAGGTGGTTACAGACAATGCCAAAAATTGTAGGGGTGCAGGTGCTTTGATTGAGGGTCGGTATGACCATATTTTTTGGACACCATGCACAGTACACTCCCTAAACTTGATCATGCAACAAATTGGCACCCAAATTGATTGGGTGAAGCAAATTTACCAAGAAGGGGAGGAGATACAAATGTTTGTGACGAACCACCACATGTCACAATCCATATTTAGAACATTCTCCAAATTGGAGCTGCTGAAGGTAAATACTAAACTCAAATTGTAATTACTAAATTACTAAATTTCATTTATTTTAATTTATGGTCATGTTCAATTATCAAATTGTATATAAGTTATAACTTTGCTTGATATTTATTGACATATTGTTAACTTGCTTTATGCTTAGGTTGCTGAGACCCGTTTTGCGTCTCATACTATTGTAATGAGACGACTTGTGAAGGTGCAAACAGCATTAAGCCAAATGGTTATTTCTAACCAGTGGGGTATATGGAAGGCTTCAAATTCAGAAAGAGCCCAAAAGGTCAAGGCTTTGGTCTTGGATGACAGTTGGTGGGCTCGGGTGCAATTTGTGTTGGATTTCACGGACCCTATCATGACCATGCTCCGCTTTGCCGATACAGATACACCTTGCTTGGGGGATGTGTATGATGGCATGGACACCATGATTGAGAAGGTAAAAGTTGCCATACAAAATCATGAGAATGACCCCACAGAATGTGAAGCCTTATGCAATAAGGTGGAGGCAATCATTCATCATCGTTGGGAGAAGATGACTACCCCATTGCACCTCCTCGCATATGCATTATCTCCAAGGTACTATAGTCAGCAAGTACTTGGTATGCCAGGAAGAGTTGCACCATATGCGGATGAAGAAGTTGCTAATGGGTGCTACAAAGCTTTTACAAGGCTCTTCCCAGATGATCAAATGCACGACTCAGTGAGGGAAGAATTTGGCTTATTTGCTTCGGGTTCAAAAATGTCTCCATATGCAATCAAGGACCAATATAAAACAGGAGCTATCACTTGGTGGTACATGTATGGTCAACCATTCAAGTATCTACAACCTCTTGCAATCAAGATCTTGTCACAAGTAAGTTTTTTTGTTGTTTTTTGTTTACCAAGTTTTTTTGTTGTTTTTTGTGTACCACATGTATTCTACAATTTATTGTTTAACATTCTTTAAATTGTTTTTCATTTGTATGTTTAATTGTGTGAACACTATCCAGGTTGCAAGTTCTTCTGCTGCTGAAAGGAATTGGAGTACATACTCCTACATCCATTCAGTGAAGCGCAACCGGTTGGGCTCAAAGAAAGCTGAGGACTTGGTTTACATTCATACCAACTTGCGTCTTTTGTCACGCAACCAGAATGAATACAAGGAAGGGTCAACCAAGCTTTGGGATGTAGTCCCTGAGTGTGCAAACTTGGATGCAACGCTTCATGATCTTACTGTAGTCACAGATGATGGTGATGATACCATCACACACGGTGCATCTAGCACAAGTGGAACCGTTCTTGGTTCAAATGATCTTGACCTTGCAGCAATTGGACTTGGAGATAATGAGAATGTGGATTTTCTTGAGAATCCTTATGATTCTCAATCTGATTAGTAATCCTTGATTGATAAACAATGAAACATTGAATGATGAACTAAGTTTTGAGTTTGTAATTTAAATTAGTTATTGAACTTCTTTCTATTTGAATATGTTTGTCTATGAACTATGAAGCATTGAAGTTTAAGTTGAAGTTCAGCTATCGAATATGAAATATCTTGAATCTTGTCACTTGATGTCTTGATCAATGGTAAAGTATCATTATTCTGATAATCTGATTCATACTATGATCTATGAAATGATTTATTTAATATTTTTGTATATTTCAGATTTCTTGCACTTCATATATATATAGATATACACGCATCCAAACGCATCCGCATCCAAAAAAATAAAAAATTCACGCATCCGCGCATCCACATCCCGCATCCGCGCATCCGCATCCCGCATCCGCACTCGAATCGGCAACTTAGCCTTTAGTTGATACAATTCAATAGCCAACCTTTTGCATGCATCATCTTTATCATGCAAGTTCTTTTGCATAATAGCGTTTTCTTGAGTTACGATCTGCATGTCTTCTTGAAGTTGTAAAACAACAAGATCACTTTCTCTTATTGCATCTTCTGCCAGATTTCTTACTCTCTCAGAGGCTGCTAGTGATTTCACGGCACTGTTCCTTTCATCTTCAACTTTCCTCTTTTCTTAAATGATTTCAGTCATTCTTAGATCATTATTTTCCTGCTCCCTTTTCAGATTTGAGATTTGATCGGTTAGACTCTGATTTTTCTCCATAAGTTCAGAGACCGCCTCTTCTGCTTCATCAAATCCACTTTGCTCAGAGAGTTCCTTAATTGTTTCGTTGCTCTCACTCAGTTGCAGAGCCAGCTCCTTTCTTTTTGCAAGGGACCTCTTCAGTCTATTCTCAAGAGAGGCAATTATACCATTGGCTTGCTCAAGTTGTTTTTGATACCTGTATCTCTCCATGATCTTTTACTCAAGCGGTTAAGCTTTATATCTTTGAGAACCAAAGGGCTCTGATACCAATTGTTAATCCTAATTGGTTACTGAGAGGGGGGGGGGGGGTGAATCAGTAAATACAATTTCTATTCCAATTTATCCTTATAAATATATTCTTGCAGAATTAAAAAAATATAATCAACACTCTGTAAATAGAAATAGAAATACACAGGTCAACACAACATATATACGTGGAAACCCTCAGTTAGAAGGAGAAAACCACGGTTGGATAGAACCCACAATTTTACTACTGCAGTAATAAAGGTGCCTTGTTAGGAGCTTACAAAGCACTGGTAAGAGTGCTACTCGGTAAAGGGATTTGGTAGAAGACCTGTTAGGATCTTGACCCTATTAGGAGTCGCTTGGTAAGATGACTTTCAACACCAATAAAGATGTTACCCGGTAAAGGGATTTATACAAAGAACCTATTAGGGTTCACCCTGATTAAGGGATTTGAATATGCTTCACAATCTAAAGCAATGATCTATGATGACACTTTCTGTCTGATTAGATCATACCTGTTACCCTTTCCTTTGTTTGGCTGTTGAACCTTTCTTTGTTTTTCACTTCTCGTGACTGTAGCTCCTCTTAGAAGATATCTCTCTCCTGCTCTGAATATTCAACAACACTTCTTGTGTATCCTATGACTTGTATTTATAAGAAATTAATCTTATAAAAAAAAATACTTCTCACAGTTTTGCCAAGCTGTAAACTCACCCATAAATCATGCATGCGAAAAAGATTGCAAAATGATCTTGAGTTTACCTTGAAACACCCATAAAAGAAATAAAGCTAACTCCAGTTAAAAAGCTAACTTTAGTTTCAACTGTGAATGCTCTGTATAATCCGGTTTTAACTGAGAAAGCTCCGCATAATTCAGTTCAAATTATCATGCACTCAACCGGTAATAAAGTTGTACCCGGTTAGTCATACTTTCCCTATATGTCTCCCATGACCGGTTGAAACACTTGACCGGTTAAGGTACACTGCTTCCTCCTTTAGTCTATCGGTTCGTAGTTATGAGTACCGGTGTGATGTATCGGTGCTCCGGTGGGATTGATGCTTGCCTCTGATTTTACCAATGACAACTTAAATATGTCAACACAAAGGAAGTTTTTAAGCGACTAGGATGATTCCTGACATATTTGGCCTACCAAAGGAGGTGTTACACTGCTAGGGATGATAGGTGTAATGCTTCAATTGCATAGTCGGTGAGTAGAGTGGGTGTTTAAGGGGTAATTCTTGATTTCTATTGTGAAAGTTAAACATAAAATGTTCAAGGTATTTGATATTAAACAAAGGAGCAAAAGTCTTCTTAAATAAGATTACAAACACTTTATCCAAATAGGATAAGAACAACTAAGAGGATAAGACTTACAACTTATGAAGAAAAAAAATAAAGAATATTCCTAATTTCTATCATAAAAGCTAATTGACCTTTCTAAATAAAACATTACTTTAATACCCTCCCTTTTTTGTCATCTACTAACTACACCAAGCTTATCTCAAAATTTTATAAATTTGTCAAGACTCAAAGACTTGGTAAGAATGTTTGCTGTTTGATCCTCGAAAGGACAATATAGCAACATAATTGATCCATCTTCGACAAATTTTTCAATGAAATGACAAGTTCCACATGTTTGATACACTTGTGGAAGATTGGATTCTTGGCAAGTTTTAGAGCCTCTTGGTTGTCATGGAATAAAGTTGAAGACTCTGCTTGAAGCATCTTCATGTTTGACATCATCCTTTTGAGCCATACTGCCTCACATGCTTCTTTTATTGATCCTCCATATTCTGCTTCTGTTGAGGATAGAGCTATTGCCTGTCGTTTCTTGTTGGTCAATGTGACTGCACCTGTGCCAAGGCAAAAAGTCTAACAAGAAATGGACTTTTTGTCTTCTGAATTTTTTTGTCCAATCTAAATTTGTAAGTCTAACTAGCCTAGAATATTTGCTTTTGCTATATAGAATGTAATGTCCCCTTATGTGATGTCTTAAGATTTGAACGATATTGCTTATAAATAAAATTGCAAGAGACTTCTTTCTATCTAATAAGTATCAATACTTTCTTTGAACTAGATAATAGAGGTGTTGACCAAATTAATGTCTCACCACCTCGATGATAAACCAATTGTAAAATGATGGAGATGGGTTCTGATCAACAATTATAAACTTTATACCCCAAATGCTTAGAATAACAAGTTGACCTGAAAATAGTGTATTTATGTTTGATCTTATTCAATACTTGCTAATGTTGTGAAGCTTGTACTAAATTAAATATGGAATAATATAAGGGTTGGATGTTATCGATATAATCTATCGATCAAGTTTAGAACAATATTGCTGTCTCTGATATCTTCTATAATGTGAATGCGATATGTATTATACTGATCTGGAGGTATTCGCTGTTTCTGATATTTGACTTGATGTAATGCAGTGAAGGGATGTGAATGTGAATGGTTGGCACCCAATATGAGATCACACCCCAAATGAAGAACTAATCAATCAGCATTATCTTTAATTGATATCAAATGCTGCTTTTAAACTAATGTCATCTCCTCTCTAATTGTAATTGATTTGCTGTGTCAATTCATATCTTCACCTCATATAAACTAATTGCTTCTTTTTATTATGATTGCCGCCTTTAAATATGTGATTAAGTTGGGCTTTAACATGGATTGGCCCATATTTAAACATTAATTTATATTTAATTTCACTTTTCTCAAAGGTGGTGGTAACGAATGGATGTTGGCCACATCAGCAATATATATATATGATCATTCGAAATCCCTATAAGGGGCAACTGGTCGAGTTGCCCTGCAACATAATGAGGATATGGTTGGCTATGCGTAATTTCTCTCTTGTTTGTTGCTATATTATTGTATTGTGGGATAGCATGATTTGTCTATGACTATCTTCTCTCCTTTCTGTTCATGCAATGCCTTATGTATTGATTAGTAGCCTTTTTGTATGTTTGTAAACAACAAAGGAGAAGACGCTTGAGAAATAACTCTAATGTTTGTTTAGACGGGGACATCACAGTCTCCCCTAATTGAAATGGCTTGCCCTCAAGCAATCTTAGATTGTCAAGTCGATACCAAGGTCCCAAAAGTCGGTAGAATGCCTCAACACATATTCCTTGTTTGTGGTCAACGAACTCACAAAGATTGTTAAACTTGATCACATTATGGAGCAATATATCCATCCTATAAATTCCAGGGTCCCAAGGTTTTTAGCGACATTCATTTAGAGCATAATCTTGTTATTCACTAATAAGGATGATCTTCTAAAAACCACCAAGAAGAACATTCCAAAGGTGCACAAACTCTTTAGAGGAATGTCTTTGGATGATCTCAAATGGTTTACTATATTCATCATAGATTGTATGATTTTCAACAACCTTTGAACTCCAAACGATTCCTAGATTCCAAATCAGCCTTAGAAGAGTACCATCGTGTTGACATTGCGCTACTTTGATTACCTCACCTAATTCTTATGACCCAATGACATACTCCTTTCTTGAAGTTTCAAAAAGTTATCATTGATTAGCTGCAAATTGGAATGCATAACGGTGTTCCTCAAGGTGTTAAGAGGAAAACTCCAAGTTCTCCAACCTATTGCCATCGTCATAGAGTTATAGGAAGGAAAGTTTAGCAATACCCTAGATTATTGGTAGGACTCATGGTTTATTGTGGAGGTGAAAATCTGAATTGTACTTGGAGAACCTCTCACTATTATCTGCCTCCAAAATATTAATTGTTCAAAACCCACTTGACCACAGATTGGTGGCATTAAACAAGGGTAAGGGTGATATCATGTAACTGCATAGGGTGTATGTGTATAGTTGCAAAGGCTCTCTTTAAACATTTGATATTTGATTGTTGAGCAAAAGAGTGAATTGCATTAATGCAAATCGCCTTTTCTTGTAAATTTTTTTGAGAGTGGCTAATGGTAACACCACTAGGAATTATCTTGCTGCTTTGCTCATGTCTTAACTCTTTATTGATGGAAAATGTACTTGGATCCCAAGTTTTTTGATTGACTTCAATCTCCTAACATGATTTTGGAGTAACTTTGTTATCTATTTCAAAAAGAGGATTATAATAGGTCTTACAAGCTTGTAATGTTCCCTTTCTGAAATATGATTAATAAATAATAATAATAGAATTAAAATGTGAATAAACAAATAAAGGGTAGTATGATATAATTACAATTTTGTTACTTGTGTCTGAAGAGACAAAATTGTAATCACTAAGAGACATCCATTAGCGATAAGATACAAAGGTTAAGAAAACCACTAATTAGAAAAGATGTCAACTAGCTTCGCAACCATTGGTTAAGGGACCAAGAATTATACTAATCGAATGATTAGTTATTTAATAAGTAATAATAGAAGAATATGGAACATCGCTAATAGAAACAGACAACAAGTTAACTATCAACTAAATATTAAGAGAAATGGTTTGGACAACCTGTTGATGTGAGTTTTGTACCACTACATAACATATAGCAATTGAAATACTTGATACAGCGTACCAAACACTCAACCCTCTCTTGAAAAGTATATAAGATACTCCAAGGTTCCTTACACCTGTGGATACTAACTCAGTTAAAATGATGTGATTTGCTGATAATCACTTGGCGGCCTTACGTATGTTTTGTTTGGGAATATCTCAACTCTTACTATGATGGTGATAAGACTTCTAACTTTTGCAACCTTTTCAAATGATCTCTCAATTTATATCACTTTCAACTTTGCTCTTTTCAAACTCTCAAACTTCACTTTCCAACTTCTAATTCTCAACTTCAACTACTAAGTTACTGGTTACCTCTACTCCTAAGGATGGAAAGATTGGCAAATGGACGGGGATCAACCTAATGAAGATATACCAGCGGTGTTACCTCCACAGATGCAATGATTCTAAGGAAAGAAGACTAGATTACCACACAAGGCTCCTTGACAAGCCGCCAAGATGCTAGTGGCCTAGTATAGGATCCCTATCTAACATCTACCAATATCACCATGCAATTAACCATCTATCACTACTCTTCCTTTAACACTTGCTTGAAAATGAAAATACTTTAACAACTCAATTGAAATGAAATCTATCTCTAACAATTGGAAGTAGAAACCATGCAATAACACCAAGTGTTCTTAATCACCATGCAAGACACAACAATGATAAGAGAAGCAATTTTGGTATTATATTAGCAACAATTTTCTTCAACCCTTTACAAATGAGAGTACACGGCCTTATATAGAGGCTTGAAATTACAATGAACGGCCAAGATTAAGAGGCAAAACCAACGATCCAGATTGAATCCCAGAAACCCTAATTAGGGTTACCACCCCACAGGCCAATAAAAAGATGCCACCTCATCAATGGACCAATGAGAAAAAAGAATAGTGGTAACCAATGAGAAAGCACCAAAAATGGTAGCCAATCCGAAACTGACACCTACCCTACCCAAGAAGAAAGGGGAAAATGCCACATGGGCTTACATCAAATGGTCTTCTAATATAACTTTACCCTTTTCTTTCATCCTTTTGGCATAAGTAATGAACTTAGCCAACATTTTATCAACTTCTTCCATAGGAGGGCAAGGTGAATGCCTCATCTTGAGCTCAGCTGCGGTGACCATGTCCTTTGCTGCTTGTAGTACTTGCTCATTCTCCCTCTCATCATCCTTTGCAAATTGAACTAAGGCCTTGAGAGAGGCGAGGATGTCAAATCTTTTCGTTAAAGGGACAATCTTTCCCAAATCATCCAGCCTCGATCCAAACTCTGTCTCATTGAAATCCCCCTTTGTTATTTCTTCAAAATCTAGTGCAACTCTAGCATCGTTCATTGTGTTTGAAATGAAAGCCTCGATGCCAGGACTGTGCTGCGCCATTCTGTCCTGTATTTCGTCCAGCGTTCCCAATCTGAACATTAAGGCCATGAACCAAGACTCGACCATTGTTTTCTCTCCTTCATTTATCACCTTGGCCTTCACCAACGTTCCCTCTGATATTCTTATAACTGCTTCCAACCTAGGAATGATATACTCACGAATTGGAAGGAAATCCCTCCATCTTACTTCAAACTCTTTGAATTTGTTCCTGATGGTTATAAATGCCCTGAAAATGGCAGTGAAAGGAAGCAAGAAATCTCGCCCTTCTTGGATGGTGTCATTGATCCACCTCTTAGCCTCTTGTTCAAAATTGCCCTCACCATCTTGGGGAAGAGCTGCCCTAGGCCCCTGTTGGATTGGCTGACTGGTTCCATCATAAATGCCCTTCCAATACTCATTTTCTCTTCTTAATTTAGCATTTGCAACATTTGCCCTTGCTAGCTTCTCAAAGACTGAAGTTACACTCTCTTGAAGCTCTTCACACTCTATCTCATCTGTCGCTGTTCCCAAGTCATGCTCTTGAAAATCATAGTCTTGAATTGAAATTTCTTCCATTGTCTTGGTGACCTTTGGTATGGCAATTTGAACCTTCCTGTGACCACCATCCCTGATTACCCTTGCTACTGTTTCTGCTTGCCTATGTCTAGCATCATCCTCCCCTTCAGCATCCCTTTGAATTTCTTCAATTGCTTGGATGGGTGGCTCCGGAATAATCGGCTGGAGCATCTTCAACATCCAAGCGGGCCCAGTGAAAACTCCCACTGCTGGATTTGGCTGAACTAGCCCTGCATACTCATCATTGGGTGCCCGATCTTCGTTTTGTACTGCCTCACCTTCAATATCAACTTGCATATCTTCTTCATCACTAGAGACTGCCACATCCTCACTTGATTTTCTGATAGAGGAGAATATCCACTACTGCTATCTTCACTACTTGATTCTGAACTTGAGCTCACTTCAACTGCTGCACTTTGTCTACTGACTCCATGCTCTTGTCCTCTATCTTCATATATACTTTCTCTAGATGGTTCTTTGTTCTGTTTCTTTGTCGGTGGCCTTGGATCTTCCTTACCCTTCTCAACTTCTATATCTTTCCTCTTGCCCTTACTGGCTTGCTGTTGCTGCTGTGGTTGCTGTCGGCCACTGCCCTCACCCTGCTGACTAACTGATTCTGCTTGGACCTCCACTGGCCTCATTTTCTCATAAGTGAGGCGTACCCTTGACCTTTGCAACTGACTTAACTTCTTGTTATACCACTCCTGAGTGTGCAGTTCAACCGTCTTATTAATTGCCTCTAAGGATGGATCCTGCTGATCATTCCAATTGACGGGATCCAACTCTGTTCCTTCTACTGTGTGGTAGTCCTCTCTTAGCACATCTTCGTCTTCTTCCATCTGGTCTGGGATCATAAGGTTTTTCCATTTTATGGTTCTCATTAGGCTTAGCGGCAGTCTTGAGAAAGCTAGCTTCCTCACATGAAAGTCATCTAGTGCATTAGTCCAAAAATCCTCTATCGTAGGCACATGCCTAAATGTTCCTCCTTGAGCGGACTTGATTAGACCATGAGGATCGAACCCTTGTCTTGCTTTATACCAAGCCAGGTGATATTGCTCTAACTCCTTTTCAGCAGAAGCAAAGGCAACATGGTTGGGACAACTGTCATTGCCTATCACAAGTGAGAGGGTAACCCCTGCTTCACCTCTCTGTTTCATCATTTTGTCATATTGCTCAAGCTGTCTAGCCAACTCCATCAAAACCAATCGATCGGGTGGATACCTTGGGAGCCTCTTGGGACAAGTTGTACATCCAGCCACCCTTATGTAAGTGAATCGTTCAAATTGGATGAACCAACTCCCATACTTCTTAACTTTAGCCTCGACCTCCGGAGAAAGTCTCCGAACAGGAGTTCCTTGCAACATCCTTACTAACTTCATGGCAAAGGTATCATAAAATATCTTGTAATCCTTGGTGTTGCGCAAATGAAGCTGTGGATAGCACTCATACACCAAGTATTGTCCAGGCCCATGACCAACTTCTCCCCTAGCCTTAAGTCCCGGTTGTCTAAATAATCTTGCTATTAAGTAAAAAAGATATGATCCCATGTAAAACTGTTTTTGAGATAACACTGTTCTAAGCTGTAATTCTAGATTTTCACTAATTATTGCAGCCCAATCAAATGTCTTCTTTCCACTTTCTATGCTATCAATGAAGTAGTACATCCAAGTTTCAAATTGCATACCTTGTGCTAAGCCCATGATTCTGTTGAGGAGGACGATGAGGTCGCCATACTCTGACTTGAAGTCGGACCTGGTGAGCTTTGAGGTCTTGGTGACTCCCTTCTTGCCTTCATGTAACCAATTCTGTTTCAGCTGAGCAAAGTATGTGTCCTGGTTGTCATGGTATAATCTGGTGGCCTGATCGATAGATAGTGCCTCTGTGCCATTCTGCTTAGGTATGTTAAATGTATCCTCAATCAATGGACCGCTGATGTTTGCCAAAACTTTCTCTCTATCCATCATGACTGACTTGCTCTGAATGTTAAGTCTAGATGCACACTCCATGATCAAATCTGGACAAGGCAAGGTAGGAGGGAAGGCAGCTGCATGCACAACTCTGGACTTGTAGACTTTCTTTGCAATAGGAGATTGGCTGTCTCTCAACCTATCTCTCAATTGAATCATATCAAGGGCACCAATGTTGGTGTCTCCAACGTATTTCAATTTTGAGCGGAAGTTAGAATTGGGTATCATGACTTCCTTGTCTCCTATTTTAGCATTAGTTCCTTTGGGTCGCTTGCTTGCATTAGCATCAGCCATCCTAAACGCTTATCACTCCCCGCCTTTTCTACAATGCTGGTGAAACTACACTTATCACTCCAATCTTCGCCTAGGGGTGGAATACTACACTTATCACTCCCCGCCGTTACCTTAAGATGGACTACACTTATCACTCCAATCTTCTCCCTAAAAATGCAATGCAATGATGCAAACTACACTTATCACTCCCCGCCTTTGCCTTAAGATGGACTACACTTATCACTCCAATCTTCGCCTAGGGGTGGAATACTACACTTATCACTCCCCGCCGTTACCTTAAGATGGACTACACTTATCACTCCAATCTTCTCCCTAAAAATGCAATGCAATGATGCAAACTACACTTATCACTCCCCGCCTTTGCCTTAAGATGGACTACACTTATCACTCCAATCTTCGCCTAGGGGTGGAATACTACACTTATCACTCCCCGCCGTTACCTTAAGATGGACTACACTTATCACTCCAATCTTCTCCCTAAAAATGAAATGCAATGATGAAATGCAAGCAAGAACTTGAGGGAAAAAAGCCAATCAAGACAATCGAGTAATCAACTTAATATCCAAATACCTAACTCTACTCTTGAAATTAGTTTTCAACACCTAAACTAGCACCAATGAAATGAAAACAATTAAAGAGAGAGGAAAAGATAGGCCACTCACCCAAGTTCAACGAAGCTAGGAGTCCCTTGTCAATGCAATTAGCTGAGCTTGGCCTCCAAAATCCTCCAAGTCCACAAGAAAATATCCTCTTTCCACAACTCACTTTCAAAATTTTGCTATGAATCTTCTATCAATTTACTCCTCCTCAATCACCAATCCGACTATCTCAAATCCACAAGCTCTCCCTAATGATGCTCAAACAAAAACCATCTCCTTACTCTTCAAAATCTGCCTTTGTATGCCTCAAAGATGCCTCAAAAACCTCTTGAACATGGCCATTCAAACTTACGAAAAATCAGTCCAGGCCTGGTGTGGCTTGAATTAAGTCGCCAAAATGCTTTACAACTTCTTTGAAATGCTCCTCAATTTTGTAAGAATTCAGTCCAGGTCTGATACGAATCAAACTGCGCCAATAACATGCATCCAAAAGTCCTGAAAATATCCACTAACTTGCGAAAATTATGCTCTTGTCTGGACTGCTCACAAAGGTCTTTGCCAATGCTATCAAACTCGCCTATCAATGCCCTGGAAATACTTCAACATTGCCTCAAACTCGGGCCAGGTCTGACACAGCTCCTTGAAGTCTTGAAAATATTATCTAAACCACTTCAACTTTGCCTCGAGATGAATCGCCAATGCTCCACCATGAAGTCGCTACCTTAGAACTCTATCCACACTCGCCAAAATTAGAGAACTCGCTGCCAAATTGCTAAAGAAGTTCGCTGTCAAACTGCAGAGAGGAGAATGTTTTGAATTGTGGAAAAATGAAATGAGGCGATCTTCCTTTTATAGCCGCTGCCCCTTGCCCATTTCCAAGGCCGACCCTACACCCGAAATGAAAGAAAGAATAAATGCAAGAGCAAATATAAGGGACGACATGGCAGAGTTAAATAGATTTTTTAATTTTAAATTACCAATTATTAAATGCCCAATGCAAAAAAAAACACAAGGGGCGACAGGGCTCCAAATCACTTGATTTCGATTTTGAAAAGCAAGAAAATTCAAAAAATCCAAGGCAAAATGAGGGACGATATGGCAGAGTTAAATAGATTTTTTAATTTGAAATGCAAACAATCAATAAACGTCAAAAGATGTAGGCCTACCCAGCAAAATGCCATGTAATTTTTTGATTCTTACACATAAAAACATTCAATGCCAATTCAAAAATCATAGGGCAGGTCCAATATTAGATCCAAGACATTAGATTATTTGAATTTTCCATGATACAACACTCAACGTGCAATAAGATTTTGAATTGAAAAGATCAACTATCCAACCAATGACAATTTCGCAAATAGCAAGGAAGTCCCTAAATTTGAAAATTAAGAATTCAGTCCAGATTTTATTGAATCTCGAAAATAACAATGATCATCAAACCAAAATTTGCAATTGGCCATAACGAATAAAGCATTTTGAATTGCCATTCAGATTTTTTCAAAATTTGAAATACCATTAATCCAAACAAGGATTTTCGAATTTATCAATGGATCTATCAACAATATCAATAAATCATCATCATGGCAATTCAAAAAAAAATAAAATAAAAAATTAGCCAATTGAAATTTGCAATCCAAAATCATCATGAAATTGAAATTTGAAAGGATAATTTGAAATTTGCAAACCCCAAAATCATTATCAACAATCATAAAATTAGCAATTAAATAAAATTGAAATCCAATTCTATCAAGATTGCCATAACGCCAAGAATTTTGAAGGCCACAAAATTAAATTTCAAATAATCAAACAAATTCCAACTTCATCTCTCATCTCAAACCATCCAATTTTCATTTCGAATCAATTCAAAAAATCTTCAATTCAAAATCACATCGTCAAGATCCTCAATTCAAACCAAAATCAAACCTTTCGATCTAAAATCAAACGCATACCAAACACATTGCATTGCATTCACTGAATCAATCCAGGCAAATAAACCACGAGGACGGGGCAAGGTAAAAACTTGGCTAAGACCACAAGGTCGAAGCCAGGGGGTCCCCATGGATGGGGCGATGTTGTAAAAACCTCACAACACAACCCTGTACGTATCTAGAGGAATTGGGCAAAACAATAAGGATGTAGAAACCATGGCGATGTCGTTTCCAACCAACTCTAAAACAAAAGCATGCCTGGCCTTACCTGGCCCTCCGATTATTGTTTGTGTTCTTTCTGATCAAGTTCTTACTACATATACTTCTAGAGAAAGAGGTGAATGGAAGAGGAATGTAATGGACACCCCTGAATGCCCAAAAGACTAACCAACTGCTGAAAGGAATTATGTCAAACAATTTGCATCCAACTTCTTATTTCTCCGTTTAATGTTTAATCCCCTTATGACTTCCAGAAATGAGACATTTGTTTGTTTGTTTTATGTTTTGGCATAAACTTGAAAACACACAACATGAACAAGAAGGAAACTACAATAATATGCAAACTAGAAACTGGCTACTGCTGGTAAAATATTATTTCAATAAGAAGCAAATACATGGCAAGTTATCAACTCACGAATTACTACAGCATTATTGAATAATGTTTCATCAAATGTTTACAAAATCTGCTGCTACAGTGGTATGAATAGTACCCGTGAATAGTGTCGCGCT
This sequence comes from Chamaecyparis obtusa, assembly GCA_027943335.1. Lineage (NCBI taxonomy): Eukaryota > Viridiplantae > Streptophyta > Pinopsida > Cupressales > Cupressaceae > Chamaecyparis > Chamaecyparis obtusa. The sequence continues at coordinate 118,486 of BSBK01002853.1, forward strand.
ACAGTAGCATGAATAGTGCCGTGCTACAGTAACATGAATAGTGCTACGCTACAATACTGTTATAATCTGCCCTCAAACGGTTCAATATCTTCTTGAAATCATTCCCTCAAAGTGACATAAGCATCGGACAAGTAGAGAGGAAGATAAGAACGAAGCATGTAGCTGAAAAAGCACCCAATCTGCCTGTTAATGGAGCTGATAGCAATAGATTCCAAAGGCCAAACCCCAAGGGAATGACGTCTAGAATGTCGCAAGAGAGGATAGACATCCTTTAATGCCAAGAACGGATTTGCAACTCACACACCAATTTCTTCTCATATTCAACATGTCTAATGAAGCCACAAACGCTTCCTTTTATTCTATTTCCAAGAGTCGACTCAACTCTCATGGGCAATGTGGGATAAAAGATGTGCAATATAAAACATATATTAAAATATCCACTTATGTCTCCCTTGGGTACACATCCCCATAAAATAAATATTAAAGTAACACTTTAATATTTTACAATTAAATTAAATGTTACTTTAATAAAACTTCAGGCATTAAAATGTATTAGCAATCGGACTCCGAATAATGCGAGTGATAGCTCGTCGGAAAGCTCTCACCGAGGAGTATCAAATCCAATCACCAAAACTGGCCTCCACTGTGTCCTGTTGACTTACTAAAAATAGTAAGTATGCCTGAAACTGAGTAAATCAACTTCATTTTGGCCCAAACGGGAAATGACTAGGCCAAAACACTCCAGGATCCCCTTAAACCCTTCGTTAGCCCTCGGGACCATGTAGAACAAGGCTAACGCACACACACTTGGTCAACTGCTAAAGTGGGGACATTACAGTCCGCCCCCCTTGAAATTGCTTGTCCTCAAGCAATCTCAGTCCAGCCTGCTGAATAACCTGCTCACTCTCCCGTGTAGAATCCTCCTCCGATAGGTCTCTCCATCTGACCAAATACTCCTTCACTATCCTATTTCTAAGCTTCCTCTCTCTGGTGTCCAGAATAGCCTCGGGTGCTAACACAAGCTTCCCCTCGTCATCCAAAGGGGGTAAATCTGCAGAAGGCACTACACTCTGACCAATGGCTTTCTTAAGCCTAGACACATGAAACACATTGTGCACCTGACTGCCCTTTGGAAGCTCAAGCTCATAGGTGACTTCGCCCACTTTGTGAATCACCCTGTAGGGACCATAAAATCTAGGCTTCAACTTTTCAGCGCCGCTCTTCTTGAGCGATGACTATCTATATGGTTGTAGCCTCAAGTAAACCATATCCCCTACCTCGAAACTGCGCTCTATTCGGTGCTGATTAGTGTACAATTTCTGTTGATTCTGGGCCTGTTGTATATTCTCCTTGAGCACTTTCAGGATGTCCTGACTATCCTGCAATAAGTTTTTGGCTTTGGGCACTTTGCTATCCCCCAAAACTAAATCCATGAAGCTAGGTGCTTCATAACCATAGAGTGCCATGAAAGGAGTCATCCTGATGGACATATGATAAGTGGTGTTATAACAATACTCTCCTATATGCAACCATCTGACCCAAGTCTTTTGTTGTGCAGTTACATAGTTCCTCAAATATCCCTCCACCCATTTATTCACAATCTTTGTTTGCCCATCTGTCTGCGGATGATAACTAGTGCTAGGTGTAAGATCTGTACCACACAACCTAAACAACTCTTGCCAAAAAACACTCATAAACTTACTATCCTGGTCACTGACAATGAATCTGGGCAGCCCATGTAACCTGAATATCTCTCTAAAGAAAAGATCTGCCACCTGTGCTGCTGTGTAAGTGGACGAAATAGCAAAGAAGTGAGTGAACTTCGTCAAGCGGTCCACCACCACATAGATGCAATCCCTTCCCTGCACTCGTGGTAAACCAGTGATGAAGTCCATCAAAATACTTTCCCATTTCCTATCAGGAATGGGCAAGGGCTGTAATAAACCTGTAGGAAATGTGTGCTCTCCCTTATTCTGTTGACAAACCGCACACTCCCTAACATACCTCTGAACATCATCCTTGAGCCCTCTCCATGAGAACCGCTCTCGGATTTGCCTGTAGGTCTTGAAGACTCTCGGATGCCCAGCTGTGGGTGCATCATGAAATGCCTTTAGTATCACCTCTCTCAAATGTGATGACGGAATCAAATAAACCCTGCCCTGAACTCTGATCAATCCATCTATCACCTCATAGCGATCATCCTGTATAGTACCTGAAATCAATCCAGAAGCCCAAGTATCTCCGACATACTCTGCTATAATCCGATCTCTTTAATCCCCTGAAATCTCTGCTAGAGCACATAAGTAAGGTCTCCGAGATAAGGCATCAGCCACCACGTTTTTCTTACCTTTGACAAACTCTATGTCAAAGTCATAAGCTTGCAATTTAGTAACCCATTTCTGTTGCTGGTCATTAAGATCACACTGGCTCATAAAGTATCTAATACTGTTGTGATCAATCTTGATCACAAAATGCCCACCTACCAAATATGATCGGAATTTGGCCAATGCATGCATTATGGCCAACATCTCCCGGTCATAGACAGAATAACTCCTCTCAACTCCTTGGAGCTTCCTACTCTCGAATGCAATGGGATGCTTCTCCTGCATCAATACTGCTCCAATCCCATCACTCGATGCATCACAATGAAGCTCAAAAGGCTTCGTGAAATCCGGTAGAGCTAGAATTGGACATGAAGACATTACTTGCTCGAAATGCTCAAAACACCTCTGTGCTGCCCCTGTCCACATGAAGGCCCCTTTCTTGGTGAGATCTGTCAAAGGCGCTGTCGTCTGTGAAAAACCCTTAACAAACCTTTTGTAAAATCCGCAAAGACCAAAGAACCCCTTAAGCTGTGTGAGGTTCGTAGGAGTAGGCCAATCAATTATAGCTCTAATCTTTTCAGGGTCTACTCGAACTCCATCTGCACTAATAATATGCCCAAGGTATAGTAACTCTGTCATACCAAACTCACACTTAGACTCCTTGGCATACGACTTTCTCTCTAGGATAGATAACACCTCCTCCAAATGCTGTGAATGTTCCTCCTAGGTCTTACTGAAGACCAAGATGTCATCAAAGAAGATCAAGACAAATCTCCTCAACTGCTCCCTGAATACCTGGTTCATACAACTCTGAAATGTAGCAGGTGCATTGGTTAGTCCAAATGACATAACCATAAACTCAAAGTGGCCATAGTGACATCAGAAGGCTGTTTTCTCAATATCCTCTGCTCTCATCCTGATCTGATGGTATTCGGATCGCAAATCAATTTTGGTGAAGAAGCATGCCCCATGCAACTCATCAATCAGCTCATCGATCCTAGGAATGGGATACCTGTTTTTAATTGTTTTCTTATTCAATGCCTTGTAATCGATGCACATGCGCATCGTCCCATCCTTCTTCACCAGTAGTACTACTGAAGCAAATGGGCTTTTGCTAGGCCTAATGTGCCCCATCTCCAACAACTCCTTAATTGCCTTCTCTATCTCATCCATGTGTTTCTTAGGATGTCGATAAGGGGTAATCATAACTGGTTTGGCTCCCTCCTCGAGCTCAATAACATGCTCTATCCCCCTGTCAGGAGGAACCCCATGAGGAATATCGCCAAATACTTTAGTGTGTCTATCAAGTATCTTCTGGATATCTGGTGGATGACTCTTTACCAGTGGCTCTGGTGAAGCTGGCATAATGTAGCACTCTGCCGCCCACTCTATGTCATCATGATGAAAAAGTCTCTGCATTCTCCTCAAGGACACTACTCTGCAGCCTCCATCCGAAAGTCCCCTAAGTACCACAGTTCTGCCCTCGTGCTGGAATCTCATCTCCAATTTCGCTAGGTTGAGTGTGAACTCAACTAGCGAAGTCATCCATGTCATGCCGAGGATGACATCATAATCTCCCATGTCCACAACATAGAACTCATCCTCCAACTCATAGCCATCTCCAAACCTATTGCGAAGATTAGATATCTTCCGAGTGCACAATAATTTGTCACGATTAGACACCATGACTCTAAACCCATCATGCTCCTCGGTCTGTAACCCTCTCCTGGCTACCAACTGCGCATCTATGAAGTTATGTGTAGCCCCAGTGTCAATGAGAGATATCACTTTCTGCCCCTGGATAGTACCCCTGACCTTAAATGTGATTGCCTTTTGGGCCCCTGTCAAGCGTGCCAACGATCTATCATCCTTAGGAATGCTGCTCTCCTCTATAGTGTTACTCTCATTTGAATCGGAGTGCTGATCCTCCCCCTCTGACTTTGACTCTTCTGCTGAAAAATACTCCATTTGATTTGCCTTAGCCTTGAGAGGGCATTTATGAGATAAGTCCCAAGGCTCTCTACACTGGAAGCACAGTTTCTTCTTTCGAAGTTCATTCAAGGTTTCACTGTCTAGTCCTTTTGATCCTTCTTTGGGTTTGTTATACTCTTTCTGAAATGGTTTTTTGTCTTTGTCCTTGCGGTAGGAAGAATCTGTTGAATGGTATTTTCCTTTGTATACCGAAGGGGCTAAATCTCTTGCCTTTTTAGTTGCTTCTGCTAAGGTGAGTGGATCATGTCCCTTCACCCAACCTCGTAATGGATCAGCAAGCCCATCACAAAATAACACCACCAATCTCCTAGGAGAGATATCAGTAACAAGTACAGACAAACGCTGAAAGTCGGCGATGTAAGCATCCACAGAACCTGACTGTTTTAACTGTTCGAGCTCCTTGAAATGTAACTCGGGATCCCTAGTGTCAAATCTCTCAATCAATCTTTCTGTGAATTTCTCATAGGATGTAATCTGATTATGCCCCAGAGTCACCATGCCATGATGCCACCATTCATGCGCAATGCCGTCCAAGTGCATAGCCGCATACTTGATAGCCTCCTCCTCAGGCATAGGATTTAGCTGCAAGTATGTATCTACCTTCTGCACCCAAGCTCGTGCGGTCATCTTCCCTGAAGCATCATAATAAGGCAAGGAAAGTTTTCCAACTTTCTTTCTCAGCTCAAAATTCTGATTCCTCCCTCCTGCTCTAGGCATATGTCTCATCCTCAAGTCCATATAATCTCTGAGGGAAATATCTGCCTGAAACTCGGGTCCACTGGCCTCCCAGTCCCTCCTGAACTGACCCTGTAACTCAGTAATCTGCGGTTCATTCACTAGTTGAACCGGATCTCTAGGTGGGAAGGTGGGTAGAAGAGGTCTTGAGCTCGTTGTTCAAGTTGGGCGTGCAACGTGTCTAAAGTTATCAGCTTCATTCCCATTGTTGCCAAGTCCATTATTACCATTAATGTTATTCTCAGGACCATTATTGTTGCCTCGGCCTCCATTATTATCATTGCCCCTATTGTTATTGTTTCCCCCATTGTTATTGTTTCCATTGTTGGCATCACTTGGATTAATATTGACACCCATTTGTCTAGCCATAAACTGCAACATCATGTCCATTCGCCTATTCTGTTCCTATTGCATGCGCTGCCCCTGCTCTAATATATCCAATAATTGTCTGAACATTACCTCCCCCTCATTTGGACCAGTATTCCTGCCTCCGCCTAATCCTATGTTCATGTCATCTCGGTCACCCATATTGCTGTCTTGATCAAAGAATATCTCCTCTGTGTCTGTATGACTGGATTCTATGTCCACCTGCACGGATGAACTAGACTGCAAGTCCGAAATCCTATTTTGTCTTACTCTAGTATTATAAGGCCCCTGTCGCATGCTCAAACATAAATGCTTAACCTGTTTTAATTTCTGATTTTAGTGTTTTCACATTTTGTCAAACACTTTTCCCTTTATCTGGCTGTTCCAAATTCCCTATAAGACCTCCACAGGATGGCAAGACTTATAGCTCTGATACCACTGTAATGGACACCCCTGAATGCCCAAAAGACTAACCAACTGCTGAAAGGAATTATGTCAAACAGTTTGCATCCAACTTTTTATTTCTCCGTTTAATGTTTAATCCCCTTATGACTTCCAGAAATGAGACATTTTTTTTTTTATTTTATGTTTTGGCATAAACTTGAAAACACACAACATGAACAAGAAGGAAACTACAATAGTATGCAAACTAGAAACTGACTACTGCTGGTAAAATATTATTTCAATAAGAAGCAAATACATGGCAAGTTATCAACTCACGAATTACTACAGCATTATTGAATAATGTTTCATCAAATGTTTACAAAATCTGCTGCTACAGTGGTATGAATAGTACCCGTGAATAGTGCCGTGAATAGTGTCGCGCTACAGTAGCGTGAATAGTGCCGTGCTACAGTAACATGAATAGTGCTGCGCTACAGTACTGTTATAATCTGCCCTCAAACGGTTCAATATCTTCTTGAAATCATTCCCTCAAAGTGACATAAGCATCGGACAAGTAGAGAGGAAGATAAGAACGAAACACCCAATTTGCCTGTAGCTGAAAAAGCACCCAATCTGCCTGTTAATGGAGCTGATAGCAATAGATTCCAAAGGCCAAACCCCAAGGGAATGACGTCTAGAATGTCGCAAGAGAGGATAGACGTCCTCTAATGCCAAGAACGGATCTGCAACTCACACACCAATTTCTTCTCATATTGAACATGTCTAATGAAGCCACAAACGCTTCCTTTTATTCTATTTCCAAGAGTCGACTCAACTCTCATGGGCAATGTGGGATAAAAGATGTGCAATATAAAACATATATAAAAATATCCACTTATGTCTCCCTTGGGTACACATCCCCATAAAATAAATATTAAAGTAACACTTTAATATTTTACAATCAAATTAAATGTTACTTTAATAAAACTTCAGGCATTAAAATGTATTAGCAATCGTACTCCGAATAATGCGAGTGATAGCTCGTCGGAAAACTCTCACCGAGGAGTATCAAATCCAATCACCAAAACTGGCCTCCACTGTGTCCTGTTGACTTACTAAAAATAGTAAGTATGCATGAAACTGAGTAAATCAACTTCATTTTGGCCCAAACGGGAAATGACTAGGCCAAAACACTCCAGGATCCCCTTAAACCCTTTGTTAGCCCTCGGGACCATGTAGAACAAGGCTAACGCACACACACTTGGTCAACTGCTAAAGTGGGGACATTACAAGGAATAGAAACAGAGAATCAGATTTTGTCCCTGAACCAAAGAAGAAGAAGGATCTCTCTCACATTTAGTGTTTCAGGTGTGACAAGTATGGTCACTTTGCTTAAGATTGCAAATTTAGATCTACTCAACTTGTTACTACTACGAAACTTTCCATGGGGGCATCTCAGAAGGAGCCAAGCTCTAAAGTTGATTCAGAAGGTTTTCTATTCTAAAATTGATCTGCTTCTTCTAAGAGGAAGAATCAACATTCAGAGGGAGTTTGACAAAGCTACAGAGGCAACCTTGGACGAGAAGGTCAGGAGGTTGATGCTAGTGCTTAGAGCCGAGAGGGAGTCTCAGCATCAGTGATTTCTAGAGATGTACTATAATGCATTATTCTCTGTGAAGGAGAATATAATGTCCCCATTTTTTGCAGGTCATTGATCTGATGGTGCCAGGTCATTATTGTGATCCTCGTGGTCTGGCGAGGTGTTTAGAGGGTCTTTGGTGTGAACTTACTATTTATAGTAAGTTAATGGATAGTTCCGATGAGCTTAGATGAGTTAGAGGAGTTGAATGATGCTCTCGGTTTTCATTTCTGGCTTCCGGTTTGGGCTCCAAGAATCTTGGAGAGAGCGTCTATTTTTAGTAAGTTACCCCGTCAATTTCATTCATCATCTTTCATCATTTGGATCAATCTTGTGCAGACAGATTTCGATTCAGACGCTTCTTCAGTTGTTTTCGCAAGATGGGTGGTTTATTATTATTATTTAATTAAATTTGCTAAGGTTGCCATTTTTGTTGGTATTATATGCTAGATACCTTAGTGTTATAGCTCGTTGGAACCAGGATGAAAAGTTTTAAATCTTGGGCACAAGAAACAAGGACCTTGCGTGTCATAATTTCATGATATTGGTGAAAAGGTTTTTTTTGGAGCCAAATGAATTAATAAATTGTATTATTCAATATGTGCCTAAGTATAAAAAGTGTTTTAAGTGAAAAGTGTGTGAGAGAAGACACTTTTGAATTATAAAAGCAATGCTTTGTGAAAGGAAAATCATCCATTGTTGAATTATGATTTTATTGAAGTTGTGAGAGAGACTACCCGACTAGGGTTTTGAGGACTAATTCCTCTTCTGGCAATTTGAGCCATTACGGATTGATGGTGAATTTTGTAGCTGTATTTGAGATCATAATCTAGTGCTGATGTATACTAGAATTTCTGAGAAGTTTATTCTGCAGGCAAATCAATTTATTCTCTTGGGGTTCGATTTGTTTTCATGTTGAGGATTGGATTTGTCTTCCGATTTCAGATTTGGGAGTGTTTATTGAGAATCTGAATTTGTATGAACGAATTTGCAGTAGTCTTTGGAAGCTGCGATTTTTCTTTAGCATGTCGTGTATTAAATGGAAGTTACAGTGGTAATTAATGCCAGCCGTACAGTCTTAATGCTGGTGCCGTACGGATTTGCAGAGGGTTTCAGCTTGCTGGTGTATTGTCTCCTTGACGTGAGGCAGGGTTGATCAAACTGGAGCTGCGTTTCAAATAGTTGCAAGCAACAGGCAGGTTAAAGAGGTTGACGTCATCCTTTGGCAGCACATGAATATGATACAGGCTGTGTTTTTATTTCCAGCCAGTGGCGTCAAGTATTAAGGTATCTTCTTCAGCAATTATTCCAGTATTTCATTTTGATAATTGAAGTGTTATTGATAGTTAACGTTTTGTTATAAATCTCCATTGGTAACGTGCTGATTGTATGCTAAGGATAATTACTTCCGTTGTAAAAGGGGAATAGAGTGAATGCTTAAGAAATTGCTATTGTTATTTAAATGATGAAAATTTGAAAGTGTTCATTGAATTTCAAATTTATTGTTCATATATTCTGAAAGTTATTTTAAGTGCAATTAAATTAGAGAGAGAGCCAGCTGGGCTCTTCACAAAGAAGTTTGAGGTGCAAGCCCTTGTTAATGCATTCTTCTCTGTGAGGGAGAAGCTTAAGGTGCAAGTCCTTGTTAATGCATTCTTCTCTGTGAGAGAAGTTTGAGGTGAAAGCCTTTGTTTCACCCTCGGGGAGTAGCCATGGTGGATGTAATCAGTCATTTCAACATATAAGAAATATTGTTGCTGGGTTTTTCTCCCTCGAGGAGGGTTTTCCCAGGGTAATTATGTGTCTTATTGTTCTTTTTAATTTGTTAATTTCTGCTTAAACATCTTTGATAATAAAAACAATAGAGAGGACAAGGAAATAACAAGGATTTGCAGCAGAAGGTGGACAAGTTGTCCATTCCGAACTTTGATGGATCTAACCAATGCATTTCTTGTTCATGGGTGCAAAAGTTGGATACATACTTCTAGCTGAATCCTATGATGGAGACAAAAGCAATTAAGTACGCAACTTTTCACTTAGACGATGAAGCATGTGAGTGGTGGTACCTTGGATTGGTCACCTTGGGACATTCTAGCATCACTTTGTATGCCGAATTCATACAACAGTTGATTGACAGTTTTGATAGGAAAGACCCTGAATTACATTTATATGAGTTGGCTAATTTGAAGCAAGTAGGGTCGATTGATGCATGTGTCAGAATTTCAAAAACTTTCAATTGTGGTCATCGACATTTCAGAGCATAGATTGGTTTTTCTTTTAGTGGAGGGGCTGACTGAGCCACTTTGTGGTTGGGTTAAAGCCTTGTACCCTCCTACTCTTACCAATGCCATTAAGAGAGTACACCACATGGAATTTTCTACATTTAAGGGGAAACACAATCATGAGGACACTAATACCAAACAGAAGAAGGCATTTCAGAGGAATCAAAAGTTCCATCCAAACCAAGTAAGGAAGATGATAAGAAGCCAAAATATGAGAGCAAGAATGAGCTGCTTAACTTGTGCTTCACTTGTAAAGAGCCATGGGCCGTCCACTTATTTGAAAGAATAGTGCAACCATACTCTCTTTATTACTTCTTTGTTCTCACATTACTAATTTTGCCTCTTCAATTTCATCCTATAGCAACCCTTCACTTAAGTTTTTCAGAGGTGACTTATAGACTTCACCTACTACAATCAATGCAGTTACCAAATTCTCCCAATAAGAACCACTCTTTACATTGAAGGGAAGGTGGTTGAAGTAGCAAAAATTGACACATGCATTATTTGCTTCTCAATGCACCTCTGTATTCTACCTTGTACCTTCCAATGATGGTTGTGCTTTAGGTATGTTTTTAGCATAAAGAAGCTATGTGGTGTGCATGTGGGTGCTCTAGTTGAAGTAGATGAAATAGATTCCAATGTGTTTTGTATGCGTGGACCACAAAGGGAGCCCACTATGCATTCAAAACTTGTGTCTTCATCGTTTTTTGCTTTCATTTGAGGACCATGATCGCTAAGATGTTGCTGTAGCTTGTCTTGTCTTCTTGCTTTGTAATTTTTTCTCTTCAACCAATGCAAGGTGTGGATTCATCTCTTGTTTTATATCTTCCATGCTGTTGGTTCAGGGCTTGGCATCATGAGGAGTAATGCTTGCAAGATGGTATTCGAGGTGATTTTATGCCTTCATGAATAGGTTTTGGCATTTGATGAAAACAATTGTCCCAAGTGTTTGTCCCAATTTGATGTATTTCCAAGTAGGGTCTCTAGCTTGAGGACAATTGCTTGTAACCAACATCGATTGGCTTGAGCTTGATTCAAAGGCATCTCCATCTGCCATTGTATCTAATCTTCAAGTACAAAGTGAAATGAGAACATATTAATAAGATTCTAATTTTTAATTCAAAAACATTAGCCTTAATTCATCTTAAATTTTTATGAATCAGCGTAAATCTAGCTTAAAATTAGTATAAATCAACATAAGTTAGTTTAAATCAGCATATATTCCATATAACCTAATCGTTTAATTCCAAAAAAAAGGTTAAATTCAGAAAAATAATGTGCATACAAACAATCAATGAATTCACTAAAAACCAATATAAATGAACAAAAAAATGGTGTTGAATGCAATTTTTTGGAAGTAAATTTCAAAATACTACCAAGTTTTAGGAAACTATGAAGTGTTTTTAACTCACATGCTAGATTTTAGTAGCCAAATGGATTTAAATTCTTGCAAAAATAATAAAATAAAAAAGTTACCAACCTGCCCTTGAAAAATGAAAATGAGCATCACCTAGATGCAATGAGTGCTAAGTGTTTCATTCATTCTCATGAGAGCCGGGTTCTTGTGAACCACTACTCATGAAACATGAGTCAATGAGTTTGACTCAAAAACTACACAGTTGAATCCTGATAGCAATATTGCAAGACCCATATTTCTCATCAATCACAATATTTTTATTGAAATTCAAGTGATCAATGTTAACATGACTCAACTTGTAGGCCTTATGATTTTCATTGTACCATGCAAGCGTTATTTTTTTAGTCTTAGGATCTAACTTGACTCTTTTTGCATCTAATTATTCGTATTCATTGAAGTTGATATAATTTTAGCCTATTCCTTAATCTCTTCATATAGCCCCGTAAGAGGATAGATTGGCATTGTGTAGGGAAAGGCGGAGTAAATCCACACAAGGTAGGTGAATCCCAAGATGGGATAGGGACGGGGTCCTAAAGCCTTGAGGGAACCTATTTGTAGATTGGTGTCAAGCACCCTACGACAAGTAAATCCACACCCTCTTTAGGGTTGAGTTTGGGAGAGAAGTAAGGAATTGGGGCTTAAATATGTTAACTACCCAATGTATTATGAACTATTCATTACTTTCTTGAATTGAATTGATTCAGACACATAGTAATGTACATTAATCATTGGAAATTGACAGCCTCCTAGTTGGGGACATTACAGGTGGTATCAGAGCCTGATCCTGCCATCCTGCAGGATAAAAGACAAAACAAGGAATCATTCTAGTCAATGAAAAGGAATCTAAACATACATATATACTTGAGATAATATTAATAAGAAACAAATTATAAATCTGATGGATAGATTATAAATAAATTACCTTGATTACATTTTCTTAAATTATTTATTTATGGTGTATGTGTCTTACCTCGTAAGCAATCAGGACGAATGGAAGAAGTAGGGAATTGCAGTTTACCGGTTCTCCCAAGATAAGTAGGCCACCTCAAGGGATGTAATTGTTGTAGTGGGATGTTCTTGTCTCTTGTGGGCCAAGAGGTGAGTTGTCATAGTGGGACACTATGTGCTCTTGGGCTTAGTTGGGTTGAGTAGTTTACAAGCACCTCTTGAGGTTTTCCTACCAAACCAAACTATGATTGGCTAGGGTAGAAACTAGAAAGACACATTTATCATTCTTTGTAACATATTTTCTATTAATCCATGTATTTATTTGTCTATCCATGAAGTTACTCATGTATATCAAAAAAATGGACTATTTCTAGAAAATAGGAAGGAATCTAACAATGTGTATCATGTGTATACTTTGTGTATGCTCCATATCTTCATGCATTTATGTGTATACCCCGTGTCTTCATGCATTAATGTGTATACTTTGTGCATGCTTTGTATCTTCATATATTCATGTGTATATTTTATGTTTTCAAGTGTATGCGCCATGTGTGGTTCTACTATGGTTGATCTAGAATAAGTTTATTTGGTCAAGTCCAAATCAGTTTCGATGCCATTACAAAGAGGACTTTGATCCTTTTCTCTAGAAGATGAGAGAAAACTTGTTTTAAGCTTCACCAAGTTTTTACTATCAACCTTAATTCACAAGAAGGGATAAAACATAAATGTTAATATCAAAGTAGCACAACAAAGAGGGATTACAAATTAGATTGCTCCATACTTGAGGACAAGCAATTGTGGGAAGGGCGGACTATAATGCCCCTTCCTAAAATGGAATTTAATATAAATTTAAAATTGTAATAAAATCAAAATATCAAATAAATAACAAATAAAAAGTAATTAAAGTAAATAAATAAATAGAATATAATATGATGATTACTATTATTATGAACAATGAATCAAACACTATGCATTATATCCCTAAGATAGCGACTTCGCCATATCCCTAAGATAGCAAATTCAGATCCTTATGAGCAGCTATTATGGCAGCGACGACTAAAGAAATAATGTTTTTGTTAGTAGTATGGCAGCGATTTCATATTAAGGTAGTTAGCATTAAGCAAAAAGAATATCCTTAAAATGGCGCTGTATTACAATCTATACAAGACAAAATTTAGTTTTGTCTTATTCAAGGAAAAAGACAAATTTTACTTTGTCTTATTGAAAGACAAGGACAAAGCAGCGATTTGTAATTGAAGAAGGGAAAAACAATTCTTAATCAAAGGCAGCGATTCATTTAAAAGAAGCAACTATGCTTAACATAAAAGAATGATTAAAAGGCAGCGATTCATATTGAAGTAAAAATATGTTAAAGAGTCATGTCTTCGTAAAAGGTTATGTCTAACTTAAGAGATGTATCTCTTCATAAAGATCTTAAGGTATAAATAAAGATGCTGAACGAGGGCGAAAAAAGAATATAAGATGCAGATTTGAAAGTATAGAAGTCCAGATATAAGAAGGGAAAATGAACAATATTCTATTTCTATTTCTGGCAAGCATCATCTGACGGCACATTGGCATGATGTAAATTTATCTATAAATCAATACTGGTCTACAGATTAGTATATCAGAATATTATTAGGAAATAAGGGATATATATATATATATATATACACACACTTAATATTAGTTTCAGTTATGATAGTGAAATCAGAAGTATATGTTTGTATGTATATAAGTATGTATGTATATAAAATAATGAATCAGCAATATATATGGACTAATATATATACACCATTTATATGTTGATGTTATTGTAGCTATGGTCGGATTCTTTCAGGCTGACATAGATAACATAAAGGTTGTGATAATATAATTGAAAATATAATTATTGTAATGATAATAATTATATTATATATTATATTAAATTGAAAATATAATTATTATATTATATAATAGTATAATAATTATTATCTTATATTATATAATTATACTATAATTAATAATATGATTATTATGAAAAAGTGGTGTCCCTTGGTGACGGGGCACCACCAACATATATGAAGGAAGAATGAGTCTTCCTCTAATGTGATGGAATTGAATACTAACAATCAGAAATTTCAACATGGTATTAGAGCCGACATCTCGCAAAATACTCTTTTGAATCAATATGACCAAGGTCCTTGGATGTCAACAGAAGCAGATCCTCTAGCTGCTCAGAAATTTCAACATTATATATGTAAATAATATGAAATCAGAATTGTATATACCAGTTATGTCATATTATTTATATATATAAATTGGTAATATATAAATATACACAGTCTATAGTATATACCTTGTTCTCTCAATAATTACTGTTAAGAGGATAGGGAGTTTGTGAAGGAAGAGGCAGAGTAAATTTGGTCACATGACGGGTAGGTCCCAAGATGGGTAAGAGCCTTGAGGGAGCTCACTTGTAGATTGTTTCATGTGCCCTTGGTGCAGTAATCTACCATCCTTAAGGTTAGCGATTAGGAGTGAAGTAAGGAATTAGGGCTTAAGTATGTATTATGAATTAGTGATTGTTCTTAATATAATTTGATTTAAATGCATAATCTTGTACGTTAATCGTTGGGAATTAGCATTTTCCTAGTAAAGAACATTACAAGTTGCCATTTCCAAGTGGAATCCAAACCTTGATTGGGAATTTTAGGGCAAATTAAGGTCGCTCCTAGTTGGGGACATTACATTCAGTCTCATTATTACTATCACTCTCACTGCTGGTCTTTTTTTTGAGATTGATATGGAAACTTTAAACAGAAAAATGCAAAAAATAATGAAAATTAATCATTACATGCTTCAAGCTCTGGAAAAAAACAAAAGGATGAAACTTACCTCATTTCTTTTCCAGCTAGCTCCTTCTATCCCTTCTCAAAAGAGAAGTTCTCCCTTCAAACCCTGCTGCCGCTCCTCTTTTTTCTTCATACACAAATGTTGAAATGAGAGAAAATGGTACGTCTATTATCCTTTAGGATGAATTGGGAGTTAGGGGCCTATAAAAAGATAAAAAAATGTTTTTTTCAAGGTTACAACGAGATGGGGCTACTTGGAGACACTTGAGACTGGTACAGGTCTTTTTCAAAATAGGAGACTAGGGTACTTTGAGTTGCCTTTTAAAAAAGAATACGATTTAATGATTTATAGAAAATTTGAAAATAGGTGTATATTTGTAAAACTAAATATGAATCTAGACAAATTGTATAAGGAAATTGAAGGCAACAACCAAAACCAACAAGTGGAGATTTGGGGGCAGCATCCCGCAATGGGGCTGAAGGGCCATGCTCTTTGGGGTGTTCTTTGTTGTGATACAGGGCAGGGCTGGGGGGTTGGAGCCTTTGCCATCAAAGCTCAATTAAGGCATTCAAGGCCACAGGGATCTTGATGGCCCATGGCATCATTCATAATTTTAGTGCTTTTAACCAAAGCTTGAAATCCTTCAAGAAATGCATTTTAGGTTCACCCATGGTGTGGCCACTGGCCATTCTGACCAAGTATGTCTCATACAAACCCAGGCCAGGGCCTGACTGTGGATCAACCCAAGCCTTACCTGGATCAGGATTAGATCCCGGCCTGGACCAGTCTAGTTTGTACAGGCTTGCTGTCGAACCTGGTAACATAGCTCAAACCTTTTTATAGCTTCCCTATGATCTGCAATAATTGTACTTATCTATCTTCTCTTTTACTCTTTTTTTCCTTCATCTATCTTTTACAAGCTATATTATCCAATTTAATTAGTTTCTTTTAGCATGGATTCCTCTCGAGACCAAATATATTCTATTATTAAACTTCTCACTTAGCTACTCTTCTTTCTGGCATTTCACGCTTCATTGGTTTTGCTGAGGTCTAGATGAAGTGCTATCCTAAGTTTAAGCTTTATAACGTGAATTACTAGAAGGGTCTGGGTTTGTTTTGGCTTCCTGCCAAATTTGGCAACATAGCTTAAACCTTTTAAGATCTTCTCCATGATCTGCAATATTGTACTTATCTATATTCTATTCACTTTTCTTTTCTTTATACTATTCCACTCCTTAGCTAGCTACTTTTCTTTCTGGCATTTAATGTTTCATTTCTTTGCCTGAAGTCCATATCAAATGCTTTCCTATGTTTAAGCTTTGTAATCTGAATTAGTGAAAATATTCAAAAGCCTTATATTATTTAGAGCAACAGTTGAAAATGCAATTTGAATGTACAAAATAACAAGTTCCTGAAATGTTTCTGACTATATTTTAAAAGTGACTCTGGCAGAGTTTGGCTTCAGATAACATGGATGAACAGACAAATTTTTGGCAGCAAGTTGAGGGCCATCAGGTAATATTCCTCTCTTCCCAAATGCATATGCATACCTAAATATGCCTGCATTTCAAAAAGTGTTATTTAGCTGGTGGCAATTCAAGAACAACAAAAGTATTTCATTAACAAGGAAAGAGATCTTGGATTTGTTTTTATGGAATTATTATTATTTTTGTTAACATTATTTTCAATAACTTGTTTTTAAATAATAACCTGCATCAGAAACTGTAGGTTTTCACAAAGACGTTATACACACAGTTATCTTACACAATTTTGTCTGACAGAAATTGGCAGCTAAACTTCCAGCAGTTGAAAGGGTTCGAACACTTATTGATTGTAGCTCAAGTGGCATACTCTCTACCTTCTCCCAGGTTATACAAGCTTTGAATTCTAGATCTGTTGTCTTAGTAATTAATTTTCTTGTATTTCAGTTTTAGAAATAGCTAGGGTGGACATTGTTGGAGTTTTAACTTTTGCTTGTTGAACAGATTCTCATTTTATTATTCTAGTTTTAACACTGGTTTTATTGGGCATTTACTTGGAATTGTTAATTGCATTATTTGCAATGTAGATTTCCGAAATTTATGCCCCTAAACAGCCTTGTGAATTCAAAATGCTTATTAGATAAGTGCATGATGAATTCTCTCAGATGTATTTGTGTGTTTTAGTTATATTTTAATGGTATTAAAGCCACTGTAATCCTGCCCTGTTTGTGTTGACAGTACATTGGGGAGACTGAATTTAGAATTTCCATATGTTACCCCGGGTTTTGAGAATGGGGGATGGGGAGGCAGGGAAACGGGTTTCGGGACGGATTTTTTTTTCCCAGAGAAGGGGACGGCAGTGAGGATGGCTATATAAAAAATAGGGAAAATTTAAAATATATAAAGAAATTTTAAATATTCATATGAAAACATGGATAAAGCATGCTTATATACATTATAGAACCTTTAACACATAACGTGTGTGTTAAATAATTTAAATTGAGAGTTCACATGAGAGTGGAAGCCAAACAAAATATCAAAACTCAAAACATTATTTAAATTAATTTTTTGAGGCTGCCAGGGGACAGGTTTCTGAAAGTCCCTGAGTTTTCGGGATGTCCCTGTTTCTGGGACGGGTCAAATTATGCTGGAAATGTGTCCCTGGGTAACACTGGGAGTTCCTTTTCAATAAACAGTTTTCCATTGTCCATAAGCGATGTGACTTTATGTGCAATAGAATCTCCAACCTTGTTAATAATTGAAATGATTTTATCTAAAGAAGACAGAAATTTATAACAGTATAGATAATACGGGCTTACTGTACTTGCTAAGGTCTTGAATATTTGATTTTTATTAAATCAAAACAAGAGATTTCTGCACCCTTTCTGTTAACAAATTTAAAATCTTAGGGATGAACAGAATTTGCAATTTCTTTCTTGCAACAAGAAATTTGCCTCGCGTTGTATGTGAATCGCCTGACTTTACTTTGCAATCAAATCTTTACCCCTGTTTGATAATAGGCATGAGTGTCCTCTAAAGAAAACAGAAATGCATAGCAATTTAGATCTTTTTGTCTTGCTATATGTACATTATGATGACTTGAATTTTTGACTTGAAGAAGAGCACGGAGCTTCTATGACCCTAATGCAACTGGCAGCAAGAAAATATGGTCAGATTGTTTCTTTTTCAGAATCTTATTCAGAATAGTGGTAGAACTTGCTTTTATGATTCCAACAAAGGAGACATTGCTTAACATATTACAGACCAAAGGAGAAAATGTAACATCCCAATGGCTTCTTGTATAGACCCAAGGAATAAGATTACATAGCCCACTGTCAAATCTATTATAGAACCAAGGGATAAGGGAAAAATCTCCCACTATCAGATTTATCACAGATAAGGGTTAAAGAGATCAACATCCCACTACTGTATTTGTTTCAGTCCGGTGGGTGAAGAAACTCATGTCACCATTGGCAGATTTACGATTGATCCAGGGTTTAAAAGAACCAGACTTTTGATGGTAAACAAATATCGGGAGGAGAAAAAGAATAATATAATATTTATGGCTAAATTATAGACCTCGGGGAGAATGGGATAACTAGAGACCTAGAGATGAGAATAATATTCCATTGAAAGATTTACTACATACATGATAAGGTATCATTGGTGGGTTTGCCATAGACACAGAGGTATGTCCCAATGGCAGAATTATAAGAGACTCGGGGAGGAGAGTTGTCTAATACAAATAGTAAGGGCAATAAGATATTGAATACACATAATGAGTCTGAAATTTAAAACAATCTTATTCCCTTTCTTGATTTGAAAGGAGTGTAATTTAATGATTAGAACCTAAATTCACTTTATTATACAGTCCAAATAAGTAGCAGGTTGTTTGATTGGGTCAACTTTTTTTTATTCCAAGTTTTGATTCTATTTTGATGTGAAGTTATTATATATTTCAATCAATATATTGTTTCTAATTCTTGATTCTCTACTTACAGTGAGAAACCTTTGTAATTTTCTTCTCTGGATGCAGAAATATGATGGCTATCCATCAGGATCCATAGTTGATTTTGCTTCCAGTGAAGATGGGTGTCCAATATTAGCAGTTAGCAGCCTTGCAGTTCATACTAAGGTTTATAATATAATTATTTGATTTTGATTTGTTGGTATTGTTTCATCCAAATGTATTCGTCTGCTTTTGGATATGATTTCAGTTTTTAGAACTGAGACTGTAAATGAGATTATGTTGAGTTTACAACTTACAAGCTTTCATTGGCATTGTTATCAGATATACCCATAGTCCCTAACATGCATTGGTGATTGCAGGATCTTCTGGCTAACCCGAAATGTTCATTGCTTGTAACCAAGGATCCAGCAGATAGAACAGATTTGATTGTCACCATCCATGGGGATGCATCTTTTGTGCGTTT
Organism: Chamaecyparis obtusa; assembly: GCA_027943335.1. Taxonomy (NCBI): domain Eukaryota; kingdom Viridiplantae; phylum Streptophyta; class Pinopsida; order Cupressales; family Cupressaceae; genus Chamaecyparis; species Chamaecyparis obtusa. The sequence continues at coordinate 137,822 of BSBK01002853.1, forward strand.
TCTCTACTATTTCATTGGTTAACATGTTACTAACTTTAGGCGCCATATTTCTTACCTGAGTGATTAAAAGATTTTCAAAGTTGATTAAGCCGAGGGTCTATATATGCAGCCAAGGGAAATGTTCAAAATCAAGAGGACCTGGCCTAGATGACTGTTGTCCTATGATGTTTCAAATGGCATTATAATTTTGTCACTGTGGCATTATCCTATGATTGAATTGCATTGCACAACATTTCTTACCTGCGTGATTGAAATACACAAACAAATCTTTCTCCTCTTAATGCTAGCTGAATCAGAAAAATGGTATTTGTTTTCAAGGTTTAGTATTATTAAAGCTGATATGTAAAAGATATTAAAAGTTGAATAAACCTTGGGTCTGATATATGCAGCCAAGGGCAATGTTTAAAATCAAGGGGACCTGCCCTAGATCATTGTCGTCCAATGATGTTTCCAATATCATTTTCTTAGTGGCATATCCTATGATAGGATTTCATTGTGCAATAGTACTCTCTCCCACCTCCCTAATGGAATTCGAGATTGGTCGCTACTTTAGACTTTAACCTGCTATACCATTCCTTGAGCCATATATGATGCTACTTGTCTTTTCTCCATATTGATTCCCAAGAATTGCAATGGAGTTAGAGTCCAAGAAAACCAAGGATGTGCCCCCATCATTTTTTGGGGCATCCTTGCTTCAAGAACATTCAGTGGATGGGGGGATGCCTAGGGACACCTTCGGGCCATCTCCAATTTTTGAAAAAACATGTCTTGGAAACTTGGGGATGCCCCAACAAACAAAAGGGGATGGCCAGCTGTCCCCAGGATGTGTAGGGACATGTTGACGTTCACCAACCATCTCTTGATAATTACTATTAGAAATCTAAGAGAAAAGGAGGCGCTTATTGATATTGTTTACAAGAATCACATGGAAATGAATAAAAAAATTAACTGCTACTTACATCCTAGGAATAACTTTCCCTCAAGAATAAGAATCTGTCAAGACTCAAAACAATTCTTCCTCAATTAGTTGATCAAGCTAAAAATTCCAATGGCTGCCATAATCCCTCCATGACCACATCATCCTTAGAAGGAAGCATTCAAGCAATTGCATACCACTTTGGATTAGGAGCATTGGCAGCCATATGAAGAGGGGTGTTCATTGTGTTCCATCTCTTTGTGGAGGTTCCAGAACCAGTGTTTGGAAACTGAAAACCTAGACATGGAGCTTGGAGGAAACCACAAAATTCCAAAAAAATGATTTGTTTTTATGTTTTGGTGGGATTTAAGGGTGTATAAGGGGTGTGGGAGGACTCGTGCAACCTCTACACCTTAAAAGTTGATAAAGTTTTTTAAAAAAATATCATAGTTTTTAATTTTTTTAATGCCCCAAACCATGCTTCCATGGGGGATTCCTGGCCATCCCCAAGACAGTTGGGGGCAGCCCCGGCCATCCCAAGGATGGCCAGGCATTCCTTAGAGTTTCTGTGACGTTCTAAGAAAGGGGAACACATACCCTAACATTTCTGCTGTTTTGCAAATTTGGGGGGATGGTTGGGGAATGTCTCCTAATGTCTTTCTGTCTCCAAAAGGAAAGTGGGACAGGGACATGAGTTCCATGGGTGGGAAGGCGTAGGTTCACTATTTTGGCAGAGTTATTTATTAACACTGTTAAAGGCATTTATATTACAATTATTTGAAATTGTCGATCTCAAAATTAATGAGAAAAAACCATATTTAAATTCATGGTTTACATTCTTGATTACTTTCACTTGCACTCTCTCTGTAATTAGGATGGCTTTGAATGTAGAAAACATTAGCCATTTTTCTCTTTTTAAAACTTTGCTGCATTTTTTTGGGTTCTTAATATTTTTCCAGTTTTCTTGAATAATAACCCAAGAAATTGAATTTTTTTAATATTTAGGTTGCTGAGAAATTCCCAAGAATGATATTTGCTTTCTACGGTTTAACATTTCTTTTGTTGATCAAATTCATAGTTTTATGAAATTTGATTCATTGTTAGACTATGTATCTTGTAGGTTGAATATGTATAGCATGATATTTAGTTTTTAACCTTTTCTATACTGGTGAAACTGATTATTTTATGTCTTTGGGATTAAGCTGAGGGTCTTAATGTTGATGGTCATGGATTCTATTTTTGAGTTTGTGTAGAGCATTGTGTGTGTCATGTTTACTTAAATATCGTCAGTACATTAAAGGGCCATTTATTTGTGCAGGTTCCAGAAGAAAAACAAGAATCTAGTCGGGCATGTTACTTGAGAAAGCACCCAGGAGCATTCTGGGTGAGTTGCCAGTTATCCCTTATGGTTCCATAACTAGTATAATTATTTATTATTTCATCCATGCTACTTATTTTATATTGTTTTGTGAGTTCCTGAAACAATAAAATGTATTTGCAAGGTTGATTTTGGAGACTTCCAATTTGTGCGGATTGAACCAAAATGTGTAAGATATGTTTCTGGAATAGCCACAGCCATGCTAGAATCAGGAGGTGCGATTCTTTTGTTTCTTAATTAAATAGCTTGAAACTTGAAATATTTACTATTATGCAGAATATATATTGTTTTATATGCAACAAGCTTTCTGAAGAGAATGACAAAAAAAATGAGTATTTCTTTGTAGTTTAAATAATATCTATAATTCTGTTACATTTTTTATTGTGATTTGTGGACACAAGACACACTTTACCTTCAAAATTTAACTTTTCAATATGCACAGACTTCACTGAAGAGGAATACAAAAGCGCACTAGTTGATCCAATATCCCAATTTTCAGTCCCTGTTGCGGTACATTCTAATTGGCTCTCTTTCATGTGTTATGGACATTTACTGCTAAATGTTTGGGCATTTGATTTATATTTTGTTGGAAACAGTCCCACATGAACAGAGATCATGCTGAAGATACAAAATTGATTGTACAACATTCTACAGCAATTCAGGTACAGTTGTTGGTATCATACACCTCTCTGATACTAAAATCAGTAAAGAGGTGCTTGTGTGCTTTTGTGGGTCCTCCTGTCTTGTGATTATTACTAATGTACATGAGTGTGAAGTCATAGAAGAAATAATTACTTGTTAATCATTAAAGTAGTGACTTGACTGTTAAATAGTCCACTCAGTGAACAATCCCACAAAAAGAAAATCACACTTAATTCAGGTATATATTTATTTTGCAAAACAACTCTCCATTTGATAAATAGATATTAAATTTCTACATGTGATTTTGACTAGATGCTACCATGTCTTGTTGCATGAATTATGGACATTTGTGCATCATAATTAACCACTTATTTAGATAATTGCTTTAAGGTAAAAACCCAAATGCCTATCAGTGACATTTGTACCCCTTCTCAGTAAGTAAAAGATTGTCTCTAAAATACTCAAAAAAGGGGAAGGTTGAGATATGTGGGTTGTAACTATGTAAGTATTTAAATAATTGCCCGAAGATAAAAGTCCTATTGGTAATGGTTATAATATTATATGCTAATTTACCATCTAAGGCTTGTTTACAAAATAAAGATCATTTCTAAATATAAAATAGGGGAAGGTCTTATTATCTGATTTTATTTGTTGTGCAGGTTGATTATGCCCATATAATTGATTTGGATAGGTTGGGTTTCAATGTTAAGGTGATCAAAGCTATTTCCTTCTTTTTTCTCTCGTTCATTTCTATTATAGCATTGAATTTATTGACTCTTTTGTAATAGACAGTAGACTCTCTTATACACATCTTTTATTACCTTAATTTCACTTATATATGGACTTACATGCTTCTTAATTTAACTTATCTGTGTTCCGTGGTAATTCTTGACTAATTTATAGCTTACAGGCATGAGTAACATGCTTGCCTGAAGATATAAAATGTGTATCTTACTCTTGAAACTTGAGGGGCTTACAAATGAGTTAAAGATATTTTGCAAAGTTTTGTAGGATTGAATCTCACTTCGTGTTTTTTTCTGTTATTCTGTTCCATGTATTGTGACTTTGATGCAAAAGTTGAATACATTATATATGTTTGTGGTTAGGGAATCACATATTCTTTCTAAGATTCAAGTTTTATGTGGTGTAAATCATTGACATAGACATTAATTTTTTTTATTATATTCACAGATTCAAAAAGCATGTCTGCTAGTTATATGTTATATGTAGCCAATATTAACCTTTTACTGTTCCCAATGTCTGCTGGTTCATCATACAAATACAATGCTCAGAGTGTAATGCATGGTACCTATCCCTCTTCCACTGTCAACAGACAACAATAAGACCTACTGAAATTGGAAATCACCAATAATGGCTTTGAATTTTGGACACTCCCCAACCAACCTGTTAATCCCTTGACAGATTTTAAGGAGATTCAAAAGAGAACTTCAGAAACAACCCAAGTAGGCCCTCCCATGTTGAGGTCACTAAAACTTATGTAGCTCTTCCCAAAGCCATCAACAATTTTTAGATGTAGATCGGGAATCCTGGAAAACAAGCTGGGTCAGTATGGAGCTTTAGCTCCGCTTCTGCAGAATGTATGATTAATTTAATGCAAATCGAACAAGCAGCTTTTCATGGACAACAAGTCAAATACAATGAGTTTGTGAAAAAGAATTTAGATTTTTAACCACTTTGGGTCCAAACTTCGGAAAAGCTCTTACTTGATGACCCTATAAGGAAGTTTATTGAAGAGCTCATTGAAATTACACACAACAACAGTGACACCAAGTGAAGAAAAAATTTCCTTAATGATCCAGGGAACAAGAAACAGACTTTAGATCCCATCTTCTGCCCTGAAATTTGGTATAAGTCACATCACAATGGGGTCATTCCTGATTCAGCAGACTCCAAGTGAAGCAAAACCGATTTCAAAAGACATAATAGCTAGATAATTTCATTTCAACTAATCCTTAAAGTTTCCTATTTTTCTATGCTTGCTATTGTTAGATGCAAGGCCTCCGTCTTGGTTCTATATTCAACTTCAGAATGGGACTGCTTTTGAAAATATTCAAGAATGAGAATGCTGCCCACTGGTCTAGATATTAAGTTTAGTTTACCATTCTTAGTTCCTTTGGGTAGCCGGTTGCTCTTTTCTTTTAGACTGGTACTAATCATTGGATCAAAGAGAGCTTCATGTCTTTTTGGTGAAGGCTGAACTATTTTCTGTAGTAACATTAGTTGGCTGCTTCTTTTTGTAAACTGCCCTTTTCTAATAGAATTAATCTAACATTTTCCAAAACAAGAATAAAATTATATGATAATATTGACAGTTCCAACTGGTGCTGAGAGGGGAGGGGTGAATTAGCACCTATAAAACTTCTTTTAATAAATCTGATGAAGTATATTTATAACTGTAAGCTAAACAGATTCAAGCATAAAATATCATCAAGCAATCAATCACACAGTGACACCAGATTTATCTCGTGGAAACCCAATTTGGGTGAAAACCACGGTGTGAGGAGACCTCACAAATTCTGCACTCTTCTGAAGTGCGCCCTGTTAGGAGCCTCCCTGTTAGAGGATTACAACGCACTATTAGATGCGACCCAGTTAAGGGATTTGTTACAATAAGGCCGGTTAGTGCCTACTTGGTTAGAGGACTTAGAACACCTTACAAGATGTCACCCAGTTAAGGGATTTGATACAAGGGACCTGTTAGAGTCCACCCAAATATTGAGATTTAACTATTGTAATTGTTAGAAAACAATAGAAAGATTGACCTTTTACAAATGGTTTTGCATAGCCTGATAAGATCTCTATTATGCTTAACTGAGAAGCATCACCGGTCGCCGCAAGTGTGTTCTCCTTTGTTGTTGTGCTTCTCTGCACTCTCTTCTCTCTCTTCTTTTCTTTTCTTTCACCCTAGCTTCTCAAGCGTACAGGTTTACTCTTTTCTTCGGCAGAATGAAGGCAACTTGTATTCTCAACAGGTAGAAGAATATATAGAGTTCTTGCCCTAATTGCGCCTCTCATGTATGACCTAATTTCAGTTCCCTTTCGGATACATCACTCGGTATAGTATTAGTTCACTGAGGAAACATCCGATGCATTCTCTTGCTTTGTCTTCTTTAAGAGGAAAAACAATAGATGCGTGTCAAGCACCTTTCCTTCACAAGAGATAACTCTTTGTTTTAAAGCCACAGACTTCGGCTTTAAAACTTTTAAACGCGCCTTGAACCGATCACCATGATAACTCAAAGTCATCCGGATTTAGTGCAATAAATCCTGGTCAAAGAGTTGGTTCAAATAGATAGTTGACTATGACTTCCCCGGTTCATCGTATCATACCGAAGCCTTCACTTGATCGGTTGAGATCCTCATGTAGTGAACAGGTAAGAACTTTGACCTGTCACTTTTCCTTTCTTTACTTACCGGTTGCACCTTTTCCTCAGTTGCGTTGTTGACACCGGTTATATCCTGGTCCTCGGTAGAATTCTTCCCTTGGCTATATCCTTTACTTGGTTGCTGAAGCACTTTGCTTAGTGACCAGTTGCTCTTGATTGAGCAGATATAGTCTTTTTTTTCTTGCATAGTGTCACCGGTTGCCAAACTAGCCTCTTTTCATACAGATTTTCTTAGATCTTTGGACCTTAGATTGAGATGACAAAACATCTCTTTTCTCTTTTGCCAATCAATGACAATACTTAATTGCCATGTACCGGTAGCAGGCTTACCGTTTACCATCTCTTGATGCCAACAAATATGACAGTAATGAAAGGTTATTGTCAATCATTTGTTTCAATGAACATGTACGTTTTGTTGGTACTTTTTCTTGCAACCTCCTTTCCTAGGTGGGAACTTGAGACCAAGCTGTGGGGACTAAGAACTTGGAAAACAAACTCAACAACCATCAGCAGAAAAGAGACAAGAGAAAGCCAACTTGACAAGATACCAAGACCTTCTACACTTTGAGCTCCACATCACTTAGACGAGTATACCTCATCTACACATACATAACTTCCTTGTGATAAACAATGGCCTGCAGATATATAACTGTGGAATAGCTTTCAAACCTATAGGTAACAAATACCTCAATGTTTACCAAATCTTATGCAGTATCCCACTTGCATACAGCTGGTTTGAAAACTAGAAATACTTCTACTTCCTCCTATCAACATGAAAGGGAAAATGATTTCATTGATGTTTTTTGATTAATGGATCCTTAAAAATACCCCAGATCCCACATAGACCAGTGCCTTATGTATTGGGCAACAGAGTCAAACATAACATCATAATAGTAAGATTATGAACCAAGAAATCAACAAAGTCTAATATGCCTAAATGCCTTACATTAGACATACCCCATCAATCAAGTTCTACTTATGAATCCACCTATGTGTTCAAATATGCAATTATCTATTCAAAGTATTTAACCCTCCCCTTGGAAGAGAGCGTAGAATAGACAATCCATTAATCAGCATCCATTGAAAGACAAGCTTGAAATACCCTTGATACCCCAAACTCATACATATCTGAAAACAGATCCCAAATCACAGTCATCTTCTAAATGACTCCATTGCTGATCAACAATGGATAAAACCAAAACACCCTTGATGTCTTAATCTCTATGATTCAGAAAACATAATGGAGACAACTTTAAAACAGTGCAACAATACTAATAAATTCATTCAAAAAAGCTAATTGTTACAACTTATGCAAGGAAATGGAAAAGTATTTACAAAGGAACCACACTTGGAACCTTCTCTGAAAATTACAGAGAAATCGGAACCCTTTTTCCTAGTCTGGAAAACCCTTTTATAGGACAGGGTTGCAACAAGCTACAAAACATGGGAAAAGTTAGGGCAAAAAAAAAGGTCTTACAACTACCTCAACCACCAGACACAACAAGAAATGAAAGAAGACAAAAAAACTTGAAAACCCGGGAGAATCAGATCAAATTTGATTTTACAAAATTTGGGTTTCATCATCACAGGCCAACTACAGTACAAATTTGGAAGATTTCTTGTTGCAGGCAAAACTTTAATGCCAAAACCACTAACAACAAACTTGCGTGTACAGGGCATGGAAATATTGTCAACCATCATGGAGTCGATTCAATTCCTAACTGTAACTTTGTCGTATATGTCCTTAGAACAATCAAATCTCATTCGGTCCATCATTACTTGCTCATAGACTCCATTTTCTGCTGAAAAACCCTTAATCTGGCCGCAACGGTTAATCCTTCAATTTTAAAACGCAGCTGTCGATCTCTGTCTTTCCCGGCACATCGTGTGGCTTACAAAAATCAAATAAAACCTTTGTTTTACCTTAAACCTTAATTTGCCACATCATTATCTTTGGGCGACCAATCAGAAACAAGCACATCAGCAACGTCTGGCAACTAGACCCACCTTTTCATTGGTCTTTCTCATCATACGGCAGGCGCAAACCCGCGATCACTATCATTCGAGCATCTTCTCCTTAAGGCTTCATGCCCACTATCAGATCAACCTTGACCTGCAATGCCCTTACACTTCCTTTTAATTGCGACAAGTCTCTTGACCACTCATCATTTGGAGATCATGTGACTGAAAGCTTTCTCAGGATCTCTGAACACTTTACTTAACCAGGGTCAAATCATGAGAATGAGCGACTGAAGCATCTCCCGGTCTCTGAACATTTGTCTTAACTGGAGGTATATCTGGAGAACTGGCGATAAAGGCAAGTCTCTCAATCTCACAACCTTTTCTTTAACCGCGGTTTCATTACGAGAATCAGTGACCAAAGCATCTCGTGATCGTTGGACATTTTACTTAACTCAGGTCCCATTATGAGATTCAACGTCAGCCCTTGATCTTTGCCATCAACAACGGTCGTTGCTCAATCGCTGAATGCCTCATAACTTAGCCGCTGCATTGTGAGATCAGGAGATAGCCATATTCGCTGAGTCGCCAAATGTTAAATCACTAATCGCGGTATCTGGAGATTGAGAGACAAGCACAATCGCCAAGTCGCTGAACAAAAGACTTAACCGCCGAACATGTGTAGATCTAGAGATAACTATAAACAGTCAAGTCCTTCGCCTTTATCGCTGAATCTCCGGATGACCCTTGACTTAATTGTTACCTTGTGAGATTCAGGGAAAACCGTTGCGCCAGCTCTCTGAAGGTTAAGAACAAAACGCTGAATATTGGGAGACTTGGAGAAAGCCCTAGTTGCCAAATCGCGGAATAAAATGACTGACATCTCGAGACTTGGACAATGAAGGGAAACAATAAGCACGTGCAGAAAAGGGGAACCTAAGTGGCTAGAAAAAGTACGAAGAAATAGACTTGGGTAGGGTTTTATGGACTTAGACAAATTTTTTGAAACCCTAGCATGGATAAACCCTATTTCCTCATACTTGACACAGGAATTGGCCATTTTCATAGATTTTTGCAATGACTGTAAAATGGGCTAACACCTTTCAAGTGTGAAAAGGGGTTACTAAAAAAGTAAGAAATTGAAGGCTTGGAATTATTTGTTTATGTTAAGATGTGTTTTGTTGGCAGTTGTTTTGCCAACTATAATAAAGTAGAATAAATTATGCTTTTGTTAAGTAAATGGCAATGTAATGAATACAGTTCTTGGGTAATAGTTGTTGGTTGCCGACAGTTGGCACTCTTAACCAACCGTCAAAGGCTTTATATTTCGGAACTGTACCGAAAACAGAGACATTATGATTGTACAGTCATTACATTGGAAATAAACCTATATCTTTTCGCCAGTTTTTTGTGTTATGTGCTATATCTTGTAGGAACCCCTGTCGGTTCTAAGTGTTGTTCAGGCTTAAACCCATTGTAGCATTTCGTCAAACACTTAGCTAACGATGTCGGAGCTTGCTGGTTTGAGTTTCTGTTTGTCTTGTTGTGGTTTGATATGCTGCAATTGTGTCTTGAATGCTTCAAACCATGCAAGATTTACTAATCAAAGTCATAGAATGATATGCTATCCAATAAATGACGTTTGCACGCATATAAATGGCTGAAAGTTTAGCTACAGTTATCAAACAAATTGTCAAACACTTGGCACACATTAATATGATATGGAGGTTGAGTAAGGACACATCCAGCCAATAGACATTAGGCAAACAGATAGAATGTATATTTGTATCTTCTTCTAAAATGCCAAACAAGTGTGATGCTATTATACAACTGAACTGAATGCAAATCTCTTTCCTAATTTCAAATCAGGTGGAGAACTAAATTCAACAAACTTCTAAGCTTTGAAGATTGCAATTAAAGAACCTGGAGACATATTGCAGGCATAACCGTTGACTTCCAACACATATTGCAGCTGTTGCATATGAATTCCAAACAGCGCTGAGAATGTATGGATCAATTCTGACTTTGGCTGCCAAGGATTGAATAGGCTGATGACTTCTAACCCCGTTTTATGCCCTCACTAACCAAAACGACACCTGTAGGTGTCACACGATGCTGTTGCAGATCCTAAAGCTGCTTTCCACAATACTCCAACGCTGAAGTATAACCTGCAAAATATATCTCCCAAGGCGCACAAACCTGCCAGCCGCTCAATGGAAAAAACTATGATTTGCGATTACCTAAGGTATCACCGTGAATCACAATTATGACATCTGATTGACGCCATCACAGGAAGCACAAATTGCTGGGTGTTGTACCAGTTCTAAGTGCTAAGACACAGAAGAATTCACAATTCTATGTGCTTAAAATTCGGAAACCCCAACTGCCATTTCCACAGAAAATTTCAATGAGAGGAATTAACTGTCTAGACTCCCCTTCGAATTCCATTAGAAGGCTTTTATAATTCCTTTTAACCCCACACGTGTAGCTTCAGCTACACACTTCAACTAATGGCGTATGAACTTATAGCCAAACTTCAAATATTTGAATCATTCAAACAATTATATTTCCCCCATCTAACATTGGCGCTAAATATAAAGTCACATAGCATTAAATGACTTGGCCATATAATAATTTTAAAACCATATTATTAATTAAGTTGGACTTAATTAATAATCGTCAGACTATTAATAATGTATCAAATCTCCTAATGACCAAGTCAACTCCAAGCATCCTCTGACAGAGCCAATGCCAGAATATCCTACCACAAATAGAATCCAGCCAAGAATATACTTATTATAAATAGTAAGTCTCAAACAAAGCTCTTCCGGTGCCCCTACGACTTTGCATTGACCACCAACCAGTTTAGATGCCCCTACTAAAATAGCAACCCTGACTATCCATAAATAGTAACTTACTATAAATAGTAAGTGTGCATATCTGACCCAAACGAAGAGAAAACCTGTACATCCCTAACCACTGGAGTGGGAATTGGCCTCTAGCTCTACCAACTGGACCCTCTATACATCTCCATTAGCCTACGAGGATCAAATAATAGGCTAATCCCTCAAACACAGATGCTCGCGAAAAGGGGGACATTACATATCTGAATTACTATGTTATATTGTTTTGTTCATATTCCTGTTTACTTTGAGTAGAAAACATATACCCCATAGGGAGTAAACATTTTGGCATCGTTGCTTGTTCAAACCTGGAGATCTAAAGGAAGACCAACAGGTGGGATGAGAGAATAATGGGCCACACGTTTGAACAGTGGTAGTAATCGACAGTCACGTCAAGGACAACAGGGAAGAAACACGGAAGTATCAAATGAAAAAGGGCTTTTTGCACGTGGGAAGTTTTGGTCGACCAATACGTGCAGAGGGAAGCTTGAGAGAGAGTAGTTGGTGAAGGCATGGTACACGATGCACTCATGGTGCGACCGACGGTCTGTGATCTCCAAAGTATTTTGGGGTTGTTGGCTCGCAATTTGATTGGAGTGCAAGAACAATGTGAGGAAAGGAAAAGAGAGCAACGTCAGTAGCAAATACTACAACGGTACAAGGAAATGACTTGTAGGGTGGAAGAAGAGAGGGATATTCGCCGATGTTGTACCCCTTGAAATTAATGCTCCTACATCTGAACAAGGATCGACGTACCTCATATAACCAAGAAGAGGGAGAAGGGGCAATACATAGATCTCTCCATTTGAGAGATCAGAGTGAGAAGACAATGGTTATGAGAAATCATTGAAAAGTCGAAGAGCCTAGCAAAATCCGGAGAGTCCATCTAAAAGAAAGAGTTGTAGTGAGCCGAAGCCACATTTAGGAGAGGGAAAGATCACGTACGTGGAATGAGTTGGAGGAGATTGCCAAAAACCTACCATTCCCAGACAACAAAGCAAGTGAAGACCTCACTGACTGGGCAAGCAACCTAGTAGCATGCTCAGCTTCCATTGAGAACTTCCTGTCTCTATAAAGCACCAACACCACTAGCCCCACCGTCCAGTCATACAAAGAGAAAGAGTGGAATTTCCAAGCCAAGGTCATTGAAATTTTTGAAACTACCTTGCATCGTATCCGAAATCTGTCCCTTGGAGAAGAATCGAGAATAGAGGACCAGAGCCAAAGAATCCGGGGAGGAGGGAGTACAAACATGAGGGAGGTGGAAATGTAGAGAACTCACACATGGCCGAGAGTGCAAGTGAGGCACAGGAGCACGGCTAAGAAAGAAACACTCCATTCTGGTTTAATATAGACGGGATCTACGAACCAAGAATGATGGTGAACACCTTGGACAAGCAAAAGATCCCTAAATTCATAGGGGATGAATTGCAAGACCCTTTATGCCAGTGTAGGACTTGTGCGATAATATGGGAAGCCAATGGCAAAGATGACCATGATTATTTGTTAAAGGCAATTCCTGCCACATTGCGGGGAATTGCCATTGACTGGTACACAAACCTGCCAAGAGGGAGCAAAGCAACATGGAACAATCTAAAGGGGGATTTGAGGAAGAATGTAAACTCCTAAGAGATGACAATGAAATAGTGGCAGAAATCTATAACACGAAGTAGGGGAAGAATGAAAATGTGTGGGCTTACAATCGTAGGCTCAAATAGTTGCTTGGCAAGTTGGAAAATCAGCTAGCCGATGGACTGAAAAAGAGATGGTTCATTAAAGGGTTGATTCCCTTGTTGTAGAAAAAGATGAAAGGCGGTTCCCCCATCTTCTTATGCCAATGCCTACAATCGAGCAATGGACATCAAAAGCGAGAACAAAATGTCCCAAAGAAAAAGGTCGGTGATGATGACAGTACAGATGAGAGCATTGATGGAGAGTCTAAAACCGTATAGGCCTTGCGGAGAGATATGATGCGGATGATGGAGAAAGAAAGTGTGAAGGATGGTAAAGAGTTGTGGTGCATTGATTGCAAAGTCGAAGCCCACACGAATGCTAACTGCCCAAAGAAATCGTTCTGGGACATTTGTCAAGTTCTAGGACATTCCATAAAAGAATGCAACTTGAAAACCAGGAGCACACAAGTGCTCTTTGCCCAAGAATAGCACACAAGTGCTATTCCCACGCAGTCCACCCTCTATCAAAAATAATATATATCGCTGTTTATAGACCTATGGAATCAACGACATGCACCGTAAATAATAGGCTCGACTAAATCATGTAAATCTGACTCTTGACTCTAAAAACGTAACCTCCACATTATCATTACTTGTTTTAATGACTCAATACGGCTGCTCGATTCTAATTAAACAAGACGTAACACTTGTTCATTAATTCCTCAGTCACTCCTCAGTAAAGTTCACAGTCGTCATTGCAAATGGCACCGCCCAGCCAAGAATAGAGTATACCATCAGTCCATAGAAAATAAAGGAGCCGCCACCACTAAAAAAATGTTACAAGGAGTAAATTAGTTGTTTCAAATAAAGTTTTGTGACTCACTAAAATCTGAAGTATTCGCACCAAAACATAGGAAGGATTCAATCCGTAGAAGACAACCAATAACGTGGCACATCATTTAACTTGGCAAAAGCAAACACGTGATGTAGACTAGCAGGCAGGTGAAGTAGAGAGGTAGGCAACTTAAGCAGACATCCAAGTAGCTCAAACAGACAGCCAAGCAGCTTAAGCATGCAACCAAGTGGCTCAGGCCACATCCCACTAACTCAAATAGCTCAACCAAGTAAGCAAGTGGTTCAAGCACGCAACCAACTAACTCAAGCAGCTCAAACAGACAACCAGGCAGTTTAATCCAATTTTCTATTACTTTGAGAAATCCTATGAGATTTATATGACTTTGATCATCAACCTTTGACATCAATGGCAACATACCTAACACATGGGACTTTTGAAGTGCCTTCTCATGTAATTCCAATCTGTTCTAGCTTCTCAATAAATATGTTCTCTGGATATGAAGTGTCAATGGAAGAAGCTGATATTTTCCTGCAGAATCTATATAAAGAATCATTAACAGCTGACAAACATGATCTTCTCTTCAAGGGTGACTCAGCTCCAAACCCAGTGGCTGCCATGCATGCTATGCATTGAAAATTCATTAGTCTTCAGGTAGTTTGAGTGAGAATGTTGTATCATGATAGATGAGTAATGTCGGGCTTACGATATGGATCGGCATGAGGTGGTCACTGTTCATGAAGACATATGACAGCAAGGCATGGTCGACAAATATGGTTCTGAAGAAGCTTAACAAGGTTTATATCAAAGATCTGAAGAAGTTAAACAAAATAGTTTTATTAGAAGAAAATGTAGATTTTTGTTGCTTGATTTAAACTATAATTAATGTTTACAGATTACAAAAGGTGTATGACGGGGTTAGAGAATGATCCATATGCAATATAGATGAAAGGGATACTTATCACATCTGAATTCAAATGGTTACTGTAAAAGGAAAACAGCCTTACTGTTCTTGATTGATTTTTTTCTGGAAGAGTAGCAATGAACTTTTAAAAATGACAAGTAAATAATGGTTTAGTGTACAGAAATCTAGCTGATTAGTTTAATCTGTAAATGTATCCTTGCAATTGTGATGATTTTAACTCTTTTTTTAAGTATAGAGATGTAAATTAGTCGTGAACTGTGAAATCGATTCTAATTTGCAATAATGGCAATTCCCAGGTTGGCTATCATGGGAAGGCTGTCAAACTTAGGATTCCCTTTCCTAGGCCTGCTGAGGATCGGAGGTAATTGCTTATATATCCTTGAATCACGTCAGTAGATAGACTTTGTCTATTGCTATTGAAACAAATGCTTCATTGCATCTGCAAGTCAAATTTATTCGCCTCAATTATGTATTGACATTTAGCATTGCAGGGATGTTAAAACCCTTATAGTACAAATGCTCGAGGCCGCGAAGGAAAGTTCTACAAAATAAGATTCACAAGATTATCATAATACATATCTTGTCTGTGCATATAAGCTATGAAGTCTTGTTATAAGTGAGGGGTTATGTCTTCAAAATTTGTCTTCTTGGCACAAGTATTGAATCCTTCATCCAAAGTGCAAATAAATATGTCAGATGACTAAAGATTGTTTCTGATCTATGACACACTGTGAATTGTTAACTTGATATGGATACCATTTTTTTCTTGGTATATTTATGTTATTTGTATATATTTGGACATATGGTTTCCAGCTAGCATGATCTTAGATGTATGCTGGAGAAATAAGTGGCTTCCTTATTACATTGTGATAATTTCTCATTTCATTTATATAATAAAAGTAGACACCAATGGTGTATTTTTCTTGTATTGTTGAGCATCCTTCTGTTGACACTTTACAGTTGACAGTATTGTGGCATTTTATATAACAGTTAAGTTCATTGAACTTATGATATACACTTCGTATCTCTACTCGAAAGACTTTGATGCGCTACATTGCTTGGAGTAAACAGAGTTGGATAAGACCTTATATAATATCAGTTCTAAGGGTCATGACCAAAATTGAGGATTCTAATAGCATGATATTCAAAATGTGAATGTTGGCCTCACATGCTTCATTAGGTAGACCACAATATAACACCCACCTGTTGCTATTCATAATCTAATCTAATTGTTAATTTCAATTTCGTAACCTTCTATAAATTCTTCAATGTTGTGGGTTTGTTTAACGCGTGCTAGGGGAAAGGCACTAGTGGTGGCTATAGCTAACTTTGCGTGCTTAATTAAGATAGAAGGATATATCAGATTGTGATGATTTCTCCATATGCTACTTAACTGCTTAAAGTTAAGGTTTCGGCTTTTGGGTATTAACAATGCACATTGTAGGAGTCGTTATGTGTGGAAGGGTCAAAAAGTGGTCATTTCAAAGTGTCGACAATACATGACCCCCATTGCACCAATAATCATTCACTCAAAATCACCAGTACTTGTGGACAAATGTCCTAGTAATGGTGCTCAAATGTCCTAGTAGTGGCTCACAAATCTCCAATAGTGGTGCACAAATGGGCCAATCATGAATCGAAAAAGCTAAAAAAGCAAGAAAATGATCAACTACTAGTACATAAATGATCCACTATTGATATATGTGACATTATTTAAGTGAATGGTTATTGGGGGGTCACTATGACAAAAGATGGAACGGTTATTGGACCCTGCGCCACTAGTGGTGTCTTTCCCTTATATTAATATAAGACTAAGTTGTAAACTTTGTGAATGTGCATGTTTCATTCAAATGTGGGTCTTATTTTTTGTGTTATATTTTTTATTCATGTTCTTTTTGTTTATGGGTTCATCATTGGCAACTATTTTGTTTTGATACTTAGGGAAATTGGGAGCCTAGTAACTTAAAGCAACCACTTAGAGCGCTTTCAACTCTATCAGGATGAGCTAGAATAAACACTGGAGGAAGTGTAGACTCCCCATGCCATGCACTATAGTTTAATCGATTGTTTGAAACCAAGAAATGTGGGTTATTAATGAAAGCACCCATCCATTTGGCCCTAGCCCTTGGGCTGGACAGCTATTTCTTAGTTAACATAGCACTTGGTGTGGTCATTACGCCTAACCACCAAGTGTCTTGCCCCATACTTCTATAACTATATGAATCATAATGTGTTGAAGAATTTGTGAATATCATAATAAAAACCCATTTATTAATTTGATTTTAATTAGCTTTTGTAAGAGAAAGATATAATTGGTTGATATGTCATCAATCATATTGACAAATCTAACAATGATAGTGATTTACTATATAGTTAATTCATGAGTAATCTGTAGAGATTTTATATGGAAGGAATTGAATTCATAGAATCTTATTACCAAGAATATTACCACTTAGATTCAAATTGAGATGCTCTAGTACTACTTCCAAGGGATACCATGATAGCTTAGTATTGTTTACTCACTATACTAGGTAATTTTTTGAGATTGTCAATGTGAATATTTAGAAAAGAGTAATTTATATATTCAATGTTTGAATGTTGATTTAGACATTTGAGTGCGTGAATGTATTGTCAGTAATTATAATGGAGTTGGTGTAATTTGGTAGTGTGCCATCTTGGGGGGGGTAGAGGTCACGGGTTCAAATCTCATTGCTTCAAAATGGATGGCAAATAAGACTATGTAGTTCTAATATGGTTTTATCATTAACTGTTAATATATTCTTATTCGTTTCAAAGGTTTCTATGAGAGATATATTATTTATACATTCTTCTAGAAACAAATTATAAATTACATTTAACTCAAAAAAGTTAAGTAACTTTGTAAATATAATCACTACTCTTATTGATTAATATATGCATACAATTATGAGGAACTCCTTTAAATGCCTAATTTATAGTTTATCTAGAGTTTGACAATACATATCCAGAGGTTTACATGATAGTCAAATCTTTCTCCATTCTTTTTGTTTCTACTATCAATTCAACTTCACACATTTAATAAGGGCTCACATAATCTTTTGGTGACCAATTAATAGACTTTGGAAGCTACTTCATTATCTAGAATGTGGTATTGTACATATGTTTATATGTAGACTTTATCTACTTTTTTTTTGGATGGGTAAAAGGTCACAACCAATAATTTATTTTATTAATAGAATATTAAAAGTACATCTCCGTTCAGTGCGGACACCGATAAGAAAATCCTCGGTTTTGCCCGGGACCTATAAGGTCTAATACATCAAGTAGTTTACAAATCTCACTCCAATCATGCGGGTAGACTTTATATATATATATATATATCCACTTTTAACATAGATGTTTTTTTAAATTTTGGTCAAAATGCCAAAACCTTTATGTGAACAAAACATGAAAGAAGTTTTGAGGAGAGGCCAAAAGGAAGAGACTACAAAAAGAATCCATTTTTATATCCTTTACCTCATTCATAGTTTCATTTTGTCCAAAAAATAGAAAATGTTTACTTCTTAAGAAATTGTAGGTATGATTTGCCAAATCTTAAAGTATCTCTCTTTTGAAACACAACTATATATTATAAGATGCAAACTATTTTATTTGTTCCCAATGATCTATTTGAAATAAATGTGTACCCTCAACATAACATGTGATCCATCAAATTGATATTCTACCAATATCTATTCATGCAAATAAGATCTCCTAATCGATAACAAGACTAATGAAAACATTTTATGTTTTGAATTCTACCTATGATAAGATGTTCGAATTTTTCCATGAGACCTTTGTCATTTTGTATGCCTTTACTATTCAATAATCCTATACTTTCATCTAAATTATTTTTCAGATCCAAACAACTCAAAATTTGAAATTCTTTACAACATCTTATAAGAAAAATATCTTTGAAAATGGAAGAACTTGAAAATTTTCTTTTACATCTGTAATAGAAAATGGTGTTCACTAGTTTATGCATGCTAACTAAGAACTAGAACTATTTCCCTTTTGATTACATTAAAGAGAGGATACATTTTGCTCAACTTCGAATCTGATTGAAAAGGACTAAGCACAAGGTGAATTCAAAACTCTTGATTGCAAGTTAAAAACAATTGTGCAAGGCATGAAATGGATGCTAGATCTAGGGCTAAAGATGAGAAATTGAGGGTATTTAACATACACAACAAACCATAGAATAAATATGTATACAAGAGTTATAGATTTGGAAAGAGGAGACATAAAGGAACCTATGCACCTGAAATTTGGGCTAAATCAGGAGGCCAATGTCAGGTGGGGCAACCTTGACCTAGGATTGTCAAATGTGGACGAGAGTTTTATTTCCAGGATCAAGATACTGCTAAGATTCATTCTTGAAAGTTTCATTAGAAAAGTGTCATACATTGTCAGGTAGAACAACATCAACCTTGCTTATTTGGATCTATAAAAGGTCAATTTGTGGACCTATGTTTGCTCTTTTTATTTTAAATTTGTGTCTTTTGATCCTGCCACCTATACATGCAAAGGAGAGAAAATGTTGGGTTGATGGCGGATTGCCTATGTTAAACCTTACTTTTGGAATTAATCATGAAATTGAAATGTAATTGAATTGAAATGGAACATAGTCACATTACTCAAATAGTATGTCTTAGCATAATCTAATATCAAACTTAACAAACAACTACTCCTATAATGCATAAAAGGAATATGGAGGAGATGTACCTTAAGTGGCCCCACCTTGAGGTAACTCCAATTGAAATTAATAGAAGAAAATAACTTGATTAACATTCAATCCACCCATGAATCCACCATGAAAAAATATAGTTGCTCATATTTGACTATAATAACAATATATTATCAAAGAACAACATTACTACATTCATGTGAGACTGTCATATATAGAGCTCACATAAGTTGAAAGAGTCAACCACACGTGTGCACTATCCATGAATCTAGGTGAATATTTATAATCCACAAAGACACCATACTTTCAAGAAATAATCTTAAGTGAATTACAACTCTTGATTAGTTAGAAACATATTAACTAACTTAACACTTGTCATTATAAGTAACATTTTTTTTGTATCTTCCATTAACCAAAAAAAGAACGTCTTCAAGGCTCTCACGAATCTACAAATCAACAAAGATATTTCAAGATAAAAAGATTGATTCAACCCTGATCAATTATTTGTTGGAGGTGCTGAGTATGCAAGACAACTGAGAGGGGGGGAGGGGGCACTAAAACATTTGGGGTCAAATTTCGACGGCAGTACCATTTGCATGTGTTTTTTGTGTTTTTTTTGCAAATGCCCCCGAAGGTGTTGCAATAGCGACGGTGTCGTCATAAGTTCGACACCCGCGTGATTATAAACCAAAAAAAAGAAAAAGAAATGCTCATTTGTATTTTTCGTGAGTTGGGAAGAGGGCACCATGCGCGAAGAGGGAAGAGGGCACTGGACTTTTGCTTGCGAGCTGCGAAGAGGGCACCGTGCGCGAAGAGGAAATAGGGCATCGTGCGAGAAGAGGGAAGAGGGCACTGGACTTTTGCTTGCGAGCTACGAAGAGGGCACCGTGCGTGAAGAGGGAATAGGGCACTGGACTTTTTCTTGCATGCGCGAACTTGGCCCTAACTCTACATGGATTCAAGGTAGGCTTGAACTGGACTTTTGCTTCCGTGCCCAAACTTGGTCATGTCTTTTTTGTTATTTGGTTTTATCATTGTATTTCACTGGTTTAAAGCTAGGGCATCCATTTCATAGAGGTTGTGAGTGTTTTATTTGTTTAAATGTATAAAAATATTACAAGAATTGACTGAAATACTTTTGGTTGCGTGCATGAACTTGACCATGTCTTTTTTGTGACTTGGTTTTATTGCATTGTATTTCACTGGTTTGAAGCTAGGGCATCTGTTTATTACTTGTTTACTCACTACTTGGGGCCCGTGAGTTTTGATATGGGCATATACATGATGTAAATTTGGTCATTGTTCTGTTCAATTATATATATTATAAACAATTACAACAATAATCAGTTTTGTTTCTTCCTTTTCCATATAAAGTTGATAATTTTAGAATTTCATATGAATCTAGTGATGATCGAAATGCCTTGCACTCCTAAAATTTTGAGTTATAAGGTTATTGTCCTTCTCTGCAATTCGTTTCATGCATATGTGGTAAAAATTCATGAGATACTAAAGAAGACCTGCTATTTGTCAGACAAATCTTCATTGTCCCCCACAAAAAGCTAAGTAATAACTACTCCACCCTTGATTTGTTTAACAATGCACCATATTAGATAAAGTAGGTTCTATCACACATGGCACAAACTCTCTTCAAACTCACAATACATTGCATGTGTAGTACAAAACTCATGAGATTCTAAAGAAGGCCTCACTCTTAATTAACCAAATCTTCCTTGTACCACACAAAAAATTGTGTGATAACTATGTCTACTCCAACCTTAATTGTTTAAAAATTCATCATATCAGATAAAGTATGTTTAAGAATTGTTGGGATTGCTCCTTTGGTGTCTATTAAACAGAATAGAATTTTCAGCATATTATTATCATTCTATTTCTTTGTTGTAAACATGACATTGGTTTAGTTTTGTAAATTCTTTTTGTGTTAAATACATTTAAAATAAATGTCTAATTCTGTAGACTGCTAGCATGAAGGAAGATTTGACCTAGCAGTCTATAGAATTAGACCTCTATCTATAGCTTTGTCTAATTAACAAAGCTATTACTTAGTTTTTACAAAGCTAAGGGTGGAGTAGTTATTACTTAGTTTTTTGTGGGGGACAATGAAGATTTGTTTGACAAATACATACCATTGGTTCAGTTTTGTAAATTTTTTTACAAAAAAAAAGAAAAGAAACACTCATTTGTAATTTTTGTGAGCTGTGAAGAGGGCACCGTGCGTGAAGAGGGAAGAGGGCACTGGACTTTTGCTTGCGAGCTACGAAGAGGGCATCCATTTCATAGAGGTTGTGAGTGTTTTATTCATCATTTTATTAGTAATTGGTAGATTAAATGCAGATAACACCTATGCATTAAACATGCTAAACTGATAAAGGTGTTATATGCATTTAATCTGGCAATTACTAAGAGATTAAGCATATTATTACTATGCTTAATGTTCCATTTAAATGCATTTAACACAAATTTTTTTTACAAAACTGAACCAATGGCATGTTTACAACAAAGGTCTAATAGAACTCCCAACAATTCTTAAACATACTTTATCTGATATGATGAATTAGACCTTTATTAAGAATTCATCATATCAGATAAAGTGTGTTTAAGAATTGTTGGGACTGATCCTTTCGCGTGTATTAAACATAATATAATTTTTAGCATATTATTATCATTCTATTTCTTTGTTGTAAATATGCCATTGGTTTAGTTTTTTTTTGAGTTAAATGCATTTAAAATAAAGGTCTAATTCTGTAGACTGCTAGCACGGATACCCTAGCTTCAAACCAGTGCAATACAATGAAATAAAACCAAGTAACAAAAAAGACATGGCCATAATTTTTTTTTACAAAATTGAACCAATGGCATGTTTACAACAAAGAAATAGAATGATAATAATATGCTGAAAATTGTATTCTATTTTGAGGGGACACGTCCCCGCGGAACACCTAATATGTGGTATTAAGCATAGTAATAGGTCATTCTTCATTGTCTTCATTGTGGGGGACAATGAAGATTTGTCTGACAAATAGCATGGCTTCTTTAGTATCTTATAATAATATGCTGAAAATTCTTAATCTATTTAAACAATTCTTATAGATTAGAATTACAACATATTGGCTAACAAACAAAGTAGGTTTAGTTTTAAGATAAAGTATGTTCAGATAAAGAATAGAATTTACAATTAATACCCAATTGTCTAATTCAATAGTCTACTCTTAAATCATATAAAGTAGGTTCAGTTACTTCAAATAAAGTATGTTTAATCTAGTTTAATACTTTATTGACTATGTCTACTCCAACCTTAATTGTTTAAGAATTCATCATATCAAATAAAGTATGTTTAAGAATGTTGGGACTGGTCCTTTGGCATGTATTAAACAGAATAGAATTTAATTTGTAGACATAGTTAATGCACCATATTAGATAAAGTAGGTTCTATCACTAGAAAGGTCCTTGTACCACACAAAAAAGGGAACTCAATAGATTAACTAAGTAGGACCAGTCCTGACATGACTGCTAGTCCAAATTTATTGGTTAAAAAATAAATTCCAGAATGAAATACATCATATTTTGTATCAAATATTGTAGCCAATATCAACAAACATATGCAACAACTTTTCTCTTAAAGAGATCCAAACTCAGTCCAAGATTCAATTTACAACACTATAAACTTAAGGAAATCTTACCAAATTTCATAGATCAAGGTTCACATTGATAAAATAAATAAAAATTCATATAAGAAATAACAAACCATAGACCTCAAATATTCCATGAACTTATTAAACACATACAAACTCAAAATTTAAGAAATCCTTACAAATCAACACAATGATAACCTATGTATGGGATTATAGTATGGTAATCCTTGAACCCTATCTTAGATCACCTGGTAATCATCTGACTCACAGCCTTAGATCACATGGGAACTATAAAAATCCCATTCTATCTAGTCTCCTTCTCTACTATTTATTAGATTTTGAATAAACAAGCCAAAACTTAGCAAAAATGTGTAGTCTGGATAATGAAACTTGGAGCCAAAACCAAGCATATATGTTCAAAACTAATTTGAAACTCAATTTGACACCATAATACCACTACTCAAAATGGAGGAAAGTGCAAAAACTTGCATGAAATGGGCATAATCATTTTATGAAAACTTCCATAAAGCCTCTAAATGCCAAAAGTTGCCAAAGAAAGTTTCAAAAAACCAATCCACTACTAGTCAACTTACCAAAACTAACAAAATGCTCCCAAGAGAAGATGTTCATAATTTAGCATTGTTTGTTGTGATAAATTTAAATTTGTAACTACAAAAAATATATTAAATTATTATTATTTCCCAAGCTATCGAGTGATCCCAATTTACTATTTGGGAAATTGAGAACTTGTTATTTTTAGCAAGTTTCTATTTTTTGGAAAAATGGGACATGACAGGTTGACATGATGGAAATCACACAGAAACTCAAGCAAATGAATTCATCTTGAATATAGATTGTTTCCTATCATGAATATGTGGTGCACTATGTCTAATGTTTGGACTAATTAATGGCTATGTTGTTTGAATTGTTAAATTGGGAAATTAAATTAACAATATATAATTTGACTTATGATTTATAAATGAGAAAATTGACTTAATTAGACGAATACAAGATTTTATTTTCTTTTGTTTGATAATGTTAATGTCTTCATATATATATATGTATACATGTATAGTATACATTGTTGGAAAAATAGTTAGCGCTCCCCTCGGGATTCATGACATGGCTTAGCCGCCTCCTGTGTCTTCTATAAGTCTAGTGGTTGTATCGGGCATTAACAAGTCGATCTTTTGGTGCAATGACAACCACTACTTGTAACAAGTGGTATTAGAGCTTGGTCACAGGTTCAAATCCCCTCGGGTAACGCTGAGGGGGAGAATGTTGGAAAAATAGTCAGTGCTCCCCTCGGGATTCGTGACATGGCTTAGCCACCTCTTGTGTCTTCTATAAGTCTAGTGGTTGTATCGAGCATTAACAGGTCGATCTTTTGGTGCAGCGGCAACCACTACTTGTAACATATGTATGTATGTATTAATTATAAAAATAAAAGATTCCACTTTCTTTCATTTGATAAAGTTAATGTGATAGAACCTACTTTATCTAATATGGTGCATTGTGACTTTGAAGAGAGTTTGTGCCATGTGTGATAGAACCTACTTTACACAATATGGTACATTGTTAAACAAATTAAGGGTGGAGAAGTTATTACTTGGTTTTTTGTGGGGGACAATGAAGATTTGTCTGACAAATACATACCATTGGTTCAGTTTTGTAAATTTTTTTACAAAAAAGAAAAAAGAAACACTCATTTGTAATTTCCATGAGCTACGAAGAGGGCACCATGTGTGAAGAGGGACGAGGGCACTGGACTTTTTTTTGCGATCTACGAAGAGGGCATCCATTTCATAGAGGTTGTGAGTGTTTTATTCATCTTTGTATTAGTAATTGACAGATTAAATGTAGATAACACCTATGCATTAAACATGCTAAACTGATAAAGGTGTTATTTGCATTTAATCTACCAATTACTAATAGATTAAGCCTATTATTACTATGCTTAATGTTCCATTTAAATGCATTTAACATAATTTTTTTTTTACAAAACTGAATCAATGGCATGTTTACAACAAAGGTCTAATAGAACTCCCAACAATTCTTAAACATACTTTATCTGATATGATGAATTCTTAAACAATTAAGGTTGGAGTAGACATAGTTATCACATAGTTTTTTGTGTGGTACAAGGAAGATTTGGCTAGGTCAAACCTTCCTTCGTGCTAGTAGTCTACAGAATTAGACCTTTATTAAGAATTCGTCATATCAAATAAAGTATGTTTAAGAATTGTTGGGACTGGTCCTTTGGCGCGTATTAAACAAAATAGAATTTTCAGCATATTATTATCATTCTACTTCTTTGTTGTAAACATGCCATTGGTTCAATTTTGTAAAAAAAAAATTGTGTTAAATGCATTTAAAATAAAGGTCTAATTTTGTAGACTACTAGCACAGATGCCCTAGCTTTAAACCAGTGCAATACAATGCAATAAAACTAAGTTACAAAAAAGACATGGCCACAAAAAGAATTTACAAAACTGAACCAATGGCATGTTTACAACAAAGAAATAGAATGATAATAATATGCTGAAAATTCTATTCTGTTTAATACATGTCAAAGGACCAATCCCAACAATTCTTAAACATACTTTATCTGATATAATGAATTCTTAAATAATTAAGGTTGGGAAATTCATTTTAGTCTTTTTGATAATTTTTACAATCTCCTTCGAGATGTAACAACTTCTTACTTCCAAAGCCCCTCAAGGACTCATCTTCTAGGCTACCCCAAGTGTACCTAGTGCTTCCCAAACACCATATCTTCACCCAAGACTTCAACCTTCTTTTCAACTTCATAAATCATCTCCTTATGGCCTATCTACCATGTTACATCAACCCATTAAGTTTGGATAACCAATCCCTTACCCAACTCACACATTTAGCCTTAAAGCTAGTAGCCCTCACCAGTCACTTTTTTGTCTTTTCCTCCAACATTCCCCAAAAAACTAAGGAAACTAA
Source organism: Chamaecyparis obtusa (assembly GCA_027943335.1). NCBI lineage: Eukaryota > Viridiplantae > Streptophyta > Pinopsida > Cupressales > Cupressaceae > Chamaecyparis > Chamaecyparis obtusa. The sequence continues at coordinate 163,806 of BSBK01002853.1, forward strand.
AACATGGTTTAGATACCCTTTTGGGATCTACAAATCCTCCCCAAGATTCAATACTGACTCCTTTGGACCATACCCAAGATCCAATACCCTTGTAACCCTCAAACTAGGCCTAATTCTCCTCATTTACAAAGCAACCCCTAACTCCACTTACTATCATGGCTCCAAAGGATGAAATAGTCTTTCCTAGTGTTTCAAAACAATATATTCTTAATTTTATAAGACTTTATCTCTTACCCATTTACCTAGCCACTAAACCCTTTGTTTTAGGGTCACACCATGAGGGTTTGATCAAAAAGACCACTCCAATCCACTCCAGGCCAAACTAACTGCACAAACACTTCACTATGGACCCCTACATGAAGAATCCATCACCAAACCCTTCAATCCTCAAAGCAATCCACTTTCTATTAGACTTGTGTCTAATCCGGGCTTATTCTCTGTCAGCGCTACAACCACTTTGTGTTTCTTCAAACATATTATTCAATCCCTGCATAAGATAAGTTGAAACAAGGAATATATGTTACATGTTTGTGCTCTCCCACCAAATACAAGCACTATAGAGGGAGGGAGAGTTATATCATTTAGAAAACTTCAAAATAATGAAAAGTTGATTGTGCCTAACTAGTCATTGTCCTAGGAACACCAGTCCTATATTCTGGATTCAAAACACAATGAAATAGTAAAAGGAATGCATGGGAAGGTAAGCCACAAATAATACAATGTTATTACATTAAGAATCCATCCAAAACATGTTTCAATCCATCATAGGAAATCACCGTTCCCTGACTATTCCACGGGACATAGAATGAATTACAAAGAGTAGTTTAGTTTTTTATTGATTGAAAAAAACTTCTACAATGCTTTATCTCTCATCACCAACTCTACATACCTCCTACACACGCCTACACACCTTCTTTTAAGCCTTACAAGGCCAATTATCCTCCTTCCCAACTGTAACAGTTAGTTACATGACTGTTACAGGTTAGTTACACTTTGGGTTTTGTGAGGATTTGTTGTCTAGTTGACACTAAAGTGTCAACTTCGACAACTTATAATCATTTAGGCTTTCATAAAATTTTCATTAACCTTTCTAAAGGTTTATAACCCTATCAAACTCCTAAAAACTTCCTAAATCTCCCTACAAGCCATATTAGGCCTAAATTGCCAACATGGGCAAACTACAACTTTGGGCACTCTTGGTGCTTTTACAACTTTTAATTGGTCTCAGAGGCCATATTACATTTTTCTTAGACCTTATAGGCCTTTAGATTCCCTTACTATACTAGGATCCACAAAATGACCTTAATGAGCCTCCTAGGTGCATGTTAATTTTATAATGCCACTGACCTCTTATGACATGCCTTTATAAGTTTAGGCTTATTACATTCAAAACATCAAATACAAAAATGGATCATAGATCCAATTACATTAAACTCTTTATCTTTCAAGATCACTTTGACCTTCATGAGTCTAAATGACTCTCTTCTCATGTTTTTTCCAGGGTGCCCTGCACCATACTCCCAATGATCAAATCAATCCAAGTCTGTTTGGATTGGATTGGGTAGAATTTTTAGCATATTATTATCATTCTATTTCTTTGTTGTAAACATGCCATTGGTTCATTTTTGTAATTTTTTTGTGTGTTAAATGCATTTAAAATAAAGGTCTAATTCTGTAGACTGCTAGCACGGATGCCCTAGCTTTAAACCAGTGCAATACAATGCAATAAAATCAAGTAACAAAAAAGACACGGCCACAATTTTTTTTACAAAACTGAACCAATGGCATGTTTACAACAAAGAAATAGAATGATAATAATATGCTGAAAATTCTATTCTGTTTAATACACGCCAAAGGACTAGTCCCAACAATTCTTAAACATACTTTATTTGATATGATGAATTCTTAAACAATTAAGGTTGGAGTAGACATAGTTATCACATAGGTTTTTGTGTGGTACAAGGAAGATTTGGCTGATTAAGAGTGAGGTCTTCTTTAGAATGGAGAATGGGGAATGATATTGTATATTCTAATTTTAAACGTTCAAAATTTTTTTCTCAAAAGATGCACTCTCATGGAATACGATGACTTTAGGTTATGCACAAAATGGATCTATCTTCTATCACTATGCTCTTATCCTATGTCAAATTGGAAGATTTATGACACGGTATAGATATCCATCAAGACATAAATAAAATTCAACTTTTCTCTAATGCTGTAGTTGCAAGTAATGAATTTTAAATTTTATTTTCATCATAGAAGCATGCAATATAGATATCCATCATAGAAGCTTTTAGTATAGTTTCTTTTAATGGTTTTCAAAAAAAGTTATGTGCCAATTTTCTTAGGCAAGGCATTTGTGGATAGGTTTCTTATTAATTTTGGACTGCAAATTAGTTGATGTGCTTAGTCATCCTTTATCATATATTCAATTAAAGGCACTCAAAATCAATGAAAATTACTCTTCATCTATGTATGATTTGTGACAAAATTTTATGCTAAGTTGGAGAGTATTTAAGTTACCACAAACATCACGACTGGTGCTTGTTGCCAGCGGGTCCCTGCTCGTTCTCTTTTCTGACTGAGCAATCAAATTTGGGGAAGAATAAGTGTAGGCAAAGAGAAAGAGAGAAAAAATGTCGTATAATTTTAGGAACAAGTTGGCCCTTGGCCAGATCAATACTGCTCACAATCTCATTTCCAAAGTGGCCAAAGACTATGTTAGGTTGATAAAATATGGGGATTCTTTTTACCACTGCAAATCTTTGAAGGTTTCTGCACTTGGATGGATATGTAAGAGAATTGGAATGAGTTTGATTTACCTCAAACAGGTGAGGCAGCATATGGAAAGGTTGTCATCTATTGACCCCAATACCAGGACTATTTTTATCTGTGGTACCCTAATGTTGACAAGAGTTCTTTTATTAATAAGATTACTAGGGTGGATGTGGATGTGCAACCTTATTCTTTTAATACTAAGTCTATGTTTGTTGGGCATACTGATTATAAGTACTTGAGGTATCAGGTTATTGATACCCTTGGTATTTTGGACCACCCCTTGGAGGACAGGAACACCATCGAGATGCTTAGTATTACTGCCTTGGCTCAGTTGAAGGTGGTTGTTTTGTTTTTCCTTGATGTTTCAGAGTCCTGTGGTTATAGTATTGCACAATAGACAGCTCTATTTCACAACATAAAACCTATGTTTTCCAATAAGCCTCTTATTGTAGTTTGTAATAAGATTGATTTGCAACCACTAGAGACACTACCGAAGGAGGATGCAAAATTGGTTGCGGAGATGAGATCTGAGGCTGGGAAAAATATGGGTGGGTTCTTTGGGAATCAGGAGGGGAGGATGATGGCGTGCTACTCTCTATGAGTGCTTTGAAGGAAGAATGGGTGATTGCGGTGAAGAATGCAGCATGCGAGAGGTTGTTGGAGCAAAGAGTGGAAATTAAGATGAAGTCAAAGAAGATTAGTAGTTGTCTCAATAGGATTCATGTTGCAATGCCCAAGCTGAGAGATGGGAAAGAGAGGCCCCTTGTATTCCTCAAGCTATTTTGGATGCCATGGCACGTTCTACCAAGGAGGCCAAGAAGTTGGAGAAGGATATTGAGAATGAAAATGGTGGGGCTAGAGTTTACTCTGCAAGCTTGAAGAAGCGGTATATTTTGGTAAATGAAGAGTGGAAAGAACATGATATTCCTGAGATCATGGATGGACATAATGTTGCAAGCTTTATTGATCCAGATATCTTGCAGAGGCTTGAAGAACTAGAGAGGGATGAAGGGCTTAGGATGGCAGCTGAGGGTGACGAGGATGATGAGATGGGGGAAATGGAGTTGAATCCTAATGAAAAGGAAGCTTTGGTTGCAATTAGGAAGAAGAAGAAGATGCTTATCATTGAACACAGATTGAAGAAGAGTACTACAGAGAGTAGGCCTATCATACCAAGGAAGTTTGACAAGAACAAGGAATATGGCTTAAACAAAATGGGAAGACATCTATCTAGCCTGGGCTTGGATCCCTAGGCAGTAATAGAGAGAGTTCAAAGTAGGGCAGTGTCATGAAAAGGCCACAAACAAGAGAGGTCCAGTGGACCAGATGAAAATGCTAATGCCATGGATATTGATCATCCAAACAAGAAGAAGCATATGTTATCACGGTCAAGATCTAGGTCTAGGCCTCCTGGTGAAGTTATTCCAGGAGATGGTTTCAAGGATTCAACTCAGATATTGAAAGCTATTAAACTTGGCAAGAAGGCGTTAAAGAAGAGAAACAAGGATGCTCGCAAGGGAGAGGTTGATAGAGTGATAGTGAACCTGAAAACAAAGAATTTGTTTTTTGGAAAGAGATCTATTGGGAAAATAGATAGACGTTAAAACTTCAAAGGTTTTCTTCTTTAGAAAGTAGCATTTGTTCTTATCGGCTATGGTTTCTAGCAGCAGATATCATATCCACTGCAGATTCAAACTAGTGACATCTATCACAAATGTTGCTAAGGTTGGCGGAATGATTACGCCTATCCTGAAAAATTACTGTCAAATCATTATGCTTTCAAATCAATTACCTATCGGTGTATCCCTTGCAAGAGAGAGAAGCCAAACACATAAAGAACATGCACATAAACACGACAGCTGAAAAATATAAATGTAGATATCACAACAGCTAAAAAACATAAATGTAAGCATCATGGTCACAATTGTTTGGAGACACAACATAATTGAATGCTATACCTAGACGATGCAACACAACCACTACTCCTTCGGTTCTAAGATGACACTACAGAATCCAAAAACCAGAGATAAGGAATAAATTTAGAGAGCGGAGGAGGAGGGCCATAATGACTAAAATAATATAGGGACCCTATATTATTTTAGTCATTATGGCCCTCCTCCTCCGCTCTCTAAATTTATTCCTTATCTCTGGTTTTTGGATCCCGCAGTGTCAGCTTAGAACCAGAGGAGTAGTGGTTGTGTTGCATCGTTTGGGTATAGCATTGAATTATGTTGTGTCTCCAAACAATGGTGACCATGATGCCTACATTTATGTTTCTTAGTTGTTGTGTCCCAAGACCCCTTATGACCCTTTACAATCCCTAAGAATACATCTTAGAGGTCTTAAAGTGTCGTAAAGGGTCATAAGAGGATCCTAGGAGGGGCCATATGAGCTTCCACCTTCACGTGGTTAGCCCTGTTAAAGTAGAGAATGTTAAACTATTCTCGAAATAAAGAGAAGCTCAATAATTTAAGGTCTTAGTCCATGAAGATGTTGAAAAAATGACAGAAATCAATGATGGAGAGTTTTTAGATTTTGAGAAGACGTATATGCAGTGGAGGCCAGAAGAGATTTTTGTGGAGATTTGCTAGATGTGGAGATTTGCTAGAGTGGCTATATACATACGAGGGTTTCCAGATTGAGTACCAGTGTAGAGATGATGATTCAGTAACCTACGTCTATAAAACCTTCACAAAAATCCCTTCTTTGGCCTCCAATCATACCTCTTCTCAGAATCTAGAAACTTTGGATATTGTTTCTCATCCATGCACGGAATGTGCTAGTGATCGTATAAAATTACTTTTGTGAGACTTGGGATCAATTATGAGAAGGTAAACAACAAGATAATATTATTGTATCTTTCATTTCTTTTATCCATTCATATTTTCTTCCTTCTCTTATATTGGATACTGTGCAATGTACATAAAGGCAAGGCGGTGATTATTCTCGACGATCGATAGGTATAAGTCTTCTAGGCCTTACCCAATAGCTAGGACTAAAGATAACAAAGCTCAAGAGACCATCATAGTTTGTCTCTTTCTTCAGTCCATATTACTGACAAAACATTTTACCTTTCATTAGCTCATCAAATGCGGTGATTTGAAATAATTTAATAGATGATATTTTCATCACTAACGTATATTATTTTAGTTTGACGCTGAACAAATTTATCAACTTCTTGCACTTGTTGACTACGAGTACATCCATAAAGAAACATCCCCTCTAGTGGCTTGAATAATGTAGGTCATGGGAGGATATGCTTCTTTATCATTTTCCTCGTAGTCTACAAGTGTGCGAAGTTGATAAATTCATGTGCAATGTCAACTTAAATAATATACGTTATCATGAAAATATTGTATTAAATTCTTTCAAATCCCCGCATTTGATGAGCTAACAAAAGGTAAACCATTTTGTCAATAATTGGATTGAAGAAAGAGACTAACTACGATGGTCTCTTGAGCTTTGTTATTTTTAATGTGCCTATCCGTCGCTTTTTTGACATCTAGCCATCGCATGTACAACATCCCAATTGAAAATAATGGCTATTTGTTAGAAATATTTGACAACTAGCCGTCGCATGTACAACATCCCCGTCGGTAAAAAACTAAAAATGACGGCTATCTGTCATAAATATCTGACAACTAGCTGTCGCATGTACAGAATCCCCGTCGGTAAAAAACTGAAAATGATGGCTATCTATCGAAAATATCTGATAGCTAGCCGTCGCATGTACAGAATCCCCATTGGTAAAAAACTGAAAATGACAGCTATTTCTCAAAAATATCCAATAGCTAGCCATCACATGTATAGAATCTCCAATGCACGCCCGTCGTAATTACAACAGTATGAAATGGAGGGTATGGTAACCATGTTGGCTACCCCTCTCTAGATGCAAATTACGATGACCATAGTCATTGTAATTACGACGACTATGGTAGCCATCATTTTTTTCATCTGCAAAATTGCGACAATGTGTAGTGTCGTTTGATCAATGGACTATTGCCGTAATTTCGATGGAGGGCCATCGGAAAAAGGACTCAAATGTACTAGTGGGGGGTAAATCAGTTGTCCACAAACTTTTTAATCTTTAATATAACTTTAATCAATTCCACCAACCTTACTTTAAACCTTAATAATATAAATATGTAAACATGAAAGCAAAACAATCACCAAACACATGAAACACCATATTTATGTGGAAAACCCTATTAAGGGAAAAACCAAAAAGCACATTATTCTCAAATATATAAACACTTATTAGGGTGACACTAATTAAGGTGACTTTTATAGAAAAAAGGCTCATTTCCCAAAGAAGAGTGCTAATTGTCAAAAGACTCACTGCTTGAAAGAAGAGGATGAAAAAGAATAGATCAACCACTGATGCACAAAAAAAAAACAACTGACTAATTTATAGATACCTTCAACTCATTGTTTACAGTAGCTAACACATGAATATCTGCACTATCCTCTAACACTCTTCACAACAACTTAAACATACAGTGAGACAAATCCTCTTTCATGCATCCTCTTAGTGTAGGTACAGACTTAAACAAAATTTGCACAAGTATATACAAATGATACACACTTTCCAATATTTTTTAACTCTTTTTTATATTAATCTATAGCTTGTGAATTCTCCCACTATCGGATAGGAAAGTACCAGAACATAATTTGAATTAGGTCAGCACTAATCATTCCCATGGTGGGGAGGAATGAGAAGAAGACCAAACTACCTCATAGTTGGGACCAAAAATATCACCATACACATTACAATCCATTTTCATTCACCAAGAGAAAAAGAATAAGTGTAAACACTTGAGGTTGGCCAAACCTAGAGTAGGAACACCATGAAGATTTTTTTTAGTCAGTAACAATATATATTTTATTAATATCATAGGAGAAGAAATACATAATTCCTTATAGCAGAATGCCTAAAAGCATAGATGCATAATAACAAGCTACCATGAAGCCCCAGTCCTGATTACAAAAAATACCTTTGCCAAGAAGGCTTATAGACAGCTTAACATCAACCAGTTGCTACGAAAAATTAAAAGACAAGTAATTACAATGCTAAACTAGAAAGCTTACAAAATCTGTCAGCATAGATCTGAGACACCAAACGCACCATCACCATAAAACATTCCTCTAGCATTCATAACAAGGGCAGAGCCATGGAAAAAAACACTACCATCATTCATCGTATAGTCCTCTTAACAGGTAGTAGACATGCACCTAGAAAATAACCAAAAACCGAGCAGTTCCACCCGGCCTCCATAGTCATGTAAAGTTGTCATGCATCTAGATTCAGAGGTCCAACAGAACCAGCTTAACCAAAAAAAACCTTACATTCAACCAAGCCCCAAATTTTTGCATTATGCAGTAACTCAAAAATTTATAGTCACCACAATATTATGGCTTACCCACTGACTTCCTTACCCTATTGTCACGCTTCTTTCTGGGAATATTCACAATGAGCCCAAAAGCAGCTTCCCTTCGGCGCTTCATAGCAAGCTCCACCAAAACTTTTAGTTTCTGCCATTTCTGAGCAATATTTTCCCTGTATTCTCCCTTGTCATTTTCTCCCCACCATCAGATAAAAAGCACCAAGCCATAAACCCTAGCCTCATCCTCATCTTCAAAACATTTAGTATAATTAAACCCAATTCCTGAAATGGCCCACTCCAAAATGGAGTCTAAATATAGCAGTAAATCATTGTCAAACAATAACTTTGCAATTCTCATCACCTCGGCCTCTGGCTCACCAATTTCTAGCACCCAGACAATGACCATTGAGACTACATCCAAGTTGATCCACCATTTATGGTTGCAATTCTAGAATTGCGCCCCCATAACCACCAAAGTGGCTTCCGCAATATCATTATCCTTCGGGATTAACATCCCCATCATCCGCTCCTTGCTAGCAGGCCCAACGAAAGCTTTTTGTTGCTTTCTCATGGCTGTTGAAAAAGATGCCTCCATGACACAATAATCTACAAATGAAACCACAACACCTTTGCAAAGAAAAAGTGATAAAAAAAATTGAATAACACATCACCCCAAGCCTGTACTTATAAGGACAATTTCACATGTTCCGAGTACTTCGATCATCCCCTAGCTTTAACTAAACTGACTGCTACCATCTAACTGACTGCCAAGTGGGATGTAAAATGATCTCATAATAATTAGAAACTTAAAATAATCAAAACCTCTCACCATTCGAAACCATCATTTTACCTAGAGAATAAACATTGTGGTTAAATGTAGCATGTTGATGTCATCCTTGCCAGCTCAGAGTTAAACAAAAAACCACCTAGATAAAAGGCATCACTCTTGCGAACAAGTTGGTTTTAAAAACCAACAGACCTAAGCCGTCAATAAACAAATATCAAGGGTTCAAAATTCAGCTGTAAAGAATTCAATGAAAACCTCATTGATTTGCCCAAGATTAGTAGCCCATTTAGATACAATGTCCTCTTATGTATTGCATTCCCTTTTAACATGATTGATTTTGAATTCTGGAAAAGAATGAAGAACTTGAGAAATCTCCTCAATGGTGTTCAAAATTACTAGTGAATCCCCTTCAAGATGAACCTTCTTAAGCTTCATCTTCCTTCCAAGTTGAAGGGCCAACAAAGCAGCACAAGCTTAAGCTACATTGTTGGTGCCATCATTCAGTCTTTGGGCTACTAAGGCAAGAACATCCCCCTTCCAGTCTTTAAAGAGTGGCTAGGGTTACCTCTAGAAGCCCCATCAAAGTTAATTTTAGTCCAGCCTTGGTTAGCCGTCATCCATTTCAGATCCTTCCCATAATTTTTGATTGTTGCAACATCTTTGACACCCCCATTCATAAACTTCAAACTAGGCCAGTTAATATGAAGTTGTCTATCTTCCTTGGTGTACACATAACTCCCTGTAGAGGTCAGAAGAGAAGATTTCATTGTTTCTTCAATAGCCAGATTGATGCTTGTCTTGATCCTAAGAATAGATCTTTCTTTTCCTTGAAAACTCCTCCTATTACGCTCATTCCATAACTCCCATATTATAATAGAAGGACACATCTTCCATAGGGAAGATAAAGTAGTAGTTTTTAGAGGGATAGGCCAGCTTGGAAAATCATCATAAACATCATTGTGCATTGGGCCAATCCAATTTATCGTCTCCTTAATCATCAACCAACATTCCTCTGCAATAGGGAATTGTAAGAGCAGGTGATCCACATCTTTCGATGTCGCTTTGCATAAAGAACATCTAGTTGGCCCCTATAATCCAAACCTCCTTCTTCTTTCAGCTATAAGAATCCTCTTATGCACTGGCAACCAAGCAAAGGCCCCTACCTTTGGTAGACAATGTTTTTCCCAAAATAATTTGGTGGGCCAAAGGATGAGATCCTCCTCCTCCTCCTGAGATAAATAACTACGCTTCACTGAATAAATCCCACTTTTAGCTTGGCACTAGATCAAATTATCATCCTTATCTGATCTAACAAAGCTTCTTTTCTAGAGCATATCACCCATTAAAGTCCTTTGATGTTCATTGAGATTCAGGTCATCCAAACTTTTCCACTGCCAAATAGGACCACGAGATGAGTTCTTGCATTCTAAATAGTCAGACACCTTATGAACCCACCTATTTGTAAAGAAATCTCTTAGATCAACAAATCTAATATCTTATTTTAAGATTGAATGATTATTCCAAGAATCATCCCAAAATAGAGATTTTGAGCCATTACCAACATGCCATGAAACATGCCTATTGATGACATGCCTACAATCCAAAATGAAATTCCAGATTGCAGAACCTTTAAGGGGATTAAATATAGTGAGGATCCTTTCATCATCAAGTGAATCTAAGTATTTAGATCTCAATATCTTAACCCATAAGCTTCTTGGTTGACTGCATAAGTTCCACACTAGCTTAGCACCTAAAACCAAATTCATTTTTCTCCAATATTTCAACCCAACACCACCACTATGTTTTCTATTGAAAATTTTGTCCCAAGAAAGGAGAGGCCATTTATCTCCATCTTCTTCCACATTCAAGTAAAACTTCCTCATTCTCCTAATGATGTCATCTAGAACTTTGTGTGGTGTTTTAAAGCAACTCATCGAGTAGATTGGAATAGAAGAGATAACAACTTGAAGTAGTAGAATCCTACTCGCAAAGGTTAACCAAATACTTTTCCATCCCTCCATCATCTTAAAGAAATTATCCATGAGGTTTTTCCATAGTTGTGGTTTTGAAGGTCCATCAAAAAGAGGCACACCTAGATATTTTCCCGGTAACAATCCTATTTTAATCTACAAAATGTCACTAATCTGATGTTGCAAGTTCCTATTAGTATTGAAGAAGTAGACCTCAGATTTAATCCAATTTACACATTGACCAGTAGCCCAGCTATAACTGTCCAAATTAGCTTTAATAACTCTTGCTTCATCAACTAAAGCTTCCCCTAGGAGGAAGTTGTCATCCACAAATTGTAGGTGTGTAGAATAATCCACCCCATCAACAATCTTAATGCCTTTCCATCTTCCATCATTCTTTTTCTTTTTGATTAATCTACCCAAAACCGTGGCCATAATGATAAACAAAAAGGATGCAATAGGATTGCCCTGTCTTATACCTTTAGTGGTTTCAAAAAAGCCTTGAAGGCTACCATTCACCGAGATAGAAAATCTTGGGGTATTAATACAACTTGCTATCCATTTCATCCATCCATCATAAAACCCAAACCTCCTTAGGACATTGAGAAGAAATTCCATGTTTACATTGTCATAGGCTTTCTTAATGTCCAATTTTATCATCATCATGTTAACTGTAGCAGTCTTAACTGTATGAATAGCCTCATCGAAAATAATAATACCTTCAAAAATTAATCTGTTAGGGGAAAATCCACTCTGTTCCTCAGAGATAATGTTACCTAAGACACATTTCAACCTATTAGCTGCAACTTTGACAATAACTTTGTAAACTGTGTTGTATAGAGCTATAGGCATGTAATCATCAAAAGATCTAGTGTCCATCTTTTTGGGAATCATAGCAATAAATGTGTTATTAAAGTCCTTAAGCATGAAACCTTCAGATCTTGATTCCTCCACCACCCACCATAGTTCTTCACCAATAGTGTTCCACATTTTTTGAAAAAAGAGAGCAGGAAAGCCATTAGGGCCCGGGGCTTTGTCCCCTCCCATACCTAGCAGAGCATCCTTAACTTCATCTTTAGAAACTAGACCAAAAAGCATTTAATTCTGTTCATCTTTTATGCATTTTGGAATAAGTGTAAGAACCTCCTCATCATCATATCCTCTTCTCTTAGACTGTGTAAAGATGTTATGAAAACAAGGCACAACTTCCTAATTGATTCTCTACAGATCATTAATAACCACACCATCACTAGATTCAATAGAGAAGAACTTATTCCTAGATCTCCTAGTTTTGACTGACTTGTGAAAAAACTGTGTTCCTATTCCCCTCTTTTAGCTAGGTTTCATGGGATTTTTGTTTCCAAAATATCTCCTTCCTAGCTAGAATATCTTTATACTATTTTTGGAGAGTTTGTTCCTCTAAATACATGAGTCATTCATTACTAGTGTGATCACTTTCTCATTGAGGTGGTTTAAACTCATTTCTAACTTAAGATTTTCCACAAAGATAATTCTAAACACATTTCTATTCCATAATTTGAATTGATCCTTGATATACTAGATTTTCTTAAAAAATATAAAGGATTTATTACCTTCCATTGCTAGAGTATTCCTCCACGATGCCTCAATGTTGTCAAAAAAATCCTCCGCCCTTAGCCACATAGCCTCAAACTTAAATGGTGATCTTTCAGGGGCAACATCTTCCTGAATATTACACACTATTGGATAATGATTTGAACCTGTTACCATTTACAAACAAAAAAAAATATGTCAAGTTTTTCAGCTATATTTAACAAACTACTTCTCCTATTCATCCAGATGTAGTCACTTGTCCTAAAATCCAATTCAACCATTCCATTGTTTAGAAAAAAGTCTGCAAAGTCTCTCTGGCTTCTACTTTGCCAACCCTTGCCACCTTTTTCTCATTAGGGCTTAAGATGACATAAAATCCCCACCCAAAATGAATAAATCATCCCTTCTATCATCTAGGAAGTTAGAGAGAACCGTCCATAATGCCTCTTTCTCATTTGGGTTATTTGGACCATAAATATTGAAAACATAAAATCTAGAGAGAAATTGTTTAGAGGTTACCTCAATCCATTTCTAGTTGGAGGCTTGAATTAGCAAAACAATGTCCACAACACTATCATCCCACATTATTCTCATGCCCCCTGAAGCACTTGTAGCTTCTGAAAACACCCCTTTCCACCTATAGAATTTCTTTTGGAACTTATTAATATCTTCACCTTTGAGTTTGGTTTCTTGAAGCATAACAATGTCTTCTCTCGCTTGATCAAGATCCCTCTTGAGAAAGAGATATTTTTCAAGGGCATTGAAGCCCCTGACATTCCATGAAAGGAGCCTCATTGCTATTGGGAAAAGGCATAACCTTTTCCCGATCTCAACAATTTTGTTTGGTTTGTTGCGCAACCATCCTGTTCTAGCCTTTCTTTTATATATTTAGGTCCTCTTCTCCTCTTTTCTCCTAGTTTTGGTTTCTTCATCTTAGACTCTGATTGATTAAGCCCTCTATGTTCAAGAACATGTGGAGTGTCCTCTACACCCAAAAAATCATCCTCACCATCTTCACTGTAATGGCTTAAACTAGACGAACATTCTAACAAGTTGTCTCCACTATCCCTTGCTTCATTGAAAGAGCTTTCTAGATTTATGATAGGGGATATTTTTCCATCTTGGAGGTTACCATAAATAGATTTCTCTACTTCCTTGGAAGAGGTTTTAACAATAACATCTTGAGGCCTGTTAAAGGTATCTAAAATAGGGTGAAAACACCTAGCCCTTTCTTGTGGAATTGTCAACTCTAGGCTATCATCAAATGGATGATTGTTGAAGGAAAGGATATAATGACAACTTGGGGCTTGACCTCTATGTATGTCATTTATATCCAATTAATCATTAGTATCATTTTTTAATTGACCTCTGTCATTAATTTTCCATCTTCGTGTTACAAATATGTTCTGATTGGAGAGGACCCATTTTCCTAGACATTAGATCCTTCTATAAAAGTAGCCATATTTAAAGAAACAAGGGATTTGAATTCAGTATAAGTCTTACTAAGAGCATCCATAGATGCCTGAGGATCAGAAAAACCAATCATCTGCCTATTTGGGAAAAGACTCTTATCAAAACTTGATGTTGTCACATCCCACAAAGGGGATATGGCTAGATTTCCTTTAGCAAAGGTATTGCTTGGAAATCTAATTAAAGAATCTACATCTACTATACAAACCTCCCTATTTGTAGGATTATTGGGGAGAGAGTGCATGTCAAGCCAACACAGTTTAATCTAGGGCAAGTAGGTTCTGGCAGCCTAGACATAAGTTTCTCTGGGGATTTTGAAAAGATTGTGTCTTTAATAGCATCATCTATTTCCTTTCTGCATTCCTTTCTCCATTCTGGAGACTCATGTACAGAACCAACTAGGACTTTAGCTGCAATCTCAGCCCCATCTAGTAATAACATATCTCTGGCCAAGGATCTCCTTTCTAACTCATCTAACAGTAGATCCTTTATGTTACCTTTACCTTTTGCAAGACTTGAGTCATTAGCTTTATCCATTTCAAGATCCCCTTCCCAATCCTCTAACATATGTTTCCAGACTCCATTTGTTGTCCCCAAACTAACATGGTTTGGGATCGAATTATTTTTTTGTAGGTTAATTAGGATTCTTGGGTGTATTGAGGCATCCTTATTATTGATCATTTCTTTAGAATGAATATATGATCCTACTAGATTTCCTATCTGTTGTAATGTTTCCTGACCCCAATACTCTATTGGGAGGTTATGAAGGTTAATCCAGACTAAATATTCCATTAAGTTTTCTTTGGTTGGATCAAAATTTTCCTCCCAGTCTCTTAAATATAATCCCCTTCCTTTAATCAGATAAGGGCCATTGTTCATTATCCAGTCCTTATCAGCTTTTTCCTCATAGAGAGCCATATAAAATCCATTGGATAGGATTTTAAGTTTGCAACCCTTTCCCCAAACATTGTGACACCAATTCCTGGCAAGATTTACTAAAGGCCACGATCCTAACCATTTAAAAAAGATGGCTTTATCCTTAAGAGAATTTAAAGATTCATTCCATTTAGAGTTAGAAACTCTCACAGTTGACATAATTTCATACCTGATATTGACATTTGGTTGGTGTGTCACCTCTGCAATCTTATGGCTTTGATTCAAGACCATGGGCTACTTTGGCCTATAGAACCTTCTGACGATCTTTGAGAAATCAAAGTTTTTACCAATGCTCGCATAACCAGTATTTATGTTGAGACCCATGTCTCGCTTCTCCCATCTCCTGCCATACCTAAATAGTTGTCTATGAGATCCTTTGAAGGAGTCATTTACATGGTCTGCTCTTATCTTAGGTCTCCATGTTTGAAAATGAGTTGTGTTTCTCCTATTGAAAGGCCAGTGAAAAGCAAGTTGAAAGTTGTAGGAGAATGAACCATGTCACTGGAAAGTACCTCTCCCATCAGAGCTCACCCTTCGGCTCCAAAAAATTTTTGCAGGTGACTATTGGGGTCTCCACCTCTCCCTCTCTCACTCTATAACTATATACTAGAACACCATGGAGTTTTGAAACCAAGTCTCTGAAGAAAATAATCTTGTGTCATTTGAAATGAATGAAGTTAAGGAAATTAATGACTCATTTCCAAAAGTGCACCATAAAAAACCATCATATGGAAAAATGTGAAGAATGCATTTCATGTAGAGACCAATTTTAGTCATAGCTATACACAAATAAATGACAAATACATTGTACTTCATTTTGAACCATAAAACCTTGAAACAAACATCTCCAAATAGTCCTCAATGACATACCAAAATCTCAACAAAAGACTCATAACATATAAGACATGCAGAGAAAAATAATCAACACAAGTTCCATAGAAAGTAGTCACTAATGACATTAACAACAATTTGACATCAATGAAAACCAAACCAACTCATGACTTACTTGTCCAACTCAACTTGCTCAATTCTATAAAAATCTCTCCATTTGTCATCAATTGCAACACACTTATGAAAACATATAGATAGATACCTTTGATCATACTTACAACTTTCCAACAACTCTCCCCCTTTGACATCAATAAAAAAGGTCAAAGATGAAAAAAAATCACTTATTCTACTCACCTCTCCCTGAGACATTCAAAATAACTCACAACAATACATAACTACCCCTAACAGGTAGCCAAGATCATTAGTCCAGACATAAAATATGCAGGAAGCTTACTGGACCAATGCACATCCATATGCATTTAGCTCTGATAAGAAGGGGCAGTCACTCCCAATTTTTCTTTTGGATAATCGAAAGTATCCTTATACAGTTCCTTGAGAAAGATGTTAGAAATTTTTTCCTTTATAGGCACATAGTCAAGCTTCACCTCATTTTTCAAAATCTTTTCTCTCAAAAAGTGACATCAGATGGAAATATGTTTTTCCTTGAATGTAGTATCAGATTCTTTGAACTATTTATAGCA
Source organism: Chamaecyparis obtusa (assembly GCA_027943335.1). NCBI lineage: Eukaryota > Viridiplantae > Streptophyta > Pinopsida > Cupressales > Cupressaceae > Chamaecyparis > Chamaecyparis obtusa. The sequence continues at coordinate 180,235 of BSBK01002853.1, forward strand.
CTAGTATTGTCGCACATAATAGAAATAGGTTCTTCAAACATTATTTTGATGTCCTTCAAATTTTATTTCATTCACATTATATGTGTGGAACATGAAGCAACAATAATGTATTCAACTTTAGCAGTACATAGAGACACAAAATCATCCTTTTTACTTGACCAAGCAACCAATCTAGGTCAAAGAAAGAACGTGCCTCCACTGGTACTCTTCCTTTCATGAAAAATCCAATTCAATTACCATTTTTATAATCCATCAATGTAAAGTCTGATTTTTTGGGGTACCATAGTCCAAAATCTGCAATCCCTTTCAAATATCTAAAAATTATATTTAAAAATGCAACATGAGATTCTTTGGGATCTCACTGAAATACGACTATAAGACAAACACCATGCATGATATCTAGTCTAGTAGATATCAAATATAACATCCTTCCAATCATTAATCTGTATTTTTGTTCATCGACCTTAGGAGATTCACCATCTTTTCTCAATTTACAACTAGTAACCATAGGTGTGAATACCACTTCAGCATTTTCCATTCTAAAATTTTTGTCATTTCCTTCACATACTTTGATTGTGAAATGAAGATACCTTCACTTTTTTTATTAACTTGTAAGCCCAAAAGAAGTTCATTTCCCCAATCATGGACATTTCAAATTCTTTTTGCATTCCCTTGGCAAATTTCTTGCACATACCATCATTGCCTCCAAAGATGATATCATAAACATAAACGACTACAATCAAGATATTATTTGATTCATATTTAAAGTAGATATTACTATCATCAATAACTTTTTGAAATCCTTTCCTCAGTAAATACTTGTAAAGTCTTGCATACCAAGATTTGGGATCTTGCTTCAGTCCATACAATGCCTATTTCAATCTACAAACATTGTTTGGATCTTCAGACAACTTGAAGCCTTTCTGTTGTTCTATGTACACATCTTTTAGTTCTCCTTTCAAAAATGAAAATTTCACATTCATCTGATATACTTTGAAGTCTTTATGTGTTGCTAAAGCTAAAACATTATGATAGCTTCCATTCTTGCCAGCATAAGTCTCCTCAAAATCAATTCTCTCCACGTTTGTGTATCCCTTGTATACAATTCTTGTTGTATTCCTTACAATGTTACCAACTTCATCCAATTTGTTTTGGTTTACCCATTTTGTTCCAGTTACATTCTTATTTGTTGGTCTTGGGAAAAATTCCAAAGTCATGTTCTTCTCCTTCTAATCTAACTATTCTTTTATAGCCTTTATCCAATTTTGATCACTGTAGGCTTGTTTTATAGTCTTCGGTTCAACTTCTAAAATTAAGCACATGTTAACTTATTTTTTTGCAACTTTTCTTCTTGTCAATACTCCTTTGTTTTTATCTCCAATTATTTTATTTTCTGAATGATTCCTCTGTACATATCTGAGATTTTTAAGAGCATTTTTCGAAGCAACCTCCAAATGGATTGCTAAATGCTGCTTATTTCATTACATCAACATTTGGGTCAAACTCGCCTTTCAAATTTAATAATGTAGGTCAGATTTCAAATGTACACATAATGCATCCCTCATTGCAACGGACAAGCACTTTTTAATTGGTTAGGCAACCTTCAATGATTTGTCAAATTTTGAAAGATTCCAATAAGAACATTTTTGCATCTTTACATTTTTAATGAAACTAAATCTTATAGGGCATTTTTATAAGATAATGAAATCATTGAAAGTTGACACCACCTCTTAAAATTTTTGATGAGTTGGTTAGACGCTTCACCCAACATTATTCATACAACATCCAACAACCTATCACCATGATAGATCTTAGTGCTCTAAAGCAAAATCAAGGTGAGCCATTTGCCACTTACTTACAACATTGGAGGTCATTATACTCTCGATATCCTCCACCAGTTAAGCCTGATTGGTGGAGAGAAGATCATTTCTACCATTATCACAGGAATAAGGGACATAAGACGGATAATTATTTTAAGCTTAAAGATGCCATTCAAGATCTTATTGATGGAGGCACAATGCTCACAAATGGCTTAGTTAAAAATTTTGATCACAAAGCTTTCAAGACTCCTCTACCTGAGTATGAGAAAGCAGAATCCTCTCAAGCAAATAAGAAGAATCATGATGCAAAGATCAACTATACATATACTCCTGATTCACCTGTGATCAATATGATAGAGCCCGTTGAAAATGTTCTTATGGTGAGATCTCAAGATGATAATAATGCTAATCACGATATGCCAAAATTGGTCTTGCAAACACTGAGTGGTTCGTCTTCCCGAAGTGAGACACTAAATGCTGTTACTAGGAGGCAAGCCAAAATTGTCCTTAAAACCGTGCATGATCCCAAGCAAGCTTCTTCTTCCAAACAAGCGGTTCCTTCAATTTTGTCTAGCTATGACCTTGTGCACCAATTACAATGAACACCCACTCAGATATCCATTTTTGAGTTGCTTGAGCTATCCCCTTTGCATAAAGAGATCCTTGAGAAAGCTCTTTGTACAACAAATGTTCCCAATGATATTGATCTAGATTGATTCCAGGCTATGGTCAATCACATTGCGTCTCCACACTACCTATCTTTTTTTACAGAAGATGACACATCTCTTAGTCACCCTCATAATCTAGCTTTACATATTGAAGTTCTCGTCTACCATACCCGAGTCTGCCGAGTCCTAATAGACAATGGTGCTGGGTTAAATATTATTTCTTTCCATGTGGTACAACAGTTAGGATTGTCTGAATTGGTTGTGGATCCTAGGTGAAAGATTACCATAAAAGCATATGATGAAGTGGAAAGATCTTCCAAAGGTCTTGTTGTGCTACCTGTCAGAGTGGGCCCTGTCATGAAAGATATTGTTTTCCAAGTGTTGGACATCCCACTCGCATATAACATTCTTCTGGGTCGACCTTGGATCCATGAAATGCAAGCTGTCCCTTCCACTTATCATCAGTGTGTCAAGTTTCCACATAATGAAGCTGAGATTGTGATTCCTGGGGACAATGCCATCGCTATCAATACTTTAATTGCTGCCGAGAGGTTTGTTCCTCACAACAAACCCTCTCATGATCATAATGCATCCCTCATTGCTATTGAACAAAAATTTGACAAATCATTGAAGGTTGCCTTGAAAAATTGGTCAAATAAAAATAAAATTCTTATTCAAAAAAATCATTATAAGTTCAATGAAGCAACCTCTAAATCATTGACAAATCAAAGATAGAATGCAACCTGCTGTAATGAAACTAAAATGCAAGAATGTTCATAAGAAAAGGCATGAACATCCTTGCATCTATGAACATTCAAAATCTTTAGCTTATCTTATAAACATTCAACCTGCTGTAATGAAACTAAAATGCAAGAATGGAACTAAGATAGAATGTAAATGTAAAAGCTAAGAATGTTCCAAATCTCCAAAGCTCCAAAGTTACTTAGAAAATCTACAGCATAACATTAGTATTCAAAAGATGGATCCTAGAATGAGAAGAGAGCTCTTCTTTTATAGGAAATGAGAAAGAATGGACCATGGAGATTAAGAGGCAAAAGATTTAATCAATGGTGGAGCTTGAAAGAGGAGCAATCCATGTGCACAAGTATCCTCCAATGGGAAAATAAGAGTTGACTTTTGTGTCCATATGAGAGAAAAAGTGCTTTTTCCCTTTTTATAAAATAAGAATAATGCTTTATTTGTGCAACTTAGGATAAGAGGAAAAGGTGGGGGCTTTTTTATTTAATAAAAGGGGAGGGAATTCCTTTTGATTAAATAAAGACTTAGGATAAGATGGTTAGCCTATAGAATAAAATCAAATAAATGATAGAACTAGGATTTGATCAAGAAATAAGCAACTGATGATTTAGCAAATAATGCTAGCAAGGGGCTAATAGTCTAGATACCATCATTGCCTCCAAAGATTAGCCCTAGTTTTAAGAGGCGGTGTCAACTTTGGAGTCAATAGAGATCTGACTTTGGAAAAATATTTAAAGTCAAATCTAACCAAATGATTGCAAAAATTTGAATGCTAGGTTGTTGGTTCACAAATTGATTATTGTAAGATGCTTTTGTACACACTAAGATGTGCACTTCTCTAAGTCTTTGCTTTCAAGGGAATCCATGAATGGGAATCCTTGAAAATAGACCTAGAGAAGTGCACATCTTAGTGTGTACATTTTTGGCGTCCACCATGGGGTAGAACATTATTGTTTTGTCCTTCTTTTTCTACATTTCCATTAATTTTTCATCATATTTTAGCATTAGTTTCGACTCTCTGTTCTTTTTGTCTTAGATTATCATGCGAAAGTTTGCCAGTGTCATGAGATAGTTCACTATATAGCAGTGTGATACTTTATCAGTTAAAGTATCGCACACCTTGCAACATTCTGTCGCACTATAGTTTTGTACTCTATTGCTCCCAGGTAATGCAAACTATCGCACAGAAAGATAATATCACCCTAGTATACTGCAAAGTATCACGTGATTCTTCTGGCAACATAAATATTGCATAGACCTAGAAGTGATTGTTTTTAGCTCTTTTTTTTATCTTGCAAGTTTTGGGCTCTTTTTTTTACCTGAAAAATTGGCACCCATTTTTGAGAAATTTTCGCATACGGTATCAAAAATTTAAGTGTGATTTATTGTTGGAAAGCTCTTTCCGAGCTTGATCCAACCATGTTGGTTTCATTTTCAAATTTTTCCATTTGATAAGCTATTTTACTTGTAGATTATCTGATTTTTGATGTGCTAACCATTGTGGAGCTAACAAGTTGTGCTTGTAGGTGCTCTCATTGCTTGAAATATTTTTCCAAAAGAACGCATGTCAAAGCTTCAAAGGCAAAAGGGCTACTAATTGTCTTTTGCAGGGCTGCCCAATGCTTAAAAACAACCAATTGCTTATTTATTTACTTTTCTTTTAAGTGCGGCATATACTAGTTGTCTCATTTCTTAGGCACTTAAGATCTTGTTGTAGGAGTCTTTTGGTGGCAGGAAATTATGCTCTTCACCCTTGCGGTGAACCAGAAATCTTGACCCACTTTTAGACTTTGAAAACATGAGGGTAATTGAACTCTTTGTTTGATGTGTTTGGGGGAGATTCTTGAGCTAGGAGATTATGCTCTTCACCCTTGAGGTGAACCAGAAATCCTGACTCTCAAAATTCAATCTACTCTTTGTTTAGCATTAGGATCCTTTAGCGGGCCTGGTCTTGAGCAATCAAGAGGAACGACCCAAGTGGGGACAAGCTAATACCGAGCTATTCCAACCCACTATAATCTCGAGGCTATCAAGGAAACAAAACCTTGGTAGATGTAGTGCTTGTCTTTGCTTGATGTGAGTACTTATGGGATTGTGACCATGAGGAAAGTGTTGAGCAAGAATGCTTAAGGTACTCTTGTGGCCGCGAGGTCCCAGTCCTTTTTGAGGAGCAAGAGGGGTACTACGAACGAAAGCCCTTACTAAGAACCATAGGTAGAGGCCACCCTATTTTGCCGCTTAGGTTCTTGGTGCAAGGATTGATCCAAGTGGAATAACCCGGATCACCCCAAGATTACTCACCATCTGTGTTCCTTTGGTTGTGTCATTGGCACTTCCACGACAAAGCCAATATCTATTATGGGAAACCAATTTGTGTGAGGCAATGGGACATCAAGTGTGGGCCAAGTTGTTAAGTATTGAGCCTTTGTCCTTTAGGCTAGTAAGTTCTTGAAGTGTTCTCGTTGTGATCTACTTGTGTAAACGTTCTCAAACATCAAACATCATGATAGCATTCATAGGATTTTTCACTTTGATATCACAATTGCTTGTCTTGGCAAGGTTGCTTTCGCCCTTGTGCAAGTGTTTTATGACATGTTTGATCACATACTATTTGCAAACTTGTCTGATTACTACTAGTACTGTGTTTGGAGTTGAAAAATTGAACCATCAAACTGAAACGTTGACCGAATAGCCTTCAAAATTGAGTTTTTTTTATGTTCACTGGTCAAGAGTCGTACAATACTAGAAAACCATCGCACACCCTTTTGATAAATATCGTGTGATATTTCATCCCTAGTATTATATCACCTGCATACTGTAAACTCTGTCGCACTACCTGCCTAATAACTGTCGCACTGCTTCCTGTGAAATATCGTACTGTAATATTCTATCATACTGTTTGCTTAGTAACTATCGCACAAAACCTTTTTGCTATCTTTTTGCTGTTGCAATCTAGAGTTGGTAATCTTGAACTTTAACCAGTCATAGAGTGTCTTTTCCTATTCTTATCTGAAGTTGGCTTGTTGTCTGCATGCTTAGGTTTGTTCTAGACTGAAAAAAAAAAGAGCTAAAACTATTGGGTTTGAGTCTAACAAATGCTACTCTTGATCACTTGTCACACCACGGTTACCTCTATAGCTACTTGCTAATTGAGCTTCTTGCTCAACTCTTGGCTTGAGTCAATTGATTGCTGTAAGTTCTTGAGCACTTTTGACCAGTCATCTCTATTGTTCTACTTTGACAAGTGATCTTCATTAGCTTTGCTTATCTCAATATCCGAAAAACTTTATCTCATTCTATTAGTCAACCAACAATTCTTTTCTTGCCCGTTACAACTCAGTCTCAATTTGAGCAGGAGAGTCATCCTCCATTCAATTATATGCAGTTACGCTCTCCTACAAGATGCTCATGAGCGCCAATTAGCAATGATAGTTCCAGTCCTAACCAATCTGAGGATTCTAAAGTCACCCCATGGTACAAAGAGGGCTTCCTTTTTTCCGCATTCAAGACCTCCAAAAGCACAAATAATGTCTCACTCACTCTGATTGAACAAGAAAAGTTCTGTCGTTTGCAAGAACATTTTGAGCATAAGGACAACCAAGCGCATTTAGACAAAATGGATGCTGCTAGATGCATGGCTATGAAAGGGATGTCTCAAGAACAACCTGAGATTAGTGGCTACAAATATAGACCCCCTCCTTTTGGTACTTTGGGTAACTATGGCAACAACACACCACCAAGATCTCCTCCAAGATAGAATTTTGCTGCTCCTTCTCCACCTCCTAGACCTCCTCCCTCTTAACATGAGGAAGAAGTCAATGATGAGTTTTCTAGTGAAGAAATTATGAGATTTGAACAAGATGAAGCCTCCCAACGTATGATGCTTAAAATTTTAGAGAGAAATGGAGATCAATACTTTCAATACATGACTTCTAGGGGATACAAGCTCCCTCTTGGCTCTGATGTACGCTAAATTGTTCAAGAAAGAGTACCAACTGAATTGGAAATCCTTAGAGATGAGTTGCAATGAACAAATCAATGTCTTGCTCAACTTGCAATAGAAAAGGAACCTCCAAAGGTTTCTTTCTTAGAATCTATTTGTGCTCTTCCTTTTGATAGAAGTCTATACATGGTCCCATTTCCTAGGGATATTGAGGTTCCCAAATATGACAAGTATGATGGAAATGGTGATCCCCATGACCATGTGCATCACTTTTACGCTCTTAGCATGGACTTCCTTCATGAAGACACATTTCTTCTACGATTGTTCCCTAGAAGTTTAAGAGGACAAGCTCTCAAATGGTTTGCAAAGTTGACACCACCTCTTAAGAATTTTGATGAGTTGGTTAGGCGCTTCACCTAGCATTATTCATACAACATCCAACAGCCTATCACCATGATAGATCTCAGTGCTCTAAAGAAAAATCAAGGTGAGCCATTTTCCACTTACTTACAACATTGGAGGTCATTGTATTCTCGATATCCTTAACAGCGAGACGAAAGAGAAAAGATTGACATTTTCGTCAATACTCTTGTGCCAGAACTGTATTATGATCTAAGGAAACAATTGTTCTCCTCTTTCAATGACATGGTTGAAAGTACATATCAGATTGAAGATGTGACCATAAGAAAGGGGGATATTGTTATTAATAAAGATACTCAAGGCAATGGAAAAGACAAGAACAAACCTTGGAATAGAAACAAGTATGTTGTTAATGATGGGGTTGTGGATGTCCCAAAAGCTAAAGGACCTACTTTCAACCTCTCTAATGCTATCTACGTAGCAAAACAACAAGCTGCCAATGCTCACAATTCTCCTAAGCCTCAGAATGTAGACAAACCTAAGAAGTAGTACCAACAACGAGTCTACACCAAGTTGGCTGAACCATACGATGTGATTCTTAAGACTTTGGTTGCCAAAAAACATCTTATGCTTCCTAAATTTGATCATCCCTATGCTCCACTAGTTAAGCCTGATTGGTGGAGAGAAGATCATTACTACCACTATCACAGAAGTAAGGGACACAAGACGAACAATTGTTTCAAGCTTAAAGATGATATTCAAGATCTCATTGATGATGACATAATTCTCATAGATGGCTTAGTTAAAATTTTTGATCACACAACTTTCAAAGACCCTCTACCTAAGCATGACAAGGGGGAATCTTCTCAAACAAATAAGAAGAATCATGATGCAAAGATCAACTATACATATGCTAGTGATGCACTTGTGATCAACATGGTAGAGCTCGTCGAGAGTGTTCTTATGATGAGATCTCAAGATGATAATGACAATCATGGTAAGCCAAAGTTGGTCTTGCAAACATTGGATGGTTCATCCTCTCGAAGTGAGACATTGAATGCTGTGACTAAGGGGCAAGCCAAAATTATCCTTAAAACTGCACCCAATCCCAAGCAAACCTTGTCTTCCAAACAAGCGGCTCCTTCAACCACCTCTAGCCATGATCTTGTACACCACTTGCAACAGACACCAGCCCAAATATCTATTTTTGAGTTGCTTCAGTTATCCCCTTCGCACAGAGAAATCCTTGAAGAAGCTCTACATATAGCACGTGTCCCTAATGACATTGATCTGGATTAGTTCTAGGCTATGGTCAACCATATCTCATCTCCCCACTATCTCTCCTTCTCTGAAGAAGATGACGTATTTCTTAGTCACCCCCATAATCTTGCTCTACACATCAAAGTTCAAGTCTACCACACCCGAGTTCACCGAGTCCTGATAGACAATGGTGCAGGGTTAAATATTGTTTCTTTTCATGTGGTGCAATAGTTGGGATTGTCAGAATTTGTTGTAGATCCTAAGAAGAAGATTACTATAAAAGCTTACGATGAAGTGGAAAGATCTTCCAAAGGTCTTGTCATGCTGCCTGTCTGAGTGGGCCCTGTCATGAAAGATATTCAGTTCCAAGTATTGGACATCCCACTTGCATATAAAATTCTTCTGGGTCATCCTTGGATCTATGACATGCAAGCTGTCCCTTCCACTTATTATCAGTGCATCAAATTTCCATACAATGGCACTAAAGTTGTGATTCTTTGAGACCATACTATTGCTATCAATACTCTTGCTGCTGCTGAGACATTTGTTCCTCACAATAAACCTTCTGATGATCCTAGTGCATCCCTGATTGAGGCTAAACAAACATTAAAGATGATGAGTATTGGTATGGGAGAATACACACTGGATTCCCTTGCTGCTCTACCTACTTCTTCTAGATCATATGGTAGACCTTCTAACAAGATGAAGCCTTCCACTTCTGCTATGACAATCTTTGATACCTTTGTTCCTTCATCTGTTCCTCTAGAAGTAGAAAGAGAAGAACAAGCTATTCGAGAGTGGATCTATAGAGAAGAAGAGGATAGTATGATAATTGCTACTCCTATTTCCCCTAAGCACTATGGTAAAGGCTATAAATTTTTGCAGCAAATGGGCTATCAAGGTCAAGGACCTATAAATGATAATGGGCATGCCCTAGTTGAGCCTTTAAGTCATACCAATGGTAGACCCTCTAAGGATACAACAGGTCTCAGATATGGTGCTGAGGATGACCTCCTTGACTATTCTACAAATGCTCCCATAATCAGTGATTCAGACACAGATAAAGATGAGTCACCACTACACACTATGGCTCAAATGGGAGATGATCTTCCTTCTACTTCACTCCTTTGGGAAGGAGAATGTATGCCTAACAATGATTCAACTGAAGCTTCTATATCTAGAGATAATGAATTTGATCCCAGAGCTAGACAACGTAGAAATATTGAGTAGTTACTAGAAAGAGCAGATCTCACAAACAATGACACAAGTGCCTCTACTTCTAGATGTCCTAAACCTTCTTGGTGCAAACATCCCAATAGAAGTTCAACAATAGATTCCAATGAATATGAATGGGATACCCTCTCAGATGGATCTTCCATAGTAGATATGGACATTGATGCAATTCATACGTATAGTGCCCAACCCGACGTAGTTTATGAGTCTCACATAGGGTCTGACGAGTTTGTTCCATGTGTTGCTTTAGTGGACCACGCTAGTCCTTATATGACAAATCTAGATCTTGACATTTTTGGAGCTGACCTTATAGGCTCAACTTCTCTCGTCACCAGAGATGACATCCCTCACATAAATGCTCTTTCACCTGTCACTCTACTCTCCTTCATACATTCAGATTTCATATCCATTGAACCTACTATCTCTTCCACTAGCAAACTCGCAACAAACATGCTGGAATCAGATATTAAGTATCTCTATCATACAATCAAGAGAAAAAAACAATGGTCGGATGGTGAAAACCACATTGTGGCGGTATCCAAACCTAAAAAGATTACAAATCAAGAACAATTTGCCACATTCTTTCTAGAGAAAATGATTCCAAGGGTAAAACCTGTGAAGCAAAAGCTCATAAAGATGCCTCCCCATATGGCATTTTTGGTTAAGGTTGATATTGAGAAGCACAAATATGAGAACAAGGTGGCTGATGTCATGACTACTTTGGCATCCATTCTACAAATGGAAGAACAAGAATCATACTTTGCATTCCTGGTGGAAGAGTTGCCTTATCTTGCCTACACTTCCCCTGCGGATTCGTCCCCCTATGCCACTATCTTTTCATATCTACTAGATCAAATTATTCCTGAATATCTACCATGCACCGAGGACCACCAACTCCTTTTCCATGTCTCACACTTTACCCTCATCTCTGGTGACTTGTATAGGAAGGGTCTCGACGAAACTCTCCTTAGGTGTCTAGAAATAGAGGAGTCAAAAAAGGCATTAGCTGAAGTTCACGATGGCATATGTGGGTCTCACTCTAATGGTCTTGCGCTAGCTTAGAAATTGCTTAGGGCTGGCTACTATTGGCCTACTATGAAAGCTAATGCTATTCGATATGCCAAGTCCTGCAAAAAATGTCAACTACATGGGAATATCATTCATGCTCCTGGACGTGAGCTCATTCCCTTTGTTACCTATTGTCCATTTCAGCAATGGGCCTTTGACTTGGTAGGCAAGATCCATCCTAGTTCTTCGAGTGGGCATAAGTTCATTATTACAGCTACTAAATATTTTACCAAATGGGTTGAAGCTGTCCCACTGTCCGTGGCTACAGGAAAACATGTTGCCCTATTTATTTTGAATCACATCATTTTCCGCTATGGTATTCCCTCCTCCATAGTCACAGATAATGGCGGCCAATTTAAGAACAAATACCTGAAGCACTTGTGTAAAAAGTTCAAAATCAAACAACATTGGTCTTCTGTTTACTTCCCTCAAGGGAATGGCCAAGCTGAGGCCTCAAACAAAACATTGCTGAAAATTCTCCACATAACAGTGCACAAATCAGGCAAGGATTGGCATCTACATATCAATCCTATGCTATGGGCTTATAGAACGTCTATCAGCACTCCTACAGGTGCAACACCTTTTTCCTTGGTCTATGGTTCTGAGGCTGTCTTACCATTAGAGGTTGAAATACCTTCACTAAGAGTCTCTCTCCATGGTTTGATTACCGATGAAGACCAAAGGGCCATGAGAGTGCATGAGCTTACCACGTTGGAAGAACGTCACAAGGCCACCTTTGATCACATGCGCACCTATCAGAAGAGAATGTCTACTACTTACAATAAGAAATTTCATCCTAGAGAGTTCCAAGTGGGTGAACTAGTTTGAGCCAAATTGGTTAGGGCCGTATATCATCACTGCAACATTTGGGTCCGGAGCCTATCAACTATCTACACCTGAGGGAGAAGAGCTTACTGAGCCTATTAATGTTCTACATCTAAAAAAGTTATATGCTTAAGGTTCTTGAGCTCTTTTGTACATATTTTTATTGATCCTGAAAAAATCTCAAAAAAAAAAAATCATATATGATGCTGAAAAAATCCTAAAAAGCATAAAATGTCTTTAAAAAAATGAGCATCTTAGTGAAAACCTAGCAATAGGCGCTTTGATGTCTCACCAAAAAAAAATAAAAAAATTAAAAAAAAATAGAAAAAGTGCCTTGGTGAAAACCTGGAAATAGGCGCCTTGGTAGCGAAAATACAAAAAAATTGAAAAAAGTCCTGAAAAAATCTATCAAGTGGTGAAAACCTAGAAACAGGCACTGCTTGAGACCCTTACACCTATGTCTATCAGTCTTGCATGGTGCTCCTTCGCTCCACTTCTTGCTTTGCCTCTCCTAGTTTGGAATTGACCCTTATCTTAGTCTAGGGGGCATCTGTTGTTCTAAAGCTTATCTCGGGTCTCTTTGTGCGTTCGAGTTTCTTGGGCTACTTGGTTCCAACGGTGTTTTTCAACACCACCCCAACTATGTTTTTCAACACTTCCCTAGCGTCAAGTGTTTTTCAACACTTATTAGATGTTTACCTACAGTCCAGAACGATGCGATATTTCCACTGGCAGAAGTGATACTCAAAGATTGACTTTATGACCTACACACACGCACTTAAATCACTTGACTTGTTGAGACTTGTTGGACTTTCTTTCTTTGTGTGTTGTCTACGATGATTTCTTTGATGAGTGTTCTCTCCCTAATAGTTTTTGGTGATGCCGAGCTAGAAGATTGGGGCATGAGGACATGTTTTATCTGCTTTCTGCCTGTGGGTATATTTTGTTGATCTTGGTTGTCATGAGCATTTATGCTTGTTCCACTTGACTCTAGTATTTACAAGGTATTATCTTTGATTGTTTTCGCAAGTGCATGCTTGTAGTCATCTTGACTTTCTTGTGTCTCGATGCGAGCATAATCTTGCTATATCAAACTTAGGGAACCTCACTGCACTAGTCATCTTGACCTATATGTCTTTGATGCCTAGGTGGGATTCCCACATTCCTATATGATATAGATCATATTCAGATCCACATAGTTATACTAGTGTGTATTGTATGGTCTTGCGACGCTACCAATAACACTCGATGATGAATATTAGAGTCTAATAGCTTTGTGACCTTGCAAGTAAACCACTTTTCATAATAGCTTGCATTTTTAGGTTCATGTTAGTTAGTTTTGCATCTTGCATATGGAGAGAGCTCTCCTTTCATCTTTTGTGGACCTGTCGGTCAACTGCGCTCACCTTTCACTTCTTCCCAATCACATCTTTTGCTTCTTGTCTTTCATATCACCTCATTTTCTCTTCATTTTAGGATCGAAACTGAAATCCAAGTTCACCTTGATTGTCAAAATTGCATTTCACCCTCTTCTGTGCAGTTGGCTGACCATTTGAGGCCTGATCCTTTGATCTTCACTGGGGCATCTTCATTTCTTCATCTCCATCTCTCTCACCCTTCTAGTCTTTCATTCATTTAATTCATCTCTCTCTAAGGTCTTGATTGGGGCATATCTTCACTGCTTGATGGTTATCCTATCATCTTTCATCTTCGATTATGATTTCTAGTGATTTGATCACGTTGGTCTTGCTTTTGCCTTCCCTCTACCTGATTTCAATTTTGATCCCGAGGGGGCAGACACATCATATCCTATTGGCTATTCTCTAGAGCATATGCTTGACCATTCCATTTTCTCTGATCGATCTATCTTTGCACTTGACATGTTAGTTCTCGTCTTGAGTTCTGATAATGTCCATCTCTTTCCTAAGTGTTCAGTATTGTCGCTACTAGGCTGACCATGCAGGATTTTCTCTCTCTCTGCACTTCATACTTTGGAGTCAGATCTCTATTGCCTTCTTGGCTGATCTATTCTTTGACGTAATGTGTTCCTAGATCGATCACACATTAGTCAAAGAGGGGCAAATGTAATCATCTAAAAATGGTCATCTAGACTATTAGCCCTTTTCTAGCATTATTTGCTAAAATCATCAATTGCTTATTCTTGATCAAATCCTAGTTCTATCATTTATTTGATTTTATTCTATAGGCTAACCATCTTATCCTAAGTCTTTATTTATTTAAAAGGAATATTTCCTCCCCTTTTATTAAATAAAAAAGCCCCCTTTTCCTCTTATCCTAAGTTGCACAAATAAAACATCATTCCTATTTTATAAAAATGAGAAAAGGCACTTTTTGTCTCATATGAACACAAAAGTCAACTCTTATTTTCCCATTGGAGGATACTTGTGCACATGGATTGCTCCTCTTTCAAGCTCCACCATTGATTAAATCTTTTGCCTCTTAATCTCCATGGTCCATTCTTTCTCATTTCCTATAAAAGAAGAGCTCTCTTCTCATTCTAGGATCCATCTTTTGAATACTAATGTTATGCTGCAGGTTTTCTAGGTGACTTTGGAGCTTTGGAGATTTGAAGCATTCTTAGCTTTTACATTCACATTCTATCTTAGTTCCATTCTTTCATTTTAGTTTCATTATCATGGCATGCATAGTTTAGTTTCCTTTATGATTTAGATTGATTCACATAGTCTAATTAGGAAGATTTTGTAATACTTGCATCTTTCCTTTCCATAGCTTAATTTGCATATTCATCTTAATATAGCTTGCATCTTCATTTCTAGCATTGCATTTCATTCACATTTTGATTCTTGAGGATATTGGCATTCTTGCCCTTGTCTCCATTGAATCTCCCATTGCATGGTTTACTGGCAAGGTCATAGGCTTAAATAGCTTTAGCTGAGAGCACACTTCATTTTCTTGCACTCCATGCCTAGGGAGCTCTAGGTTGATTTTCAAGGATTCCCATTCATGGATTCCCTTGGAAGCAAAGACTTAGAGAAGTGCATACAAATCAGAGAGCGAGGACCAAAAGCCCCTAAAATGAAAAATAGCAACATGGGAAGAGAAATCATCAGCATTTTTTACAATCTCATCCATAGTTTCAGAATCAAGCTTTACTCTAATGGGTTTACATATCGAAACTAGTTGCACAAGAGGAGACCGGGAACCCCCCCTACTAGTAGGGGTAGGGCCATGGATTCCCACTTCATAGGCCACAACATCAGCGTAGGACACTGCTTCACCAGCAGACGCAGGAACAACACCGCCCAAACTGATAGATTTTGCAACACCCAAAGACTCCTGAGAAGAAGACCCAGGCACAGAGCAAGCAAACCCAAGCAACGAGCCTGCAAACGGTGGAAGACTGGCATTAGATCTGGCCTCTACACCTAGACGTTCAAAACCTTGGGCAAGAATCCTTACGGGAATAATAGCAGTAGCGACAGGCATCACGGGAATTTTCCGATTATCAAAATTGTTTCAATTTGGATTGTTACTTGGGTCTATAATTTTATTTTTAAGAAAAATTAATTAAGCCTATAATATATTAATATAATAAGATTTATATAGTTTTGAAAATAGAAGTAAAGGCTCTAAGAAGCCCAAATTATGTCCATGCATACAATATTGTTGACTACAAAAACTAACTTATCCAATTGAAAACTTAATGCTACTAACCTAAGATAGAACCCATAGATTTTACAAAAATGGTTCCAAATACTAATCAAAATGATTAACTAGAGAAGGGATTTTAAATCGCTTGATATAACCTTTAAAAAACCTAAAAAATTAGTTTTGTATATTATGCCATAGGTTCCAAAAATCTCCCTAAGCCATTCGACCAACTGGATATCATCGAAGTCAATTGCAAGACAAAGGAGATTGAAATTCATTTAAATGGCACTACAACCAACATCACATATCCCAAAATGAAGAAGCATCCATACCCAATGTTAAATAGAAACCATCATACTTATCTACCATAACCACTACTGACTAATCATACAAAATTGGAAGATAAGGTTTATTCTTCCATTCTAGAAATAGGAGACTAATTTCTACCAATCTGAACAACAAAATCTTATGAATTCACAGTATCAATATCAAAATGTCAACCTAGGAACCATCATTCTTCCATTTTGATAGGGAAGGCATCCCCTTCACCTTCTATAATCTCCTTATTTTTCCCAAATCCAAATTCAAGTACACCCTCTGTATCCTAGATCACATCTACATTCAAATCTAGCACTTGAAGAACATAGTCTTGAACATGCACATCTTCACGAGAAGCTTCAGGATCATGCAAAACCCATCCCATTGGAATGTGATCATATCTATGTTGAAACAAAAGCACAAAGAGAGCACTCATTTTTACCCTAATCTGATTCACTAGTTGTGAACCCAACATTTATCTTTGTCTACGAAGAGCGTTTGTAATGAACTTGAAGTCCCTAGTCTCCAAAGCCAATTTTATGTTATCATATACATAGATGATAGTAGACATATTTTGTAGGGAATTTATTGAGAAAAGACCCCCATCAAAAGCATCCCATGTCCATAAATTATAACTTTGACCAACTCAGAGTTAATTCTTTGGGTGAATGACCCCCAGACGCACATATTTTTCAACCAGGTCTTCAACATCATTTAAATATTGCAACAAATCAACAACATTGGAAAGAAAAATTGATAGCAATTGGATTTTAAGAATGATTCTTCTAGTCATTGGGGAAATAACTTCCTCCCCAATAATGCAATGAACATACCTTTTGCATATGATGCATTAAGTGTTGAAGACAGAGGATAGATCTCCATCTATTATTTTCTCTTCAAATGGTGTTTCCCCCTCTATTTTTGGCAATGAAATTATGAAATTGAATGACCTATACTCCATCTTTCTCCTTTCACAGACTTGATACCCAAGGCACTCTCTATATTTTGTTTGATTAACTTCAAAGGAAGAAGTGCTTATTGTGATTGAACTAAATCACACTAAAATAAATGCAGTAGTTGCCTCTATACAATCAATCTTATCACTTGTTCGACAACCACCAAAATGTGGAGAGGAAAGAGAAGTTCCCCAAATTAGACATTGGTAATCATATGATATGTGCAAGCTACAAATGAAATCTAGACTCAACTAATTTTGGTACTGATCTTTCTTGCGATCCTATCCGTACTTGAAATTATTAATTGATCATCCTAGCCTTTGATTATTAAAGCAACTTATGAGTTCATTTGTACTATACCTAGTATTGTATTATATGAAAATCTTTCCAAGTGTAGTGAGGCTTTTGATGACATCATTTCCCAATACTTACACGCATTTTCCAACATGCAAAACATGCAAAAAAATTGATGAGGTGTACATCCCTTAATTATTTGTATTTTGAAAAGACAACTAACATCATTCAAAATCAATTTCTCTTAAATGCACTTAATGTTATGCACAATCACATTCAAATGCAACCCATATAGGACTCAACCTTGGTTAGTAACTTCACCATGAAAGAGTGGAAGGTGATTTGTAATATCCATCTACCTTGTCATCTTGAACCCCAACATTAACTACCAAATGATTATGTTGATTGGCATTATTATGGTTACCACTAGCATATTTCATTAACGAAACCAAAATGAAGGACATATATTTTGAATTTAAAATTACTTTCCCATTTTGTACTCTTCAAATTGAAAGAATGCAACAAACACCCTTATTCTTTTCATTTTGGAGTTTGCACTGTATCAATTGACTCAAGGCTACATGTTCTTGAGTAACAATAAGAGTTAATTGAGATATATCTCTCCAATTGGACTTATCCCAAACTAGTAATTCCATCACCTCCCGTATCGACTAGACAATATGCAATTCTATTTCCTTCCCTGTAGGTATGTGTTAACACAAACTACTCAAATGAATCCAACATCTCCCATACCTGGAGAAAAATATATTTAATTTTCCAATTAAAGGAAGTCCTATTTTTGCAGGCATCAATTATTACCATAGAGTCACCTTCAACATGTATTTTTCTTACATTCATTCTCTTAGCTATCATTAAACCTTGTAGTAAAGTATTTTCTTCAACAATATTATTAGTACCATTTTGAAGTTGATTCGAACTAACAACCAATAATTACCCTTTATTATTCCTAATGCACACTCTTGTCCCTGATGCACTTGGATTCCCCCTTGATACCCCATTGAAATTCATCTTAACAAAAGGATGCTCTGGTGGGTGTCATTTAGTTTGAGATCTATCAACTTTGACCCTCAAAGAATTCACATGACCACCTTTAGAAGGCATTGAAATTTCAGGCCAATGCTTCAAAATATAACTATACCAAGATGTGGATGTGGATGCACAACCAATATGCGCATACAAATATGAAGTAACACACTCTAAGATGGAGCTTTCAATTATGTCTTTAACTCTATCCACTACCGAGGCCTCCTTTCTGAAAATCTATTTATTCCTTTACCACCATATTGCCCATAAAATCATAGCAGGAGAAACTACCCACATACATGACAAAATTGCTTTATTGTACAATTTAGGCCAACATTGAAATGAATCCCAAAAAGTATTTGGTATGGGCATACTTAAGTTCAATTTCATCATAACATGATTCCAACATTCTTGAGCATACTCACATTGAAAAAAAAGATGATCTAGTGTTTCCAATTGTGTCCCAAACCAAACACTCATGAATGGTTGTGCTATTTGCAACCTTAATAATCTATCACTTGTAAAAATTCTTTTTTTGGGAGCTAACCATGCAAAACTACCCACTTTTGGTAGTGTTATATTGTTCCAATAGAATGAGATCTGTTTTCTTTGTAGCTTGGTTTTGTATTTTTTGTAAAGCTCTATAACCTTGCCTAACTTATAATACTCCATCTTTGGATGGAGCCCAAATCACTACATCTGGCATATTGTCAATGTAGACAATTCTTTGATCCATACATAATTTATAAGCTGATTTGGCATCTTGACCAATGCCTGCATAAGTCACCTCTTTCCATTTGACTCTACTTGTTATTGGATCACATTTACCAATATAGTCAATGACCCTTGTCCCCCATTCATTAGATAAAGTTGTCATCACTGGAATGAGATGGTGTTGATCACTAAGAGGTGGAGACCTGTAATGCCCCGCCAGGCAACCCAGGAGAATTTAACCTAATATAAGTCACTATGTTTACAAAATAATTTTTTTCTTAAGAGTTTACAAATAATGATGATAACAATGTGGAAGCAATACAACCATGAGATATAAACAAGTAAAGATACACAACTCAATTACAATTAACAATCCTCGAGGGTCCCATGACGTAGAATTACATATAACAAAATAAATATTCAGATTAAGAATAATTATAATTAACTTATATGAATAACAAGTACATCTAATACCATAAGGTATACATAATGATACAACATCCTCTACACAAGTCGTAGGGTATGTCACAATAATTGAATACAAAATATAATATAATATTTGCAACTGTGAAGCATTGATACAAGATATAATCTTGAACATCAAAAGATAAGAGCGAACAAGCCTCCAATTAAGAATAAGAAGAAGGTAACGGGTACAAATATCCTCCAACACTGCTACAGAATCGTCAAAATCTCAAATGGTAAAAGATAACACTACCACCCAACCTCGTGGAACCAAAGGTCCACTCCCATCGTGTTGAGGAGATAACAACAAACCCCACTCAGATAACAAACTCAATCAAAGATAACTAAGAAAAGGTCCTGAAGTCTTTCTAACTCAAAGGTACCACCAACTAAAACTAAATAAACATCAAATAACCAAAACACCAAATAATACAAAATAAACCACCGGGTAATAATGGACAACAAGGACACACCACCAAAGGTAAATGCAAAAACTATGGAGGAGACTTAGGCTACATACTATGGGAGTGTCATCACATGGACAACTACTTGAGTTACCCTGGACTGGTCTCTCTAGACCTTGGACCCTCAAGCGTTTATTAGGTTGAGTTACCCTGGACTGGCCACTTTGGACCCTTGACCCTCAACATGACCCATGTAGAACCATAATACCCTCTCATGAAGATGAGGAATTCTAATCATACCTTCTCTCTAGGTATCATCTCATTCCCAATCTTTGCATATACAAGCACTCAAGGCATGGGTGAGACACCAATGATCAATCTTGTATTTAATGTTGTCCCCAAGTTTTATTATTAGGTTATCTCTTATTAAACAACTTACGATAGGTTATCATGGCACTAGGCCTCATTAGAGGACTTAATAGTCACATCATTGGGGGTGTTATAGTTTTCAAACCTAAGACTCTCAGGGACGCGGTCATTAAGGCCATATCGATTGAGGGGAACTTGGCTAGAGGTCATGGTGGTCAGGTTAGTATTCAGTCTGGGGGTTCTTCTTTTGGGCCTAAGGGAAATCAGACTCAGGGTGCAGAGAACTCTAAGAACAAAACAAGAAGTTCTTCCATGGTAATAGTAGTGGTTCTCAATCAGGGAACTATTGCAAGTGGTAGCGTATTATGTGCAATCGGCATGATCAACAAGCTCAGAGTTCTCATCAGGTTTTTAGTGGAGGTAGTTTCCAACAGTCTAGTGTACCTTCAGCTAGGAGAGGTGGTAGTAGAGGCGGTTGTTATTTTTGTGGGCAGCATGGCCACATTGTTGTCAATTGTCCTAATCGATCAGCATAGTTTTCAGGACAGAAGCCTGCAGCCTCTAAACCTATAGTTGGGATGTTGGTAGGTCCCACAAAGTGTTTGCAACAAGGAATGATCTGCAGGGCTCATTCCATGGATCAGGAAAGGGTCCAATGGGACCCACACGTTGATTCTTTTATGACTTAATGGGGCGCATCGAGTATCAAGATTTATATCTCTATTTGTTGTAGTCTTCCAGGTGTAAGCCTAATTTTAGCGGAGGTGGATGTAATGCCCCTCCCATAGGTTGCCTATTCCAATATTTTGTCCAAAAATTTGCTAGTTGTCCATCATGAATTTTCCAAGTAATGTATCTAGCAATCAAATTCCTTGACATCATCATAAAATTCCAAACTGTTGATCCATCTAGAAGATTTTAGATTGTTAAAATTATCAAAGGATTTTGTGAATATAAGCACTTAGCTTGCATAATTTGGTACCATAGAGTGGTTGATTTTGTATACATGTGCAAAAATAAATTTCCTCTAAGAGCTTTATTTCTCTTGTCTATCAAATGCCTATCAATTCCACCTGATTCTTTTTCATCTGCCATATTTTTTAGTGAGATAAGAGGTAATTTTTTCACATTTGGTAAGTTTCCTTTCCATAAAAAGTTCTTGATAATCTTTTCAATTTTTACAATGACTAAGTTTGGTGCTTTCAAGACTACAATATAATAATTTGGAATTGCATTTAGCACTGATTTTATAAGTAATAATATCTCTGAAAAAAGGATAGCCATCTAGCCTTCCATGTGGTGACACAGGGGTGTAACCTATTAATGACAAAATTCCAAAAGAATCTTTATTTGCCGCCATAAAAATAGAATACTGAGATAAGTACGTAGCAACTCTCCTTGTTGAAATTCCAAGGTTTGGATGATCTTACGTCTTAAAGATTGTTTAGTATTGAAGACATACACAATTGATCTCTTCTCATTGATTTTATGCTCTAACATCGAAGTATACATCTCAAGGATCTTTTTCATTTCCTTAGCTACTATGAGATTAGCTTTCCCAATTAGCATCATATCATCAGTAAAAAGAGTGTGAGTTATGGTTAAACTAGAATTTGGAATATCAATGCCTTGCCATAATCCCAATTAGCTTCTCTAAGTGATGCATCTGCTAAGAGCCTCTGCATTGATAATAAAAAAGAAAGGAGAAAGAGTGTCTCCTTGACAAACTCCTTATGTTGAGTTAAAGAAGCTTTGAGGGGAGCCATTGATAATGATTGAAAAAAGCCCCAGATAGACATGATATAATCCATTTACACCATTTATCTGAGAATCCAAACTTCTTAAGAACTTTCAAAAGAAAAGGCCATCGAACTCTATCATAAGCTTTCATCATATCCAACTTCGCTATAAATGATGTACTAGATTTTTTATTGAATGAAGAACTTCATGAGAAATTAGGGCTTCGTCCACCATTTCTCTTCCTGGAACAAAACCTCCTTGTTGAGGAGATATGATAAATGGAATCAGATGTTGCAATCTCAAGTAAATAGCCTAACTAATTATCTTATATATAGTGTTACACAAGGAAATTGGTCTGAATTCTGCAAATGTCTTTGGCTCCTTAATTTTTGAAATAATAGCTATATTGGTAACATTAAACATTTTCATCATTGTGCCACTCCTTGATTCTTCTAATACAATTAATAGATCATTCCCTAAAAATTCCCAACATTGATAGAAGAACAATGTTGTGAAGCCATCCAACCCAAGTGACTTATCAGAGCGAAGATATAAATAACCTTGTGAATCTCCTCTAGACATAACGGTCTCATTAAGTTTTCATTATCCTGATGGTAGATTAGAGTAGGAAGACTTCACAGGATGTCATCTTTATTCGGATGAGGTTGTATATAATTGTTATGTGCTGGTGCTAACAAGTCCTTAAAAATCTAACATCTTCCTCCTGTATATCTGATGCTTTTGTGAGAAGCTCTCCAATAACAACATGCTGAATAAAAAAAGTAGTATGCATTGCCCTTCTGGCTTTAGCTGAAGCATTAAAGAATTTAGTGTGGCATTCTCCATCTTTCAGCCAGAGTTCCCTTGACTTTTATCTCTAATAACCTTTCCTCTCGCTTACACAATTATATCGAGTTATGCTTTAATTGATTTTGTTTTGCATAAGTAACAACGTCCAATCCATATACTATAATATGTTCATGGATTTTTGTTAATTCCTTGTTGATTCAATCTTTTCTGAAAAAATATTCCAGAAGACATGCTCGTTCCAATGTTTAATTTGTCCTTTGACATATTGCACTTTCTTGTAAAACTAAATTTTTTTAGTTCCCTTATGATATGGCGCTAACATCCACCATTGTCTTAATAAAAATATGAAGTTAGGGTCACTAAGCCACATTCTCTCAAACGAGAAGGAAGGCTTTCTACCAGGCAAGTTAGTGCCCTTGGAAATGTGTAAGGTAATAGCATAATGTTCATGACAAATGAGAGGCAAGATTTTTTATTTCAAAATTTATCCTTGAGTAGCCCAACCATGAGTAACCAAAAATCTGTCCAAACTTTCAGCTATTTGCAAAAAGTACCTTTTGTTATTTCTCCACGTATACTGTCCATGTATAATTTTATTCTCTAAGATTATTGATGAATGATTTTAAAGTAGTTGTCATTAGAGGGTCCAATTAAGGATTCTCTAATCATGTACTAAATATAAAGACACAAGATAAAGCACACAATGAAACACATAAACTTACCGAAAATATTGATTCAATATAAATGAACTATATTTGTTTTTTTAATCTCTTATTTGAACATTTCATTCATTGGAAAGCTTATGTGTGGAGCTAGTGAGTTTCATCTACAATTATAGAGTTACCAAGGACTACCCTGTAATTTTATAGGTGACATAAGATTAGAGGGAGGGATTTGATTTCCTTACATTTATTAGTGTGATGAAAAGGTAAAAATTTGGTACTTGTAGGTTATTTCCATAATAAGATCCATTGGAAATGGTGTTTTAGTTTCATTTAAGCTTGGGGTTGGTGCTAAACAACAAAGTAGCTAAAGGAATGTATACAGAGATGAATGAAGATGACTTGCATAATTATTTATTTTAGAAAATAACATGAATTGGATTTATTTATTACTAAAACAATTAGAATAGTTACATAGAATCTAGCTTTGTCTATGAAGTTTACAATTGTCCAAGAACAAGAAAAAGAGCTTGTGAAAAGGAATGAGATTCAAAGAATACTTCTTCCAATGGAAACACATATCTTCAAAGGTTGAAGCAACAATTAGCATTCAACCATTCAATATAGAGGTTGATCTAGAGAAGCTAGACCAATGGCAGCTCAAATGAAGGTCTATATGATTTTGTATGGGATGAGAGCACATCACCAAATCTCATTTGAAAGCATGAAAACTATATGGACATTCCCTTAAATGGTATAGAATCTTTTCCTTTTCTTTTTAATTGAAAAATGGTCACTTTTACATAAGTGGGAAGGGTTCAAGGAGGAGTTAAAGAAATTATTTTATTCTTATAGCATATAGGATGTCTATAAATGATGAAAAATGCATGAGTACACTAGTGAATTTCATGAAAGGTGATTTTATTGGAAAATTATTTAATGGAGAAGTGTTGATGAAATGTACTAGTGGGTTATTAGGTACCCTAAAAGGGCTATTTTGGTGGCCAAAACAAAGGTATTGTGCTCAAACTTACCACATGTGGAGATGCAAAAAATAAAGAGTACTTATTTTAATAAAAATGATTGGTAAAACTAACAAGGTGGGTATAAAAGCAAGGGAAAAGGCATGTGGAAGGGAAAAATGAATGCCACAACCATGGCCAAAGGAAGGGGAAAATAAAAGTGATATTGTATTCATCTTGATAAGGATAAACATATCAAGTCCATATGAAAGATTAAAAAAAAATATTAAAAAACCCTAATTTAGGGGATATGCAAAACATAATACATTGTTTTTTTTAAGTAGATGATAGATTGTTATATAAAACACTAGGGAAATACATGTACATGATTAGTAGCGAGTCGTAAGATGAATGCGAATTGACTAAATTATTTCACTTCAACATTCAACTCAAGAGAAGGAAGATATTACTCCTAAAGAGCATTAATGGTTGTCATTAGTATCATTTAGTCATATAGTCGGTAAAGGAGACAAGATAGAACAATTGGTCAATACACAGAGTCTATACACCGAGCAGAACATAAGGCAGATCTCTAAGTTAACCAAACATAGATTTGACTGAGCACTCTTACCAAGCCAGATGATCACCGAGTACCGATGACAGTAGTCACCGAGCATTCATATGAACCGAGCGTCAGGAAATTACCAAGTGATGAATACATTTTACATTGAGGAAAATAGGAAAATGACAGCAATTTGGAATGGCACAAACATCAAGGCAAATAGTTTACACCGATCAGAAAATGGTTTACCAAGATTGAGACAGAATTTAATATGGATGTAATCATTAAATTGTTGATGATTTCTCTGTATTATCGATCTAGATTATTCATTTCAATTGTAGATCTTAGGTTTTCTAAGATATTGTAAAACCCTAATTAGGTCAAGGACAGTTTGATATAAGCTTGTTAAGATGTCATTTTTTATTATCATCAAGAAGTAGCCGCACTCAAGACATCAGAAGATCAGACATGGTTTTGACATAAGGATTTTGACAGAAGCATTCAGTTTATTAGAACAGATCTAAGGCTACTAAGCAGTACAAAAGGATATGCACATCACAACAAGGTGATATCTTTATAGTACTTAAAGGATCTAATATCAGCAGTTTGAAGTTGTATTTCATTCAGGTCATATATCACTGTTACTCTCTAACAATTGTAGCAGATTCAAAATCTCTTAACAAAGTGAACTTAACAGTTCTTTTGTAAATCTCTTAACCGAGTGCACACTTAATTGTGTTGCTAAAATCCTCTAACCAAGTAGATCTAGTTGATCTCATTGTTACTCCTAACAGGGTAAGATCACCAGAAGTGATCATAATTTGTGTAGCCTTAACTGACAATTTTGCTACTGTAGTAGTGAAGCTTTGTGGGTGTCATCCTCACCGCATTTTTTACCTTCTAACAAGGGTTTCCACGATACCAAAATACTTGAGTTATGTGTATGAAGTTTCATGAATGATTTATTGATTAGATTACATGCATTTACATTTCATTTATGTTTTGAATGTATGTTACATGCAATGGATTCACTTGGTTAATGATATTCATATTTACAAAGATTTAGTTTAGCAAAAGTTTTAAAGGTACTGATTTACCCCTCCCCTCTCAGTACATATCTTTCCATAATCCCAACAATTGGTATCAAAGCTAGTTCTCTTGTTTTGGAAGTTTAATCATTGAAGAGAAAAGATCTTAAGGATGGAAAGGTATAAGCTTGATAAGACTATTGAGAATCAGAGAATACGGATGCATATCTACATTGAACAATTCAAGGAAGCCAAATAACTAAGAAAGGTACTGATCAAGAGGAAGGATATGGCACTTCGGTATAATGAGACTGATTATCATGAAGAAGAGATAGATGATCCATTTGAGGCATCCAGATTTGAATTTGGTAGCATATCTGATGGTTTGAAGGAACCATATCAGATCTATCTGAAAAGAATCAACATCTTACTGAACAGGTAAAAGCATTGTAGATCGGTTAAGAAACACAAATGGTCAGAATAATCAATGTCATGAATAATGCAAGGCAAGTTGAACAAGAAAGAAATTTGGCTATTGAAGATATAAGGCAAATGATTGATAAGCTAGAAGAAAAGGAATCTAAGATATTGAGACTCACCGAGCATCACTTTGAAATCTCTAATCAGATGGTTATCATTAGTCAGGAAGTCAATTGAGTAAACAATGAGCTTACTAGGAAATTGGAAGACATCAATGAACTAAGAGAAGAGAATGAAAGATTGAAGAATGAAGTAAAAATTCAACATCAACATAATGAGATGATCAAGAAAGCTGAAGAAAGTACAAAAAGAATGGATGAATTCCCAATCAGACAAAAAAGACTTGATAGCACTACTGGTTTAGGCTACATTGAGCAAGGAGAGTCATCAAGATAAGTTGAACAGAAGAATGCCTATGCTAATCCAAGGCCAAAGAAGCTCTCATGCTATCATTGTGGAAAAACCAGGCCACACATCAAATGTTTGCAGAAGCAAAGCAAAAGGTATTCCTAAATCCACTCTTAAATTTAATGGTTATTGCTATAACTTTAATAAGTATGGACATCAAGCACATGACTCCAAATCAAAGTTGAATAGGACACCTAAGAAACCTTATATGGAAAAGCATTGTTGCACTTGCAACATGCATGGACACATGTCACAGGAATGCAGGACAAAGATGAAGCAAGTCTGGACACCGAAAGGACAAAACAAGATATATCAACCGAGAAGGAAAGGTAATGCATATACTTGGGATTACAACACTTGGGTTAATTGCACAACATGTGGTAGATGTGGACATATTGTAGAAAATTGTATGAGGAAGAATTGGAGAGGAAGATCTCGTAATTGGATGAACTCTGGAATGGCATGTTTGCGCTGTCATAAGGTCGGTCACTTAAGTAAAGATTGCAGAGATCGAACACTGGAGATAAATGTTGATACAAATGGCAATACAATTAAAGAAATCATGAGGATAAGACATCAAATGTGGATAAAAGCATCAAATGACAATGTTGGATCAAGCACTACATTCAGTGACACCTCGTCCATTGGATTAGATGATATCACCACCTCCACCTAAGAAATTAAGGTATGTATGGAACTGAATTTCAATTGGTTATATCTTACATCAGTTCCTTATATCTAGTGAATGAACACCAAAATCAGCATGAAATAAGATGCATTGTGGTATTATATGTTTAAGAACTTAGAATGTGTACAAGTCAGTAAAAACATGACCAAGTAAAAGTTTGTTAGTCGGTGAATAGTGGCAAGGTTAACCGAGTTGAAGTATCAATCGAATAATATCTAGTGTTAACCGAGCTGAAGCCTTTGAAGTGTTAACCGAGTGTAACTTTGTTTATCGAGATGTGGTAGGTAAAGCATTTAATGCAGAAGTTTGAGCGGGAAAAAGAAATTTTAGGTATAAATATGCGATGAAGCAAGTCATTTCATCACACAACGATCTCAAGAAGAACTAGAGTGACTTGAGATATTTGAGGAAAGAATTTCTTGAGTCTTTGACAGAGATTTAAGGAGATCCCGAGTGAGTTCATCACTACTTCAAGTAAGTTTCAAGCTACCAAGTT
This sequence comes from Chamaecyparis obtusa, assembly GCA_027943335.1. Lineage (NCBI taxonomy): Eukaryota > Viridiplantae > Streptophyta > Pinopsida > Cupressales > Cupressaceae > Chamaecyparis > Chamaecyparis obtusa. The sequence continues at coordinate 208,204 of BSBK01002853.1, forward strand.
ACTTTACTGAAATTTCGTGACACCCTAAATTTGAGAAATCGATGGCGTCTTCATCCAAGGTTGTGAAATCGAATTTTGAGAGTGACAAGAAGGTCACATTGATTAAGTCTGCGACTTATGAGGAACCTAAATACAAGCTACACCTTGAAATTGCTTCATAGATTGATCAAGCGGGTGCACTTTCCAGTATACCTCCTAGGGTTTTGTTGGTGCAAGATATACGTGCATATATACACTGTAAAATCAGTGAAATTAGAGATTTTGAACTTCAATCCACTTACTAGGAGCTGAGTGAGAATGGAAAGCTCAAGGATGAGCACAAACACCTAGAAGTTAAGGGATTGATGAATACCCTATATTTCCTGAGAGAATTCAAATCTGAATGGATTAGGGTTGTTCTTAGCCGAGTGTATGAAGGTAAAATATGGCTGGATGAACCGAATAAACTATCCAAGGATATTATTCATGCGGTTACCTATTACCCCACTATTGATAAAGCTAAGGCCATAAGGAATGCACCAAGGGCATAAACTAAGAAGCTCACAGGAACTGAATGGGATGGAAGAGGGATGAGAGTGAATACAATCATTGACTCGGAAACAAGGTTTGGAGCCTATGTTATTGGCTATAAGATATTTCAATCTAGCAGGCCAAAAAAGGTACCTTGTGGAGTTGTAGATATTGCATATAAGATTGTCAAGAAGGGTTTTTAATTGGACCTCACCGAGCTACTACTGAAACAACTAGAGGAGAATATGAGAACCATTCGGGTAGAAAAGACAAACACATGTAAGTTTGGTTCTCTACTAGTTTGTATATTTTTCTACCTACAAAACTTTTTTCCATTTGTCGGTAATGTTGATTGGGATGTGAACTGATCAGTTATCATGTAAATAAGTGAATTTATTCAGAATCTAGGTCAGAATTTTGTAACTATTATGAATGATCATTTTGGACAATTTAAAGATATAATGCATAAAAGGAGGATTCCTGGATAGTTAGTTGAAAAGCACAAAGAAGAAATATGTTTCCTAGTGGATATCACACCACTTTAATCAAGGCGGTTGAACTAAGGACTACTTGGTTACCTCCAATGGGCTATGAACTGGATATTGACTGAGCTTCTAGGTTAATAAAGGCACTAATGGCTAAGCCCAAAGATCCAAAAGCTACTAGGTTTGGAACCTATGAGGAAGCTAAGTTAAGAATAAAAATGGATCTAGTTGGAGTAAAGGTAAGAAGAAAATCTAAATAGATGATGGAAACACTGGAAAAACAATTTGGAGATGATGAATAAGAAGAAGAATCAACAGCTAAGTCGGTTGATGAAGCAACCGAGGAACAAATTTTGATTGGGAATAGTAAACATGAGGAGGATACCGAATTAGGTAAGGACATTCAAGTTGCACTGGTAAAAGCCACAGGGAAAAGGAAACAAGAAGAAACACCTACAAGAGAAAGGAGAAGATCCTCCATAGCTGCTTCTCCACCCCTGAAGAAAGGAATAGCAAAAATCACAAGGCCAACTCCCACTAAGACATATCAGAAAAAGAAAAGAGGTGCCCAAGTCACCACCAAGCAACCAAAGAAGAGAAGAAGGTTGATAAGAGCTAAAGATGATGTAGAGTTCGAAGAAGAAGATGAACAAGGTAAATTTAAGGTTTTTGTAAATAAAAGTCAGTCGGTAGATGAATTAGTTGAAAACATAAGGGAAACGCGTAGACTAAGTCACCCTAAGATGAATTGGTATACATACATGTCAACCGAGGATCGGGAGAAGATAGAAGAGGTTGTTATTCATATGATGATCAAATTTAAGAGATTGTCGATAGAGTTTGTAAAATATGTTCCTAAGGAATTACATGAGAAGATATTGGCAAGGTGGACATATGCCTTGCATGCAGAAAAGAAAATGAGGCAACACTCATTAATTTTGGCAATGCCTACCTTATCTGTTACCGAGATTGAAGAGCTGATGAAGTAGTACTCCAATAGATTTTTGACGAAAGGTAGAACACTTAATATTTTGGCAGGTAAAATTGAGAGGTTGATGAGAACAACAAGCTTCTATGGACTACAATTTTGAAAGCTGGGGTAGAAGCTTATCAACTTGCACTGGTTATCATTCCCGAGAAGAAGGATAAAAGCAAAGGAAAAGGAGTCCACTCAAATGATGTTGATATAGCCACCAAAGACCCGATTCATATATCTGATACTGAGATGCCAGATGATACATATGTCATGGATTTCTACCCGGTAGGATATACTGAAGAAGGTACATAAGATGCTCCTGAGCAACTAGTAACAACCAGGACAGATGATGTCATGATTGAAGACATCACACATGGAGATCGTAATGATGATATAAAAGATGATGAGGACATCAACACATCTACATATAATACCAAAGAGAATCCACCTATTCAGGCAGCAACAATTGATATACCAAGTGATTTTTCAATACTAGTACAAGCAATTGAGATTATCACACATGGGCAACCTAAGGGATCTGCACCCAAGCAACAGAAGGATACAACTGAGGGACAGGGTGCAAAAGAGAAAAAAGATACAAATGAACCTGAAAATAAAGAGACAGAAAGAAAAGAACCTGAAAAAGAATACTCATGTAGAGATGTCTACAACAGACACTAAGCAAGATGCTCGAGGACAAGACACTGAGACACCAGTCACAGGGCAGGATAAGGAAGAGAGTGTGTCTATCGAGAAAGACAAGACAAATCCAGAGACCAAAGCTCTAGTACCATACAACAAATCCCCCACACCCGAGAAAAAGAAAAAGAAGAAACATGGTAAGGGTCTCGTCACACTAGATGAAGTCATAGAAATTACTGCATGTGACCCTAGGACTCTAGACCTCGAAGCCTTAAGAAGGTATGGTGAATTGTGCACAAGGAAGACTACACAGGAGAAAGTAAAACAAGAAAGTAAAAGCAAATAGGTCTTAGAGGATGTTAGAGACATTTTGATGCAAGTAGTCTCAGATATCAATGTTGATGAGACAACTCCCATCATTGATCAACTTACTACTCTAACCAGTCACATCAATGCCCCTGATATTGATGTAGAGAAATGAATTGAAGAAAGGGCAGATATCAAAATTCAATTGAAGCTAGCAAAGAAAATAAGCCAGGAAGTGGCAATAAATAAAGCCAAGCTATCAAAGGTAATCATCAAGCTTGACACCATTATTCAACAAATAATTACAATTTTGTATAAGTTATGCACTATAGACCATTTCACTACCGAGCTTAGTGAAAAGATAAATAAGCTAGATGAAGAAATAAAAGTTAGTGAAAATAATTCTTTAACCGAGCCCAATGCATTTCATAAGCATTATACAAAAGTCCAAGAACTCTAGCGGTTAAGGATTGACGTGAGGAAACAATCAGAGAGCAAGTAACTGAGCTTCAGGTTGAGTTGTTTCCACATCTCAAGGTAATACAGTGACATGTGAATAAGGCAAAGGACTTAGTTGCCACCCTAGAAATATCAATGATAGAGAACATTTTTTATATGCATGCGCAAGTCAGTTTAGAGCACATTTCTCTTGAGAACCTTAAGGAGGAATGGGAAAACCTCTTGGATACACTAAAGAAAACCCATCAGAATATTTTTGACAAGTTGTGAGTACATTATTTTTTGGCATTAATTTCAAAAAAGGGGGAAAAGATATATGTATATATTCTTGTATGTAAGTCACACTGAGAACATGTACAAAGGGGGAGTTCACATAAGATTCATATTTTTGGTTAAGTACAAATTTTGAAGTTGGTACACATACATAAAGTTTTTGATACTAATGCCAAAGGGGGAGAATGTTACTCCTAAAGAGCATTAATGGTTTTCAATCATTTAGTCATATAGTCGGTAAAGGAGACAAGACGGGACAGTCAGTCAATACACAGAGTCTATACACCGAGCAGAACATAAGGCAGATCTCTAAGTTAACCGAACATAGCTTTGACTGAGCATCAAGAAATTACCGAGTGATGAATGCAGTTTACATTGAGTGAAATAGGAAAATGACATAGCAGTTTGGAATGGCACAAACATCAAGGCAAACGATTTACACCGATCAGAAAATGGTTTACCAAGATCGAGACAAAATTTAATATGGATGTAATCATAATTAAATTGTTGATGATTCCTATTTATTGTTGATATAGGTTATTCATTTCAACCGTAGATCTTAGGTTTTCTAAGATATTATAAAACCCTAATTAGGTCAAGGACAATTTGATATAAGTTTGTTAAGATGTCATTTTTTTATTATCATCAAGAAGTAGCCGCACTCAGGACATCAGAAGATCAGACAAGGTTTTTACATAAGGATTTTGACAGAAGCATTGAATTTATTAGAAGAGATCTAAGGCTACCGAGCAATACAAAAGGACATACACATCACAACAAGGTGATATATTTACAGTACTTAAAGGATCTGATATCAGCAATTTGAAGTTGTATTTCATTCCAGTCATATATCACTGTTACTCTCTAACAATTGTAGCAGATTCAAAATCTCTTAATAGAGTGAACTTAACAGTTCTTTTGTAAATCTCTTAACCGAGTGTGCACACTTGATTGTGTTGCTAAAGTCCTCTAACTAGGTAGATCTAGCTTATCTCATTGTTACTCCTAACAGGGTAAGATCACCAGAAGTGATCACAATTTTTGTAACCTTAACCGAAAACTTCGTTACTGCAGTAGTTAAGCTTTGTGGGTGTCATCCCCACCGCAATTTTTACCTTCTAACAAGGGTTTCTATGATATCAAAATACTTGAGTTAGAGCCTCTACTTCTATTATAAGACTTGCTATTGTTCTTGGGGACCTAAAAGTGGATTAGGCTGAATCACAATATGAATAAACTCAATTCTATACTCACATTACAACATAAATTTGTACTTAAACTCTAATCTACACAACACAATTAGATAGCATGCATGGTGCATACATACACATACACATATACATATACATATAGACATATACATATATTTAATCTTTGTGCTCAGTTGTAGCTCAAACCAAAAGCCAACTTTGGTATATCTTAATCATGTAGATCCAATTGTTCAACTAGAATGATAAATGAAAACACACATGGATATAGATTTTTGAGATTCTTTAAAAGATACTTATTTCCAAAACAAATATCTGGAAGCAACTGTATTTAATTTAATGAGCTATTCTTTCCGATGTATAAATTTTATATCGGGGAAATAAAAGGTGCATCCCTTAATTTAAAGCTCTTGATGGGTACAGAGTACAGACTAAGCTGACAGTCTAACAAATCTCCAAACACACATAAATTATAGTTTGACACACAAAATAGAATGTTTTAGGCTTTAACGAATGCATTTCAAACATTAATGCTAGGAGAAAGTTTAATTAGGAATCCTTTGAAAACCTAGTCAATTGACTTGGCCCTTATAAAATAATTCATGCCATTTGAATAAGTTTTTTGATGGTTGATTATCATGTGTGAGTTCTAAGTGGAGTATTTTAAAAAATCACCATCTACTTGTTTCATAAAGAATTGAAGTCATGACCCCTACAATTTTCCTTTTGAAAGAAGGTGCAATCTAACAACCATAAAACTTCTTTAGACAGCAGCTATGGACCCAATGGAACAGCCTGGTCCTTTTTCCTTTGTGACTGCTGCTGCTGCTTTATTGAACATTCCATATCTCGGCTTTCCTCTTAATGAGGGAAGTCAAGAGTATATCACATTTTTAGTAAAGAGTTTTTTGCCAAATCACTGTCTTCTGGTAGTATGATAGAACCAGATGGGACCCATTCCTTATCAAGTTGGCATTTATAAGAATCCATATACTGTATATTTTGCAAGTGCTTATAATATTTGATAAATTCAGTTAAATAAGCACATGCCACCCTTATGATGCTTATCACATTGATAAAATCTGTAAATGATAGTATCCGCTGATGTTGCACAGACATACACTTAGAAAGTATAATCTCTTGTCAGTATGTGTCATTTCTGGAAACTTGGCAATATATTCAGTTTTTGCTTCTGGTTTTTAACATTCATTTCTTTGTCAAGTCCTTTTTATCTTTAATTAGTCATTGCTTCCAGAGTTTCTTCAGAAGAAAATATGATACTTGAAAACTGTAGAAAAAATATTAAACTTGAAGACTAGAGAATATTGAATTAAGTCTATAAGCCATTCCCCCCACTGGCTTATGAGAACTAAATTATGAGAACAAGCAACTAATCTTTCAAAGATTTGCTCAACTTGTAAACTGTTTACCTGCTTGCTGTGTCTTCACTTAATTCTTTATCCTATAATTGTAGAATAATATGTTTGATATTTGTTTTTTCTCCACATAGCTGAATACTGTGTTCTTTTTTATAAGATAACAAATACTGGAAATAATAAAATATAGGAATGGTAACACCAACTCAAAGTGGCAATATTAGTTGTGGAGAAGACTAATGAGATTACTATCATTCATCATAATTCTGTTTGAAAAGGTTTACTTTGTTTCAGATAAAATAGGACTTACTTGAAAAAGCATGCAAAGCAGTAGACAGTAGCCATGGAACATTATGCTCCAGACTCTAGATTTAATAGTAGTCAGCTCTAGTGACTCTGCTTGAAATTTGTGATAAGAGACAAAAAAAAATTTGGATATACATTCAAGTTTCAACCACTGAGATATGCATAAATTTCTTATGTGAACAAGTAACACTAATAACCATAACTTGGAAGAAAGAGAAAACAGAGTTATACAACAAATTACTACATTTCTATACCAGTTACATAAATTACATTGAGTGTCATGAAACTGGAGTGGACGCATTTCTGTCTGATTTCTTTTTACCTAATAGTTGAGGTGAAGGATGTGAACATCTTTGATCTTCATTTATATTGACAGATGGCCTGAAGTGTCGTTCTTATGGTTTCAAATTTTCTTTGTGGATAAGAAGAATACCATACAAAGCATTCCACTTACAAGTAACAGTAGAATTATTCCTGCACATACACACTCAATCTCCATTTTAGAGTTTGCCTGATAGTTGACAGAGTCTGAAACTATTACCTCATTGAGAATTTCATTTGCTAACACTTTATACCGTTGGGAGTTATACTAATTTCCACATGTTTCAGTAAAAAATATATTCAAGAATAGCATTCAATAATTCCCACATGTTTCACTAAAAAATAAATTTAAGAAAAGCATTCAATGGAACACAAAGTCCAAATCCTTTTGCTTCTAACTTCTAGGAATATGTAGAAGTTCAGCTGATTTTGTGTCAAGACTCAATAGACAGAACTTAGTGTCAACAGCGGCAGCATTAAAACTCCAAGACACGATGCACGGGCTAGTATATATTTCATACATGAGTATGCATCTCTAAGATGGGAGGGACATCCAAAAATTGTTTCCCTACCGTAAGAGACATCTATTAAGTAGACGGCATTCTTTAACATATCCTCACTGGACATCTCTTGCTAAAATTCAAATGGTAAATAAATACCCAAAGTCCTAAAAGGTGAAAAGGACCCTTATCAATCTATTTCTTATTCATTCATACAGAGAGTAACAGTAAAATTGAAGAGCATGCATAATAACCTTATTCATTCAGAGTCACACAGAGAAACACCAGGATTTTGGGAAAAAGAAAAATGAAAAAAGTAGAGATTTTGCAAGTTTGGATTGTCTAGATTTGCAAGGATAACTATCAACATCAAAACATAGCAGAGATAAACAATCTTATTTATTTAAAAGCTGCAATGCAATGCTAGGCTGTAGCAGTTAATTTTAACTTCAAATTTATTTGTTTATATCATACAGGCACCAATATATGTGTGTTTTGATTCTTAGTCATAATTGGCATCCTGTCACTGTTCACCATATTTATAAACATGCCTCCTTGCAATAATTTGCAATCATTCATGACAGGTGACAAATGAAGAATCTACAGTGAATGAATGAAAGAATTTTAATGACGTCCACAAGATCAACAGTACAAATAGAAGTGAAAAAAGACTAAGGTATTGTCTATCAGTACATCTGTTCCTCTCTATAGGTTTGTGCCACTTATGTCCATCTAACGCATGGGGATGGATTAAAAACAATAGTAGAACAAACCATAATCATAATTTGACCGAAAACAGTGAAATAAATTTAGACATTCATCAAATCTACTGCTCCATAATTATATTAGGTCATCCCAATAAAGATTACAAACACATTGCAAGATAGCTCCAATACACTTATTTATAGTTGTAGCGAGGTGGTTCAATCTGGTTGAAAATTGTAGTTTACATAACTAAGGGTGGGTAAAATATGATCTGATTGCACAGTATGGATAAGGATGTCAATTTGTAAAGAAGGCAATCTAAAGTGATTTATGCGATGCCAAGTGACATTTGGCAGTAATTTCGAGATAGTCAGTCTAAACAAGTCAGCAGCTTGGACTAAGGCAGTGGAAACAATCAGAGAGGGAGAAATGAATTCCAACAGTAATTGATTGCATACGCGAAAGTTGGCTGAGGTGCGATTGTTGGAGAGCAAGGTGATGCAGAGGGGGTAGTTGGCAGAGTTGAGGTAGAATGTGGCCTCTGGGAACATTGTACAAGAGGTCGAGGAATCGAAGAAAGGAGAAATTCCCTAGTACAGGAGAGATGGTATCATCTAAATTCATATAAGACAAATTGAGGGCGAGGACAAATTGGAAAGAGGGATCGCAGGTAAGATGAGACCAATTGCAGGGAGGTATATGGGGGAGTCCAATTCGTTAGAGAAGTGGTATTATGCTGGGAAATGACATCTTTGAATGGCAAGAGAAATTATTGTTGCTGATGCTAATTATTGAGGGAGTGAGGAAGAGCGGAGATGGAAAAGATGAAAAGCATGATAAAAGGGAAGAGGAAAAGAGGAGGCATGGTAGAGCAGATAAAAGCAACGGGTAACAAAACACACAAAGAGGCTATACAATTGAATATAATGGAATGGGTATGGAACCTGTACAAATTGGGATTAAGGGTACTTGTAGCTTACAAAATCGAAGACGGCAAATTCAGAAGCCTTTGAATGCATGTATTTTCAATACAAGACAATCTGCATTTCAGGAGGGCAAACTCTTTTTCAGGGTACAGAGGTGAGATTATAGGGCAAGTGTTCCACGGTCATCTGGAACACTTGTTTGTGTGTGAGATCTATGCATTTTTACCCACTAGAGATTGCAAACTAGGATGACAGCCCAGTAAGTGTCTCTAGTAGCTAGGGTAGTGAGTCAGTGACCTATGTTAAGGCCCTGAGCGTCAAAGCTCAAAGTTAATTAAGAAAGTAGTAGTTTTCCAAGATAAACCTACATTGTCACATTTCTGTAAGTGCCGCTGTATGTTAAAAACTTTGAACCATGCCTAATGTATTCATGTCCTGATTAAAACAACTAAATTGCTGTACTACCATGTATCACACTTACCAAATCCCGCTTTTCTTGAAGCAGAGGATCCTGTTTTGGAACTATTATGAAGCAAACACATGGAGACAACCACCAGTCCACTTCCCAGCTTCTCTCTGACAACTCTCCTCTCCATATCCAAAGACAGTAACTCCTTCCATTCGAATGTGTTTGATTTTGATTCAAACAAGCATGCCTCTATCACAACCTTCACAAGCATCGCCAATCCCAACCAAAAGGCTATCAAAACTATGTGGGTGTATGATGATGATCTATTTAGGTGGATAACACTCATCACATTTACAACACTTGCAAAATTGTGAATATATTATTCAATCTTACACCATCTTTTGTCCCTGTGTTTAAGGCTCAACCTCAGTGGCATCCTCATCCTCCTCGTAATCATCATCATCCTCAGACCCCTCACTCTCAACCTTAGGGTCTTCCATTGGGTGTCCTCGCGCTCTAGCTAATCCATTTGCTAATTTATTTTCTAAAACCCCTATATTCTTCTCCCAAGCCTTTTTCCTCTTTTTTAAGTCTTTGCAAATGATGGAATGACCTTTTTAGGTCTTAGAATCATTAGAAAATCCTTCTTCCAGCTTCAATTTGCCCTCAAAAAGCCAGGACAGGTTGTGGGAGATAACACTGTTGAAGACATGTTGAATCTTGAAATTTGGCTATCTAGAATTTTTTGAAAACCCCAAAATCTAGAATCTGCATTTTAACTCCTATGAAGTTGAAACCTATCTCAAACATCCTAGAATGTATTTATACAAATATAACTTAAAGTATAAGAAATAAATAAATTCTTATACTTAAATGTTATATTTGTATAAATCCTTTTGCCCTAGAGCTGAAAAAAGGACCACGTTTGAATAAAAAATATTATTTTTTGCTTCTTGGACGTGGCTTGGACTCGGTTGTAGCTGGACGCATCGAGTCCAGGCCACGGGACTCGGCGAGTCCTACAAACTTGCCTAGGACTCGGTCGCGTCTTGGTGCCGGGTCAGTTTGCCTCGGCGAGCCTGGCTCGACTCTGGACTCGTCGAGTCCTGTAACATTGATCTAAATAGCAAACTAAAATGCATATGTTACGAAGTGCACACTTGGTTTTTTTACGCGGCTAAGTTGGAGACAAAATGTACTGTAACGTTGACTAAATTTCAAAAAATGAAAAACACACTAGATTTTTGTGAATTATTTGTTCTTCATGATCTGCACATTTTGTGGTCGAAAACCACAAAAAAATTACAAAAAATCAATGTTTTTGTAAATCTGGAAAAAAAAAAAGTTTGACTTTTTTTGGGTCTTTGGTGCATTCTGTTTGGAGCTTAGTCAGCACCTTTTCATAATAGCCCATCCGTGAAAATACCTTCAACACTCATTCCTCTTGAATGAGCTTTTTCTTTCTGAATGCTCATTAGTGAATGTGTAATTGATCACATAAAATGAAAAAAAACCAGTGGTACACATATTTTTTACATACAAAGTTAGGTAGTTGCACATAATAATGTTGGCAAGTGATGTTTTGAGGCAGTAGGGATCACTTAAGGGTTGTCATTTATGGCAACACTTATGTTGGAGTGATCTCATGCAGAGATTTTTGGTACTGGAGTCACAGTTATGAAAATGACTAAGTACAGAATCATGATAACAGTGTACTATGGTACAGTTTTGGTTAGCGATGACAGCGTATGATGTATTATGGCTTGCGAAGTTAGTAGAAGGTATTTTGGGATATGTAGGACCTTCAGTTACGGTCGCACGTGTTTTGGTGATCAGATCAGTGAGATACAGTGATCTGAAGGTATGCGAAGATAGAGAATCAGTGTAATAGGGCACATGAATAGTTGCAATGATTGAGAGAAGGATAGTGGATATGGTAACGTGCTAAGTCAGATGGATGAAGTATATTGTGTTGGATATTTCTAATGCATATGGTGGTGACTGATACATTTTATATGTTTAATCACTACGTTATTGAATGGGTAGTCATACTGTTGTCATTTGTGGTTTGTCATTGATGTCAACATATGTTTATGTATAGAGTACATGTTGATTATGATTGTGTACGGACACTGTACGGATGTTTCAAAACATACGAAGATAGATGAGAGTACAGGAAGATGTTGTGATCTTATATCCAAGATCGCATCATGTAATGTTGCATATTGGGAGAGTTACAAATGTTTTGGTGAAGACTAGTTATTGGACAGTGACTGTGGAAGCTGATAGAGTGAGTCTCTGTGTTTCTGGTATATCTTACATAAGATATGGATTAGGTGTATGCAAGCTTAAGAGATGAAAGACAAGGCACTGAAGGATGTTCGTTGATCAACGCAAGGTACGGAATGCTGGATGACGTCAACTGTGGCATGTGATCTAGAGAAGACTTATTTAGGAACCGACTTCAGAGGTGTAGCGTGCATTTTGTTTGGCAAATGTAAATTAAGGATGTCGATCCTTAATTGTTGTAATGGAATCATTGTATACTTGTTTTAGGTACCGTGTGTATCTTAACAAGAATTTATGTAAATAGGAAAGCTTAATGGGCTGACCTAATCATGTAGAATCTAATAGGATATATATGTAAGATCTTTTCTTTGGAAAAGATATGGTGAGAATATATGTGATGTAAAGAAGATTGTGAAAGTTACGAGCTTGTGTCTGCTGGATGTAGAGCAGAGGATTGCTAGTGAACTCCATTGGAACTAATCAAACAAAGATAGTTGTTGTCGGATAGTTCAAAAGATTGTGTATTTCTTCATATACACTTGTTGCGAACAGTGAGTTCTGAAGGTGGATTTAACCTTCTTTGGGTGGTGAGCCCCCTTTCTTTTCTTGACTCCTAACAAGGTCTGTCTTCTAATAAGGACTATGTGTACTATAATGTTTCAATAAGCTCCTAAAAGGGCTAAATCTTCTAACAAGGATACTATACTCTCAGTACATTATTTGTGGGTGCTAATTCCCACTGGGGTTTTTACCTTTAACAGGGTTTCCCCGAGACCAAAATATTATGTTATTATGTTGGCATTCATTGTGTTCATTGGATCTAATATTGTTATTCAAAGTTTAAAGTTTAATATTCTATCATACAACTAATTCACCCCCCCCCCCCTCTCAATTGTATTGTGGACTGTTATTCCTAATTTGTATCAGAGCTATTGGTCCTTAGAGAGAAAGCTTAACAGCTTGAGGTGATCTTGGAGATGGCATTCTATAGGAAGGATGGTCCAAAATTTGATCCTGAAAACTTTGACAATTGGAAGAACAAGATGCAAACTCATTTTCTATGTTTGGGTATTGACTATTGGTTGATCACAAAGAATAAGGTGACTATAAAGACAGATAATGACTTTCCATCGACTTCTGATGATGAGAAGAAGGTATTCTCTCACAAAATGGTTACAAGAGAAGCATTGATCAACGCACTCTCTGAAGGAGAATTTACTGAATTTAAAAACTTGGATTCGGCACATCAGATTTGGCAAAGATTAGAAGCACTATATGAAGGAGACAAGTATACCAAGCAAGCAAAGTTACAAAATTGGAAAACAAAGATGGAGAAGCTACAAATGAATGATGATGAAAGCATTAGGGCTTATGTTCAAAGGGTTATAGAAGTTGTGGTCGAAATCAGAAACTCTAGAGGCACTTATGATGAAGAAGAAGTCATTGCGAAGATCCTTAGATCGTTGACTCCTGCTTACAAGTTTAAAGCTCTATCTATTCAAGAGACTATACCTTTGACTCCGAACTTTAGCAGAGAGATTTTGATTGCAAAGCTAACTACTTTTGAAGTTGCAGAAATGGGAGACTCTGTACCTAAAGTAGAATCTGCATTTAAGACATCTGCACACAAGAAGATAATGTCTGCACTTTCAAGCACCAACAGTGACAGCCTGAAAGAAGAGCTTGGAGAATATGTCAAGGAATGGGAATAGATAATGGCTGAAGAAAGAAAGATGGATGAACTTGTTGCACTGATTGCTAGAAGAGAAAAAAGAGGTAAGGGTAGATTTGAATGCAAATTACCTTTGAAATGTTTTTCATGCAATAAGGTTGGTCATTTTGCATCTAAATGTCCTACAAGAGTTCCTAAGTACAAGCCTAAGTTTTTCAAGAAGGATAAGGAATGTTATTATGCTAGTCAAGGTATTTCTGATGATGATGATTTAGATTATGAGGAGATTGGATTTTTTGCTATTAGAGATGAACCAGTACATGAGGAAAAGGCTTTAGTGTCACATGTTGATAAGAAAACTGAATGGATTATAGATAGTGGTTGTTCACATCATATGACTGGAGACAAAAATAAGTTTGTTAAGTTAGTAAAGTATGATGGTGGTGTTGTAAGGTTTGAATATAATCTTCCTAAACCTATCATAGGAGTAGGATCTATTACTCTGGATGGAAAGACTAATACTGATAATGTACTACTTGCTGATGGACTTAAGCATAACTTGTTGAGTGTGGGATAGTTAATGGACAAAGAGTTTCAATTACAATTCAATAATGGTAAATATTTTATCAAGAGTAAGGAAGGAAAATTGATTGCAACCGGTATTGAATCTAGAGGTAATGCATTTGAATTAAATACATCTAGAGCCTCTTGTTTTGTTGCGAAGGTAGATGACATTTGGTTATGGCACAAAAGATTTTGTCATGTTAATTTTGATAACATTGTGAAGGCAAGTTTGACTAATGCAGTAAGAGATTTACCGAAGATTGTGAAACCATCTAACATTGTATGTAGAGAATGTGTCATGGGAAAATAGACTAGAAGCAGTTATAAAAGAAAAGCATATATATCAAAGGGAAAGTTGGATCTAGTACATATAGATCTATGTGGACCTACAAAAACAAAATCATACTATGGTGAAAGGTATTTTATACTTTTTTTTGATGATATTATCTTTGGAGGTAATGATGATCTATGTGAAAAAATTTATAAAGAGACGGAAAATGAATTTGAGATGTTCATGATCAGCGAAATGAAATTATTTTTTGGACTACAAATAAATCAGAGTAAAGATGGAATTTTGATTTCTCGGACTAAATATCTTAAGGAAATGTTGAAAAAGTTTAGAATGGAGGATTGTAAACCAGTTGGTACACCCATGGTAACTGGTAAGCTGACAGTTGATGATGAATCAAAGTGTGTTTTTCAGACCAAGTATAGATCAATGGTTGGAGGATTACAATATCTGACTCACACCAAACCAAATATTGCTAATGTTGTTGGTATTGTGGCTAGATATCAAGTGGAACCCAAAGAGACACACCTAGCTATTGTGAAAAGGATATTGAGATATCGGAAAAGAACAATAGACTATGGTTTATGGTATGATAGAAATGATAGCCTTGAAATTTATGCTTATATTGATGTTGATTGGGAAAGAAACATTGATGACATAAAGAGTACTAGTGGTTGTGCATTTTTACTTGGAAAAATGTTATTTTCATGGCTAAGTAAGAAGCAAGATTGTATAACTCAATCTACTATTGAATTAGAGTATGTTGTTGCTGCTATAAATTACACTCAAATTGTTTGGATGAAGCAAATGATGAAAGACATTGGAATAAATTTTGATGATCCTATGGTTATCCATTGTGATAACACCAGTACAATAAATATGTTGAAGAATCTGGTGATGCACTCTAAAACTAAACATATTTCTATCAAGTATCACTTCTTGAGAGACAAGGTGGTAGAGAAGGAAATAAAGTTAGAGTATATTAGTACAAAGGAATAGATTGCAGACATCTTCACAAATTCGTTGCCAAAAGATACCTTTGAATATCTTAGAGGTATCCTTGGGGTTCAAGCCCCTCCTAGTCATAATTAAATGATGTAGTGATGCATCAATCCAGAGGTTTTCAGAGCCTTGTCATATTTTGGACTGGATGTAGGGATCTACTCCTTAGGGGGAGTGATCGTGGAAGGAAGGTGTTGAAGAATAGTTGATAACTCATGGCACCCTTTGCCATTTTTGTCAAAGGGGGAATGTTGCTATGAGAAAATCCCTACTATATGGGGAGATTGTATGAAGGAATACTGTGAGAGTACTATTTGGTTGTAGAACTTTGGATTGATATAACTTTGGGATGATGGATTTTCTCATATGTTGACATCAATGCCAAAGGGGGAGATTATTGGATATTGCTAATGCATAGGGTGGTGACTGATACATTTTATATGTTTAATCACTATGTTACTGAATGGACAGTCATACTGTTGTCATTTGTGGTTTTTCGCTGATGTTAACATATGTTTCTGTAAAGAGTACAGGTTGATTATAACAGTGTATAGATATTGTACGGATGTTTCAGAACATGAGAAGAAAGATGAGAGTACATGAAGATGTTGTGATCTTATATCCAAGATCACATCATGTAATTTTTCCTATTGGGAGAGTTACAAATTTTTTGGTGAAGACTGGTTACTGGACAGTGACAATGGAAGCTAATAGAGTGAGTCTCTGTGTTTCTGGTATATCTTACAGAAGATATGGATTAGGTGTATGCAATCTTAAGAGATGAAAGACAAGGCACTGAAGGATGTTCATTCATCAGTGCAAGGTATGAAATGTTGGATGACATCAGTTGTGGCGTGTGATCTAGAGAAGACTTATTTGGGAGTCGACTTCAAAGGTGTAGCTTGCATTTTGTTTGGCAAATGTAAATTAAGGATGTTAATCCTTAATTGTTGTAATGGAATCCTTGTATACTTTTTTTAGGTACTGTGTGTATCTTAACAAGAGTTTATGTAAATAGGAAAGCCTAATGGGCCAACCTGATCATGTTAATAGGGAATATATGTAAGATCTTTTCTTTGGAAAAGATATGGTGAGAATATATGTGATGTAAAGAAGTGACACAAGGCATGGAGAAAGAGGGGCCAAATAATGGCGTATCCTAATGATCCAAGCCTGCAACACACATGCGGAAGCAACAAACAACATCAATGAGAGAGAGAATGTCAGATCTTTCATATATTATCATTAATTAGAATCATACATGCCAGGCTGTAAGGCCTTCCCAGTTACAGCCAGATATTACAATGAATCTCAGAAGTCCTCAAACATGTGAGGATTTGTCACAAATCTCCAATCTAATGTCTACTATCTCCTATCAAAAAATGGACTCCCTAAACTACAACCAAACAACTACATTTATACAAGAAGCTACCGAACTGAGTCAGCCTTCAGATCCACAATCAACAAAAGTAATGTTCAAATCTGGGACCACATGCTTCCCAATGATGGATACAAACATTAAATCCGCAATCCAATATAAATCCACAAGTCGGCCACAACACGAAACAAACTAGACCCATCGATAAGCATGATAACTGAGCAGCAGATAGACAATGTCGAGCGCCAATGAAATAATTGACCGCCCAAGAGAGAACTGACCACACTCGGTAACCAAAGGAAACTGACCAACTACCGACCAACTCGGTCAAAGAAGAAACTGAGCAACACAGACAAACTCCAAAATGTTTTTGGTGACATAGGATTGCCAAGGACTCGAGATGCTCCTGCATCATACACCTGGGGTTATTTTGAAATGATTCTCCAAATCATTTGGTATGCCTGGTCTGAGCTGCATCCAACTCAGACTGTGAAATCCATGAACTGTCTACCATCGATCTATTCTTCCACTTAACTAGATATTCCTTATATTGTTTTCCTCTTGTACTTTTGCCAACTCTTTCCTTCAAAATCTGTTCAACTTCATCATTCTAATTCTTAGGATATTTTGTCGGTGTTATCACTTCTTCATCAGGTTCATGATACTCGTACAAATCAGCAATATTGAAAATCGGTATATGTCCATGTCATCAGGTAACTCAATTTCATATGCATTTCCACTGTCAAATTTCTTCAAAATCTTGCAAGGTCCAAATTTCTTCATCTTCAACTTCCCATATGTTCCAACAGGAAATTGGCCTTTCTTCAAATAAACCATCACTTCATCACCAACATCAAAAGTTTTATTTCTCCTTGATCTATCAGCTTTGTCTTTGTATTTTTGGTTATTGTATTCTAGCTTCAGCTTCACATCTTCATGTACTCATCAAACTTTACTCCTTTAGCACTTTTCTTATTCTCATCAGCAATGTCTCTCAAATCAAATATTCCTCGAGGTTGTGTGTCATTCACAATCTCAAATGGTGTCTTCCAGTACTTCTGTTCATTAAATTATTGTATGCAAACTCTGCTTGTGCCAACACAGAATCCCAATTACTTGGTGTGTCTCCAACTAAACATCTCAAAAGATTTCCCAAACTTTTGTTCACAACTTCAGTCTGTCCATCGGTTTGTGGGTGAAATGTAGAACTATATTTCAACTTAGTACCAAATTTCTTCCAAAGTGTTTTCCAAAAATAACCAACAAATTTACTGTCTCGGTCAGAGATAATACTCCTCGGTAATCCATGTAATCTGACAATTTCCTTAAATAAAAGATCTACTACATGTAGTGCATCTGATGTCTTTCTACATGGTCTAAAATGTGCCATCTTAGAAAATCTATCCACAACAACAAATATTGAATCATTACCTCTTATTGTCTTTGGTAAGCCAAGAACAAAGTCCATACTGATGTCAATCTAAGGTTTCTCAGGAAAAACAATCGGTGTATACAATCTAGTATTCTGACTTAGTCCTTTTGCAACTTGACAAATTCCACAACTTTTCACAAATTTCTGAACATCTTTATACAACTGTGACCAATAGTACTTCTCCTTAAGAAAATTCTATGTTTTATCAAAACCAAAATGTCCAGCCAAACCACTACTATGTTTTTCTTTTATAAAATTAGATCTCATTAATCCTCTCGGTATACACAACTGAATACTTTTAAACAACATACCTTCCTAAATAAAATATTCATCCCATTTAGTATCTTGTTGATTTTGAATAGGTGCTCTGCACTTTCTCCATGGTTCAGAAAAATTAGGGTCATTTTTATACAAACCTTTCATCTCATCAAAACCAAGAACTTCAATTTTCATCTCGGTCATCAAAGATCTTCTACTTAATGCATCAGCAACTCGGTTAGTGACTCCACTCTTATGCTTGATCACAAATGTATAACTCTGCAAATACTCAACCCATTTCATATGTCTTTGATTCAACTTATTCTGACTACCCAAATATTTACTTTCTATCCTACACTCTCTCTTCCTGATGATGGATCACAGAGTGTGATCCGAAACGTCGATGCTAAAAAAATATACACAATCGAATCCAGAAACCTATATTGTATCATAATGGATTGTGGAAATCTAATCTTGTTAATTACCCAAATATTATAAAGCCTTATGATCAGTATACAACACCAATTCACTCAATATCAAATAATGTCTCTATTTCTTTAGTGCGTGAACAATAGCATAGAATTCTTGATCATACACAGAATATTTCCTTCTAGCATCATTCAACTTTTCACTAAAGAAAGCAACAAGTTTACCTTCTTAACTCAACACAGCTCCAATTGCACTCCCACTTGCATCACATTCTACTTGAAATACTTTACTAAAATTAGGTAATGCCAAAACATGTAATTTAGCAACCTTCTGCTTCAGAGTCTCAAAACTTTTGTCAGCTCCATGTGTTCACTTGAATTCTCTTTTGTCTCCTCTCATAGTCTCAGTCATAGCATTACAAATTGAACTGAAATTCCTTATGAACTTTCGATAAAAACTTGCCAAACCATGAAATGATCTTACCTCACTAGCATTCACAGGTGTAGGCCAATTCAAAATAGCTTCAACCTTTTTAGGACCAGCTTCAAACCATCAACCGAAATAACAAATCCCAAATACACAATCTCTTCTTTCATGAATGAACACTTTTTCAAATTTATCAGCAACTTTTCCTCTTTCAATCTCTGCAAAACTTTTCTAACATGCAACAAATGTTCTTCTCTAGTCTTATTGAATATCAAAATATCATCAAGATATACAATCACAAATTTAACCAAAAATTTCTTCAAAACTTCATTCATCAACCTCATAAAAGTACTCAGTGCATTAGTTAAACCAAAGGCATAACCAACGACTCATACAAACCTTCTTTTGTCTTCAAAGTAGTCTTCCATTCATCACCTTCTCTAATTCTGATCTGATGATACCTACTTTTCAAATCAATCTTTGTGAAATACTTTGCTCTAGTCAAACTATCCATTATATCATCCATCCTTGATATAGGATACCTATACTTCACTGTTATCTTATTGCTTGCTCTGGAATCAGTACACATTCTCCATTCTCCATTCTTCTTTGGTGCCAATATAGAAGGTATTGCACAAGGACTCAAACTTTCTCTAATCAAACCTTTCTCCAGCAACTCTTGAATCTATCAGTTCAATTCTCGATTCTCGATAGGTGTCAATTGATGAGGTGCCTTATTCGGTAAACTAGCTCTAGGGATTAGATCCATACAATGATCAATACTTATTTTTGGTGGCAAACCATTAGGTACATTATCAGAAATGATATCATTGTACTTGGTGAGTAACTTATCAATCTCCTCAGGGACATTTATACTCTATTTTCTTACTCGGCTTATTCGGAATCACAACAAAACATACATCATTCCTCTTCAAAGAGTTAACAAACTTCCTTCCTTCCATCAAACAAACTTTCATAGATGTGCAATCATTACTAATAGGTTCTTCATCAATGGTAACAAGATTTGTTTCTTTCCATCAGCCACAATGGTATACTTATGCAATCTCCCATCATATATAGCATGTATATCATATTGCCAAGGTCTACCCAACAAAATATGACAACAATCCATAGGCATGATATCACATAACACCTTATCATAGTATTTTCCAATCTTCAAATTCACATAACATTGTTCACTTACAAGGAGTGTATGCTCATCTTTGATCCATGAAATTTGATAGGGTTTTGGATGTACCAACCTTTCCAACTACAGTTTTGTAACCATCTCTTTAGATGTTAGGTTCTCCGAGCTACCACTGTCAATGATTACCTTCCAAACTTTGTCAGAAACTCTACATCTGGTCTTGAACAAACTTTTCCTTACCGGATCTTCCTTCTTGATTTCATTCCACAATGCTCTCCTTACCATCAAGATTTGTCTCTCTCAGGTTCATTTGGTGACTCTTCTTGCACCAAAGCATTTCTATTGCTACCAGCCTTCTTACTAGCTTGTGTACATTCAAAAGATCTATGTCCTTCTCCGCAATTATAACAAGTTCCTCAGAAACTTCCTCTTCCATAACCACCTCGGTAGTTACTGCCTCTACCTCTAGAACTTTCACCTTTCCACTCGTTCTTGCCTTTGTCCAGATTTGTCTTTTCTGGTTTCGATATACCATTTTCACCATTAGATCTACCTCTTCCTCTAGGGAATCTACCACCTCAACCTCTCTGTCTTTGCTCATGTCTTTTGTTCAATTTCTCCTCAGCTTTCAAAGCAAATTGATAAGCCTCTTCAATGTTCTCCAACTTGACCATAGTAATTTTCTCTTGGATGGAAACTCTCAAACCATTCAGGTATCTGCCAATTCTTTCCACATCATCTTCATCATGTCTAGATCTAATATCTAATTTGTATAATTCCTCAATATACTCTTTTACTGAGCTAGCTTTCTGTCTCAAACTTTGCATTCGCCGAACTAGGTTAATCTGATAATCACAGGGTAAGAACTTTCCTTTCAACTTATTGAGCATTTTACTCCATACCTTGATTTTTTCTTTTCCTTTCCTCTTCTGATCCAATTGTAGATGTTCCCACCATAAGGATGAATGACTTTTCAACTTTGTGCTTGCAATCTTTACCTTCTTATCCTTAAGGATATTTTCATATTCAAAATATTTTTCCATCTCGGTGATCCAATCCATCAATTCATCAAAATCCAACTTTCCACCATACTCGGGAGGATTGAAATGTGGTGTTGACTTCAGACTTGTCAAAGCCTCAAAACTCTTTCTTCACCTTGATCCATAATAGGTGCAGGTTCTGCATTCACCTGTTCTTCTTCAATTTCATCATCACTAACATCTTCAAGATGTTTGCCTCTTCTCTGGGCTATCTCCACTGCTTCGAGCCTAGCAGCAATCTACCTTAACATATCTATCAATCCTGGATCTTCATCTTGCCTCCCATGAACCATCTTGACAACCCTCTGCAACTACAGGTTAGACCGCAATCTGCTACCCCACAACAACTCAACTAGGGCTTCAATAGGAACCTACAAACCTAGATCCACAGAACTAGATCAAGATCTCACCTCACTCTGATACCACCTAACGCAAGGCAGGGAGCAAGAGGGGCCAAACAATGGTGCACCTTAATGATCCAAGCCTACAACACACATGCAGAAGAAACAAACAACAACAGTGAGAGAGAGAATGTCAGATCTTTCATATATTATCATTAATTAGATTCATACATGCCGGGCTGTAAGGCCTTCTCGATTACGACCAAATATTACAATGAATCTCAGAAGTCCTCAAACATGCAAGGATTTGTCACAAATCTCCAATCTAATGTCTACTATTTCCTATCCAAAAACTGACTCCCTAAACTACAACCAAACAACTTCATTTATACAAGAAGCTACCGAACTGAGTCGGCCTTCAGATACACAATCAATAGAAGTAATGGTCAAATCTAGGACCACACACTTCCCAATGATGGATACAAACATTAAATCCATGATCCAATATAAATGCATAAGTCGGCCACAACAGGAAACAAATTAGACCTGTCGGTAAGCACGATAACCGAGCAGCAGACAGACAATGCCAAGCACCAGTGAAATAACCGACCGCCCAAGAGAGAACTAACCACACTTGGTAACCAAAGGAAATTGACCAACTACCGACCAACTTGGTCAAATCAGAAACTGAGCAACACAGACAAACTCCAAAATGTTTTTGGTGACATAGGATTGCCAAGGACCTGAGATGCTCCTGCATCAAGAAGATTGTGAAAGCTGTGAGCTTGTGTCTGCTAGATGTAGAGAAAAGGATTACTGGTGAACTCCATTGGAACTGAATAAGAAAAGATAGTTGTTGTTAGATAGTTCAAAATATTGTGCATTTCTTCATATACACTTGTTGTGAACAGTGAGTTATGAAGGTGGATTTAACCTTCTTTGGGTAGTGAGCCCCCTTTCTTTTCTTGACTCCTAACAGGGTCTATCCTCTAACAAGAAATGTGTACTGTAATGTCTCAATAAGCTCCTAACAGGGCTAACAGGGCTAAATCTTCTAACAAGGATACTATACTCTCAGTACATTATTTGTGGGTGCTAATTCCCACCGGGGTTTTTACCTTTAACAGGGTTTCCCTGAGATCAAAATATTATTTTATTGTGTTGGCATTCATTGTGTTCATTGGATCTGATATTGTTGTTATTCAAAGTTTAAAGTTTAATATTCTATCATACAACTGATTTACCCCCCCCCTCTCAGTTGTATTGTGGACTATTGTTCCTAACATATTGTCAACACTTTGGTAATGTAAGATCGTCGACTCTATGTTTATGATTTACATAATTTATTGTTATGTTTTGTAAAGTATTTTGAGAGCTGACTGGATGGCATATTTTGTATAAGTATAGAGTGTTTTGTGGAAGCGATATGTATGAATGTGATGATGATGTGATGGATGCGAATCTGAGAGCAGAGAGCAGATGCGAGATCAGTGTTTGACAGAGCTACAACTGGAACTATCTAAGCAAAAGAAGTGCTTGTATTGTTCATTTTTGGAGAACTCTTTTGAGACAATTTTTGATTGTAAGAGTTGTATGCTCACCACCTTTAACCAGGTGTTTTGTATCCCCTAATAGGGTTTTGTATTCCTCTAACAAGGAAATGTACTATGTAATAATTAGCTCCTAACATGGCTAGATCTCCTAACATGGATATAATATTTTAGTGCACAGTTGTGGGTACCATCCCCACAGGGGTTTCCCTTGGTCAGGGTTTCCTCGAGAACAAATCATGGTGTCATGAGTTATGTGTTGTGCTTATATGTTCTTTTCATTTCAGAATTGTTATGTTTTATTTATAATTATTTGAAGTTTAAATTAAAGTGCAGTATTACTGATTCACCACTCCCCCCCCCCCTCTTAGTATTACCTAATCCTAACAAATAAGTCAATTAATAATTTTACAAAAACTTATATGTTTACATTTACCACTCTATGCAAGAGATCAAAAGTCAAAATATACTCAAACTACATTTACATGTGCACATATATCAATGCTTTAAATGACATTATAGAGAACAACTATCAACTTTATAGACTATTAAGTGCACTTTGTCCCAAACTTCTTTGCACGTCTTTATGCATTAACTCTATCT
This sequence comes from Chamaecyparis obtusa, assembly GCA_027943335.1. Lineage (NCBI taxonomy): Eukaryota > Viridiplantae > Streptophyta > Pinopsida > Cupressales > Cupressaceae > Chamaecyparis > Chamaecyparis obtusa. The sequence continues at coordinate 232,026 of BSBK01002853.1, forward strand.
GAAAATAGTACCTGCATTTATAAAATTGAATTCAATGAAAGCATACTTAAATTGTAGATGCAAGTATGAAATGACCAAAAGTCGAAAGAAATCAGACTTAAATTGTAGATGCAAGTATGAAATGATCAATTATTTTCCTCCAATATTCAAATTTGAAATTCAACTACCACAAATGAATGCATTCACTTTCCACATTCAAATGAATTTATAAAAGAAATTTCCAAGATCATTTTCATTACTATTTCATCTTTGTTTTCTCTAAATAATTCAGAGCTAAAGAAGGAATTTTCTACATATTCCTAATTAAAGGGAGTTTATTTAGATTCAAACTATAGTCTCATGTTTTCATATATGAATATATTGGTTTTAGTCAATGTAAGCACGTAAATCTATTGTTTCAATCAAGTTTATTTATTCTTAATGTCTAAATATATAAATTGCAGCCTCATTCATGCCATAACCATATATCAATTACATATGTATCACTTGAATTTTATCATTCATGTCAAGCTTTCAAACTGCACACATCAAATATAGTAACAACATAAATATACATTTTTAATCATATCATAGTTACCTCTTTATCTCCTACATCTCCTGCTTTTATTTTATGTCCCCAATTTATTGTAATTAAATTTAATGGGTATGTGACATATATGGGTAAGTGCACAAAGATGGGGGACCAAAAAGGGGGTATAAGATGTCACTTTTTTCTGAAATCAACAAACTTTAAACTTCAACGAGAAATTGAAGATAGATTAAAAATTTCAAGATGCAACAAGAACAAGAGTTGTAGTTCTTTGAATCTAGTTTCTAAACTACTAATTTATTTTGAAAATTGTGAAGATTAAGGCCCTCAAAAAGGGGGAGCACAAAAAATGGTCCTATTTTTTTAGAAAAACATAACATAGCGTCTGGTGTGCTCCCCCTAAAATGTTAAAGTTTTTTTTTGAATATTTATAATCACTCTAGGGAGAAGTTAGCTAACACAAAGTAGTTTAATCCATATTTTTTTGTTAATTTTTTTTTATGAAAGTATGATTTTTTATGAATTTATAAAGTAGACACATCCTAAAAATGTGAAATTTATGTGTGTTCCCCTTAGAAATCATTAAAAACTAATAGAAAATCAAAACTTTTATTTTAAAGTGTGTAAAATGGAGTCTAGTTTCTAAAAAAGTAAATTGTTTCAAGATTCGATGAATGGTCCAAAGTCTAAGCCCAAAATACTACACGTTATTTTTTAACAAAAATCAGACATACTTACAAAATAAATTAGAGATGAAAAGCTTAACATAATCATAATTGAAAATAAATTATATGGTTAGATAGCTTATTAAGAGATCTAATAGTAGGGACCATGACCCCTAATTTACCTTTGAGATGCTCAAATATCTTCTTAGGAAAGGGTTTTGTGAAGATATTAGCAATATGTTCTTTAGTGGGTATGAAACTGTAACCTTACTTCTTTCTCATTCACCTTTTTCCCTTAAGAAATGAAACTTGATTGAGAAATGCTTAGTTTTTTAGTGTTGTATCAGATTCTTAGAGATATTTATTGCACTAGAGTTATCGCAGTAGATAGTGATGGGTTCATCAAAGACAACTCCGATATCAGACAACATTTGTTTCATCCACATCACTTGAGTGCATTTTATTATAGAAAAAACATACTTGGCCTTAGCTATAGATTGAGAGGTGCAATTTTGTTTCGTTCTCATCCATGAGACCAGTCTATTTCTCAAGAAAGAAGCTTCACCACTAGTTTTTTATTTATGTCATCAATATCTCCAGCCCCATCTACATCAGTATATGCACAAATACTGAAGTCTTCACCTTTAGAGTACCACATTCCATGTTCAATAGTTCCCTTCAAGTATCTAAAGATCCTTTTGAAAATGACCTCATGATCTCTCTTAGACTCAGCTTGAGATCTTGCCACTAAGCACACTACATTTGTTATGTTTGGTCTAGTATGGGTCAAATACAATAATCCACTAACCATTGATCTATACTTGGATTGATTTACTTTTAGGCTCTCATCATCCTTGGTAAGCTTACATCTAGTCATCATAGGAGTACCTATTGGTTTTGAATCATCAAGACTAAATTTTTGTAGAAGCTCCTTCACATACTTAGCATGTGACACAAATATTCCTTCCCTTGTTTGAGTGATTTGTAGTGCTAAGAAAAATTACATTTCTTCTATCATGGACATTTCAAATCCCTTTTACATTTATAGAGAAAATTCTTGGCTTATCTTATCATTACTATAGCATCAGAAAATAAAAGCACTTCCATTTAGGACTAGTTTAGCCCTCCAAGTAAGTGGTTTAGGGTCATGTTGAATGCCTTGAATGGTTCTTTGACTTGGATCTGGCTTTTCCCCCTATTCTGCCCCATTTTCCACTTCTTTCCTACCTAATTCTAGCATCCTGACTTGAAATTATGAGATTCTTGACCTCAGGGTCAAGGTCAACCTTATGGGTCAAGGTTGACCTCGACCTTGACCCGGGGTCCAAATTTCAAATCCCAAAGTTTTCAGATGTCAGGTTTCAGAAAGATTTATTTCCCACTTTCTGGTCGGTTGTTTCAGGCTTCAAAATGATAAACTATTAAATTATATTTAATTTAGGTCCATTTCTAGGGGTATAGGCTTAATGAGAATTTATTTCCCCTATGTCAGCCTCTCTAGAAGTTTGTGCCCTAGATCACTATAAAAGGAAGCTTTCTCCTCTCATTTTTCATCTATTCTCCATCACACATCAAGTATAATCAAGCAAGCAAAATCAAGAAATCAAGAAGCAAGAAAGAAGGAGAAAGAAAACATTAAAGCATTCATCTATCTTCAAGCATTCAAGCATTCAAGATCCAATTCTTCAAGGAGATCCATTGGTAGCCATTGAAGGATTCAGTCTCTATGGAGCCCTCTTGTTGAAGATTTCTCCATCCATATCCATCCAAGCTTCTTCCTATTCCAAGATCCATTCAAGATTGGTGTTGAAGATCTAAAGGCAATTTATTTGAGACATCCTATAATTCTACATTCATTTGGAGCATCCATACTTGTGGATTCAAAGATTCGAATCCTCCACAAGGGTTTCAACATAAGCAAGGTGAATTGTTCCATTTACTTTGTTTATTACTGCAATTTCAATTCAATTTTAAGGTTAATTCCTAAATTGGGGTTTGACCAAGGCAAACCCCTCCCCCCAACAAATAAAACTATTTTTCTTGTAGGAACATGTGCGGAACAGTGAATTATAGTGTAGATCTAGATACCCTTTTTGGCAAACTTTTGGGATCTGTGAACAGAATTTTCATTGGAGCAGCGCAGGTCAAGGTCAACATTTTGGGGTCAAGGTTGACCTTCATTTGGGTCAAGGTTGACCTTTCTTAGAAAAGAAAAATATTTCTGGGTTTTGTAGATCTCACAGTTTATGTTCAAGATCTCGAAAATCAACTGTTTGACAAGGTTTTCAACAAATTCTTTTTTGGAGGTAAAATACATGTTATTTGTTCATTTCAATATTAGTCTTCTATATTTACTTTCCATATCATTAGAATTTCATGTATGTGTTAAATATTGGTTTAGGGTCTCTTTTATGTGCAAACCCCCATTGTTCTAGACCTCATCCATAGTTTCCACTATACAATTACCTCCAAAGATTATGTCATCAACAAATACTTCAACAATTAGAATATTCTCATTGTGAGTCTTGAAGTATAAGTTACTATCATCATTGCCCTTTCTGAAACCAAGCTTGAGTAAAATATCTATACAATCTTGAATACCTAGCTCTAGGGGCTTTTTTTAGTCCATATAGGGCCTTTTTGAGTAAGTATACCATGTCTCATTGATCAGTCAACTGAAATCCATTTGGTTGTTCAATGTATACTTTTGCCAAACCTTCATTCAAAAAGGTTGATTTGACATTCATCTTGTAGACTTTGAAATTCTTATGAGCAACATATGCAAGAAGTAGTCTTATCGCCTCCAATGTTGTTACAGGTGTAAAAGTCTCTTCATAATCAATGCCCTCCATTTGTGCATATCCTTTACAGACTAATCTTGCTTTGTTTCTTACAACTTCACCATCTTCATTTAATTTTTTTATGAATGCCCACTTGGTACCTATGATATTTTTTATTTGCATGTCTTGGAACAAGAATCCAAGTGTTGTTTTTCTCAATTTGTGTCAATTCTTCTTTCATTTCCTTGTACCAATTTTCATCCTTGTATACGTCCTTGACATCCTTTGGTTCAATTTGTGAAATTAGACATACTTGTTCATCTGCAAGTTTTCTTCTTGTCTGGACCCCTTTATTTTTATCTCAAATTATTTTTTCTTCATAATGGTTTAAGCTAACATACCTTGGTGTTTTAGGTCTTAACTCATCATTTTATACTTCATCTTCTTCACTTGTGTATGCTTCATTGATTTGATCCACTATTCCTCATTGGACTTGACTTTGTTCCTTTTTTATCTTTCTGAACTGAGATGACATTTTGATCATCAAAATCGTATCCTCCTAATTTGGACAAACTTGGCAATATTTTCATCTATTTTTACACTTGCACTTTCCACTATCCTTCTTAACCTTTTATTGTAGCATTTGTAGGCCTTACTCTTAATTTAGTATCCAAGAAATATGCCTTCATCACATCTTGCATCAATTTTTTTAATGTCTTCATCTCTTTTGATACAGCATTTGTTGTCAAAGATTCTAAAATATTTTACAGTAGGAACATTTCCACGCCAAGGTTCATAGGGTGTCTTGCCTATATTTTTCCTTATTTGAACTTAGTTAAGAGTGTACAATGCAGTGCTTACTACCTCTCTCTAGAAAATTTGAGGGACTTTCCCTCCATCATCATGGCTCTTGTAGTGTCAATAATTGGTCTATTCTTTCTTTTAATAACTCCATTTTATTGAGGTGTTCGAGGAGATGAGAACTACATTTTGATTCGATACCTTTCAAATAGGAATTGAGCTCATTTGATGTAAATTCATCATCTTTGTATGATCTTAGACATTTTATCTTTAACCCAGTCTCTGTCTCAACCAGATTATTAAAGATTTTAAACTTATCAAGAGCTTCAATTTTTTCTTTTAAGAAGGCAACTCAAGCCATTATGGACTAATCATCTATTAGTAACATAAAGTATCTATCACCATGGATACTTCTTACCTTGGTTACTTCGGAAAGGTCAATATGAACTAGATCAAGTAATCTGTTGGATTTTTCACTCTTAGGTTTGAAAGTAGTTCTTGTTTGCTTACCTAGTTGACATTCCTTGCATGCGGCTGTAGACACCTAAATTTGATTACATAATTTAGTAATCATATTTAGTCTTTTCCTAGGACATCTTGTTAATTAAATATTATTTATTTAATTAATTTATGTCATCCCCTAGTTAATTAATTTAATTAATTAACTATAGCCCAATTAATTATCAAAATGACAAACCTATAGTCTGATAATTAATTAAATCCTTATTCCTCTATTAATTTAAATGGATACATTTATCTAAATAAATTAATTCATAAATCCCCTTTTCCTCCCACTTGGAATTAAATAAAATATTTAATTCTAATTCTCCCCTATTAGCTAATAATCTATGCTTAGCTAATTTAATCCTCCACTCATTCTCTCTCCTCCATCACATCTCCCTAATCCTCCACTTACCAAGCCTAATCACCTCCTAAGCATGTGCACAATCATAATCCAAGATTAAAGAATGTTAATCCACCCCAAAGTCAACCCCTTATGACATCACCTCCACATCCTCCAATGAGAAATCAAAAGCTTCTTACACCTCTTACACACTTGTCTCCTCTCACACCTTCCAAAGGTGCCTCTCCTCTCATCCTCCCCCATTGTGACACTTGTCACAATGCTATGCATTTGAGAAAGCACAATCCATGTGCTCTCCCTTGGATGCATCTCCACCATTGCTCAATCCTCTTTTGCCCCTTAATCTTGACCATCCGTTTCTCCCAGCTTTCTATAAAAGAGAAGCTCTCCTCCTTCATTTTCATCCACCATTGAAGCAAATTTATCATGCCATTTTCTCTATTGAATCTTGAAGCATAGATCATTGAGCACACATTCCATCCTTGGACAAATCTTCTACATCTTGAAGGTTTGCTTGAAGGTTTTCATTGCTTTTAAGTGTCTTTGTCTTCATTTTGTAGGTCTAATCATAGGTGTTTATCTCATTTGTTTTGTTGAATGTTTAGTTTACTTTGCATTCCTTAACACTACATTTTAGGTATTACATTTTGGCACGCTCGGTGGGACCCACTTCAAGGGTCATTTTTCTTTCTATCTTTCTTATTTTTTCTTGCTAAAGTAACCCAAATACTAAGTTTTCTTGTTGTTTGAGTGTGTTGCAAGGAGCTTTTTGGTATTTTGCAGGTTCAGGGCCGAAGAAGACCTATTTCCACAGCCATTCCCATCGTCAAATTTTGCACGACAATAAATTTCAAAAAATTCTTAGTTTTGTAGGAATGCTAGTACGGACGCGAGAATGTCGATTCCTCCGTGAGAACACTTATACGGCCTCGAGGAAATGCATTCTCACAATAGAAACTTCTATCTTCTATCTTTTTCTCTCTTTGTCTATATTCTAGCCATTCTCTGACTGTGCCCTTTTCGCGAGATCCCATTCCCGTAACGCGGGAATGCAAGTTGACCAGCCGAGTTTGCCTATGTACGTTCTATAAGCTATAGTATGGCATTCTCTGTAGTTTTAATTTTTGCCCTCATTCTCGCAACGCGATGTTGCTCTTTGACCCTATGGGAATGCTGCCTTGACCTAGCAAGATTGACAGTTAGCATCTTTTAGCCGTACGACCCTATATTTTCTTAAGTTTTTTTGCCTTCATTCCCGCAACGCGGGATCGATAGTTGATTTGCGGGAATGAAGTTTGACTTGTGGGAACGTGGCCGCGGGTATTAATTTTGGGTTTTATTGTCTTTCTGTAATTTCAGTTTATCTAACAGTCTTGCAGGAATGCATGTATGGCTCTGCGGGAATGCTATTTTTCTACTGCAGGATTGCAAGTTTTTGTGGGAATGCGGGCTAATATTTTAAATCAAAATTAACTCATTTTATTTTTAGTGCATTAAAAAGAACAGTGTATTCCAAACAACACCTCATATTTTTTATTTGGGTTTAAAATGAACAAAGGTTAAAATTGAACAAGGCAAACATCACACTTCTTTTGGTGCTTAAAAATCAATCAAACACTATCTTGAATGCTAAAGGGAGTAAAACTTTTCTTGTTTTTGAAAATCAAATCTCTATTTTTTTTAAGGATTGTCATTTACATTTCAAAACAAAGAACCTTGCATGCTAAACATGAGTGTTTGATGTTCTAGAATAGAAAACAGTTAGTCTTAATAGGTTCAATTTGGAATGAATACTTCTTGGCGTGTTTGAAGGAGTGTTTTTCAACACTTAGAGCTTTTCAATTTTTCATAAACCTTGTTAAAGTAAGTGATGTGGAAGCAATCCACTTGTATCTGTATCCTCTCCCTTTGCCTTTGCGGATCTTGGGTGAAGAGAAAGATCAAGTTTGATTGACAACACTTCTAGCGAGGCCTGTCTAGAGAGTGTATGCACCATAAAATGGTCGCCTAGACTTTGGGCCCCATTTATTTAATCTATCAATATCAATTCCTGAATCAATATTTGTCATACATTCAAATCAAATTTATTGATCAAATCATAAATATTTCAATTTTCCCTAAAGTTTGAATATCCCATCAATTTTTAATTAAAAGAAATATATCCCTTTTTAATAAATAAAATAATATTATTTAATTGAAATTAATATTCTTTGAATGAAATAATGTTATTTAATTAAAATCCTCTTTTAATTAAATGGTTTTATTTTATTGAATTAATATTCATTTCTAAATTATATAATATTACCTTATTTAATTAAAAGAGATATTATTCTTTAAAATTAAATAAATGAAATATTCTCTCAAAAGATCTCCTGTGATGAAAAAGGAAACAAATTGAATAAAAATAAAATAAAATCAAATGTAATTCCATTTTATTACAAACCTTCTAAAAATGATGATTGTTTCCTCTTTTTCATTTATCCCACATTGCTTCTACTTTCACATTCGAATCCAACTTTTCCTATAAAAGGAGACCTCTCATGCTCATTCAATCATCCGGAATTTTCATATCATCATTATGCTGCCAGTTTTCACAGAGCTTTGAAATTCATATAGATTTTTATCACTTACATCTTCATTTAAATTAACTTCATATTTACTTTCGTAGATTAGTTTCTTGCATTGTTATTTTCTATCATAATCTAGATTTATTTTCAAGCATTGCATTGCTATCATCTAGATTAGCTTGCATTTTCATTCGCATGCATGAACAAGATTCATGGAGATTAGCGGATTTGCTATTCATCTTTGAATCTCTCGTTCCGGGTTTGTATTTGCATGGGTAACTGGGTCAATCTGAGGGCCATAATATCAATCCATGCTCTGCTCGGATAGAGAGCTGTGAGTCAGTTTGCGAGGACTCATTATTGAGTCTCCTTGCATGCAAGGATTCACAGAAGTGTCACACTTTTTGTGCACACATTTTTGGCGCCCACCGTGGGGCAGAGAAGGCTATTCTGTATTTCTGTATTGCTGAGAAGGCTATTCTATGCCCTATTATTTTATGCAATAAATTGTACAGCTATTCATTCAAAGCGTATTCATTGACGACAATATTTTCAGGAAATAATTGAAGACTAATGTTTATCCATTGATGGGTGTTTTGTTATGTTTTGAATATAATATTTGCACCATATTTCCTGTGCTCATTTTATTGTTTGGCTTTGGCATTGCTCCTTGTTTGAATATCTTGTGTCTGTTTCCTCTACATCAAGAACTGTATGCTTGAAATTTGATGATTCTCCTTGCAATTCCTTCTTCTCACTGGTGAGTTCTCCCGAGTTTCGATCTGCAGATTTCAATCTTCCTGGCAATGAATCCCTCTCACTGCAATCCTAATTCTGAACTCCTCTCACAGTGCTAAGAGCACTGCCACCTCATATCATTGTTTATTGTTGTGGATCGCAGATTGAAATATTTGCTGAGTGATTAAGGTTCTGGAAAATAATAACTATTCGTATTGCCGTGTCTGTGAACCGACTTATTAATGCTGGCAACATATATATTTCTTTATTGGGAGTTATAAAGTTCAAATCTCATATGGTATTATAAAGTTTGAGAAGGTTTGCATAAGTTTAGTTGTGGGACCTGATTTTCATAGTGCTGGAAAAATATTTGCCAAAGAACTATCATTGCCGTGACTGATATTTCATCGATGTCGCGTTCTTAATAAATATTTCATCAATATCGCATTCTTAATAAATATACATTCCAAATTGGTGTTGCCGTCAACATTTTGGCTGTGAATACCTTCTATATGAGATTGAAACAGTAAAGTTGAGCTCTTAATATTTGGCGTGAAGTTTATAGATTCCGCATTGTTAGTTGCGGTGAACTATTCTGAGATTGTCATGGCTTCTTTCTGAAGTGCAATTGATTAATTATTATTTGATAATTGTGCCGTTCTATTCCATATTGTGGTGCTGGAGATTAGAAACGGTTTCTGGTGTCTAAAGCGAGAGCTACCAATTTTGTTCAGCTGTGTGTATATTGTCGTGGATACTCAGAAGATTGTCGTTAAAGCTGGTTCTGAACAGCATTTGTAGAATCTTGACAGCTTAGTATCTGAAGGAGGGTTGCATGAACCATAACACAGCACATATATGAAGACAGTCAAACCGCAGCACTCACAGCATGGAATGAATCGCATAGCCAAGGGGCAGTAGCTGATGACACAGACGTTGACGCAATTGCCGAGTGTTTGAGAATGTTTAGTAAATTATAATCTTTGTTTGTTTGCCATTTGGTTTCTTATCGCGTTGGATTGTTGTTTGGATTAACGAACGGAGCTGTTTTGAATGCATTACATTTTAATGGAATCGACTTTTTTTTTACATTTGCTGTTTTCCATGTATTCATTTAATACTATGTTGAATGGGACTAAAACTCAAAAGGAAACTTTACGAGTCTTTTAGTTTTTGGTTACACAGATTTAGTTTTTTGTTTTAGATTTAAATTAGATTTTTAATTAGATTTTTCTAATTTAAATTAGATTTTTCTAATTTAAATTAGATTTTTAATTAGATTTAAATTAGATTTTTTTAATTTAAATTAGATTGTTTAAATTAGAGTAGATTTTTTTAAAATTTTGTTTTTTAGATTAGATTTTTTTATTTTTTTTACATTAGCTTAGATTTTTTTAGAAATTTGTTTTTTTTTCTAGATTAGATTTTTTTTATTTTTATTAAATTAGATTAGCTTTTTTTTTTTAGTTTTATTAAATTAAATTAGATTTTTTTAATTAGAGTAGATTTTTTTTAAATTGTTAATTTAGCTTAATTTTTTTAATCTAAATTAGATTTTTCATTTTTTTTAAAAAATTTAGATTAGTTTTTTTTTTAAATTTTTTTTTTTTAGCTTAATGTTAGATTAATTTAATTTTAATTTTAGTTTTGTTAGTTAAATTTTTAGATTAAATTTTGTTAGACCAAATTAGATTTTTAATTTTTCTTTTTGTTTGTTGTGGCAAGGAGCTCATTTTTTCTTTTTCTTGTGGGCATTTGCAGGTGTTAAATTTTGGATTGCGGATCTTTTGGACTTAAGGTATGTTCTCACAATCCATATAACATTCCATTTGGGATTAAAAATTCACCTCTTACGTGTCTGGCTTGAGTGTTTATATGCTTTTCATAGACCACTTTTTTTTGATGCTCTTAAGGGGAAATAAACAAACATAGATTTGCTTTCATAGAAGTTTGTGTTTAAGTGCATGCGTGTCTTTTAAACATTAAGTAATTCTTGGTTTCAAATATCAAAACAGTCTTATTGATTAGCAGTCTTAGATTACTTGTGATTGATCTAGATTGCTATTTTGGGTTATTGGACTCGCTAATCCGCCGGCCCCTCATTTCCGCCCTGTGGTTGCAATCTCAGCGCCACATTAAAGGGGAGGGGTCTATAGGAAATAAGCGTTAATTGTTCCACTAGGCAACCCTTCTGTGCTTTCTAGAACTCACTTGTTTTCTAGGTTGTGGACTCGTTTGTAGCTTGTGTGAGGTGTTAAGTGTTCCACCTTGTGGACTCACCTCATCTTTGCTCTAAGCGTTAAGTGTTCCACCTTTAGTGCTTTTCAATACTTTTTGATAGAGAATTACTTACTTTTTCATTTTTAGAAGGCCTGCTTGGGGATTTCATCACCTCAAGGGATGACCTTAACTCCCGTGTTCCGACGGAGTATAAATATCGGGAGGTGAATCCAAAGACACCTCTCTTGGGAATGAGTTAGATTTCACTCTTGGCTAAGCCTCAAAGAAATTTATACCTTTGAGAAGTGAAGGAGGAGATTTGGGTTACCGTCTCCCCCCGGCTGTGTGATTTTTGATTCTTCTCATCTACGAATTTGGGCCTCACGTACCTTGCGTATATCGAGGATGCCCTTTAGAAAAGCCATGTATATCCTTCTAGACAGCTTGCTAGGATGTTGTTGTGTTTTGAGTGCCTACTAAAACATTCTCAAGAACATACACAAGTAGCATCTTTAAGGAGTAGCATACTAAGTCACTATTCTTGTTCATGTGCAAGGTTGCTTTGCCCCTTGCTCATTGTTTGAAGACACTTGCTTGCTTGAACTCCCTGATTGCTGTCTTATGTGCTTGATACAAATCCGTTGATATACTTGCTTGATCTTTGAACATCAACAACAAACTGAAATACTGAGTTCTTCGATTCAATGACTTGTCCCAGTTCTAGAGACCTGTTCTGTATTTAGGGTTCTTGTGCCCTTGACCTTTTGAGTTAGTGATCCTTGATCCCATAAGAAATTTTGCTTGATATTGACAAATCAGGAATTGTTCCTGTCAAATAGATAAATTTTCAGACTCTTTGATAACACACTTGGAGAGTGCTAGTAATCTCATTGTCCACCCATTTTCATACATTCAAATTCAGTACTTTGTGTAAGTCTTCCTCCTGATCCATATGTGCTAGGGTATTCACCCAAGAATTGAGCACCTCTGTGGCAGTGTTGGTTTACACCTCTTTGCAACAGTTCTATTTCACTATTTCTCTTGGACAAGAGAACTTTTACTATCCTAGTCTGGTATTGATGTTTCCTAGAATTGTCTGTTTGCCTGAACTATCCTTTTCATGTCAGTAACAACAAGATATCAAGTGAGCCATGGAAAGCGACCTCAGATAGTCTTCAACCAACTACCCCCAGTTCAGACTCGTCAAAAGAGAATGGAAAAGGAACCAATATTTGACCAGTCACCTAGGAGTAAGTCTGAAACTTGGTTTGACCCAAAGAGCCATTTTAGTGATTTGAGTACCCCCTCAGCACCTTCCCACTCAGGTATGGATATGAGTTATACCATGACTCGGCGGGAGAGGGAAGCTATGGATCAAACCCTTGATGATATCTATGAAAGACACAGAGACAAGATTTTGTTTGGTAATTCCTCTCATGATGCTCAACCTAGTTCACCCCCCATCAGCACTAGGTACCTAGATGCACATCAACGAGCTGACAGGCATGAGAAACGAGCTCACCCAGACCAATGGTCACAACATGAAGACCAAGACAATGAACCTGGTGATGCTCATGTCAATGCAACGTATACCAATGATTTGTACAAACATTCAAGACCAAACTCTCCACTCCGAACAGCCTCAAGGCATACAAGTGAGAGGCTAAAAAGAATTGAGAAGGAAAAACAAGTTGCACAAAATGAACGAGCTGCAAAAGAAGAAAAACTTAGGCTTCTCGAAGAGGAACAACGAGCCTTGTTGGACATAGAGAGAAAAGCATTCCAAGAGGAGGAAGATAGGCTGTTAGCCCAACCATTAAACACTCAATTCAACAACAGGGGTGCTAATAGTGGAAATAATTCTCCTCCCTCCACCCCTTCCAGAACACCACGAAGTAGAAGGCGGTCACGGACCCCTTCTAGATCTCCTAGTCCTAGAGGAAGAAGGGCCTCTCAGTATGCTCACTATAGGAGGAAAACCCCTCCTAGAAACTCAAGACCACACTCCCAACATGCACATCATGGTTCCCAACATGGAGGTGGTAGCTCACATTATGACCTTGATACTCCAGACTTTATGTGAATGCAACAAGAGCCTATCTTCCAACAATATGTGGATAGGTATTTAGAACAAAACAAAGATAAGTTCTTGGAAATTCTAATCAACAAGGGTGCTAGAGTCCCTTATGACTTTGATGTAGACAACAAGATACAAAAACAAAGTCCCTCTCAAGAGGAAGAAATCCGTCAAATCAAGCACATGATGGAAAAAATGATGCAACCTAAGAGCTCATTCTCACTAGACTCTATTTGTCCTAATCCATTTGACAAAAGTGTGAGTATGAAAGATTTTCCAAAGAGGGTGGACTTCCCACAATATGATAAATATGATGGCAGTGGTGACCCACATGACCATGTGCGTCAATTCTATACCATGAGCTTTGAATTCCATCAGGATGATTCCTATTTGATGAGGTTGTTCCCTAGAAGTCTTAAAGGACAAGCGATGGAATGGTTCACCAACATCACTCCCCCTGTCAAGACTTTTAGAGAACTTGTTCATAGATTTGTCCAACACTTCTCGTACAATCTATCAAGATCAATTACTATGTTGGACCTATGCAACTTGAAACAAAATCAGGGAGAACCCTTTGTTACCTTCTTGCAAAGGTGGAGGAGAAAGTGCTCTCAGTATCCTAGGACGATCCATGAGGATGAAAAGATTGACATCCTTGTTAATAACTTGGTGCCTGAAATGAGATATGAGATCAAAAAGATAGTCTTCAATTCCTTCGATACCATGATTGAAACTGCATGTCGAATTGAAGATGTTCTCAAAGAATAAGGCATTTTGACCAGACATAGCAACAATGGCAACAATGGTCAGCACAACAACAAGGATAAAGGGAAGAACACCTACTGGAACAAAAACAAACAAGTTGTCAATGACGGAGTTGTAGACGCTCCCCAACCTAAAGATCAAGCCGTTCTTCACTTGTCCAGTGCAGTTCAAGCTATGAAGCTCAATGCACCTCCTCAACAAGAGAGCAACCCACGGTATCAAGAGAAGCCTAAAAAGGAAAAACGTCAATTTTCCAAGCTTGGTGATTCTTACGAGGATGTTTTCAAAATGCTCATTGCCAATAATCTTGTGCATTCATAAGATCCAGCAAAACATTACATCCCTGACATTAAGCCACATTGGTGGGATGAGAAGGCTTTTTGCATATTTCATAATGGCATTGGGCATACCATTGAAAATTGTTGGAAACTCAAGCACATTATCCAAGACCTCATTGAGAGTGGAAAACTTAAGGTGGATGGACTAAATAGCAATGCTGATCACAAAGCATTTAAAGAACCATTGCCTAAGTATGACAAGGGGGAAACCTCTAAACAAAAGGATGGCAAGGCTGCTATCAACTACACGTATACAGCGGCAGAAAATGTGATAAACATGCTTGAAGTTGTGGAACCAAGTGTTAACACGATGAGGAGTAAGGACCCACATGGTTATGACTCTCCCCCTATCTTTGACAAAGAACCTGTTGTGGTGCTGAGAGGTCCTCATTCTAGGTCATCTTCCCAAGCCCTGAATGTTGTTACTAGGAGTCAAGGTCCTATCATTCTTAGAGGTCCTAATTCAGGTCCATCCAATAAACCCAAGCAAGTGGCATCCAAGAATGTCACTAAGTCCACCACTGCTCCCAAACCAAACTATAATCTTGTAGATCAGCTACAAAAAACTCCAGCGCAAATATCAATACTGGAGCTTCTAGAGTTGTCCCCTAGACATAAGCAGATCCTTGAGGATTCTTTGTGCACAACAAATGTCCCTAACGACATAGACATAGACCAATTTCAAGGCATGGTTAACCACATTTCCAGCCCACATTACCTCTCTTTCTCAGAAGATGATGACAAATCCCTAAGCCACCCACACAATCTCGCCCTTCACATTGAAGTAATGATTCATAAAACTTGTGTCAGGCGTGTGTTGATAGATGGGGGTGCTGGGCTAAATATTTGTACATTAAGTTTGTTAAAAACCTTGGGCTATTCAGAGGAGGTGATCGACAGTAAAAAGAAGATCACTATAAAGGCCTATGATGAGGCAGAACGAAGTTCCAAGGGGTTAGCTGTCCTTCCTGTCAGGATTGGCCCAGTTGAAAAAGACATCTTGTTCCAAATTGTTGATACTAGACCCCTTGCATACAATATTTTACTAGGTAGACCATGGATTCATGACATGCAAGCAGTGCCGTCTACCTACCACCAATGTGTTAAGTTCCCCTACAATGGAGTTGAAATTTGCATACCAGGGGATAACACTTTATCAGTTAATTCAATCTCAGCTAATGTTCATGTCCCTCTTAATCGAGATGCAGAGGATTATCAAGAAACTTTAACAGACTGTCAAAACAAATTTAAATCAGTAGACCTTGGCATGGGGGGGTATCAACTTGACTCTTTTGCAAAGATGCCAATTTCCCCTCGGTCATATGGAAAACCTTCACAGGAAATGAAACTGTCTTCTTCAGCGATGACACTATTTGACACATTTGTTGAATCCTCAATACCAATACAAGATGAAAAAGAGGAAGTAGCTGTTCGAGATTGGATGTACAAAGAGGAGAAATACCAGCACAATGAAAATTTCTCCCCCTCTCCTAAGCCTTATGGGAGAGGATATACTCTTGTCAAAAAGATGGGTTATCCAGGATATGGCCCTCTTAACCACAGATTAGATGCTAGAGCCGAACCACTTAATCATGATCTTTTTGGACGTAAGTCTAAGAAACCGGTTGGCCTAGGCTTTATGAAGAAAAACAAGCACGCTGTCCCCATTCCTGATAAGCGGGATAGCAAAGATGACACAGAATATGTACCAGACTTGACCAATCAACAAGACATGACAAATGATTGGGTTCCTTCAACAAATCTCCTTTGGGGAGATTCAGAAAATATGACTACCAGTACACACCAAATCACTACTGAAGGACATGCTGAAAATTTCATCCGAGAAGGTGTGACTCTCGAAGATGTCCAGGCTTCTACCTCGAGGCTTAGGAAACCCAGCTGGTGTAAACATCCTAGCAAGGATTCAGACACAGACTCAAATGAGTATGAATGGGATTCACTCTTAGATGCAATAGTTGATTTGAATATGGATGTTGTTCATGCTTATAGTACTCAACCCAACGTCGCTAATGAGTCATGTGTTAGATTAGAAGATTCGAACCCACATGTCACATTAGTAGACGATTCTTCACTTGATGGGATGAATCTTGATTTAGACACCTTAGAGGGATACTTGACAGACTCTGATTCTGCGGTCACCAGAGATGACATCCCCTATATCCTTAATATTGAACCAGACATCAATCTACCCCTCATTAATCCCAACCTTATTGATTGGTCTCAACGTCATCAAGAGCCTCAACTCTTGACATTTTCCAATGACTATGAGATCACTTGCTACCTAAATGCTGTTGAACCTGTAGTCTCTTCCACCAGTGAACCAGCTACCAGCATGACAGAACCAGACATCAAGTACCTTAGTCACAAGATAAAAAGAAAAGAAAAAAAGAATAAGAGTTCTGATGGTGAAAACCACTATGTGGCGGTGTCAGAACCAAAATAAGTAACAAAAAAAGACGTATCCAAAGGTGAAAACCTCTCTAAGGCACCTACGGATGAGGTACTTGATAGTCTCCCAAGCTATTTTCAGGACAGATCATCAGTATTGGTTGAACCTATAGAAGCTGTTAATTTGGGTACAGAAGCGGCTCCAAAAATTGTACACTTGGCTAAATCTTTATCCCCTCAAGAAAAGAAAGCCTACACTGAGTTCCTCCAAAAAAAGAAAATTAATTTTGCATGGACATATTCAGACATGCCAGGGTTGGACACTAATCTCATTATGCATCATTTGTCCATAGCTCCAGGTGTGAAACCTATCAAACAAAAGCTGCGAAAAATGCACCCTCATATAGCTCTTTTAGTGAAAGCTGAATTAGAAAAGCTCCTTGGTGCAGGATTCATTAGAGCCATCGACTATGCTGACTGGATTTCCAACATTGTACCTATTTCCAAACATGATAAATCCATTTGAATCTGCACAGATTTTAGAGATCTTAACAAAGCATGCCCAAAGGATGATTTTCCACTTCCTAATATAGACATGATAGTGGACATGACGGCAGGCTATGAGATCTATTCCTTGATGGATGGTTTTTCTGGGTATAATCAAATCAAGATTGCTCCTGAGGATCAAGAAAAGACTGCATTCACATGTGCATGGGGTACTTATTGTTGGAATGTCATGCCCTTTGGATTGAAAAATGCAGGAGCTACTTACCAAAGAGCTATGACAACCATCTTCCATGACATGATGCATAAGAATATGGAAGATTATGTGGATGACACCCTCGCTAAGTCTAAGAAAAGAGGAACACATTTGGCTGATTTAGAAGTAATTCTAGATCGCATGGAACAATTTCAACTAAGATTAAACCCAAAAAAGTGTGCATTCGGTGTTACTTCTAGAAAATTACTGGGATTCATCATTTCAGCCAAAGGGATAGAAGTGGACCCCGAAAAGGTCCAAGCCATTATAGACATGCCACCTCCCAAAAATATCAGTCAAATGAGGAGTCTTCAAGGATGCCTTCAATCCATAAGGAGGTTTATTTCACAATTGGCAGATAGAGCACAACCCTTTAACAAAAACTTGCATAAAGGTGTTCAATGTGTCTGGAATGAGGATTGCCAGAAAAGCATGGATCAAATTAAGGAATACTTGGCAAATCCTCCCATTTTAATGCCTCCCATTCCAGGAAAACCTCTTATTTTGTATGTATCAGCTACTGAGTCTTCACTGGGGGCATTGTTGGCTCAATTAGATGGACAAGGGAAAGAAAGGGCCATATATTATATTAGCCGCACTCTTGTTGCTTATGAGGTCAATTATACTAGTATTGAAAAAGCTTTCCTTGCAGTAGTATTTGCTTCTCAAAAATTACGACACTATATGCTTGCGCACACCATACACCTCATAGCAAAAATTGATCCTCTCAAATACTTGCTCGGTAAAGCTGCTCTCACAGGTAGACTTGCTAAATGGATGATGATTCTTTCTGAATTTGACATAGAGTATATTGAGCGCAAGGCAATCAAAGGCCAGGCTATTGCAGATCAACTGGCTAATTTCCCAATTCAAGATAATATGCCCATTCAAGTCAATTTCCCAGATGAACATATTATGTACCTGACTGAGAGATCCTGGAAACTGTTCTTTGATGGTTCCTACATGCAAAACGGTTCTGGAGCTGGTGTGTTGTTTATCTCTCCACATGGATACACTATTCCCAAATCTTACAAGTTACTCTTCCCATGCACAAACAACATAGCTGAGTATGAGGCTTTAACAAATGGACTAAAAATGGCTATAGAGTGGAATATCACAGAACTACATATCTACGGGGATTCTCAGTTGATCATTAATCAAGTCAATGAGCAATATCAAACAAAAGATGACAAGTTGATACCTTACAAAAAAATGGTTGATTCATTAAGACGGTATTTTACTTTTGTCACTTTTCAGCAAATCCCTAGGGCTGAGAACAAAGCAGCTGACGCTATGGCCACCCTTGCTTCACTTCTTCAGTTGGAGGAACATGAGTCCAGATATGAATTCCTGGTGGAAGAGCTACGTCATCCCATATTTGACTCACCCGAAAACCATGTCATTTTCACCCTTGTCAATCATGAATCCTCCCGCTATGGTGCTATTTACTCATATCTCCGTGATGGCATCATCCCTGACACATTTAACCGATCTGAAAGAAGAAACCTTGTCCGTAACGCCTCTCGCCATTCCCTCATCTCTGGTGATTTGTATAGGAGGGGTCTAGATGGGACACTTCTTAGGTGCTTAGAAAAGGAGGAATCTGATCAAGCGCTAGTTGACATCCATGAGGGCATATGTGGGGGACATTCTAATGGTCTTTCCATGGCTCGAAGGTTGCTTAGGGTGGGGTACTATTGGCCTACAATGCAGATAGATGCAGTAGCTTTTGCCAAGTCTTGTGAAAAATGCCAGAAACATGGACACCTGATACATGCTCCAGGTAGGGAGCTAATTCCTTCTATATCTCACTGGCCATTCCAGCGATGGGCCTTTGACCTTGTTGGGCAGATTCATCCCAACTCATCAGGTGGACATAAGTTCATTATCACTGCTACTGACTACTTCACAAAATGGGTAGAGGCTGTTCCACTTTCTGTTGCCTCAGGCAAGACAATATCTTTATTCATTTTAAACCATATCATTTGTCGATATGGAGTACCATCTGAGATCATCACTGATAATGGAGGTCAGTTCAAAAATAAGGACCTCACCCAACTCTGCCAAAGATTTAAGATAAAGCAACATTGGTCCTCCATTTACTTCCCACAAGGAAATGGTCAGGCAGAGGCTTCAAATAAAACCATTCTCAAGATTTTACACAGAACAGTTCATAAGAATGGTAGAGACTGGCACCTACAGATAAACCCGGCCTTGTGGGCCTATAGAATGAGTATTCGTACTCCAACTGGGGCTACTCCTTTTGCCCTCACATACGGCGCTGAAGCAGTGTTACCTTTAGAGGTTGAGATTCCGTCACTTAGAGTCTCTCTCAAAGGTCTAGTTACAGATGAAGACTATCGCGCCATGAGATTACAAGAATTGGAACTTCTGGATGAAAAGCGTAAAGCATCATTTGATCATATGAGGGTCTACCAAAAGCGGATGTCCAAGGCATTCAACAAAAAGGTTCGCCCTAGAGAATTCAAAGTAGGCGATCTTGTCCTACGAGAGAATCCTAAGAACCAACAAAATAGAGAACAAAAGGGCAAATTTGAACCTAATTGGCTTGGACCCTACATTATCACAGCAGTTTTTGGTACAGGTGCCTATTGTAATACCCCAAAAATGGGCTATAAGTTCATTAATCTCCTACATCTTCAATTCGAACAAAATCGACATCAAAGTCCTAACCTAAGGCACATCTAAACATCATCGAATCATAATTGATTATCTTAAATTTTGCATCGGGGAATATTCCTAGTAATATTCCTAATTATCTTAATTATCTTTAATTTAATGATTATTTGGCGATAAATCACATTTATCCTAAGTTTGATTAATTGAATATTTTCATATTTAATTAATTAGATTTAATATTTGCCACTTAATTATGTAATTAAATTTAATTCTATCTATTATTAATTGTATTATTTAATTTTGACAATAAATCAAAATTCCTATCTTTAATTGATTAAATTCTTATTTAATTAATTAAAGCATGTTGTCATTATTTAATAATATAATTTTTAATAAAAGTTTGAATAAATAGTTAATTAACCCATAAATTAATTATTTATTTTCAAAAATCAGTTGAGTTGAGGATAAATCACTTTATTTATTTATTTAATTCTTAATTATTATGCATATTCAAAAGAAACAGTTAAACTCCAAATCAGAAAATCAATGCAAGTTATTGACTTTTTGGAACTCAACATCCTTTTGGAGTTCAAAAAGCTGATCTAAACTCTAATTTGAGTTAAAAAGCTGTTTTTGCATGTTTTTGCATGATTTTGAGAATTAACTATCTTTTATGATCAGATAACTCAAAAATCAAGATGAGTTAATTTGAGTGATTTATGGCTTTTATTCATGCACCTCCAAAGCCCTGGATTTCTATAAATTAAGGCTTTAGCTCTTCACAAATCATCTCATATTTTGCACAATCACGCTGGAGAATTGGAATTGAAGAATCAAAGCTCTTGCGAATCGGCATTTTTGTGAGATCAATCTTATTTTTGCATTCATATTTCATATCATTTCTAGATTAGCATAGCATATCAGTTTTCAATAGCATAGATTCATATCAATTTATCATTCTTATTGCATAGAAAAATCCAAAAAAATAGCTTAATTGCATTTATTTCATATCCATCTTTTGCATTCAAATCCTTCATTTAGGTGTCGTCTAGGTCACTGATCTCGATTACAATTTGAGAACATTAATCTCGCACCTACTAGAAGGCAGTAAATCGCTTGGTTAGTTTAGCTTTCAATTTTGCACGATTTTGATTATAGCTAACCTCTAATGTTTTACTGAATGTTGTGTCTACAGATCAGGTATAATTTTCACACACACATTTCTGGCGCCCACCGTGGGGCAACCCACCTTTGCATGCTGGTTTTGATTTTTTTGGGAGCTAAAACCCCAAAGTTTCAAAGATTTAATTTTATCTCCCAAAATGCTTGGAATTTTGGTCTGAACTTTTTTTTGCAAGTTGGTGACATGTCATGGAAGCTACAGTAAAAAATTTAGAATTTTTTGAGATGTTTTGAATTTTTAATAATTTTTTCTTGAAATTCCGGAAAAAATTAATATCTGACGCAAATCAGCATATTTTTCAAAAAATTTTATATTTTCGGAAAGCTCTTTAAATTCTACAGGGGTTCTATTCTTTGTGTTTTAAATTTGGATATGATATCATAGCTCAAATAGTCAATTTATAAAAAATGGTCTGTTTTGATAAAATGGGTCTCTAGGGCACAAATGAAGAGGTTTTTCTAAAATTTTTGTATTTTTGGAAAGCTCTCTATTTTTTAGTAGGGGTCTCTATTCTGAATTTCTATTTTTGTGGCCAAAATCATATCAAAAAAATTAGATCTTGTTGACTAGGTCAAATGCAAAAAAAAATAAATAAAGTTTTATGATGGGTATGCACTTATTTTTTTTACATGGTTCAATGAATGATATGAGTTGTCATTTGGGTTGATTGTTGGTTATTATTACTGATAATAATTGATTTTTAGAGCTAACCCTATGGTTTTCATAAGTTGAATATATTTTGCATATCTTGTTTGCTTGTTTGCTTGTTGGAGAGTTCGTCACTTGCTTGCATGGAAAAGCTCAAAAAAATTGCTAAAAATCAAGTAAAATCTACTAAGCGCATTGAAAGGATCCCAGGTATTCTCCTTCATCTAATAATATTTTGATTTGGGACTTAAAATAAATCTCTTATGTGTCAAGCTTGTGTGCATCTTTTCATGCTTTTGATCTATTTCTACACACTTGCATAATTGATACTAGGTTGTGAACCCTTAAGGATTCATTAAGTAGTCTTAGAATACTTGTGATTGATCTTGATTGCTATCTTGGGTTATTGGACTCGCTAATCCGTCGGCCCCTCATTTCCACCCCGTGGTTGCAATCTCAGCGCCATAAAGGGGAGGGGTCAACAGGACAGAAGCGTTAAATGTTCCACTTGGCAACCCTTTTGTGCTTTTAGGAACTCCCTTGTTTTCTAAGTTGTGGACTCATTTTTAGCTTGTGTGAGGTGTTAAGTGTTCCACCTTGTGGACTCATCTCATATTCGCTTTAAACGTTAAGTGTTCCTCTTTCTACTTTTTGGATGCTTTTGGTAGATTTGCTTTCAGAACATACATCTGTGCTCACATAGTAATTAGGCCCTATGAACACTATTTGTGATTCTTGAGAGATTGGATTCCTAGCGAAATCCTTCTTGACGATAGAATCCTTGTAGGTAGGGAGGATACTTAGTGCGTTTCACATTCAACTTAGTTAGTGAGTCTTCTCTTATTGATTGACACATTCTCTCTCCGGAGAGGTTGATAGATCACGTGGGGTTGATATCACGAGCTTTGGTGAATCAAAATTGGTTAGTGCGTCTTCTCTTATTGATTGATACATTCTCTCCCCGGAGAGGTTGATAGATCACGTGGAGTTGATATCACAGACCTTGGTGGAACAAAACTTTGTCTTAGCGTGTCGGATTAATCTGCTTGCTTTGTTTGGGTTAAAAGTGAAGAGGTGTCAAAACCTTGAATTTGGAGCCAAGTCCCCTTGTGGTATACTATTGTGAGTCATCTTTAGAGAGGGTTAACCGTAGCGGACAATCCCTTCACAGGGCAAACTGCGTTGACGGAACCTCAAGCGGTAA
This sequence comes from Chamaecyparis obtusa, assembly GCA_027943335.1. NCBI lineage: Eukaryota > Viridiplantae > Streptophyta > Pinopsida > Cupressales > Cupressaceae > Chamaecyparis > Chamaecyparis obtusa. The sequence continues at coordinate 255,215 of BSBK01002853.1, forward strand.
TAGCCATTTTCGCCATGGTAGTGACAGCCGCTATATAAATGTCCTTGTGGAAGAAATCTCCACGGGTATGGTTCATTGTTGGGTTGTCAGATCTCCCTAGCAGCTCTTGAAGATTAAGTTCTCGGACTGTGTCAAAACCTTGGTGCGCCGGGATTGGAGTTCACCCCTTTGAATCATAAAAGTTGCAGAGTCAAACCATTACTAAAAACCCTAGAGAGGCCAATTTTTCACTTTCAGGTATATGTGCGTTATTGCAAAACTTTTTCAGAACATACACAATTAGTACTCTCAGGGATTAGCACAATTTGGTCACTTGATTGTTCATGCACAAGGTTGCTTTTGCCCTTGTTCATTGTTTTCAGACGTGCTTGGAATCACTTGCTTGCTGTTCTGCGTGCTTATTTATCTACTTGGCTATTAAAAATGATCAAATCTGGTATAACCTTCAAAATCTGGACAGTACAATTTGCAAACAATCCAAAACTGAAAACCTTAAATTTTGCAAAAAATTGACGTAAAGTTCTTTCTGGAGTCAAAAGTCATTTCAGGAAGTCAAAAGTCGTACGAGTTTCTCAACTGTCGTTTCATTTATACCCAACTGTCGTATGAGTTTAGCAACTATCATTTCATAGACTACCCAGTGTCGTTTGGAAAAATTTGAGAGAGTTGTTAGAAATTGTCAAATTGCAAGATATCCAATGTTTCCAGCCTAGTTCCAAAATCTGTCAAAAATATCATTGTGTCAACAACAGATCAGTAGCTATTGAGAATCCGTACACATGTCTCAAAGAATCAGTAAACAAGAGGAAGAAATTCTGATTGCCGCTATGATGAAGCAGCTGCCAGCTATGCAAGTCCAGCTTGACAAACTTGAGAAAGAGAAGGAATCTAAAAAGTTCTCCATGGAATCTTTATACTCTTTTCCATTTGATAAAGATTTGTACATGTCACCATGCCCCCGAAAAAAAATTGAGCAATATGATACCTCTTCCACGGAGAGTGACACATCTAGCTTTGAAGACTATGATGACTATGATGACAGACAATGTAATGATACCTATGACACCTCTATTCCTAAGAGTCCTCCTCATCGTTCATTCCTGCTTACTACAAATGGGCCGTCACATTGGATAGATCGTGATGGTGATCCATATGATTCTGATTTTGAAAGAGATTTTGATGGCTTTTGTGGACAATACCTTGATGATGATCCATCTACTACTGCTGAGGACTATAAAATACATCGTGCTAGCTTGAAACGTCAATACTATAAGGATCTCTCCTCTCAGAACTCTCCAGCTAAAAATAAAGATTACACTCTCAAGCAAGATCATGTTAATGTTGGACCTTTGTCTTGTGATGGTTCCCTTCCATCCCCTACTTCCTCTAATACCCATACATTTCCTAAAGCTTCCGAGTCTTTCAAATCTTTCACAGAACCTTCATCTGACACAAGCCCTGCTACTTTTCATGCGATTCCCTATAGTTATCCTCCAGGGCTACCTCTTAAAGAAACTCAAGCTAACCTTCACTTGGCTGCAAATACTTTCAATAATGATAAACCTAAAGAGCCTAAGCCTTCATATGCTATAATGCCTACTTCAGCTAGTCCTTCACCATCTCTTCCAAAATCATCCATACAATCCCAACATGCTTCCTTGTCCTTAGAAGTGGCTCCATGTCAAGAGGACTCTAAAAATGATAAAGAAAAGAACATAAGGAAAGATCAAGATCAAGAAGCCTCCATGTCATCCACTCCTTTTTCTGATGTCTCCTATCCACCTCAGGGTTCTTTTGATCCTGTACCCCCTTTTTCATGCATTCCACCATGTCTTAAGTCTTCGCCTAAGCAAGATCAAGCTACTACTTACACTGTTGAGCTTATTGACAATCAAAATAATCTTACTACGCTTGCGCTTTCTAAAGATGATACTTCCATTAAGGTTGGTAAAAATGGTGTTCCTTCCAATGTCAAGCCTATTGAAAATCAAAAGAAAAATTATGCACTTGTGCTATCCAAAGATCCTTGTCAAGATCAAAGTCTTCCATCTTCTTGTTCTACCACTCCATGTTCACTTCCACTTTCTACTCTTCCGAAGTCTTTGCAAGCTTTGAACAATCCTATCAAAGAAGGTGCTCATATTCAAGATGTCCATGATTCTATTGAAGATCCTAATGCTCACTCTAAAGATGCTGATATCCTTGGTTGTCATATAGATGCTGATGAACTTATTGATTATCCTTTTTCATCTTCCACTTCCATCCTTGGACCTCTTCCACCACTACAAAGATCTTCACGCCTTCCTTCCATCTTGGGTCCTTATGTCCCTTCACTTTCCCCTCCTAACTCTCCTAATTTTCCATCCATCTTGGGTCCTTACATACCTCCATCTCCCATCTTTCCTCAAGATCAACATAGATGCATACCCTTGAATCTTTTTCATCCAACCACCCATCTAAACCAGTCATATCCTCCCTCTTCCACAAATCCCAAGTCTTTTGGAAGTAACTTGAATGTTCAATACAAGAAAAAGAAGCAATACAAGAATCCATCAAAAAAAGAATATCACCATGTCTCCTCTCATAGACATGGAAGCATAAAGTCAAAAGAAATATCTAAGAAAAAAAATACAAGACAAGTATGGGTTCCAAAATCCATCATTCAAGATATTCTCTCTAGATCATCAAAAGGAAATAAAAATCCTAAGGCTATATGGATTCCAAAGTCTCTCTTGAAAGAGTCTGGTGTTGAGCAAAAAGTGAAGTTGACATTCAAGCTTCCAAAGGCTTCCACTTCATCTCCCTCCAAAAATATTCTTCCATTCCATGTGCCTAAACCACAACCTCTGCTATCCATTCGCCATATTCCTTCATGTATTCCTTCATTCAAGATTCCTCCATCCTCTCACCACCCTTCAAGGTATGTGTTGACGTTGATCTTGCCTTCCTTTCCATCTACCCTTTCACAATCCTTCCATTCATTAACCTTCTACCTTCTATCATTTTTTCTCATTTGCCTATTCCTCCTATCTTCCAACCTCACTCGCTTTACATAAAACTCTATCCTCCATTTTTCTCTTCCATGTTCCTTTCCCTATCAGCATCTTTGAGCATATCATTTTGAATCCTTGGCATATCATGGTTTATCCTTTCAAGGAGCACTATCTAAAAGCTTGCCTTCTTCTAAAAAAAAAAAAGAAATGAAAAATAAAATAAATTGAAAATGTGCCTTGGTGAAAACCTGGAAACAGGCACCTTGGTAGCAAAAGTAAAGAGAAATAAATTCATCCTATGGTGAAAACCACTCCCTTGTGGCGCCTTGGATAAGTACCATGATGAAAACCTGGCAATCAGGCATCATGCGTAATTCTTCTACATATTTCATCCATTTCATCTTCTCCCTTTGATCTTGACAATGTTGATCTATACACGAACATTTGGCTATTTTGTGAGTTGTCTGATGATGATCTTGCTTGCAATCCCTTCCTATTTAGCCTTCATATTTATTTTCCTTCATTCATTTTCACCTGTCGCTATCCTTTTCCCCTTTGGTCTTGATCTAAGAAAGAAAGAGTAAAACACGGTGCTATGAAGCCTCTTGACATGTCTACTCCTTTGGATTGCATCCTTTCCTGCTCTTGCATCACGCTTTTGTGACTTATCCTATGCTAGCCTTTCATTACTTGTCTAAATGCGCTTTACATGATGATTTTTCCCTAGCTTGAGTATTCTTGAGGAGTTTTCCCTTGAGGATTTCTTCCATTCATTCTCCTTCATTCTCCTTCATTCTCTTGTCTTCCATCTCTTTCACCAGCTTGCTAATCCCTCTTGTTCTCCACATTGCTAGACATTGGGACTACACAATATGATCTTGCTTGGGAGTTTGCAAATGGAAAAAGATGCTATCAAGTATACCAAGTATCAGAACAATTATCAGAATCAGTATTAGAACTAGTATCAGAATCAGTATCAGAATCAATATTAGAACCAGTATCAGAACAATTATCAGAATCAGTATTAGAATCAGTATCAGAACCAGTATCAGAACAATTATCAGAATCAGTATCAGAATCAATATTAGAACCAGTATCAGAACAATTATCAGCATTAGTATCAGAATCACTATCAGAATGAGTATCAGAACAAGTATCAGAACAAGTATCAGAACACCTACTAGGGCTACACCTTTTGCTTTAGTTTATGGGTCTGAGGTGGTACTACCTAATGAGGTTGAAATCCCATCACTAAGAAACAGAATGCATGGTCTAGTAACTGATGATGACTACAGAGTGTCTAGGTTACAAGAACTGGAACTACTAGATGAGCACAGACAAGTAGCGTATGATCATCTTAGAGTGTATCAGAAAAAAAATGTCTAGAGGCTACAACAAGAAAGTCAGACACAGAGAATTTCAGGTTGGTGATCTAGTGTTGAGAGAAAATCCTAAAAATCAATCACATCGAGAACGCAAGGGGAAGTTCAAACCCAATTGGTTGGGTCCCTTTGTTATCACTGCTACTTTTGGCTCCGGTGCCTATCAAATCTCAATGACTGAAGGAGAACAGCTCCGAGAACCAATCAACATTCTCCATTTGAAAAAATTCTATGCCTAAGGCATTCAGTGCTTGGTAAATGTCCTGAAAAAAATCTTTAAAATCTGAAAAAAGTCCTAAAAAAATGAACATCTTGGTGAAAACCTAGCAATAGGCGCCTTGATGATTCACAAAAAAATAAAAAAATATCAAAAGTACAAAAAAATTGAAAAAATGAAAAATACAAAAAAAAAAAAAAAAAAGAAGTGCCTTGGTGAAAACCTGGAAACAGGCACCTCGGTAGCAAAAATAGAATCTCTACCAAGATGGTGAAAACTCGGCAAACGGGCACCACTTGTTCCAAAATGCTCCATCTATCAGCACAATCTTGGTCTTTCCCAGCTTTCAGTCTTGCTTTAGTTTGTACATATCTCCCGGTTTGTTCCTGCATTTCCAGTTTTCAATAAGTCGGCCTGTACACCAACCAGCTCAAGCATTTGCATCCTATCAATGTTCACACTTGGGGGCAATCAATGTCATATCCTATGGTCTCCCATGTATCTTAGACGTGTCATATCCACTCAGAGTCCTTTGAAGCTTCAAGTTGAGTCAGTCAGTCAGTCTCGTCTCCAGAAAGGATTTTGCATCAACAACAATCAAATATCAAAACTCAACTGAAAACAATCTGTGCTTTTCATGCTTTTATCTCCTTGTATGCTTACTGATTCGCATTGAGATTTTTGCATATTGTGTCCCTTCGAGCTCTTCGATGATGTCTTTTATAAGATTTAGAGAGTGATGACTGGGGGCATAATCTTTTCTTTGTCTTCTGCTTGTATGTGAAAATCTAACAGCTTTGGAAATTCTGGATTGAAATGGTGTCCGACTGTAAGAGCCTCTATCTCGAATTGGATGGCCATGCGTACCTCGACCATTGATACCCAAAAAAATTCAAGGAAGTTTGATCTAACTATTGTCTTTTTGAGTAAGTTCTTTCTCCTACTGTGGAATGCAATCTTGCCTAAGGATGTGAACAATAAAGGGTCACTACGGGTAATTCACATTGGATTTAGAATGATCTCTTAGCTGTTTGATGTGTTTGCAATGCAAGGCATATTCAGGTCATCACGACGTTTATGTTTTGATGCTTGTACAAATTGCTATATCAAAATGGACATGATATTCAGGTCATCTTGGCATTTGTGCCTTGGTGCTTATATCTACTCCGACATTCTGAAAATAAAATCAATATTCATATATCCATGGTTGTTGTCTAGTGGGTGTTGTATTGATTCTTGCGCATACAAATTGATATTCATATGTCTATGGTTTCATGGCTAGTGGGCATTGTATTGATTTATCCGGTTACCTAAAAGTTCAATGATGATAACAAATCGACACATGATCAGTGACTAGGTCCTAGGTCTTAGGTTGCATTTCATTTTGCATGTCTCATTGCATTTTGCATGTTTACATGATCTCACAATGATTAAACGAACTTCAATGCTTAAATGATTCTTCAAATCGCATCTTCAAGTCTAACAAGAGCTGAATCTCACACGAAGGTTCCTCCAATGAAATAGCAAGTAGAATCCTTTTTCGGGATCAAAATTCAAATCTAAGATCATTCATATTATTAACTACTTGCATATTCGACCTTCAATCATCACAGAAATCTAGTATTCAACTTAACTGATTATCTTACATCAAACTATCAAAATTTCAACTTGGTCAACCATGGTCAACTCATGGTCAAACCTAGTCAAACTTGGTCTTTTGGGACCTTCCAACAATGCAGAATGCGTTCTCGGATGTAAATAACCACTTCTCAGATCAATTAACATGCTTCTAAACTATCAACGCTGACTTTTCTTGTCAGATTTCAATTTTAATCCCGAAGGGGGCATGGTATTGCACATCATTCAAAGTCTGTAAATCAAATTCTATCGATCAAGTCTATCAATATCTTTCATCAGTGATCAAGACAAACAATCACGTCTAGTTACTGATTCATCAAAAGTCCTCATCGCTCGGGGCAAATCTATCATCACTTGGGGCATATCAGATTCATCGATCCATATCAATCTGGTATTCTCTTAATCTTGTAATCTGTATCAATTTTTGCAACCATCAGATCATAGTGTTATTTCCTTGGTTCTTCGGCAACTAAAGGATTCGGATGTGATACCTGCTAGTTCTGCTAAGACAATCGAGTCTAGAACGGGTCACTCACTTCTTATCAATCCTAAGGTTCAGAATCAGGCATTTTGACACTTTTTCGCAATAATAGGTTCATTTTCTTCTATAGTGAACATTATCTTTGGTCATTCAAGACCTATTATCTCCATATCAATTCAATATCAATCAACTCCTATCTCAATATCTTTCAATTGGTTTCTATCTTTCAATCGGTTTATCTTTTGAATCAGTTTCATATCTTTATCAAACACAGACTATCTTTGAACCACTGCGCTTCACACAGTAATTCAAAGAGGGGCAAAATGTAATACCCCAAAAATGGGCTATAAGTTCATTAATCTCCTACATCTTCAATTTGAACAAAATCGACATCAAAGTCCTAACCTAAGGCACATCTAAACATCATCGAATCATAATTGATTATCTTAAATTTTGCATCGGGGAATATTCCTAGTAATATTCCTAATTATCTTAATTATCTTTAATTTAATGATTATTTGGCGATAAATCACATTTATCCTAAGTTTGATTAATTGAATATTTTCATATTTAATTAATTAGATTTAATATTTGCCACTTAATTATGTAATTAAATTTAATTCTATCTATTATTAATTGTATTATTTAATTTTGACAATAAATCAAAATTCCTATCTTTAATTGATTAAATTCTTATTTAATTAATTAAAGCATGTTGTCATTATTTAATAATATAATTTTTAATAAAAGTTTGAATAAATAGTTAATTAACCCATAAATTAATTATTTATTTTCAAAAATCAGTTGAGTTGAGGATAAATCACTTTATTTATTTATTTAATTCTTAATTATTATGCATATTCAAAAGAAACAGTTAAACTCCAAATCAGAAAATCAATGCAAGTTATTGACTTTTTGGAACTCAACATCCTTTTGGAGTTCAAAAAGCTGATCTAAACTCTAATTTGAGTTAAAAAGCTGTTTTTGCATGTTTTTGCATGATTTTGAGAATTAACTATCTTTTATGATCAGATAACTCAAAAATCAAGATGAGTTAATTTGAGTGATTTATGGCTTTTATTCATGCACCTCCAAAGCCCTGGATTTCTATAAATTAAGGCTTTAGCTCTTCACAAATCATCTCATATTTTGCACAATCACGCTGGAGAATTGGAATTGAAGAATCAAAGCTCTTGCGAATCGGCATTTTTGTGAGATCAATCTTATTTTTGCATTCATATTTCATATCATTTCTAGATTAGCATAGCATATCGGTTTTCAATAGCATAGATTCATATCAATTTATCATTCTTATTGCATAGAAAAATCCAAAAAAATAGCTTAATTGCATTTATTTCATATCCATCTTTTGCATTCAAATCCTTCATTTAGGTGTCGTCTAGGTCACTGATCTCGATTACAATCTGAGAACATTAATCTCGCACCTACTAGAAGGCAGTAAATCGCTTGGTTAGTTTAGCTTTCAATTTTGCACGATTTTGATTATAGCTAACCTCTAATGTTTTACTGAGTGTTGTGTCTACAGATCAGGTATAATTTTCACACACACACCTATCTACTATCTACTGAAAAGGGGGAGCAGCTCCCTGAGCCTATCAATGTTTTGCACCTGAAGAAGTTCTATCCTTGATGCCTGTTCTATCTGGGGACATCTTTTGTACATACTTATTGATGCTGAAAAAATTCTAAAAAAAAATTCATATATGATGCTGAAAAAATTCTAAAAATCAGAAAATGTCCTGAAAAAATTATCATCTTAGTGAAAACCTAGCAATAGGTGCTTTGATGTATCTCAAAAAAATTATATATTCCAAAAATACCAAAAAAATAAAAAATTCAAAAAAAAAATAAAAAATAGAAAAAGTGCCTTGGTGAAAACCTGGAAACAGGCACCTTGGTAGCAAAAATACAAAAAAAAAAATATAAACAGTCCTGAAAAAAAAAAAAAACTTCCAAGTGGTGAAAACCTAGAAATAGGCGCTACTTGAGGCCTCTGCACCCCTATTTCTTAGCATGCGCTCTCGACACTTAGCCATTCTCCATCATGCCTTGTCCTTGTTGCCTTGGTTTGGGATTAGTCTTTGTCTGTGTCTAGGGGGGGCATCATTGTGTTAGCTTTGGTCTCTTGGATATGCCTGTCTTTAGGACACCTCACAAATGGTGTTTTTCAACACCAACCCAACTGTGCTTTTCAACACAAAACCCCCGACATCGAGTGTTTCTCAACACTTATTAGTTTGGTCTTATCCAATTCGGTCATGTGATCTTACCCATTAGCAAGCATTCGACCTTTACCCTCGAAACTCAGTATTAGTTTACACACTTAAACTTTTTAAAACACTTCAGCCTGAGATATGTCATGATCTTTTCTTTGTGTGCTGACTGTTATTGATTTTCGTTGAGTGTCCTTGTCTAAACAGGTCTCTCCGTGATGCATAGCTAGAGGACTTGGGGCATGGGGCATGTCTTTATTTGCTTTCTGCTTGTGGGTGTTTGTCTTGAACCTCTTGAGTGTTTTTTGTTGTCTCCTTGACACACTTAGGATATTTGAGACATCATCCTTGACTGTTTCTTGCACAACTGTCCTCATGGTTATCCTGGCATTTATGCCTTGATGCGAGCATGGTTTTGCTAAATTAAATTGGGTAAGCTAACATTGTATTCATCTTGACCTTTATGTCTTTGATGCTCATGTTAGAATCTTTCCACATTCCAAACCGATATAAATCACATTCATATCTTCATAGTTGCATTTGTGACTAGTGATGTTGTGTGATTGTCCGATGTCCGGTAATAACGGCCCAGTGATGAAAATAAGCTTTCTTACATTCTCTAATGAATGATGAACACAAAATACCTATGTTACCCATGCAAGTACATCTTTGCATTTTCATGTAGCTTGCATTATTTAGGCTTCATGTTAGCATTTGCACTTTTAGGCTGCATTATGAGTTTGAGAGGGTTTTCCTCATCTTTCTTGTGGATTTTTCAGTCAACTGTGGTCACGATCTGATCTTCATTTCCTTACTTTCTTTCGTGATCTCAATCAAAATTCTCTATCTTAAACAGTTGATTGATTCTATTTCTTCTCTCCATTTCTTTCCATTTCTTCTAAACTTCTATCTTCCATTCACTATTCACCCCACTTCTTTTCTTCTAATTCAATCTTGGGGCATAATCTTTCTTTCTGTGAACCTTATCTTTCATTTGATTTGATCAAATTTATCAATTTACTGTTTCTCCTCTATCTCATTTCGATTTCGATCTCGAGGGGGCAGTACCTATCAAATTTCAAACCTTGATTCAGTTTTATCAAATTATCAATTGCTCCTCTTGGGGCAACATTGATTGAGATTCTTATCTCTCACTTTGGATATGATCCCAAATCGACCTCATGTTCAAAGACCTTTAGTTTATGTTTGTCCTGATGTGTTCCCATCCGTCGAACACACATCTAAGTTGTTTTGTGATCCCAGATCGATCTCACATTTCAATTCTTCTTTGACTACATGTGTTTCCAAATCGATCACACATTAGTCAAAGAGGGGCAAATGTATGCACCATAAAATGGTCGCCTAGACTTTGGGCCCCATTTATTTAATCTATCAATATCAATTCCTGAATCAATATTTGTCATACATTCAAATCAAATTTATTGATCAAATCATAAATATTTCAATTTTCCCTAAAGTTTGAATATCCCATCAATTTTTAATTAAAAGAAATATATCCCTTTTTAATAAATAAAATAATATTATTTAATTGAAATTAATATTCTTTGAATGAAATAATGTTATTTAATTAAAATCCTCTTTTAATTAAATGGTTTTATTTTATTGAATTAATATTCATTTCTAAATTATATAATATTACCTTATTTAATTAAAAGAGATATTATTCTTTAAAATTAAATAAATGAAATATTCTCTCAAAAGATCTCCTGTGATGAAAAAGGAAACAAATTGAATAAAAATAAAATAAAATCAAATGTAATTCCATTTTATTACAAACCTTCTAAAAATGATGATTGTTTCCTCTTTTTCATTTATCCCACATTGCTTCTACTTTCACATTCGAATCCAACTTTTCCTATAAAAGGAGACCTCTCATGCTCATTCAATCATCCGGAATTTTCATATCATCATTATGCTACCAGTTTTCACAGAGCTTTGAAATTCATATAGATTTTTATCACTTACATCTTCATTTAAATTAACTTCATATTTACTTTCGTAGATTAGTTTCTTGCATTGTTATTTTCTATCATAATCTAGATTTATTTTCAAGCATTGCATTGCTATCATCTAGATTAGCTTGCATTTTCATTCGCATGCATGAACAAGATTCATGGAGATTAGCGGATTTGCTATTCATCTTTGAATCTCTCATTCCGGGTTTGTATTTGCATGGGTAACTGGGTCAATCTGAGGGCCATAATATCAATCCATGCTCTGCTCGGATAGAGAGCTGTGAGTCAGTTTGCGAGGACTCGTTATTGAGTCTCCTTGCATGCAAGGATTCACAAAAGTGTCACACTTTTTGTGCACACAGAGAGAAGTGCTTCCTCTTTAGAGAATGACCTCAAACTGGTAATACCCCGACCGGTATATAAACAAGGTGTTGAACAAACTCTCACCTTATCCCTACAAGCTCAAGCGAGGTGTGTTGATGGTAGCCCGAGGTAGGTGAATATCCCTATGATTTTGGAATGGTCAACTAGGCTCTTAAGTGAGTCACACGCATACAAACTGATTGGGGGGATGCCATAGACCTTACTAGAAGTCATTAATTAGAAGCCTACTTGATCTACTCCCAAAGGTATCATAATATTTGTGCAAGGATAGACCCAAGTGGTTTCCCAGGTCACCTGAAGATTACTCACCATATGTATTCCTCTTTTGGGATATCAAGTTGTGGGCAAAGGTTGTGATACTAGCTTGTCTTGTAGGTAGAAAGTGCTTGTATGTGTTCTCGAAAGTGACTTGACCCAGTAAAAACATCTGTTGAACATACACACTTCTTGGAATTACAAAGTTCTTTTTCCAAAAGAGATCATCTGTCTGTATCCTCCAAGATTGCTTTGTCTCTTGTGAGGACTATTTGTCAAGACATTATCTTGAAAGTGAATTCAAGTTTTTTCAAAACCAAGCCAAGGTATACTTACCACAGTCACTTCCTAGCTTAATCCAATCCTGTGAATAGTTACTTTTGTTGACCTATGACCCAGACTGTGAATCATAAGAAAGCTAAGTTACCCATCCCACGTGCATATCGAGAGAAGAAAGTAACAGAAAGAAAGCTCAAAGATTGTCAACATATTGTTACTGCAACCCACGGAGAAGAAAAGTACCAAACTCAATTGGACAATATACAATACAATGCAAGGGTTAAACTATTTTCTTTTCAAATCCAAGTTGATCGCCGCTTTGTCAGATTAGAGAGTGAAGACTAGTTGGTACAATTTCCTCCTCTTTCAAAACTATGAAAGTTGTCACAGCATCCCCCATCCTAGTAATCCCATAGGCGCATTTCCATCATCCCCTCTTACGAAGTATCATTTAGCATCATTATCCCAAGTCACTATCCTAGATCCATATCATATCCAAGAACTCACCTTAAGTTGTCCTATCCTTGTTACACAAATCAAAATCTTGAAGCTTCACCCATTTGACTAAGAATTGTCTAGGGTAGCTAGTACTTGCTTTTTGTGGACCTCATCATCTCAACCCAAAGATCGGCCCGCACTAGTAAGGATCCCATCGTCCAAAGATCACAATTCTATCTGAGGATGACAATCCATGCATTTTGATCCCCCCATCAAGAAAGGTAACCCATCTCAATCCTCTTCCAAATAGCGTATCACTAAGAATCCTACATTTAGATCATCACCTAGTTCATCTCAAAATCCAAATCCCCATCCTTAGCATCATTCTTCTACATTTGCATTTTCCCTCATCTTAGGACATTGCATTTTCATGCCTATTGTGACACAATCAAAGAAAATAAAAGGGATGGATTCCAACCAGGCCACTACTTCGGCAGACCCAAATGATTCCACGGGTGAAATGGTGATGTATGACCCTCTGATGACAATAGTTTAGAACATATAGGAAGATCCTAGTGAGACACCCACTACCAACTCCATGGAGGCTTTCATGTGCCTCCCAGGACATGCGCAAATGGTAAGCGCAATCATCGCACAAAATCATCTGGCTATATTCGCAAACTATGTGCAGGAGGGTACTCCCATCTCACCTTAATTACGCTCTTTTGACCCCACAAACCCCTTCCACATTTCCACCAACATTGATTCATTTGTCATCCAGAAAGTCCATGATCCAACCATGCAAGTATCCCATATGGCATCACCTATCCCACATCTCTTGCAACCCCTTATGGTGATCCCTGTAAGCACACCACTTTCCATCATGGGACCACCACCCCCTACCTCTTCACAGATAGTCACTCAAGTACCAGCATTCACCCAAGCCTCTACTCAAGCAATGCCGCCTCCCGCTACATCAGCACCTCTTTCACAAGGAGTCTCACAAACCACCCCACCTACATCCACCCCATAATTTCAATCCACACAGGTGCCTCTCACATTTGCTACTGGCACACAGACCCAACAAGTCACCTTCACAACAGGAATGCCACATATGCCATCCCATAATCCTCCACCAATATAGAAAACTCCCATATCAGCCCCCACATTTGTGGCCAACTCTGCATCACAAACCCTATCAGGAGTCAACGCCACTTAGAGCCTCGACTAAGCACAAATGAATGCCATGGGCATACCCACACATGACCAACTTTACCAAAAGGCTCATCAGCAACAAACCTTCCCACAAGCAGCACCTCCACCTACATTTACCAACTATTTGTATATGTCATCTACCACTCAGCAAACCAAACTTCCACAATCACAGCAACTCGGTGCTACCCATCCCACTAACTCTCATATGCAACCACCTATAGTGCACACCCAAGCCACTATTCCCACTCTCAGCAATGTGGGTATGCACCCGTCTTATATTGGTCAAGCTCATCACCAATCCCAACCACAACCATTCTACCAACCTCCCCAGTAGCAACAATACTTCTCAACCCCGCAAGCCAATCCCCTCATCCTGCAACAGCAAGCCTTGCCGCAACATGCACCCACCTTGCACCAGCAATAAGCCACTCAACAAGTTAGCCATAACCCCTTCTAGATGGCCTTTTCAACCAGGAAATCCCCATTCCCTTGCTCACCATATCCTCCCTTTTCACCCGCGCCATCCAACCCATTCTTGTTGGGAGTACCCGCTCCAGCACCTACTAAGTCAGAGTGGGAAGAAATGAGAAATGCCATCAAAGAGCTTAAGATTGGTACTAAGACTAAGACATTCAAGTTTGAGGAAGTTTGTTTGTATCCATTCGACAGATCGATCACAGCAATCCCCTTCCCTAAACATTTCAAAACACCAAAGTTTGATAAGTATTGAGGGAAGGGTGATCTAGTTAACCATGTCAAAGAATTCTACATGGCATTCCAGGAGGTGGCATTTAATGACATATTTCTCATGCAACTCTTCCCCAAGAGCTTAGGAGGGTCCACCCTTGAATGGTTTTACAAAATACCTTATGGGTCTGTTTCCACATTTCCAGAACTTTCAGAAAAGTTTGTCGCTCAATATGCACACAACATCAAGAATAAGCTCACCCTATTGGACTTATGCAATACCAAACAAAAGGGAGGTGAAACTCTGGCTGATTACATACAATGATGGAAAAATCTCACCACGAGATTGTCGTACCAACCACCAAAAAAACATCTTGCCAAGATATTCATTAATAATCTACATTTGAAGCTATCCCATTCTATGAAGATGAACTACATTCAGACCTACCAAGACATTAAAGGGAAAGGCATGGATATTGAGCGAGCTCTTTTGGATGATGGTAGCATCAAACACTATAAAGAAAGCTCTCAAGACAAACCAAACAACGACCACTCTCAATATTGGAACAAGAATAAGAATGTGGTCACTGATGGAGCCACAGACACCAAGAATGTCCAAGTTGTGGTTGCAGGTCCTAATCCCACTCCTCCAACATATCAATAGAAAACACCTGTGTATCAACAACCAACACCCATATACCAACAATAAGTGTCTACCTACCAACAACCACCCTGTCAGCCTCCTATGAATCAAACAAATGCTATATCTATTAGCCAAGGATGAAATAAGCCTCATGTTCAGAACAACCCAAAGCGCATCTTCACACCCCTTGGAGAACCCTTGGATGCCATTTTTCACAAGATGGTGAGCACCAACCTGGTTGTGTATCCACAAACCCAGCCCATTAATGATTCAACACCCAAGCCAGCCTGGTATAAGGACAATGAATACTATGAATATCACCGTGTTAAGGGACACACTACCACTAAGTGCATGAAGCTCAAGAGCTATGTCTAGGATCTTATAGATAAAAAGGAGATCACAGTCAATGTGCCTACCCAAGTGTCACCTAATGCCAACCTGCAAATCTACCAAAATGTGTTTCCTAAACACAATACTGGGAAAACTCAAGTTAATGCTACCCCTCCTGCTGGCCAAGATAAGGTTAAACAAGGTAACCATGGTAATGGAAAAGACTATACCACTGCCTACATAAACTATGATAAATTTCTTGGTTGTATCTCTCAAGTTGAGCCTACTATACATGCGATCCACATCAAAGGTGTTGACAACCAATGTGTTGTTACTACCCGAAGAGGCTGGATATCTTTAGCTGGCACCAATACTACCACCATCCTTAATGCGCAATATAACCTCCTTGAACACCTTAGGAACACACCCGCACAAATCTCCATCCTTGATCTCCTTCGCACATCACCCATCCATCAAGAAGTCCTCAACAAAGCCCTCCAACAGGCCCACATCCCTACAGACATCAATTCCATCCAATTCAAGAACCATGTGGGGCACCTATCCACACCATCCACTCTCTCTTTTCAACCATCTGACATGCCATATGTCGAACCAGATCATAATCTCCCACTCCGCATTATCGTCATGATCAATGACTTTGCCATCAAACAGGTCATGATAGATAATGGTTCAACCCTCAACCTTTGTACATTAAAGTTTGTTCAATAGATTGGCCTCACAGAAGCTAACATCTCTCATGAGGTGATCACCATCAAGGCCTATGATAATCTAGAGCATACCTATAAAGGTACCATTTTGTTGCCAATTAAAATTGGTCTTATCACACAGGACAGTGTGCCACATTTTTTTATCTTGATCTCCCTTACAACATCATCCTGGGTCATCCCTGGATCCACTCCATCCAAGCAGTCCCTTCCACCTATCATCAGTGCATCAAATTCCCTTACCAAGGCACTAAAATCACCATCCACACAGATCCCCAATCTTTTGCATACTATCGTGTGATCGAGGCCTCATTTCCTCACTCCACTCATTGTTCTGTAATCGATATTGGCACGTCTATTGCCAACTTTTCCTGATCCCATTGCGATCTAGAAATGATCCTTGCCTCCACCTTTTCCTCTATCAAGATCAACAACAAGGGCTGCAGAGAATATAGTCTCACTGATGCTTTTGCAGTAGGGGCTCTTCCCTTGGATCCACACACACAAGGATGACCCTCCCACCAAACCAAGGCTCCTTGGGAGGGTACCAAAATGAAGACCATGGGAACATCTTCTTTTGTTTCCAATGGAATCCTAAAAGGTCAGGAGCTGGCCCCAAATATCAACCAATGGCTATATAAAGATCCTCCACCTCCAGATACTAAGGTCCTTGGATACTTTAAGGATAAATATCCCATACTGCACAAATGGGCAACTAAACAATGGGACTATCAAGGTGGAGGTCTAGGACCTAACGAGGCTGGAATGAAAGACCCTATGGAAGCCTGTAAAAATTTAGATACTCGAGGCCTTAGCTTTGATCCCCCTCACCTACACATACGAGGACCTGACGCTGTGACTGGGGGCACCAATTCACCCAATGTAACCCTTTTGAGAATCCAAGATGAACTTGTGGAAGTCGAAGACATTCTGGAAGAGGAAGAAAAATGGTCCTACGATGATATCTTTGATGATGAAACCTTCATGGGCAATTCTATCCTTCACCAACTTGCCATCAACCTCATTGACCTCCCCCTCATTCATCTTGACCTCATAGACTAGGACCAACCGAACGTAGTACATATCGATGAGTTCCAAAGTGAGGAAGTGCTCCTAAGATTCATGGGTGCCATAGATCAGTAATTAGAATGGGGGTAGGAATCAACCGAAGTATACCAGCTCAATCCAAAGGGGTACTTTGGGGAAGAGGAAGTCTCTAGCTGCAAAAATAAAAAGAAAAAAGAAAATAAAGAGTCCTCATGTGAAAACCCCTCTGGGGCACATCCTGATTCAAAAATAGTAAAAAAAAAGGGTGTATCCGACAGTGAAAACCTCTCTGAGGTGCTGGAGGATGGAGACTTGCCTCTTCTTCTTATCTAGGATTACTGGTTAGGACAATCATCCATAGTCATTGAAGAGACCAAGCTGATCAATCTAGGAATAGATGAAATCCCTCAGATCACATACATCACAGCATCTCTAAGAGAAGCAGAAGAGACAGCCCTGGAAGCCCTCCTTCGGGAATCAATAGGAAACTTTGCATGGTCATATGCCCATATGCCTAGACTTGATCCTAATCTTGTTGTTCATCATCTGGCAGTAAATCTTGATACCAAACCAATCAAGAAAAAGTTAAGGAGAATGCATCCAAAAGTAGCCTTGTTGGTTAAAGCAGAGCTTGAGAAGCTCCTTCAGGCTAAGATCATCAGAGCCATTGATTATTCAAACTGTATCTCTAACATGGTGCCTATCGTCAAACCCTCAGGCGACATAAGAATTTGTACTGACTTTTGAGATCTAAACAAGGCATGTCCGAAAGATGATTTTCCACTGCCTAACATAGACATGATCATAGACCTCACTGTAGGGCATGAGATGTTGTCACTCATGGACAACTTCTCAGGATATAATCAGATCAGAATCACAAAAGTAGATCAGCACAAAACTACTTTCACCACACCATGGGGCATGTTTTGCTATAACATGATGTTGTTTGGGCTCAAAAATGTGGGAGCTACCTATCAAAGATAAATGACCGCAATTTTTCATTACATGATTCATAAGATCCTCAAGGACTATGTTGATGACATTCTAGAAAAATCTAGAACACATCATGAACACCTTGATGTCCTCGAAGATGTGTTCGATCACCTGTACAAGTATGGCTTGAAATTGAATCCAAAGAAATGTATATTTGGTGTGACATCAGGAAAAATTTTGGGGTTCATTGTGTCCAGGTGGGGCATAGAGATTGATCCCAAAAAGGTGAAGGCCATCATGGAAATGCCTCCTCCCAGAACGCTTAGATAGTTAAGAAGCTTACAAGGAAAGTTGTAGTCGGTTCAACGATTCATCTCCCAACTAGCAGATAAATGTCAGCCATTCACACATCTTTTACGAAAGGATACATCCTTCAAGTGGGATCCCATCTGTCAGCGCAACTTCAAAAAACTCAAGGAATATTTGGTGAATGCATCTATTCTTATTCCACCAATGCTAGGAAGGCCCCTCATTTTGTACATATCTATAACTACTACAACACTGGGGGCACTCTTAGCACAGCTCGATGATGATGGAAAAGAGTGGGTTGTTTATTATATCAGTCGTACACTGGTTGGCTATGAGCTAAACTATTCTCCAATGGAAAAATCCTGCTTTGCAGTGGTTTTTTCCACTCAGAAACTTTGCCACTATATGCTCAGTCACACAGTAAATTTGATCTCCAAGGTCGACCCGCTCAAATAATTTCTATCAAAAGCCACACTTATAGGGTGGATGGAAAAATGGGTTATGCTTCTTAGTGAATTTGACATCCAATATGTTGACCAAAAAGCCATCAAGGGACAAGTTATTGCTGATTAGCTTGCAGAAGCTCCCTTAGTCTACACATACCCTCTGGAAATGGAGTTCCCAAATGAGCATCTTTGTATGATCGAAGAACAACCCCAGTGGAAATTATATTTTGATGGCTCGTATACATCCCATGGATCAAGGGCAGACATATTATTTGTGACCCCTCAAGGAGACTACATCCCAAAATCCTTCAAGCTAGGATTCATGTGTACAAACAACATCTCAAAATATGAAGCCCTCATGGCAAGTCGTAAAACTGCCATTCATTGGAATATCACGGAACTACAAGTCTTTGGAGATTCCCAATTGATCATCAAGCAGGTCCTCGATGAATATCAAACAAAGGATGACAAGCTATTACCTTGCAAAGAGCTTGTAGATAAACTCAAAGAACATTTTGTCAACATACAGTTCACACAAGTGCCAAGACTCCAAATTAAGGTAGCAGACGCTATGGCCACCATCGGCTCACTATTGGAAATCCCTCATGATGCTGCATAATATGAGTTTCTAGTCGAGCAGCTACACATGCTCGCTTACGAGAACATTGACGCTGATATGGTATGTGTCTTGGCTGGTCCCTAGTCCCCATGGTACCACAATATTCACGCTTATCTAAAGAATGGTATCATATCTCTTCACCTCACAAACACCCAATGCCAGAACCCTATTCACAGATCATCCCGCTACACTCTTGTAGCCAACACCCTATATCATCATGGGTATCATAATGTCCTCTCTTGATGTCTAGACTCAAACAAGGTCGTTGTGGCTTTACAAGAGGTTCATGCTAGTATTTGTGGTTCTCACACGAGTGGTATTGTCCTTGCAAAGTAGCTGCTTAGAGTTAGGTATTATTGGCCGACCATGTAGCCTGATGCCTGCGAGTTTGTGAAGAAGTTCCTACAATACCAACAGCATGCCAATTTGATCCATGCACCCGCGTAGGACTTACAACCCTTTGCACCTCTGTGGCCTTTCTCATGTTGGGGTTTTGACCTTGTTGGCATGATCCACCCTCATTCTTCTGACAGACATAAGTATATCATTACAGCCACTAAGTACTTTACAAAGTGGGTAGAAGCAATTTTGCTCAACTTAACTACTGGTGTCCAGATCTCCAAATTCATCCTCTACCACATCATTTTCCATTTCGACATTCCCTCCACC
Organism: Chamaecyparis obtusa; assembly: GCA_027943335.1. Classification (NCBI taxonomy): domain Eukaryota; kingdom Viridiplantae; phylum Streptophyta; class Pinopsida; order Cupressales; family Cupressaceae; genus Chamaecyparis; species Chamaecyparis obtusa. Next base: position 275,115 of record BSBK01002853.1, read on the forward strand.
ATCTTCATAGATCATGGCTCTCCATTTGAAAACCAGCATGTTACAAAGCTCTGTGACCGGTTCCACATCCACCAATGCTTTTCTAGCCCATACTTTCCACAATGGAATGGCCAAGCTAAGGCAACTAACAAAACTATCCTCAAAATCCTATAGAAAGTTGTCAATGATTTTGGTCATGACTAGCATTTGTAAATCAATCCCACCCTCTGGGTCTATCGCACCTCATTTCACACCCGCATAGGCACCACCCCATACTCCCTGGTATATGGTGTTGAAGCCATTCTGCCAATCGAGGTTGAAATCCCTTCACTACACGTATCCATGAAGAACTATATCACAGATGAAGACTACCGCGTGGCATGCCTGACATAGCTGGACTTGTTAGATGAAAAGAGGCAATGGGCCTATGATCACCTAATCATGTACCAAAATTGTCTCAAGAGGAACTTCAATAAAAAGGTACACCCTCGACAGTTCCAGGTGGGAGACTTAGTCCTAAAAGAGAACCAGAAAGTACAAGCAAACCGTGAAAAGAAAGGAAAGTTCGAGCCCACTTGGTTAGGTCCCTATTTGGTGACAGCTTGCTTCTATTCTGGAGCTTATTAGTTGTCTACACCTGAAGGGGAACCTCTTCATGATCCTATTAATATCATACATCTAAAGTGGTTCTATGCTTGAACCATCAAATATGATCCTGAAAAAAAAAATCCTAAAAATCAAATATGATCTTGGAAAAAATCCTAAAAATCAAATATGATCCTGAAAAAATCCTAAAAATTATAAAATGTCCTTAAAAAAAAAAAATCATCATCTTCATGAAAACCTGGTAAACAGGCGCTTTGATGAATCAAAAAAATCAAAAAAATGGAAAAGAGTAAAGAGAAAAATCCCATCCAATTGTGAAAACTTGGCAATTCAAGCGCCTTGGGAAAGTATGTTGGTGAAAACCTTGTAAACAAGCACCATACATAGTGGACCGTATCATTATCTATCAAACTGTTGAAACCATTCACCACTTTTTCATCCCGCTCCCAACCCATCAAAATCCATTTGCCACTTGTTCCTTCCATTTCACCCATCCCTTGTTCCCAAGGTGTCATCCCCATTGCCCCAACACACGAGATTCGCTATCCCACTTCCTACAATGCTATAAATACTTGTTGTATATAGTGTCCCCACCTTGTACATATCATTTTCATCTTTCCCAGCAGTACCATTTGACCACAGAGCACATGACCTGAATGATCTCAATATCAGGAATGTTCCCTCAGCAAGTATCCTGCGTCACTGTGATTCTTCGAAAGTTGTTCATTTGCCTGGCAATATAACCCATGCAGTCAGTCCTTATCAACCAGGTCATTGTAGGATGCACCCTTCCTCCAGGTCTGACCTAATCTCAACATCCACCATCAGTCGATCTCTTTTGGCAAAGGACATCTTTTGGTCTTATCGCATCATTTTCAGTTTGCTTGTTCTATCTTTTCAGTTGATTTTGTGATCTCAGTTGACTACTCCCATTAAGACCGCCATGATCATTTATATCATGATGTGTTGCAACAGGAGGTTTTATTCTAGGGCACGGTCTTTTGCCATCTTTTGGCTTCTATTAGGAATAAGGTGTCTCAACCTTGGATAATTCCTATTCTTATTATTTGTTTTATAAAATGTATATCTTGCAAATAATGTTGATGTGTCGGCATCTTGAATTGTGTCAGGAAGATTCAATGATAGGTGAAGACATGTGGCAACTGATAAATTTGAGTACTGTACACTCTTCCCCAATCGTGGGGTTCGGGGCATCGCCCTGAAATTTTTTTGGGGGTTCCTATTTTCTCGGAGAATGGTAAAACCCTAATACGGTTATCTTTGGGAGTAGCCCTAAAAAGTTAAGCGCATGATATAATATTTTTTAGGGTTGTGAAGAGTAATGATGTGAGTGTATTGTTGGAATGTTTTTATGCTGCCATGATTTGTCTTCAAGGGTTTTAGAAATCTTCTAAAAGAACTTGCATTGCAAGTGTATTGTAAGCTGTAATAGTTTTGATCAATACATTGTGCAGGTTTTGGAGTGCTGGGGTTTTTACCGAAAGGTTTCCCTAGGGTATATCATTGTGTCATTCTCTATTTTTCTGTATGCATGGTATGTGGTTGCAATATCTTTGTTAAAGTAGTTAACGAATCTGAAATTGTAAGGATTTATAAGAATTTGCACAATACTCTCCTATAGAGATTAGCGTAGGAAGCTATTTCCGCACCTGAGTTTCCTTACAAGTGGTATCAGAGCTTGATCAACTTTTGATCCTAGTTGTTGGGTAGGGTTTTTGAGCTGATCTCAAGTTTGAGTGGGAGTTTTTTGCAGAGCATTCTAAATATTATTTACAGATTGAGATGGCAAGTTCATCATATGGAAGAATGGAGGTGGAGAAATTTAATGGCACTAATTTCAAGTTGTGGAAACTCAAGATGGAAGAAATGTTGGAAGATTGTGACCTATGGGAAGTGACTTCAAATGCTACAAGACCAACAACTATAGCTCAAGAAGATTGGGATATCAAAGACTGTAAAGCTAAGGGTCTCATAAGACTTTGTTTAACCGATGTAGTTCTTTTGAATGTTCTAGATGAGAAAACCGTAAATAGTTTGTGGGAAAGACTTGCGGCCGTGTATCAGGCCAAATCTCTGGTGAACAAGTTATTCCTGAGGAAGAAGTTGTACTCTCTATGAATGGAGGAAGGTGGATCCTTAATGGATCATTTAACTGCATTTAATCTGTTGGCTGCATAGTTGACATTAGCTGGTGTCAAGTTAGAGGAGGAGGATCATTGCTACACACTTTTGTGTTCTTTACCGAATTCATGGGACCATCTTGTGATGGCTATCGAAAGCACTTTAGTCACCTTCAAAATGGATGATGTGGTGTCTTCACTGCTATCAGAGGAGATGTGGAGAAAGGCTTCCGTTTTGGAAAAAGAAGCCCTTGTTGTTCATGGGAGATCCACTGAAAGAGGGAAGAAAAATGACAATAAGTCTGACAATAAGGGTAGATCCAAATCCCGTGGGAAGTCAAAACTTCCAATAAGTCCAAGGCAAAATGTTGGAACTGTTATAAATCTAGGCACTTTCGTAAAGACTACAAAGAGCCGAAGAAGAAGAAGAAAGGTTCAGATTCAGCTTTAGAAAGATCTCAAGAAGATGGCGATGCATTCATCGTAGCTTTGGTAGCCCATGCATTTGATGATGTGTGGTTGGTTGACTCGGGTGCATCTTTTCACATGACCTCTCATCGAAACTGGTTCTCAAAATATGAAGAGTTCGATGGTGGAAAGGTGTACTTGGGTGATGATTCTCACCTAAAGATAGTTGGACGTGGAAGGGTCACTATCAAATTTCTTGATGGATGAGTAAAGGGAATCAACGAAGTTATGCACATTCTGGGTTTGGCATGAAACCTATTATCTGTAAGTATGCTAAATGATGTAGTTGTGCAAGTTGTTTTTTTGAAAGAAGGATGCAACATAATGAGAGGATCAATAGTGCTTGCAAGGGGTACTAGGAGAGGTACCTTATTTCAGCTAGATGCATGTATTCCTCTATGTAATAGTTCTTCATCCTCACCATCTGAACAAGTAGTGAAGAAGTTTGTGGCTATTGGTTCCAATGGTAGTGCAAACACTTTGGAAGGTAAGCTTCCTACAGAAAAGACAATGTTGTGGCATATGAGATTTGGCCACATTGGTGAAAAGGGTCTCAGAACCCTAAAAAATAAAAATCTCGTTGAGGGGTTAAATGATTGCAATCTTGAGTTTGACTTCTGCGAACACTGTGTCTATGGTAAACAAAATCGTGTTCAGTTTTGCTCTAGTTCTCACAAATCTTCTGATGTTTTGGATCTTATTCATTCTGATGTATTTGGTCCTGTAAAAGTTCCTTCTGTGTGCAATAAATGTGTCACACTTCTATGGATCATTACATGCAAGGAAACTCAAGAATGAGCCCTCACAAATTGATCCATAGCTCCCTAGGCATGGAGTGCAAGGGTTTTTAAGAATACTCTCAGCTAGAGCTATTTAGCCTATAACCTTGCTAGTAAACCATGCAATGGGAGATTCAATGAAGACAAGGGAAAGAATGCCAATATCTTCAAGAATCAAGAATGAAAATGCAATGCAATGCTATGCTAGAAATAGAAATGCAAGCTAAGCTATGAAAGGAAATATGCAAGTGTTACAACCCAAGCTAATTAATCTATGTGAGCTAATCTAGAGCATAGAAATGAAGCTAATCTAAGAAAGCATAAATATGAAGCTAAGCTAAGAATGCAAGATTGAGATGTAGAATGCAAGAATGAGATGTAGATGCTAAGAATGCTCTAAATCTCCAAAAGCTCCAAAGTGACCTAGAAAACCTGCAGCATAAAGTTAGCATAAAAAGTTGGGGATCTAGAATGAAGAAGAGAGCTCTCCTTTTAAAGGAAATGAGAAGGAATGGACCATGGAGATTAAGAGGCAAAAGATTTAATCAATGGTGGAGCTTAAAAGAGGAGCAATCCATGTGCACAAGTATCCTCCAATAGGAAAATAAGAGTTGACTTTTGTGTCCATATGAGAAAAAAAGTGCTTTTTCCCTTTTTATAAAATAAGAATAATACTTTATTTGTGCAACTTAAGATAAGAGGAAAAGTGGGGGATTTTTATTTATTAAAAGGGGAGGGAATATTCCTTTTAATCAAATAAAGACTTAGGATAAGATGGTTAGCCCATAGAAAATAATCGAATAAATGATAGAGCTAAGATTTGATCAAGAATAAACAATTGATGATTTAGCAAATGGGGGCTAATAGTCTAGGTGACCATTTTTAGGTTTATACATTTGCCCCTCTTTGACTAATGTGTGATCGATCTGGGAACACATGTAGTCAAAGAATGAAGTTGAAATGTGAGATCGATTTGGGATCACAAAGCAACTCAGATCAGCCAAGAAAGCAAGAGATAGCCAAGAAGGCAAGCAGATACCCAAGAAGGCAACCAAATAGCAATCTGACTCCAAAGAATGAAGTGTAGGGAGATAGCAAATCCTGCATGGTCAGCCTGGTAGCGACAGTACTGAACACTTAGGAAAGAGATAGCCAATAAGATATGATGTGTCTGCCCCCTCGGGATCGAAAGCGAAATCCAAGTAGAGGGAAAGCAGAAGCAAGAGCAGCATGATCAAATCATGAGAAATCATAATCAAAGAAAGAGAACAGAATAACCATCAAGCAGTGAAGACATGCCCCACACATGGGACCCGAGGCATGAACCAAGCAGTCCCTCAACCTGAAAACACCACAGAGGGGAAGAATTTGAACTTGGGATTTGAAAGTGAATGAAAGACGGGAAGTTTGAAAGAGATGGGGATGAAGAGGTGAAGAATGCCCCAGTGAAGATTAAAGGATCAGGCCTCAAAAGGTCAGCCAACTGCGTGAAAGAGGGGGAAAAGGTGATTTGGATGATCAAGGTGAACTTGGATTTCAGTTTCGATCTTGAAATGAAAGGAAAATGATGTGATATGAAAGACAAGAAATGGAAGACATGATTAGGAAGAAGTGAAAGGTGAGCACAGTTGATTAACAAGTCCATGAAAGATAAAGGAGAGCTCTCTCCATATGCAAGATGCAAAACTAAACTAACATGAACCTAAGAATGCAAGCTACATGAAAAGTGGTTTACTTGCAAGGTCACAAAGCCAATAGACATCTAATATTCATCATTGAGCCTTATTGGTAGCATCGCAAGATCATACAATACACACTAGCATAACTATGTGGATCTGAATATGATCTATATCAGATAGAAATGTGGAAATCTCACCTAGGCATCAAAGACATGTAGGTCAAGATGACTAGTGTAGTGAGATTACCTAAGTTTGATATAGCAAGATTACGCTCGCATCTAGACACAAGAAAGTCAAGATGACTAGAAGCATGCACTCATGAAACAGTCAAGGATAATACCTTGTAGGTCCATAGTGTCAAGTAAGACCAGCATAAATGCTCATGACAGTAAGGACCAACAAGATATACCCATAAGCAGATAAAGAAATAAAACATGTTCTCATTCCCTCAATCTTCTAGCTATGCATCATTGAAAACTTCTCAGGGAGAGACCACTTAGCAAAGAAATCATCATAGATAGCACACAAAGAAATAAAGTCAAACAAATATCAGCAAGTCAAGTGTGTGTGTGTGTAGGTCATAGAGTCAAGTTTTGAGTATCACATCTGCCAATGAGAAATATTGCATCATCCAAGATGGTGGGAAGGATATTTGATAAGTGTTAAGAAACACTTGATGCTAGGGTAGTGTTGAAAAACACAGTTGGGGTGGTGTTGAAAAACACCATTTGCGAGGTGCCTAAGAAACCCAGATGCACAAAGAGACCCAAGATAAGCTTAAAATAATGTATGCCCCCTAGACTAAGACAAGAGTCAATTCCAGGCTAGGAGAGGCAAAGTGAGAAGTGGAGCGAATGAGCGCCACACAAGACTGATAGACATAGGTGCAGAGGGTCTCAAGCAGTGCCTATTTCTAGGTTTTCACCACTTGATAGATTTATTGCAATTTTTTCAGGACTTTTTATAAATTGTTTTTGTATTTTTGCTACCAAGGCACCTGTTTCTAGGTTTTCACCAAGGCACTTTTTCAATTTTTTTTTATTTTTTTATTTTTTTGGTGAGACATCAAAGTGCCTATTACTAGGTTTTCACTAGGATGCTCATTTTTTCAATACTTTTTATGCTTTTTAGGATTTTTTCAGCATCATATATGAATTTTTTTGGTATTTTTTTAGGATCGTAAAATATGTACAAAGGATGCCCCAGACAGAAATGGGCATCAAGAATCTGCTTCCTCTGATGTAGAGAACTAATAGGCCCTAGGCCCAAATGCTACAACTATGACAATATGAGGTCTCAACCAGTTCAACCAATAATAACCAGCCCTGAGCAATGTCTGAGCTAGCGGAGGATCGTAAGAATGTGATCCACATATGCCATTGTGGATTTCAGCTAGCACTTTTTCTGACTCCTCTATTTCTAGACACTTAAGGAGAGTTCCATCTAGACCCTTCCTATACAAGTCACCAGAGACAAACGCAAAGTGTAAGGGATGGCGGAAGGAATGGCATGGTGGATTTGCAAGAGGAATATGAGGTGGAAGATATGAAAAGATGGTAGGATTGTAAGATTTGTGAGTAGGATAGCGTAATTCATCCACCAGGAACTTGAAGTGAAATTTATGCTTTTTCATTTGTAAGATGGATGTTGAAGTAACCAAGGCATTACCAACTTTGTTCTTAGCTCTAGGAATGGGCTGAAGTATAACAGATATGAGATCATGCTTGAAGTAGTGCACCATTTTTTTGTAGAGAATCAGCTTGTCATCTTTTATTTGAGAATCATTATTTTTGAGCAGATTTTTATTTTTACTTTTCTTAGGTGTAGATACCACCAAAATGTGGTTTTCGCCATCCGACCATTGCTCTTTTCTTTTGACTTGATGACTGTGATGTTTGATTGCTGATTCAATCTTTTTTGTTGCTAGTTCTTTGGTGGAAGAAGTAACAGGTGTTGATGTGATATGAAATGAAGTGACTGGTTCAATAGTATTTATGTGAAGGATGTCATCTCTGGTGACAAGAGAGGTCAAGCCTATAGGGTAAGCTCCAAAAGCATTAAGATCTAGACTTGTCATAGAAGGACTAGCGTGATCCACTAAAGCAATATGTGGAACAAACTCATCAGACCCAACACGAGACTCGTCAACTATGTCAGGGGGGTTATGAGAGGTATGAACCACATCAACATCCATATCTATCATGGGAGGAGCTTCTGGAAGAGGCTTAAGATGCCGAGAAGTAGAAATACTCATGTCATTATGTGAGAGATCACCTCTTTGTAGCAGTTGTGCAATGTTGTGACGTTGTCTATCATAGTGCAATGATTCTTTAGGCACATAGGTTCTAGACATAGAGGCCTCAGCCATATCATCAGTAGATATACATTCTTCTCCCCAAAGGAGTGAAGTAGAAGGAAGATCATCTCCCATTTGAGCCATAGTGTGTAGCGATGACTCATCTGTATCTATGTCTGAATTATTGAGCATGGGAGTATTTCTAGAATCCTCTCTATAGATCCACTCTTGAATAGCTTGTTCTTCTCTGTCTGCTTCTAAAGGAACGAATGAAGGAAAAAAGTTATCAAAGATCACCATAATAGAAGTGGAAGGCTTCATGTGATCAGAAGGTCTCCCATATGACCTAGGAGAAACAGGTATAGAAGAAAAGGAATCCAGCGTATATTCACCCATACCAAGGCTCATCATCTTAAGTATTTTCTCAGCAGCAACTAGAGACGTACTAGGATCAACAGAAGGTTCATTGTGAGGAAAAAAATTTTTAGCAGCAGCAAGAGCATTAATAGCAATAGTATGGTCTCCAGGAATCACAACTTCAGTGCCATTGTACGGAAATTTGACGCACTGATGATAAGTGGAAGGAACAGCCTGCATGTCATGGATCCAAGGACAACCCAAAAGAATGTTATATGCGAGTGGGATGTCCAATACTTGGAAGCCAATATCTTTCATGACAGGGCCCACTCGGACAGGCAGCCTGACAAGACCTTTGGAAGATCTTTCCACTTCATCATAAGCTTTTATAGTAATCTTCTTCTTGGAATCCACAGCCAATTCTGACAAACCCAATTGTTGTATGACATTGAAAGAAACAATATTTAACCCTACACCATTGTCTATCAAGACTCGGCGGACTCGGGTATTGTAGACTAGAACTTCAATGTGTAAAGCTAGATTATGTGGGTGAGCAATAGATATGTCATCTTCTGCAGAAAAGGAGAGAGATAGTGGAGATGAAATGTGGTTGACCATAGCCTAAAACATGTGTTGTACGTAGAGCCTTACATGCAAGGAAACTCAAGAATGAGCCCTCACAAATCGATCCATAGCTCCCTAGGCATGGAGTGCAAGGGTTTTTAAGAATACTCTCAGCTAGAGCTATTTAGCCTATAACCTTGCTAGTAAACCATGCAATGGGAGATTCAATGAAGACAAGGGCAAGAATGCCAATATCTTCAAGAATCAAGAATGAAAATGCAATGCAATGCTATGCTAGAAATAGAAATGCAAGCTAAGCTATGAAAGGAAATATGCAAGTGTTACAACCCAAGCTAATTAATCTATGTGAGCTAATCTAGAGCATAGAAATGAAGCTAATCTAAGAAAGCATAAATATGAAGCTAAGCTAAGAATGCAAGATTGAGATGTAGAATGCAAGAATGAGATGTAGATGCTAAGAATGCTCTAAATCTCCAAAAGCTCCAAAGTGACCTAGAAAACCTGCAGCATAAAGTTAGCATAAAAAGTTGGGGATCTAGAATGAAGAAGAGAGCTCTCCTTTTAAAGGAAATGAGAAGGAATGGACCATGGAGATTAAGAGGCAAAAGATTTAATCAACGATGGAGCTTAAAAGAGGAGCAATCCATGTGCACAAGTATCCTCCAATAGGAAAATAAGAGTTGACTTTTGTGTCCATATGAGACAAAAAGTGCTTTTTCCCTTTTTATAAAATAAGAATAATGCTTTATTTGTGCAACTTAAGATAAGAGAAAAAGTGGGGGATTTTTATTTATTAAAAGGGGAGGGAATATTCCTTTTAATCAAATAAAGACTTAGGATAAGATGGTTAGCCCATAGAAAATAATTGAATAAATGATAGAGCTAAGATTTGATCAAGAATAAACAATTGATGATTTAGCAAATGGGGGCTAATAGTCTAGGTGACCATTTTTAGGTGTATACACCTTCAATCTCCAAGTCTGTATTTTTTGTATCTTTCATAGATGATTACAGTAGAAGGATGTGGATATATTTCCTTAAAAGTAAGACACAAGTCTTTAGTCGGTTCAAGGAATTTAAAGCTCTTGTAGAGAATCAGACTAGTAAGAAGATTAAGTGTGTGAGAACTGACAATGGTGGTGAGTTTTGCTCAGCAGAGTTTGAATAGTTCTGTAAAGAACAAGGTATCGAGAGGCATAAGACAACTCCTTATACCCCATAGCAAAATGGAGTTGCAGAGAGAATGAATAGGACACTGATGGAGAAGGCTAGGAGTATGCTTAGTGGAGCTGGTTTAGAACAAAGGTTTTGGGTCGAAGCTGTGGCCACTGCTTGCTATCTGGCTAACAGATCTCCTACATCAGCCCTTGTTGGCAAGACACCCATGGAGGTGTGGTCTGGTAAGAAGCCTTCAATTAGACATCTTCATGTTTTTGGTTGTGAAGTTTATGCACATGTTCCAAAGGAGAAAAGATCTAAGTTGGAAAACAAAGTTGTTAAATGTATTTTCATCAGATACAGTGCTGGTGTGAAAGGATACAAGCTTTGGGATCCTATGACTAGTAAGGTGTTGTATAGTAGAAATGTTATTTTCAGAGAGCTAACATCTTCTCCTATTGTGCTACAACCAGATGAAAAAGAAAAGGAAAAAGATGTTGTTCAGTTGCCTCCTACCCCTAAGAAGACTGAACAGAGAGACCATGTTGGGCCTAATGATGAGGAGAGCTCTAGCAGCTCTGATAGTTCATAAGAAGAGGAAGAACAACCTCAACTACAGCCCTTGAGGAGATCCACAAGAGAAAGATAGCAACCAGAAATGTTTGGTTATTCTATGTTAGATTCTAGTTGTGCCTTTGCTTTGATTACTAACATTGATGAGCCTAGATCTGTGAAAGAGGCTTTGGGCATGGAAGATGCAGGTTCCTAGATTGAGGCTATGGATGATGAGATGGCTTCATTGGAGAAAAACAAAACTTGGGACCTTGTACCTTTGCCTAAAGGGAGAAAATCTATTGGCTGTAAATGGGTGTTCAAGAAGAAATTTTGTGCAGATGGCAGTGTTGAAAGGTACAAAGCTAGATTTGTTGCAAAGGGGTATTCACAGGTAGAGGGAATAGATTATGGTGAAATATTCTCTCCTGTTGCAAAGTTGACATCCATTAGATTTCTGTTATCTCTTACTGCATCATATGATTTAGAGATAGAATAGATGAATGTGAAGATAACTTTCCTTCATGGTGATTTGGAGGAATAAATTTATATGTCACAGCCTGAGCACTACATTGTTAAAGGTAAAGAATCCTTAGTTTGCATATTAAAGAAATCTCTATATGGTTTGAAGCAATCTCCTAGGATGTGGTACCTTAATTTTGATGCCTTTGTGTTGTCAATTGGATTTGTAAGATCAAAATTAGATCATTGTGTTTATTTCAGAGTTGAAAATGATCGCCTTCTTATTGTTGCATTATATGTTGATGATATGTTGTTGTTTGGGAACGGTATGGGTATGATTTCTGATTTTAAATCTTAGTTGTCAGCATAGTTTGAGATGAAAGATCTTGGGGCAGCTAGGTACATCTTGGGTATGGAAATCAATAGAGACAGGTCTAACAAAAAACTTTGGTTGAGTCAGAGTAAGTATGTGAAGTCTGTGTTGGATAGGTTCAGCATGGCAGATTGTAGACCACTATGTGTTCCTATTTCTATGGGAACAAAGTTATCTGTAGATGATTGTCCAAAATCTCCTAGTGAGGTGGAGGACATGAGTAGAGTACCTTATGCTAGTGCAGTTGGCAGTCTTATGTATGCTATGGTCTACACTAGACCAGACATTGCCCAAGCAATGGGAGTCTTGAGTCAGTTTATGGCTAACCCTGGACGGGTACATTGGGATGCAGTTAAGCGAGTATTCAGATATTTGAGGGGTACATCAGATTACTCCATATGTTATCATGCTAACTCTTCTAGATCTCCACATTCAGTTTGTATTCGTGGGTTTGTGGATTCAGATTGGGCAGGTGATATCGACAGCAAGAGATCCACCAGTGCTTATGTGTTCACTATGTTTGGTGGTGCCATTAGTTGGATGAGTAAGTGACAACCTGTGGTTGCTTTGTCCACTACAGAAGCTGAGTACATGGTTGCTACTCATGCTTGTAAAGAAGCCATTTGGCTTAGAAGATTGTGTTCTGATGTTGGTGTTGATGCAGAACAGATTACTATTTGGTGTGATAGTCAGAGCGCTATTTTCCTTGCAAAGAATCCAACTTTCCATGCCAGAACGAAGCACATTGATGTGCAGTTTCACTTTGTGAGAGATATGGTGGAAGATGGAAAGGTAAATTTGGAGAAGGTAGATACTGTGAAGAATGTTGTAGATGCATTAACGAAACTAGTGGGCACTGAGAAGTTCAGATGGTGTTCAGAGTCTATGGGCCTTTTGGCCTATAGTGGTTAGTTCCTATTGCTCTTACAAGGTGTTCGACAAGTGGGAGAATGTTAGGAATAAGGTGTCTCAACCTTGGATAATTCCTATTCTTATTATTTGTTTTGTAAAATGTATTTCTTGCAAATAATGTTGATGTTTCGGCATCTTGAATTATGTGTAAGGAGATCATGGCTAAAATGGTTATGATGGATTCCTATGACACGTAAGAGCTATGTCAGGAAGATGCAATGACAAGTGAAGATGCTATGTCAGGAAGATGCAATGACATGTGGCAATTGATAAATTTGAGTACTGTACACTCTTCCCCAATCGTGGGGTTCGGGGCATCACCCTAAAAAAATTTTTGGGGTTCCTATTTTCTCGGAGAATGGTAAAACCCTAATACGGTTATCTTTGGGAGTAGCCCTAAAAAGTGAAGCGCATGATATAAGATTTTTTACGGTTGTGAAGAGTAATGATGTGAGTGTATTGTTGGAATGTTTTTATGCTGTCGTGATTTGTCTTCAAGGGTTTTAGAAATCTTCTTAAAGAACTTGCATTGCAAGTGTATTGTAAGCTATAATAGTTTTGATCAATACATTGTGCAGGTTTTGGAGTGCTGGGGTTTTTACTGAAAGATTTCCCTAGGGTATATCATTGTGTCATTCTCTATTTTTCTGTATGCATGGTATGTGGTTGCAATATCTTTGTTAAAGTAGTTAACGAATTTGAAATTGTAAGGATTTATAAGAATTTGCACAATACTCTCCTATAGAGATTAGTGTAGGAAGTTGTTTCCGCACCTAAGTTTCCTTACAACTTCTACCTGTGAGTCAGTCAGACATGACCCTTGCATGTTCCACTTGTGATCTTTTGGGTTACTTGGTGCACTTGGGAATTGTTGTTTGTTTGTGGGTTCCCTCACATCATTCCCACCGTGTGTCCTTCGAGATGCATGTGTGATGCTGGGGAAATCCTTGTGTGTCTTTTTCATGTTAGTCCTATGCAACACTTGCGACATGAACTCATGTTCCTAGTAACTACAGTTTGTCTCTTCTATTGATATATCAAAATAAGTGCTCAAAACTACATGGTGGTGTTCCCTCAGAACATCCCACGCTCAAGCTTCATGAAACATCCTTTACCCTATCCAAACATCCAACCAAAGATCCCATCACCTCTATCCAATATCAAATCATCATCCCACAAGATAGCAAACTGCCTCCCAGAGCTTCTCTCTCACATCTCCCTCACCCCCCCTTTTCTCACTCATCTCCCCCATGTTCTTGGATTGTGATTATGCATATATCCCCCCCCATCCCCCTCCCTCTCTCAGCGAGGGTGCATTTAGTCAATGATATGTTGTTTCATCCATCACACCTCATCCTCACGTTCTCATCTACATTCAGAGTCTCTCATTCACCTACCTCACATGCATGCATTTCATTTCCCATTCCCATCCTAGTTTGCATTTTATCATCTCATTTCATATCATTTCATATCATGTTAATCTTGCATTATTAGGATTCATTCTTAGGTGCATTCACCTCATTTTATCATCTCATTTCATATCATTTCATATCATGTTAATCTTGCATTATTAGGATTCATTCTTAGGTGCATTCACCTTATTTTATCATCTCATTTCATATCATTTCATATCATGTTAATCTTGCATTATTAGGATTCATTCTTAGGGGCATTCACCTCATTTATCATCTTGTTTCACCTCATTTTAGGTTCATTTTAATCTTGCATTGTTAAGGTTAATTTTAGATTCATTCTTAGGGGCATTCACCTCATTTATCATCTCATTTCACCTCATTTTAGGTTCATTTTAATCTTGCCTTTTTAAGGTTCATTTTAGATTCATATCATCTCATTTCACCTCATTTTAGGTTCATTTTAATCTTGCATTGTTAAGGTTCATTTTAGATTCATTCATCTCATTTTCCCTCATTTTAGGTTCATTTTAATCTTGCATTGTTAAGGTTCATTTTAGATTCATATCATCTCATTTCACCTCATTTTAGGTTCATTTTAATCTTGCATTGTTAAAGATTCATTCTTAGGTGCATTCATCTCATTTAGATTCATTCCTCTTGCATAGTTAAGAGTTCATTTTAGGTCCATTTTTTATTAAGTTATCTTAGATTCCTTAGGTTCATTTAATTATCTTGCATTGTTAACACATGTTACATATCCATAACCATATGCATTTCATCATAGTATACATGCATCACATATTAACAACATTTTACACCACATCTTACATCCACAAATTGTCAGCACATACATATCATATAAACATATCATAAAGTACAGCATATAGAAATCACATCGCATCCTGCATCACACATGTCAATCTCATAGCATATAGAAATCCCATTACATCCTGCATTTCCCATGTCAGTACATCATATGCATCCATCTATTCATACAGTGCACATCATATCCCCCTAGCTCATCATATATATATATCAAAAAAATCATCTCACAAAGAATAAGGTACATATCCCAACCCAAAAGCATGAAATGATAAAAGTCTGTCTGAGTCCATGATAATACCAATAGTATAGATATAAATATACAATTAGGACTATGCCCTCGGCCAATAAATGAATCATACACAATCAAAACTGCAACATATCACTGCCTATTTGCCTCTCCTGAGGGAGGCTGCATATCAAAATCTCCAGCTAATGGATCTACCTTTGGTGATACCTGTAGGATGGGTGGCCGACTCACTGCACCTTGTATACCTATGTTATGTATATCTATCATGTGCACCACCTGGGATATCAGAACAACCCATGTATCCATGTCCATCCCTGCACCTGTATCCGATCTCTTCACCTCCGCCATCTGTACCAAACCACTGATCGAGTGCTGCTGACTCTGTGTGTGGCCCGATTGATGGCTCCTCTCGCCTACCCTGTGGCTCCCACTGGTCCTTGATATGTGACTCCCACTAGACCCTATCCTCCTTCTACCACTTGAGCCTATAAGTAATGACCGTCTTGGCTCCTTGTAATGTTGTACCCGCTCAGGCGGCACAACTGCAAGATATAATCCCCTGTACAACCCAATCTGCTCCCCCAACCTCACCAACTGTCACTGCAGGTGAAATACCTCTCTTGACCACTCATGGGATCCTCATGTAGTGGTATCCCTATCTCCTAATAGTCAGTCTCACTCTAACTACAGACCATCCCTCTCAGCAATCAAGGCCACCATATCCCTCCTCAACTGATCCCTCTCCTGCTAGGTCATCAGACCCTCCTATATAGACTACGCTAGGTGCACAATCAATCCATCCCTCTCTATCCTCAACCCATCCCTCTCCCCCTTTAGCCCATCCCTCTCCACTCTCAAAGCATCTCACTCCACCTATGTGTCTTGGAGCATCTATGTAGTGGTATCATGTGCGGCCTGCAGTGAGGCTAGGTGCACTGTTGCATCATCCCCCCACCCCTAGATGATCTGGATCTTGCTGATGGTGGTGGCCCTGCCCATGGTGGTGATCCTGGTGGTGGTGGACCCACTGATACCTTAGTCCATCTCCTCCCCCCCCATCCATGTCCATCCCATCTCTATCTCCATCTCCACCCCCATCTCCTCCTCTCCCTCCTCCATCCCTCCCTCCAATCCTCACCCTATTTCCCCCTCCTCCTCTCCCCCCTCCTCTCCACCCCCTATATATGGTCGGTGCCCCTCCCTCACCATCTGGTAGCCTGAATCTACCCACTACCCTAGGTGGCTAGAACCTGGCGTTGTATGCTGGTGTGGTCTCTATATCTACCACCCCTCTAGCCCAATCCCCAACAAATGGCTACATGATCTAATAGGCAGCCAACAACCCTCCCTTATCCATCGGTGGCCCAAAATTAGATATCCTCTCATGGGTGGCCCACTGGTACCATCACTCCCCATCTGGCACATCCTATTGAATCCAAACTGATGAGATGTCATGTCCAGTCTGTACTACTCCACGATATAATCTCATTGCCTTGTAAGGTGTGTGGGCATCACAATGAATGGAAGCTCTCATGCATCCTCAACCCATGGCACCTGTCCAAGGTATGGACGCCATGTGATCCCATCCCTGATTTCAACTAGCATCTCCCGCTAGAATTCAGTGTCCCTCACCTCATGATATGTCACTAGGTCTCCCCAGCTATATGTTGCAGGCTCCTCCACATGTCTATCCACTCGACCTAAGGGCCGCAGCACTACTATGTGCTCCCAAGTCCAAACATGTAGGAGGGAAGTGAATCCAAAGCTCCTCCCCATCGTCCCCGCTCTATGATAGACTATCTGATGAAGGTCGCGGTATATCTCTGCCAACATCAATGTACCCCATGTTGTCGGTACCCCTACGTCCACAATCTGCACAATCATGGGAATCAGTGATAGTGTGACACTCCTCCCACCTGTGTCTGGGGAGAGATACCTTGACACTAATCCCAGAACATAGTAATGGACCTGTCATCCTATTGGTGATGTTGTGGCATGTTGTGCTAATGCCAGCTGCCCATGTGCCAAGATCAACACTACTCCTGGCCCTAATAGTGGGGCCACTACCTGTGCCTATGTGTACACACCTGCTACCACCGGTACCCCTCACACTGGTAATTGGAAGATGTGATATACATCCTCCAAGGTCACCATCATCTCCCCAGTGGGCAGATGAAATGTCCCCTTTTGCGAATGCCAGCACTCACGCAGTGCTATCACCAGTGCCATGTACATCTATCTATGTGGCATCCGCACCAGATATCCCAAGCCCAATGCATCAACCCAAGCTCAGTCCACCACCGTGAACTGCTCTAAGATAATCAGCACTGCTGCTCATCTCTCTCGACTAGTCAGTCAATCCACCGACCACTGCATCCAAGCCAAATCAGCGTGTCAATTTCTTGCTCTACCTAAGCCTAAACAGATTTTTCCCCGCATTCCCACAGAGATTCTTTTCCCTGCATTCCCGCAGCTTTGGTTCTTCCCATGTTCCCACAAAGGAACCCTTCCTCATTCCTGCCAAACCCCCAGTGACATGGGAATGCAGTCCCATGCCACTTGTCTTTTTTCCCTTCCCCACAAGAATGCTATTTTTTCCAGCATCTCACTGCCAGCTCGCAAGAACACGATCTTGCAAGAGATTCTTGTGAGACCACGATCTGGCAACCCCTCCCAGGATTTTTGCAATCCCGTGAAAATCCCCCTACCCCCCAAATTTTGGACCCCTACCCTTTTTTTGCGAGAACGTGTTCCCGCCAGGACATGAGCATTCCCGCAAGGC
Source organism: Chamaecyparis obtusa (assembly GCA_027943335.1). NCBI lineage: Eukaryota > Viridiplantae > Streptophyta > Pinopsida > Cupressales > Cupressaceae > Chamaecyparis > Chamaecyparis obtusa. The sequence goes on from BSBK01002853.1 coordinate 292,731, forward strand.
GCACACTCCGCGGGAATGCACTTTTCTAAGCTAAAACATGCAATAAATGCACCAAAAACATAATGAAAAGTTTGATTTTTTTATCCTACTTGTCGATCGGGCCCTCCACTCCATGCCACACGTCTCACAATGTCCATTCGGTGTGTCGGTTGCCCTCGCTATGCCATCTTGTCCTCGCATATCAGAGCTCTATAGTCAGGATTTCTAAGCTCTCAGTGTGCAAATGAATTGACCCCTCCGATCCTTATATAGGCCTCCCCGAACCCCCATTTTTGCTTTTGGCTGCCCTGATTCCTCCCGTTTCTTCCCATCCTTCCCATTTTTGTTCCTCATGGCCTTTTTCACCCTTCTTTCCTTCATTCATGTGCCTCCTTAGCCTACAACACTCTTCCTTTCTTTCACCTCTTTTTCCTTTCGAGCCGCCACCCGGGCATCTTTTTCTTTCCCCGCCATCCCCTCGAGGGCGCATCATCTAGCCACATCTTGACCCATAACTGGGGCAACTCTATTACCTAGTCCATTCTTCGTGTCATCTCTTTATTGCTAAAAACATCTTCAAAGTAGTGTTATTTTAACACTACGTCAAAGAGGGGCAAAATGTAGACACCTAAATTTGATTACATAATTTAGTAATCATATTTAGTCTTTTCCTAGGACATCTTGTTAATTAAATATTATTTATTTAATTAATTTATGTCATCCCCTAGTTAATTAATTTAATTAATTAACTATAGCCCAATTAATTATCAAAATGACAAACCTATAGTCTGATAATTAATTAAATCCTTATTCCTCTATTAATTTAAATGGATACATTTATCTAAATAAATTAATTCATAAATCCCCTTTTTCCTCCCACTTGGAATTAAATAAAATATTTAATTATAATTCTCCCCTATTAGCTAATAATCAACGCTTAGCTAATTTAATCCTCCACTCATTCTCTCTCCTCCATCACATCTCCCTAATCCTCCACTTACCAAACCTAATCACCTCCTAAGCATGTGCACAATCATAATCCAAGATTAAAGAATGCTAATCTACCCCAAAGTCAACCCCTTATGACATCACCTCCACATCCTCCAATGAGAAATCAAAAGCTTCTTACACCTCTTACACACTTGTCCCCTCTCACACCTTCCAAAGGTGCCTCTCCTCTCATCCTCCCCCATTGTGACACTTGTCACAATGCTATGCATTTGAGAAAGCACAATCCATGTGCTCTCCCTTGGATGCATCTCCACCATTGCTCAATCCTCTTTTGCCCCTTAATCTTGACCGTCTATTTCTCCCATCTTTCTATAAAAGAGAAGCTCTCCTCCTTCATTTTCATCCACCATTGAAGCAAAGTTATCATGTCATTTTCTCTATTGAAGCTTGAAACATAGATCATTGAGCACACATTCCATCCTTGGACAAATCTTCTACATCTTGAAGGTTTTCTTGAAGGTTTTTATTTCTTTTAAGTGTCTTTGTCTTCATTTTGTAGGTCTAATCATAGGTGTTTATCTCATTTGTTTTGTTGAATGTTTAGTTTACTTTGCATTCCTTAACACTACATTTTAGGTATTATAGCGGCATTTATTGGTATTTTCAATTTTGGAAGGTCTCTAATAGCATCTTTGCATTAAGTGCCATGATATTGTCAAAGTTCACATGACATATCCTTTTATGCCATGACCAACTTTCATCAATTTGAGCAATCAGAGAAGTCTTATAACCACTATTTAAATAGACTACATTACCTTTTTTTCATATCAGAAGCAATCTCTATGCCAGAATCATTCGTAATCCTGCAAGTGTCATCTTTGAAATGCAGTCCGTAACCTTTTTCTATTAGTTTCCCTAAATTGATAAGATTATGTTTCAGTCCTTCAACATATAGCATATCCTCAATAGTTGTTTTACCATCTAAGGATATAGATCCTCTACCTATGATCATTCTACCAGTGTTATCTCCCCATCTTACCATTCCACCATCATACCTTTCAAGACTTACGAATTTATCCTTATCACCAGTCATGTGGTGTGAGAAGCCACTATCAATAATCCATTCATCCCTTTTTTTAATCTAAGCAACAAGTGCCTTTTCTTCAGCAACACACTTAGAAGAGTTGTTAGGTGTGGAATATATTGACTTTGATTCTTCATTTTTTATAGAAACATACACTGATTCATCTTCATTATTATCAAACTCAACATCAGCAACTCCCTCATCATCAGTAGCATAATAACATATTTTCTCAACTTTGGTAAATCTTTCTAGACATCTAGAAGCATAGTGTCCCAAGTTATTGAAACAAAAATACTTAATGAATAAGGTTTCCTTGTGCTTACCTGATCCTTTTGATAGCTTTCGTATTACCCTTGCTTCCAACTCTTGAAGTTTTATTTCTTCTTCTTCAAGTTATCTTAACTCTAGTTCATATTTTGATGCTCTTCTTGAACATCCTTCACTTTAATCTGATCTATACATATCTCTCCTTGATATTTTAGGCTTAAAAGTTGATACATATTTATGTAAATAATCACCAAAATCACTCATTTCAAAAGAAGATAACATACCGACCAATGTTTCTCTTGTCACATTAGCAATAGTTTTTATTTCCTCAATAGAAGTAACTTTTCTCTTATAAGAAAGGGGTAGAGATCTCAACACTTTTGAGACAATCTCTTCTTCATCTAATACACCACCAACACATCTAATACTACACACTAATTAATTTATCTTTAGCATACAAGATTTGATGTTCTCATCTTCATACATTCTCAAAGATTCATACCTTCCTTTGAGACTTTGTAGCTTTGCCTGCTTGACATGTGTATCACCTTCATGAAGGGTTTCAAGCTTGACCCAGATCTCATTTGATGTCTTGATCCCCATCAAATTTTTGTAATTTGTATCTAATAGGGCACTTAGCAATGCCTCATTTTCTTTGATGTTGAACTTGAACTTATTATTTTCATCTAGTGTAGCCACATATAGATTTGCAAGAGTGTATAGATTCTTAGTGATGATCCAAAAATATTCTCCAATACATCTTAGATGGGTGATCATCTATCCTTTCCATATGGGATAGTTTGTACCTTCAAACCTAGGATTGTCCTTCTTATAAGCTTTCATATTAGATCTCCCTTAATCAGTTAGGCTTCCTTCAAAGGACCAAGGCTTTAATAACTAAGAGGAGGGGGTGAGTTAGTTATTACCAATACCTTAAACCCCAAAACCCTTAACCTTGTAAACCTTTAAATTTGGTTTGTATAAAAGGAATGTAAAACATGCATGCATAAACAAATCAAAAACACATCCAAACAATTTAACACAATATTTTTATTGTGGAAACCCTATTAGGGGAAAAACCACAGTGGGGCTGATTACACACAATAAGAAAATACCTTGTTAGAAGTATAAACTTATTACAATAGTGGGGAATGCACCTAAATTAAGGCTCACTTCCTAGAGCTCACTGCTCAAACAAAAACCCTCGAGCTACAACCCTGAGGAAGGCTCACTGCCTTACAACCTAATCTCTATAATGATCTCAACCTTTTGTGAATTGTGTGAATGATATCTTCCTTATGTATGATACAGCTCCAATGTAGCACAATGAAGATCACTATTCAACCTCTTGTTGAGCCTCTTCTCCTCATATATCAGACAGACTGTTCCTCTTCTAGCACCCTCTAGCATCTGCATCCATGATCTTCAACTAGATTTTCCCTAATTCATCTCCTGATATCAAGAATTAGGTCTACAAACCCTAACTCACCTTCCTTTCAAATTACCACACCAAATCTCTTTCTTAAACTCATCTACGACCATCAAATCCAAATAATAACACTTAGTAATCACCTAGAGATCATAAATCTCTTAGATTTCACGGTTTACCACTTGCGCGACATAATTTTTCAACCTAGTCGGCCAAGAACAAAAATAATAATAATAATAATAATATTGACCAAAAACTCCACTGTTCAAGTCCATTTAATCCATGAATATCACAAACTTGTCAAGCACATACTTCAATAAGATCTTGTAACATCATTAAAAACACTCATCAATTCAAATCCACCAAAACCATTGGATTTGCCAGCCCTTTTTCACCTATTCCTCTTAAACACTCACTCCAACTTCTGAGACAATAGAATTATGCCATGTAGATCTATGAAGTGAAAACCCTTTGAGTTGAGGACACCTAAGTATTTCCTAAACACACTCCTAAGTGCGATCCAATAGATTCAATCTTGATTCAACACATTGGACCCTTTTATGTCTTCTTGTCAATATTGTCTGTCACTTTGTCTACTAGTCATCAATTCTAACCTTGAAACATACTCAAATCTTCATGTAATCTTTTGAAACTTGGAGTGAAAAAATTATTTACCTTCATCAACTATATCCTACATGCGCGACTTCATGTCTTCAATGGCTGGATCTTACTAGACCTATGAACATCTGGTTCTCCTAGCTATCTTGCAATAGTTCAGTTAGCTTCCAACAAGTAGATCTTCTCGTCAATTCTCCCGAACCTTCTGACATGTTGACATTCCTCTAATTCCTTTGATATATTGACATCAATGAAAATACATCCAACATGCCAATTGCCAATAGTTATTTCTCAATGTGAATCATCGATGAAATTTATGTTGATGATATATCATAAAGGGATATCAAAGTAACTTATTCATTCAGACCACCTTGAGTTTTCTTCTCTAATGGGCGATGTTAATCTGAAAAACTTGTGTTGTATATTTGTTTCCTTAAATTAAGGTAACATATGATTTGATCGACTAGGTTTCTCTGATGACTTCTTATGTTCAAGTTTCTCATTTCCATAGTTTTTTTATCGGCGTATAAAATGGTATACCTCCTCTGATATGTTGGAACTTGTCTAATGAAAATGAATGTGATCAGAGAAAGGTGCATGATGCTTTCCTAATGGGGTTATCTCTAATGAATATTATATATGGAAAATGTATTCAAGATAGAAATATGTTTGGGATGCATTAGGGGTAGTGATGAATACACTAATGGATATTACTCTGAGAATTGAACTAGTACCCACATATGGATAGTGATTTTTCAAAGACAACTTCAGTAGCTTTAATATTCATTAAGGTTTATCCGTACTATATCAGATACAAAATCTTGGTGATGACCTATGGATAGTGGCTATTTAAGAGCTTTTAGTCTTATTTTACTCCCAAGAAACACTAAATTTTTTTAAAATTTAAGGTTCCAACACCTTTTTGGTACATTTTGAATATTAGTTTTGGTTGTTTTCCATGTTTGTAGTTAGATTTTTTAGTTCAAATAAATTGAGGACATTTTGGTTACTTATTACCATGATCCAAACTTCTAGTTTTATACCAATTTTATGGTTTGTGTTCCCTGTTGGTTATTGCCAGAAATTGATCTCCTTTTCTGAAATTTTTCTTTGAGAGATTTATGCCTAGTTTTCAGCTATGATATGTTTGGACCTTATAGGGATGTTAGTATCCCATGTGCATTTTTATGTCAAATCATCTTGGGATTCCTTCTCAAGGAAAGAGACATCAATCATAACAACATTAAAGATATTTGAGGAGTATTTTAAGATCTAGGCATTTGTAAAAGGCATCCTTGATTATTCTTAACAATTTAAGACATTATAAAAACTTTAAAGACTACTTCAAACATCTTCATAGACATTATGACTCCACATCTATTTATGAAGCTATAAACATTACATTCTCAAATTTATCTTTTTCTTTGTACCAACACACTTTTAATTGAATTTTATTTTATTTAAATTTTAAGTTTGATTCCTTAACTAGGGTTTGATTGAGGAAAACCCCTTTCTACCCAACAATTTCTCTCTTTTCTATGTGTAGGAGTAAGTGACACCAATTTTGGGACTAGATCTAGAAAGTGTAAGTTTTTTACTGCAGTCTATAACTAAAAATGGTCAAAAGTGCAAGGAATTAGTCATCCCAACCAGCTTAATCCAAAGAATAAATCATCCTAGTTGAATAAGTCCTTCTGATTCAGTTCTAAGTTAAATTTGGAGGTCAATAATAGTCTCTAGGTTTTGTTTTCAATAGAAAAAGTTATCTATTAGATCTTTTCTAGTTTATCTATGTTGAATCTTGCACTTCCACATCAATTCTACATTCATATATCAACTACCAATTGCATAACAATGAGTAAATTCCTTTTCATCTAGTTGGCACTTGATTTCCCTTTTGAGCCTAGGTGGATCATATTCCTTCCAATGCAACATAAAGGGAGAAAGGGCCTAGTTCATTAACTTATGTGGACTTATACCCCCTACACACAAATCTCAACATGAGAGTTGAGGTCATCCACTGGAGTGATGAAATCCCAAAGAAGCCCCCTAAAATAAATGATCTAAGTGTTTTTGGTCACTCAAGATCACAAGGTGCAAGGGGGAGCTTACACAGATTGGATTCCTTGGGTTAAATGATAAAAAGGAGAAACCAACTTAAACTTTTGATTTCTAATACCACCCAAGGGTTCAAAGAGAGAATTGTACCATCCTAAATATTAAACACCTATAATTATACACTCAAACATGCCATATTTTAACATGTATGGGATCCCACATTGATTTTTGTTACTCCAACCTTGCTATGCTTTTTATTTAAACATATTTTCCACAATCTCCATTCCCGAACCAAATTTTTAGACTTTTGGGGAGGGAATTGGTCAGTCAAGGTGACCTATTTCATAGAATAACATAGTTTTCTAGTTGACTAGATTGTGGAGACTTGTCTTATCTTTGATGTGTGCTCCCACTCTTTCCACATGTCCACTTATTATTTTTCAATAGCTTTCCAAGTGTGATACTAGTGGTTGAGATATTTTTTTGCTAGAGGTCTCTTCCACTAGTTTACTTGGAACCTTAGTAAGATTTAGGCTTTTTCCCTTTTTAATGTGTTCTTGCAGGTGGTTGTATGAGTTAAGATCCTTTATTTTGAGGTGTGTGTCCTTAAATTTACTGATGTCTTAAATCTCTTTGCAATTTTCTCCATGATCATATCTTTATCTCTTTCTCTCTCTTTCTTCTACTTTACCATGAGCATGAGGTGGACTCATACTCTCACTAAATTTGGAGCTAAATGTGCCATCCTAAATTGTAAGCACCTATAATTAGATGCTCAATTAGGTCCTATTTTAGAATGTATGGGCTCTCGCATTGATTTTTGATACTCCAATCATGCTACACTTTTCATTTCCACATATTCTCCATAATCCCTATTCCCAAATTAAATCTCAATATTTTTTGGGGGGGGAATTGGCCAACTAGGGTGACCTATTTTTGAGAATAGGTCACCTGGGGCAACATATTCCCAATGTTTTTCTTGAAATTTAAATTGGGGGCTTGTCTCATTGGTTAAGCATGAAATCTTAAATCTTGTCGGCTTCCTTCAAATTTTGTGATAGATATATAAATAACCTATCTCTCCTCATTTAAAGCATAATACAATTAGAATTCATGATCTCTCCTAAACATTCACATCTCAATCATTTTAAGGTATATCTAAAGCATTTTGGTGCATTTTCCAAGTTAATCTTCTCCATGGATCAAGATTCTTTCCCTCATTTAAGGCCAAGCCAAAGGAGTCCACCATCAAAGAAGAAGTTCCTTCCATAAGAATCCATCCACATACATCCAAGCATTCAAGAATTCATTCATTCAAGTCTTCAAGTTATTTAACTATTCTCCTTCTCTCCATCAAGCATTGTGGAAAACTACAACATTAATAGTGAAAGGCTTGTCTTTTCATGATTTCCTTCAAGGGTATTATGTGGATTCCAAGATATTGCATTAACACTTGTGATTACATCCAAATAAGCATTGCATCATCAAGGTATAAGGTAAGTTACGATTCTGATCTAGCTTCTATTTCACATCAACATATTTTCCTTTCAAGCATATTTCATTTCATTTCAAGGTTGATTCCTCAACTAGGGTTCAACTAAGGAAAACCCCTCTCTACACAATATTTTCACTTTTTCCCATGTGTAAGTACATGTGGCACTTGCACCATATAAGATTTGGGAATTTTAGGAGCTCGCAAATAGTCTAAAATTTAAATCGTAAAAAAGTGTGGGGAACATGTCATTCTAGGTGACTTAGTCCCTCCTAATATACTTCAAATCAATTTTATAGGTCAATTACATCCTCTGGACCTCATTGTTGTCATTCATATTGAGTTGTTTGATTTATATTAGTTAATGCATCCCAAAACTTGTCTTCTCCTCATTTCTTGTCCTCCATCTTTCATCATTCAATCATATTTCTCTAATCAATTTCTCACATTTACAAAACAAACAATTATTGCACCTTCTTAGCACTCGAGTCTTACTTGGGCCTAGTGGTTTATCTTCCTTTGAATGTAAATAATGATTGTTTAGGTGTTGAATCAGTGAACTACTATAGAATCTATTATTATCACCCTAACCACATTCTTTTATGATACATTTTGGTGAACCTGACACATGACATTTTCATTCTAATTTTGTATTCTTATATATGATTTTTGCATGTCGTTATCATTCATTGGTAAAAAAGATATTAAAGATTGCATATTGTTATCTCTTGTTTCATACATTTAGAGAAAATTTCATTTCAAAACAATCCAAGAAATATTTCATTTCATGCATTATTTTTGCACCTAGTTAGCAATCATTTCATTTATGTTGTTTCATTTCATGCAAATATAGACCCTTGCATTCCTTGTTTATGTACTTGCATTGGAAAAAGATATAGAAATAACATATAGTTTCATACATTTTGGACATTCCATTTTCAATTTGGTTTGTTCATAATGAATATATAGAATATATTAGTTTCATTTTTCTCTCCTAAGGACCCTCCTTCTCATAAGGACATATTGAGACAAGACAATAATACCTATATCCATGATCTCCCTATTTGGGATGAACTGTTGGAGGATGATGTTGATTATTCTCTTGATATGTATCTCCCCAATGAGGGTACCTTGGTGAAAAAGAATGATATTATGGTAGAGTAAATTGATATGATTGTGTTGGTAAATAGATTTTTCACTACAAGTGCTTCTTCAAAACTGACCTTGTTTGCCCACAAAGCAGTGACAATTGTGCCAACAATTGGAGAGATTGCATCTAGATAATGATCAAATTGCAACCTTCCTCTACATTTGAGAGGGGCATCTCCCTCGTATGATATTGGTATTTGTATTTTTGGTGTACTTTTCATCTGAAAGTACAAAAAAGACAGACTGGAAAACTAAAGGAAATAGATAGCATAAACCTCAATAGTAGACATACAAATACTAGTTGAGATTCATAATGCATAAATATTACACAGGGGTATTTAGCACAAAATGTAATGATGAAAAAATAATGGATAATAGATCCTGACATACAAAAAGATACACTATCCTAGTACATTCGCATCAAGATACCAAGAAATGAATGCATTGTTTCTTATCAATTACATAGGTAAGAAAGAACAATTGGATTTCACAATTACATAAAGTGATTGGAAACTTGACATATGAAAAATTGATAATAACAACTCATGAACACATTTGAGGCATATGACCAAATTCCTTCTTCATTGTCTTTTTAAGAATATACAAAATCATAAACACTTTTGTACATAATGTAGAACCAAAATTTAATTTGGGAATTTCTCCATAGTTTTTCCCTTTGCAAAATATCTCATGTTTACATTACAAATGACCTTGTATTTATAGACTCTCCTTGAATAACTACCTAGCAACCACTTAGCATAACCCCCTAACTACTTCATGTAACTACTTGAGATAACTACCTCATGTAACTACTTGGGATAACCACTTTTTGGAACACAAGTTAGGATTTACCTAACTTTTAGAATAATAAATCTCAAAAGCTAATTTTTGTTACAATGGGTGACATAAGTCACATTTTCAAATGAGAACCTAAGATCTTCAACTTTTAGAGAAAGAGAAAAGTCATTATCTTAGTTAAGGTGAACACCACATCTTGCAATCACGAACAAATTGGCCTTCAAAAGAATACAGTTTGATGTACTTTTGATAGAATATCATCTATTTTTATGGGGATGTAGCATTTTGTAATGATTTTAAAAAAATCTTCTATTAGAGAAAAATGATTGATTTGAGTTCATTGCAACCCTCTCCATCTTGCTTTAATTTCTATTGAGAAATACTTGAAAGATAGTACAAGACCAAAATGAAGTTTATTCATTCTAGAGGAAATTCTACCACTTATATGATGAAGAGCTTTGAAAAAACAAATTTCCTCTTTCTTTGATCAGTATACCTCCTCATGAGAAGGAAATAAATCTTTTAGCCAAATAATAAAGATATATGGTCATGTTGTTCAAAGACAACACAAATTGATTGGAAACAATAGAATGTCGATTAGGTGATGCCAAACCACTAATCCAAAATATTGATCTAGCCAGATTTTGTCTATGAAGAGCCAACTGTCTATAGAAAACCAAATAGAGAAAATGCATCACTCCAAGAGTTGGTTGAGAAAAATAACTCCACTTAAGATATAAAAGGAACTACCAATGGAGTCAGAAATTGATGCTCCTCTAATCACCACTTCCACCATATACATGCACTCCTCTAATCAACACTTGAGAGATGACAATATCAAGAACTACCACGAACTGCAAGGAGAAACAAAAGCATGAATAAATGAAGGCCAAAACTAAAAGTGCTCACGATCAATCACACATAACATGAACAAAATAATGAAGCTTTGGCAACATAAAATGACTTGCACAAAAGAATGAACTATGATCAATGCATGTTGTTAGATATCTCTTTCAGAGATTTTGTTAAACACTTTGGCCATGTTGTTCTTCTTTCCACATTTTGCATACATTTATATCGAAGCATCTCCAACAACAAATATTTGACAAGAATTTCCTTTCTACTGTTGAACACTCCACATGCATATCAACCTAAACAATAACTACCATAACATTGGATATATTTCTCTATCTTTAGTATTTAAATGAATATTGGTACTAAGTGTCAATGCTTTCACAATGGTGTGGCTAAGAGATAGTTGGTAGAAATAGTGGAATTTGGCTTTATGTTTTCCAATTGCATTTTCTTCTAAATTTATAAAGGTTCTATTCCAAACTTAATTTAATAATCTCTGCAATCATTTCATGTCATTCCTTGAGATAGACATTTCTTTTATGCATGCATTTCCATATTGGTACGTGCGAGGAGGGATCTATAGAACACATCCACACAACTACCACATTTGGCTTTCAACTTCTTCAAACATTTATCTCAAAACCTAGAATTGGTTGAATGCTCATTTTGGACCAAAATTAGAATTAACTTATGTCAATTCACCAATTCCTATTTTCTTATTCCAGATTAATTCCAACAACCAAACAGACTCTTAGAAAAATAACCTATTATAATAACTACCTTCTATTAGTATTTCAACCTTTTAAAAAAATTTCACAACTTTTCAAAACACCTGATTAGAAAATCATAACAATAAACTCAGATGAGGGTACATTAGTCTTTCAATACACTTGGCCAACATTTTTGAGTTAGTTATAGTAACTAACTTTTCCTTTTGATTTTATGCATCATAAAGAAATGGCCAACTTCTTAAAATCTCAAGTTTTCTCAGAGATTTAGATTGTTTTCAAAACTTAGCAAAGAGACCGACTTAATAATCCACTTAACCAATGCTCCCACATATCCTTTGGTTCTTGTATTTGGAATTGATGCATCACAGTCTTTTAGAACTTTACAAACTTCCCAACATGAGTGTAATTTGTAATGGTTTGAGTCATTAATATGTTTTGTAAGTTTATAAACCACTTTTACTTTGACACTCATTGGCTCTCGAAGAGATTTTATTAACTTCAAACATCCTCATCAACATTTCATGAAGTGTAAGAAAGTTATTTTGAATTTTCACCCTTGACGTTCTTATCTTCACCCATTGTTTGCTAATTTGGAGCTAGTTGGTGTTTACCAATAAATGAAGACTTCATATCCATGTGAATAGAAACCATGAAACATATGCAATGGAGTGTCACTAGAAATAGCATCATAATTTGGTTTCACACCATATTGTACTAATTTCTAGACTCAAAATTATATTTTAGTAATTTCAACGTGAATACATGATTGTGTAACACTTTGGATAGGGAGAGTTTGATAGGAATTGGTATGCAAATTGCTGAAAATGGGGCCAATAGACTGTTAATTCCCCTAAGGATACTTTACCTTCTATTCATTTCAACTATCTTCCCTCTACAAATGAAGCATTAATGAAATATGTTTATCCCCCTTCTAAATTTATCCTACTTATGAAGCTACTTTGGAGAAAGAGGATACCATTCTGTTAGAATTCATAGGTGCTGAAGGGGGGGGGCGAGGGGGTGGTGAATCAGTACAAATAGGTAATAAATAAATTCAACCACCAATCTGAATAATTGTACTATTAATTTACAAACCAAAAAGAATATAAATGATGTAAGCAAATAAAAGAAAATAATATCAAGCATCCACAAACTCATCATGCATGATACATATATTTTTGTCATGGAAACTCTTGGTTAGAGGGAGAAAACCATGGTGGCAATGACACCCACAATCTCACTATTGTAGTAAATGAGTTTGCCCTGTTAGGAGGTACAAATACCCTTTTTGAGGGTTCACCCTATTAGGATTGACTAGTACATTGTTAGGAGTACAATGAGATCTATTAAGATCTACCTCACTAGAGGATTTAAAACACTTTTTGTGATTCTACAGGTAGTTAATGGATTTACAATAGAAGACATGTTAAATTCCACATGGTTAAGGGATTTTGCTTTCTGAAACAACTAGGGAACAACAAGATGAATGATCTGGATGTAGAACTACTTGCCTATCAAGTCAAATCTTCTCTCTATAACTACTCACAGTTCTGTCTCTATCAAATCTCTAATTGCAACCTTAAATAGCATTGATTGAAATCACAAAACCCTTATCGAAACCTAACATCATCAATCCTTTTCAATTTTAGCAGCTCCAATTATATACACAACTTACACTGACATCATACACACCAAAAATGAAATTCAACTACTTTCTCGCACAAGAACCATACGCCAAAATCAAAATCTTGATGTAAAACACATTTTACCATGACCATGTTGGCCCAAAATAAGATCTGCAAGTTGCATCTCCAAGGTAGTCAAACATTGTTTGACTTCTCCAATGCATCACCCTAAATCCACCTCATATGCTTGCATCAATCCCAGAAATGCCAACTCATCATTTCTATAACCTCTATTCCATGTCATCATGTCACCAAATATCATCACACTTATTATACCACTCACCGATCTGTGATTTACCAATTGTTGCTCAATAACACAAGTGTTCTTACCTGTCTCAATGTCTGTGGCATTAAAAACTCTCTTACCGATCAACCAAATGAGTTGGGGTTAGAACCACACTAAAATTTGAACAAGTTGATTTTGTACCTATGACCGCTTCTCATGATTCCACTTCTACCAAGATCACCACCAAAGTTTTGTCCTCACTATCTAGCGATCTTCTAGACTCGGCCAATTTACTATATTACCAATTACGAATCCTTCTTACCAATTGTGTCCTTACTTCATCGATTATATTACTTGACTATTTTTAGTTAGTTTCCATCAATGACAACCAAACAAGTAACTCCCTATGATTGCATCCAAAATTCATCACAATACCAATAATCTCCCCCTTTGGCATTGATGGAAAACACATGTTGTCTCATCAAAATTGTGCAATCAAACTCTCCATACTGATCATAGAAAAAGAATATATACAACAACTTATGACTCCCCATCAATATATATAGAGCTCCCCCTTTCTATACTCACTCATCTACTATCGATCTACTTCTTCATATACTCATACTATACACATACTCCCCCTTTGACAATAATGCCAAAGGTACATAATTGAAATATGTACAATGATAAAAATCTTACTTACATCCTATCAAAGATCATCTTTAAATTTATGTTTTTTGACTCGAAGGATGTCTCCCATGACTTCTGCAAGTGTCCCAAATCAATAATATGTTCATACAAGCTAAAAGCTAGCTCTTCCATGTTGTCTAGAGTGATCATGTCTAGTAAGGAAAGTAGACCTACTTTCTTCACATTCTGTTGCATGACCTCCATTATAGGTGATAAATAGGATTGTAACTCAAGTAGATTAAGCATCTTGTTGTCTTGTTCATGTTGTATCTTCTTCAACTTATGTGAAATTTGTTTCACCTAACCATTGTAAGTGGTTGAGCTTGAAACAGGATCAAGCTGACCAATTATGCTCTCCAACTCCTTTTGAGCTTCAACTTTTTTCTGCTCCAAATCCTAGACAAAATTAGAATATTTTGATACTTTGGTAATCAAATGACCTACCTTATTCAATGTAGACTTGACTTCCTTCACTAGGTCTGTCAGTATTTTATAATCTGTAGTAATATTTTCCATCAACTTACCTATCATCTTCTTCTTCAAGTGTTCTTCTACAATGTTCATAGCTACTGTCTACAAATCAATGCCTTGATCTAAAATTGCCTTGATTAGAGTATCTATCTGATCAATCATAGAATCTTCTTCATCATACTCTACCTCATGCACTAACTCAGCTAGAATATCTCTAGCTTGCCTGAAACCTCTTGCCTTCTTCTTCTTAGATCGCATCTTATCTCTTTCATCCTTCTTCATCAATTATTTTGATTATTTCATCAGATCCTTAGGCTTTAATTTGGTTACGTCTACCGATGTGGTAAATATTTCTTCCTCTTCTAATTCCTCTTCTTCTTCTTCTTTAGCAATTGGCACCAGCTTCTACCTTTTCTTCTCACTTAACTCATCGAGACTCAATTTTATTTTTACATTAAATTCTTCTATATGCTCCATAGGAGATTGTGAGGGAGAGTCCTCTTTACATGTGATGTCTTCTATCTCAACCTCAGCTCCACTAGTTTGTGATAACTCAACATTTTGTTCCTCAATGTTTTGCACTTGTTTAGGAACATCAAGAAAAATATCCCCAATTATCTTTTCTACTGAAAAAGTATCATCTACTTGAATAGGTTCATCAAATGTTTCTTTTTCTTTCTTTTCTTGCATTGCTTCCTCCTTTATCTAAAAAATCTTCTTCCATGCCACAATAGTTTCATTGTGTATGTTTTTTGTGTCATCAATCAGAATCCTAGTTTCCCTATTCTTTATTATGAATTGTTGCTTGTCATCTTCTACCATTATTTTAGCATCTTCAAAACATATCTCTGGTTGCACTCACATCAATTCTCTATCCATGATTTCTTTTTCAAACTACAAGGATGTACTCCATCTAGAATCTATCAACTGATATAATTCATTGAGAATGAATGAATGTATCTCCAAAGGTGTTCTGCAAAATTTGTGTAAATGATATATAATGGCACCCTCTAACTTCTTCTTGTCTTCATCACTACCCAAGTTATATTTTTTGCCAACTGTAGCTAATCTACCAGTTTCTACAATACCTTTTACAATATCATCAATAATAAGAGCCTTCTTTGTCTTTCCACTCTTTTTCAGTTTTGAGGCCTCCTTGTCTGACTCTATCCTTTCTTTGTCATCCTTTGTAGTTCCCTTCTAATCACTCTTCTCCTTTGTGGATTTTCTCTACCTCTTGTATGTCTCCTTCACAGTAGGAATACTTTTTCCTTTCTTCTTTATCGGTTCCTTCTTTCATTTAACTTCCTTTGCTATCATTTTTCTTTGTATTCTCTTCACCTTTGCATATGTAGAAGGAATGTTTACTGATGGGTCTATAGTTTCAATTACAATAGTACCAAATGTACCTGCTTCATCACTACAAAACTTATGTTCTAGATTAGATATCATTCTCCTAGATTTCCTCTCAATGATCGGTTTCTTTAGTTCCATTTGGATTTTAGAAAAGGCTTCTTCATATGTACCAAATCTCTATGCTTGTTTATCCACTAGTTGGTACTCATCTAATTGTTATAACTGATATCAAATAGGTATACACCATGAAATCTTAGTGTGGTTGACATAGAATCACTAATTGTAATCACGTAAAAATGGTCACCTAAACCATAAGCCCCCAATCTCAATTGTTCATCATAAAACCTTAATTTTGATCGAATTTCCTAAGACTTAACCTAAGGCAATCCAATTCATCAATTTGATCTGATTAATACCCTAGTCGATCACTGCGCTTGATCAAGATTAATTAATTAATTCCTAAACCTTAAACATTATTGGTAATTAAATCAGTCCTATGTCATTTATTTAATTAATATTCTAATTGTTGATTAATCATAAAAGGAATTTAATTTAATTATTTCATCACTTTTTGAGAAAAATTCATTAAAATCTATTAACAAATCCTAAAAATGCATTTAATGGCATCATTCTCAGTTAACTGAATATGATTTTGGCAACAAACCAGTTAACAAAATCTCATTTTGGAAGAAAGCTAGTTAACAAGAAAATCAGTTTAGTTGACTCATTAGTCATTTTCGAAATTCCAACAAACAGTTCAGTGAACTTACCAGTTGATTTGGAAATTTTCCACGATGACTAATTCTTCAAAGCAATCTCCACCGTTCATCTCCAATTGATCTCAACCGTTCATTCCCAAATGGATTCTATATAAGCAGGCTTCATTTCTTCACAAAGGATGCTAATTTTTGCTAAAGTAATGTTGTTATTTTCATTTGCAATCTTTTATTAAGATTTTTCATTGCATGAGTTGATTTGAGCTAGTTTATTGCATTCAATCATAGGGACATTTCAATTCTTGTTTAATATGGATTAACATAGCCATTGATCATTGTTGGTAGCATAGTATAATCTAGTTTGCTTATCATTTTTGCATCAAATATCATAGAGGAACACTTCATCTTTTGCTATTAATTAGATTAATCTTAGCATAATTGGATAAATCTGCATTCTCATACTAATCTGTATTTAAAATCCTTCATTTAGGTCTTGTTGTTGTCACTAGGTTTGCAATGATCTAAGAGAAAACCTACAATCAAGTCTACTAGAAGGAAATGAGTTGCCTTGGTATTTCTTAGATTAGATTAATTAGTCTTCATTTATTAGATTATCCAAACAATGACTCATTAAAGTGTGTTGTAGCTTAGGACACATTTTACACACACATTTCTGGCACCCACCATGGGACAGAGAAATTGATTTTTTGTCTCCACCTTTTTGTTTCATTTTTGTTGCAAATATCGAGGTTTGGTTTGTATTGTGATCCTATTTGCTCGTACAATAATTCACACAGGTTAGTACGAGTCTACTCTAAATTTTGTACCATAAGTAGTATATACTCATATTGGACTCTCTATATTCTCGTATGAGAATCTTGTCCAGCGTTGTGTATTTTTATTATTGATTTCTCATGTTTTGACTTTGTTATGGTTTTGTTTCTCGTATGAGAATTTACATAGACATAGATGAGTCAGGATTGATACTCGTACCAGAACACAAGTTTACTTGTATTCTTTTTAGTACATTCTCGTATGAGTCTATTTTATTGTTTTCTAAGAAATAGTAAGATTATTTCCCTAATTTATGGATTGTTGCAATTGAGGATTTAGCTGATAACATATATTGTTATGTTCTATGTTTTTTGGCAGCTTAACTAGTTCTTGCAGGATGTTTGAGTGAAGATCTTGATCTAGACCTTTTTGCAAAATGCATGTCAAAGAGGAAAAAAATGAAACTACTAATGAGTTGATGCAGGTTGACAATGATAAAATCGACCAAAAAAAAATTTCTTAATATTTTTAGGAACCTCACATGCTAGACTTTAAAATGAACAATTATTTGATGTGCTTATGAGTGGTGAAAAGAATACGAGATTATGTTTTTTTCCCTTGAAGGGAAAATAAAAAAATTTAGACCCTCGTAATCATTCTTTTTCATTTACTGTGATCCTTTAGATGGGCCTGTCCAAGTGGGAAAAAGTACTCACCCATGGAGAATGACCCACATGAGCATGAGATATAAGCCACACCACTCCAAATCACATTAAACAAATTGCTTCTTTGAGGCCAAAGCCTCGAAACTTAGATTTCATTTGAGCTTATACATGGCTCTCACTTGACCACATAATAGGGCCCTCAGGTCTAAATCACATTTATGTGACTATTGGTGCAAAGGTGCTTTGTGGGGCTATATTCCTTAATCATGCTTGCGCAGACACAAAGGGTGAGTTTGAACAGGAGACCCTTACTAAGAACTATAGAGTAGCAGCCACTTGGTTCACCCCCAAAAGTGGGATAATCTAAGTGCAAGGCAAATAGTAATTGCCCCAAGATACTTGTCATATCGTGCCCCCATTAGTGTTTGGATTCAGATAATATGACATCATGATTGGAGCCATTGTGTGCTTGATGATGGTCATATTCTAATTATCTATTGGGCATGTACCTAAGTTTATGAGTAAGGGTTTTCTCACTCAGCCAATTTGACTATAGGGCATAGGAATTGTTGCATTTCCCCCATGTGTTTGATGTGTTTGTAAGACATTGAAACCTTGACATTGAAACTTTCCATAAAACAAATCACCAAAAATAAGACAAAATGATCCTATCTAAAATACTTTGCAAAATAATCTGAGATGTTGCCACTTTTCCTTCATAAATTGTCTCACATTCTACATCTACACCTCTGATATTGAGAACTAGTGTTAATCAACTACCATTCTTGGTCATTTAGAGTTACATTATAGTGATTTTAAATCTTGTTAATATTTTCCTGAAATCAGTTCCATCATCATCACCTTTTTCAGCTATATCCTTTTGAGTTGTGAGTGCAAGACCACCTAGGTTCCTTAACCTTGACTCAGATCTGAGTCTTTTGCATCTCCTTCTTGACAAGACTCTATCCTATTTCCATCAACATCTACCAAGGACTTGTTCAAACTTGATTGTTCTTACTCCAACACCTTTTTGACAACCAAGTTATGCCTATCTAGACTAGAATTTCTTCTAGACATTATCTAGGAGAGGGAGAGAGACCCTTTTCATTCGAAGACAACCCGCTTTTTAGAGAACAACCAGGAACCTCTAAAAGGTTAACCAATCACCAAGAGAAACCCTCTGATCCTAACATGTCTAGAAGAGGAAAAGGACATGAAAACTATCGATACACCAACCGTAGTGTCAGTGCTCATGATACTGACCATGATGATTCTTTAAGAGAATTTGAGCCTCATGAAGCTAGTATTGATTGGAGTAAGGCTGACAAGGAATTCCTCAAGATGATGAAAGTCATCATGGCTAGGGAGAAGGAACAATATTTCCTTGAGTTGGAAAAACAAGGAGCACAATTGCCTCCTTAATATAGAGCTGAGGATGTCATTTCCAAGGAGGAGACTCCTTTAACACTAATCACCCAAAAAATGCAAGCTATGCAAGTTGATTGGTAAGGAATGAAGAAGAGTCAAGAGAAAACAACCATAAAATAATCTATCAACTCTATTTGTCCATACCCCTTCAATAAGGACTTTTACTTACCCCCATTCCCATGTGGGGTGTAAATCCCAAAGTTTGACAAGTACCTAGGGAATTCTGACCCTCAGGACCACGTCTATGAATTCTCTATGCAGTGCATGGAATTTATGCATGACAAGATGTACCTTATGTGTCTATTCCCCTAGAGCTTAGGAGGTCAAGCTATTGAGTGGTTCTCGAAGTTACCCGCGGGCATGAAAACCTTTGATGAGCTTATTGAATGATGCCTACAACATTACTCCTACAACATTCAACATCTTGTAATGATGATAGATCTATGCAACACAAAGCAACAAACGGGAGAGTCCTTCTTAACATTCCTTCAGAAATGGAGGAAAATCTTTTCATGATATCCACATCTCATTCTTGAGACTGAAAAGATGGATATTTTTATCAGGGTGCTGGTCTTGAAACTAAGTTTCCCTATTCAGTTACAAGACCCAGACACCTTCGATAGGTTGGTGAAGAATGTGTTGAAAATAGAGGATGTTCTTGTGAAAAAGGGTGAGATCACCCTTTATAAAGAGAAAAAGTTTAATTATAGTTCTAAAGACAAAAGTAAATAATGGAATAAGAACAAGAATGTGGTAAATGACGGGGTAGTTGATCAAGTTGTTCCCCGACCAAAACCATCAGTATTAAATCCCATGAGTTGCACCAAGGCCCTTAAAGCTATCAAAAATACCACCAAGGCTCCATCCAAGGGAGAAAGAAATCTTCTCAAATCAAAGATAAACCCTGGGCTAAACCCAAGCACAACTTCACACCTCTCAAAGAGTCATATGGATCTGCACTTAAAACTCTCTTGGAAAACTAGTTAATCATATTGTTGGACAATTCCAAGCCTTATAAGCCTGAAGTCAAACCCAAATGGTGGAATGACAATAACTACTATGATTTTCACATAAATAAGGGATATAAGACTGAGAACTATATGAGACTCAAGCAAGAGATCCAAGATCTCATTGATAATGAAGTGATCATAGTGGATAACCATACCACCAACATAGATCACAAAGCATTCAAGGACCCCTTGCCAAAATATGAAAAAGGGGAAAGTTCTAAACCAAAAGATGGTGCCTACATTAATCATGCATATGGCACCAATGACAACAACTTCATCAACATTCTTGAGGCATTCCCTTATGAACACTACAATGTCATTATTGTCCCAAAGCAAGAAGGAGAGTCTCAAGTTGCCAACATTGTGACCTGAGTGCGAGCAAAGGTCACTTTGAGAGGAGAAAAATCTTCCAACTTCACTGACTAGTTGTCATCATCAAAGCCCTCCTCATCGGGAAAACAACCAACTACAACCACTTCCAAGTCATCAAATTCCAAAAAGTTGGTTTCATGACATGCTTCTCACTATAGAATCATTGAGCACCTAAATAAGATGACTACTCAGATATCAATCTTTGAGTTACTCAAGATCTCTCCTGCTCACAAAGAGATCTTAGATAGAGCCTTGTCAACTGCCAATGTCCCTAAGGACTTGGATTTAGATTGATTCCAATCTATGGTAGGTCATTTGACTTCACCACATTACCTATCATTTTCTGAGGAAGATGATAATTCCCTAAGTCACCCACCCAACCATCCTTTGCATATTGAAGTTATGATCCATAAGCATCAGGTCAAACGAGTGTTGATAGATGGAGGTGTGAGATTAAACATTTGTACATATAAACTGATTGAACAACTAGGATTTTTTGAATCTTCTATTGATCCCAAGAATAAAATCACTATGAAAGCCTATGATGAACATGAGAGATCTTCCAAAGGTCTCGTATGCTTACCTATCAAAGTGGGACCTATAGAAAGAGAGGTCATCTGCCAAGTCCTCGATCTCCCACTAGTATACAACATTTTGTTGGGATACCCATGGATTCATGAGATGCAAGAAGTGTCATCTACATTCCATTAGTGTATCAAGTTCCCATTCAATGGTATGGAGGTTATTGTGCTTGCAAACACTAGTTATGTTTGCAATACATTAAAATAGTTGACCGACACCCTCATACCACACAATAAGGAAGCATCTACTCCTGAGTATGGGAGAAACATGATGGAAAAAATGGAGAAGAAATTGAAAATTAGAGATACCAGGATGGGTGGATGTCATATTGAACCTGTCATATCTATGACATCACTAACCATATCTCCCAGATCACATAGAAGGCCCTCAAAGGAAATGAGGCCAACAACAACACTGCCATAAGTTATCTATGATGGTAGCTTTGTTCAGGAGATTGTGCCTTTAGAAGATGAGAATGAAGAGAAATCCATCCTGGCATGGCTCTGCAAAGAACCTGAGGATACTAAGGTCAAACACTGTGAGATATCCCCTAAAAAATATAGTAAGGGATATGATCTGGCCAAGAAAATGGGTTACAAAGGGAAAGGAGCTCTAGGGATAACTGATATAGGACTTGTTGAGCCACTCCATGCATAATTTGGGAACCCTAGAGATAAAACTAGTGTCGGTTTAAAAGAAGATAAGTTTCATCCTGTCACTAATTGGGATGGACCCATATTTGACTCAGATAGTGAAGAGGAAGCTGAAAATGATCCTTTACCGTTTGAGAGATTATTACATATTGGAATAGAGGATCCTAAATATTAGGGAGAACCATATCTCCCACAATGGTGGATATATCTTCATGAATCTAGCTTTCCAGTAGAAGAACTTGATACTATAGAAGATGAGGTTAACCAAGGATCCTATGATAGGCACCCTAATTGGGGACATCTAGTAATTACATCACATGTGCTGGACCTTCCCTATTTTATGGATCCTCATGAGTTGTCCATACTGACAGAAGAAGAAAGAAAACAATAAAATAACACCCAAGAGGAGGATGCAGAGCCTCCCATAACTATCGCACAACACTAGGCCTAGTCTGATGACAGTTAGACTAATTCACATGAGTATGAATGGGACATACTCTCAGATGCTGCAGTGGATATTGAGGTATATGTAATACATAAGTACGCCATTGTTATAAACATTGAGAGGGGAGAGAGCTCAAACTCTCATGAACAAACACATGATGAAGACCCCTCCAATCCTCCCATCAAAATCATCCCCATGGCCCCTAGGCCATTTTATCAAAATCAACATGCCACTCCAGCTAATCATGCACACCATAGATACATTAGACCTCATCCTATGATGACCCCGTGGAATCTAGGGAGGTCTAGGAGTGAGATTATTGCACAACAAGAAAGCTCGAATGCAAGAGTTACAGAAAACTATAATTTTGGAGAAGGTGATAATGCTTCAAACTCTATAGCACAAATGACCCAACAATTCTCTAATCTAACAATTTGGGATCCATATGAGACAGAAATGAACACCTAAGAAATTCCAGCAGAACCTAAAACAGTGTCCACTAACAGAAATTCAGACCGCATAAATGCTAACATCAATAGATTCCTCTCAAGGGGATCCAAGATTGAATTAGTCCATGTCAAAACATGGCTTTAGCAAGAAGGCACAATAGACACTAGAACAAGATGAGAGAGGATTCCACGTCCTAGGGTTAGATCAAATGAGTTAGGTTCACATGTAGCCAACATGAACTCTAATAACAACAAGGAGATTCCTTTTGGTCTGAACACACTATTCCAAAGTGACGCTTTAGATCTTGACTTTCTGGTCAAGCTACAATGAACATATTGTGAATGCCCTAGAACTAGTTGGTGACTTATCCCTCATACATCCTAAACTCATTGACTGGACACAATAGAATGAATCACTTGGCCTCCCCACCTTTTCCAATGACTATTCATTGGCATGTTATCTCAATGTTATCGAACCTGTGACTTCTTCCTCTAGTGAATCTTGGGTAAACATGACTGAGGTAGATATCAAGTACCTTAGTTACAAAATTAAAAGAAACAAGGGTTCTGAGGGTGAAAACCACATTGTGGTGGTCTCAGAACATAAAATAGTAAAAATAAAAGATTCATCTGATGGTGAAAACCTTTATGAGGTGCTAGAAGATGGGGTGGTTGATATCTTGCCCAGTCACTTTCAGGAGCTACCATCAGTTCTCACAGAGCCTACACAGGTAGTAAACATTGGAACTAGTGAACATCCACAAGTAATCTACCTAGAAAAGTCATTATCAGTTGAAGAACTCACAACATTCACTCAATTCTTCAAAGAAAAAGGAATTAACTTTTCATGGACTTACTCAAACATGATAGGATTGGACCCAGACCTAATAATGCATCACATTTCAATTGCACCAGGGGCTAAACCTATCAAACAAAAGTTGTGAAAGATGCACCCTCACATGGTTCTCTTAGCGAAAGTTGAGCTAGAAAAATTACTCAAAGCAAGGTTCATCAGAGAAATAGCATACGTTGAATGGATTCCCAACATTGTGCCAGTAACTAAGATAGATAATTCCATCAAAGTATGCATGGAATTCAGAGATCCCAACTGAGACTATCCTAAGGATGACTTTCCTTTACCTAATATCAACATGATTGTAGATATGATGACCAGATATGAGATGTATTCTTTAATGGATGGTTTTTTTGGATACAATCAAATCAAAATCACTCCAGAAGACCAAGAAAAGACAACATTTACCTATTCCTGGGGGACATTTTCTAGAATGTCATGTCATTCAGTTTAAAGAATACCAAAGAAACCTACCAACAAGCAGTTACCACCATCTTCCATGATATGATCCATAAAAATATGGATATGATCCATAAAAATATGGAAGATTATGTAGATGACACCATTGTTAAAATATGAAAGGGGCCCACACATCTACATGATTTAGGATAGATCCTAGATAGGATGGAACAGTTCAGGCTTAGGTTGAACCCTAAAAAGTACGCATTTGGCATAACATCTGGAAAGCTCTTGGGATACATTATTTCAACTAAAGTAATTGAGGTGGATCTGACTAAGGTGCAAGCTATTATTGAAATGCCACCACCCAAGAATGTCAGTCAAATGAGAACCCTACAAGGAAGGATTCAATCAATCAGGAGATTTATCTCTCAGTTGGCAGACAAAGTACAACCATTTACAAAGCCACTCTGCAAAGGAGTACAATACCAATGGGATGAAGCATGTGCTCAACACTTAAACCAAATCAAAGAATATTTGGTGCACCCAACAATTTTGATGTCCCTGTTATACACTAAGTTTGCACCCTTGTCTCAAGCTCTCATAGTCTTGATAACCTAGTATAACATGGGAATCATCTCCAAGTTGTGGGACCTATGCTAACTAAGATGAGACCTCCAGGTTCTAGGCTGGTTCCTCTTGGATAATCACCCTAATTTTATTTTTAACAAGAAAAGTAAATCTCTTGAGGGAAAGGGATAGAAGGAATACTTGAAAGGGAAATGACTGAAAGAAAACTATCCTACTAGGTGATACACCAAAAATATGGTATGAATTATAGTATAAAAGATTAAATCAATGAATAGACTTAGGCCTAGGTGATCACAACTCACTGAATAGGTTTGTATAAGTACTTCATAGAAGGGTCTGTAGATAAAAGAGTTATTCAGGGAAAGAGAGATTCTTTCACAAACAATAACACTCCTTGGAATTAGACAACAATCTATGACCTGCAAATAAACATTCACCTCTGTAACTAGGTATAGGAATGACACAAGATATTTAAGGGATTGAAGTATACCCACAAAAACACTCACATCCAATCATCCACAATGATACACAAAATTGCAAAAAGAAAGAGGGATCAAGAATCCTAAGATATCACTGAGAAGCATGTAAATACTGAATTCATTAAGAAATAACTCACACAAGAAGGCATAGGGACATAAAGAATGTCACAAAAACACCTTCAATATTTGAATTATCAATGGGAGGTTATAGAATGTAGAAAACTAGAGGACAAAAACAATGTCTCAAATAGCCTTCTAAGAAAAGATATTTTTTCTCTTTACAAAATGTGAACTCTTTGAGCTCTAAAGCTCTCAAAAAACAATATATACATCTCCTCTTGCACGCAGGCAGAAGCAAAAAATCTAATTAGGGTTACATAAATTTTCATATAATAATCAAACCCTAATTCTGTCAAATTCGGCCATAAATGCACATGAAAATATCCTAGCTGATCAGATATATGTGTTTGCATGTCTATTTCATGTTTATACCTGCAAAAATCTAGCTGCCATGATCCATCTACCTACCTACAACTTGGGCTCGCCATAACTGTTAAAATTTGATATTTTGAGATATTTGAATTTTTAAAAAAATGATAAAACGGTCACAGGTGGCATTAAAATTCCCTATCGATGGTCAGCGTTTAAAAAATCAATCTTACTTTAAAACACGACCATCAGATCTTCAATTTTTACCCAGGCTCGACACTTGACTGCAAAACTAACTCAGCATTTACCTCGGGTTCCAACTTTCCTTTAGTCACAGAACCATTTAAACTTGTAGTTGACCCCGGTTAACTCTAGCAAACAAGAAGATATCCTTTAGTCATTGATTTGTATAATACTCTTAACCCTGGGCCCAGAACCACCACATGTCATTCTTTTATTCTCCCTTGACTACATTGTAGGCATACACCTTGGCAACCCCTGACATCGGTCCCACTAAAGACAACATTCTGATCCAATGACAGGCGCATGATCTCATGGCCCTCGAATATTCCTTCAGATCATGCGCCAGCCACTGATCTTTTAAAACTAGAACCCTTTCTTACAAAAAGACCCACCTGGAAATCTTTGTTAGCACATGATAACCAATAAAATTTGAGCATGTCAACATCAATTGTCAGAGGACCCACTTAGCATAAGTGTCGAGAAATAAAGTAAGATCAATGGCGGGCACATGAACGCATGTGTTAGAAAGATTCCTTGCAGACATGCACCAGTCATAGATTTCCTATAGATGTCAAAGCCTTTTAAAACACTAGAAACCTGGTCCCACTGACACATTGCCGAATCACTACCATGTGGACCAATGAGAAGCCACTGTCTTTGTACACGTAGCAATGGACCCACCAGGTGTATGCACCCAAAAATGGTTGCCTAGACTTTGGGCCCCATTTATTTGATTTAGTTATCCTGAATCAGTTTTATCAATAATCAATATTTTTCAACAATAT
This sequence comes from Chamaecyparis obtusa, assembly GCA_027943335.1. Taxonomy (NCBI): domain Eukaryota; kingdom Viridiplantae; phylum Streptophyta; class Pinopsida; order Cupressales; family Cupressaceae; genus Chamaecyparis; species Chamaecyparis obtusa. Next base: position 319,443 of record BSBK01002853.1, read on the forward strand.
CAATCTCTTGATCAAATCTTAAATTCGATCGTATATTGGATTTTTATCCTATGGGCTAACCATTTATCCTAAGTCTTTATTTATTCAAAAGGAATATTTCCTCCCCTTTTAATAAATAAAAAGCCCCACCTTTTCCTCTTATCCTAAGTTGCACAAATAAAGCATTATTCATATTTTATAAAAAGGAGAAAAGCACTTTTTGTCTCATATGGACATAAAGTCAACTCTTATTTTCCTATTGGAGGATACTTGTGCACATGGATTGCTTCTCTTTCAAGCTCCACCACTGATTAAGACTTTTTGCCTCTTAATCTTAATGGTCCATTTCTTTGCATTTCTTATAAAAGGAAAGCTCTCTCCTCCATTTGCATACGATGTTTTTATGCTAATGTTATGCTACAAGTTTTAGGTGCATTTGGAGCTTTTGAAGATATTGAAGACTTGCTTCATTTCATTACATCACTTAGTTGCATATTTCCTTTGCTTAGTTTGCATGATCATGGCATATTAGCTTAGTTTCCTTTTATGCAATAGATTTAACTCACATAGTCTAAATAGGAGGCATTGTAACACTTGTTATTTCCTTTCATAGATTAGTTGCATTGTACTTTTCTTTCATAGCTTAGATTGCATTCTCATTTAGATTTTCATTGCATTGCATATTAGATTCTTGGAGATATTGGCATTGTTGCCCTTGTCTTCACTTGAATCTCTCATTGTATGGTTGACTAGCAAGGTCACAAGTTGTTAGCTCTAGCTGAGAGCAAATTTATCATAGTCCCTTCCAACTCCATGCATAGAGAGCTATGAGCCGCTTTGTGAGGCCTCATTCTTGAGAAACCTTCCATGTAATGGTTCATAGAAGTGCACCATTTTAGTGTGTACATTTCTGGCACCCACCGTGGGGCAGAGTAGATAGGCTTTGTCCTTTGTTTCACTGCATTTTCATCAATTTTTTGAATTATTTTTTTGGAAATTTCACAGTTCTTGTCTTTTGTCTCAGAGTATCGCGCGATACTTCTCAAGAATATCATGTGATATACCTTTATATAGTGGTGCGACACTTTGCATAAGAGAAGAATCGCCCGCCAGTACTGAGGTATATCGCCTGGCATCGTGCGAAGTATCACCTGCCCATAGTGCAGAGTATCGCCTAGACTGAGGTATATCGCGCGACTATAGGAAACTATGTCGCACGATACTAGTGAAGTCTGAGGTATATCGTCTGATCTGACAAAGACCTGTATTTCCAATTTTATCATCCGAATTCGATCATTTTAGTTTGCTAGTTTATTTTACTGTATTTAGATAGGTCTAACCTACATCTTTTAGCTTGAATCTATCAGTTTATTGCATATTTACATTTGGATTTTGATTTTGCTAACCTTGTTGGTCTAACAAGTTGTGTTTGTAGGTGCTCTCATTTCTTGAAATTTGCTAAAAATGCATGTCAAAGAGGGCTACTAACAGTTTTTGCAGGGCTGCCCAAGCATAAAAACAAAAAAAAATTCTTGCTTGTTTATTTGCTTTCCTTTCAAGTGTGGCACTCACTAATTGTATTAGGAATCTTTAAAACCCTATGAAAGAAATTTTGAGGTGGTAGGAGAAGTATGCTCTTCACCTTTAGGTGAATCAGAAATTCTTGACCCATCTTAAGGTTTTGGAAGCAAGGGAGTAATTGAATCTCTTTGCTTGGTGTGTTTGGGAGAAGTTTTTGAGATAGGAGAGTATGCTTTTCACCCTTGAGGTGAACCAAAAACCTTGAACCTCATAAATTATCCATTTTGTTTAGTTTAGGAATCTTTTAGTGGGCCTACTCTTGAGCAATCAAGAGGAACGACTCAAGTGGGGACAACCTTGTCATCATTTTCCTTGGTGGCAAGTGATTCCAACTCACTATAATCTCAAGGCTATCAAGGACACAAAAAACCTTGGTAGACATAACACTTATCTTCGTTTGATGTGAGTAGCTCATGGGATTGCAACCATGGGGAAAACATTGAACAAGAATGCTTAAGGTACTCTTGAGGCCGCAAGGTCCTAGTCCTTTATGAGGAGCAAGAGGGGTGTTGTGAACAGAAATCCTTATTAAGAACCGTTAGATAGAAGCCACCTTGTTTAACCGCTTATCTTCTTAGTGCAAGGATTGATCCAAGTGGTTTACCTGGATCACCTTAAGATACTCACCATATGTGTCCCTTTGGTTGTGTCATTTGACACTTCCATGACAAAGCCAACATCTCTTGTGGGTAACCACTTGGTGTGAGGCGAGGGGGCATCAAGTTGTGGGCTAAGTTGGTAAGCATTGAGCCTTGACTTTTTAGGATAGATTTGCTTGAATTATTTTCGGTTGTGTGATGCCAGTGCAAACATTCTTACATACAAACAATTGGTAGCTTTCATAAGGTGCTTTTTCAATTCTGATATCACAAGTGTTTGTCTTGGCAAGGTTGCTTTTGCCCTTGTTTCAAGTGTTTGAGACATGTTTGATCCCTCACTGTTTGCAAACCTGCCAAAATTCTGCTGATATTGTGATTGAAATTGAAAACATCAATCCTTAGACTAAAAATTTTGACCAAGCAGACCCAAAAATGCAAATTTTACACAATTTTGGTCAAGAGTTGAACAATTTTGCAACAGTATCGCACTCTGTAAAGTGAAATATCACGTGATACTTCGTGCTTTCCAAAAATATCACCTTCTTTGAAGAGAAATATCACGCGATAGTTCACCCTTGACGGACTATCGCCCGACCTGCCTGGAGTATATCGCCCGCCAGTACTGAGGTATATCACCTGGCTTCATGTGAAGTATCACGCGGTTATAGGTATATTGCCCCAGTAGCCTGGAGTATATCGCTTGGTTAATTTCTGTCGTGCTTACAATTTGGTCAATTTTAATTGCTGTTAATCAAGTTAGGTCTTAGAGTAGGCTTCTTGCTCTGACATTTGAGACCTATCTTGACTCTAAATTTTTGATTTTAGTCCTCTGGGATAGCATCATTTGATATACAAAATCACTTTGGAATAATTGTCAAGTTAGAAGGTCATTCTTGGTGCCAAGGTTCATCTCTAAGATTGTTAGCTACATTCTTAGAAAATTTTAGTGCTCTTATTGTCCAAATCGCTTTCATTTAAATCTCAATTTCAATTATATCTTGGCCTAGTCCAACCTCCTGGTTCAAAAGTGCAAGGGTAGTCACCCTTTGATTTGAAGCACCTCTTTGACAGTGTTGGTAAAGCCCCTTTTTTTTATCTTCTCATTTCTCTTTGGACAATAGAGGACTTTGATTATCCTAGTTTGGCATTGATACTTTGAGAGGTCACCTTATCATTGAGAGTATCTTTCTTTCATGTCAGTTATGACAAGGTACCAAGTCAATCAAGGGAAGCGACCCCCTATTGCCTTTAGCCAGTTACCACCCATTAAGACTCGTCGACAACATAAGGGAAAAGGACCCCTTTTTGATCAATCTCCTAAGAGTGAATCTGAGGTTTGTTTTAATCTGGGAGCTAATCCTAGTGAAGTGAGCACCTCTTTTGTACCACTTTCATCAAGTATGGACATGAGTTACACTTTCACCCGACAACAAAGAGAAGCCATGAATCAAACTCTTGAGGATATCTTCCAATGACATAGAAGAGAGTACAGTGGGTCTTCACATGCTAGTCCACCCGGGTCACCTCCCAACAATGTGATGTATTTTCATGCTCACCAATGAGCTGAGAGACATCATAAGCAAGCTCACTCAGATTCAGGGTCACAACACGAGGACCAGAACAATGAATCTAGTGATCACCACATAAACATAGCCAATGCAATAAGGGATTCGAGACCATCCTCCCCACTTAAAGACACCTCTCGATATGCAAATACAAGATTGAGAAGCATTGAGAGAGAGAAGCAAGCCTATTTGGATGAACAAGCTGCTAAAAAGGAAAAATTCAGACAACTAGAAGAAGAGGAACATGCATTGTTAGATATAAAGAAAAGAGTCACCCAAGAAGAAGAAGATAGACTCTATGCACAACAACTCCAAAGCTGATTTAACGGGAGGGGAACCAATAGTGGGACCAACTCACCCCCATCTACCCCTTCGCCAAGTCCTAGAAGAAGATCAAGGACACCCTCACAATCCCCAAGTCCTAGAGAAAGAAGGGTTTCAAGATATGACCATCATAGGAGACAGTCATCTCATAGACATTCAAAGCAACCCTCCCAATGAGCACATCATGGCTCACAACATGGAGGAAGTTATGCTAAATTTGATCATATGGATTTCATGACTATGCAACAAGAACCATCCTTTCAAGCATATGTGGAGCAATATGTGGAACAAAACAAAGATTAATTCTTGGAAAGTCTTATTAACAAAGGCGCTAAAGTTCCATATAATTTTGATGTTCACCAAAAGATCAAGAAACAAAGCCCTTCAACTGATGAGGTGATCTTACAAATGCAAAAGGATATAGACAGGATGAAGGCTCCCAAGAGCACATTTCATTTGGACTCCATATGTCCTAACCCCATTGACAAAAGTGTGGTGATGGTAGAATTCCCTAAGAAATTTGAGTTCCCAACATATGACAAATATGATGGCACTGGTGACCCTCACGACCATGTTCAACAGTTCTACATAATGAGCTTTTCCTTTCACCATGAAGACTCCTACTTGATGAGATTATTCCTAAGGAGTTTAAAAGGTCAAGCCATGGAGTGGTTCACCAACCTTTCCCCTCCAGTAAAGACATTTAAAGAACTTGTCCAAAGGTTTGTTCAGCATTTTGCTTACAACTTATCGAGGTCGGTCACAATGCTTGATTTGTGCAAACTCAAGCAAAATCAAGGGGAATCTTTTATCACATTTTTACAATGATGGAGGCGATTGTGTTCAAAATACCCAAGGACAATTCCTGAGGAGGAGAGAATTGATATCATTGTGAGCAATCTAATACCAAAACTACGATATGAAGTCAAGAAAATCCTATTTAATTCCTTTGATACTATGGTAGGGGTGGCATGTTGCATTGAGGATGTCCTAAAAGAACAAGGAATTTTGGCTAAACCAATAAATAACAACAATAGCCAAAATAACAATACTAATGGTAACAAGGACAAAAAGAACTCCTATTGGAACAAAAACAAGCAAGTGGTCAATGACAGAGTTGTTGACTCATCTCAACCCAAAAATGAAGGAGTTCTTAACCTCTCTCATGCAGTTCAAGCTATGAAGCTGCAAACGTCTTCAACACAACAAGACAAACCTAAGTATCAAAGGAGATCTAAAACAGAGAAGAGACAATTTACCAAATTGGGAGAATCTTATGCAGATGTTTTTAAGACATTGGTTGCTCATAATTTGGCACACCCACAAGATCCTACAAAACATTGTATACCGGATCCTTTACCTCATTGGTGGGATGCGAAAGCTTTTTGTGTGTTCCATAATGGGATTGGACATGACATAGAAAATTGTTTTAAACTCAAGCATCTTGTCCAAGACCTTATTGAAAAAGGACAATTACAAGTTGATGATTTAACCACTAATGCGGATCATAAAGCCTTTAAAGAGCCCTTGCCTAAATATGAAAAAAGGGAAAATTCTAACAACAAGCATGGTAAGGCTGCTATCAACTATACATACACAAATGCTGAAAATGTGATTAACATGCTTGAAGTGGCTGACGATAACATCAACATGATGAGAGGGAAAGATCCTTATAGATATGATGTGGACTCAATTCTTATGACTGATGAAAGATCCGCTGTGGTGATAAGAGGCCCTCACTCACGAAGAATGCCCCAGTCCCTCAATGCTGTCACTAGAGGTCAGGCCCAAGCGCCCATTATTATCAGAGGTCCTAGCACTAGCAAGTCTAAGCAGCCCATGTCCAAAGGCATTCCTCCTAAATCTGCCATTGGTCCTGATTCCAATTATAATCTTATTGACCAATTACAATGAACACCCGTGTAGATATCTATTTTTGAACTTTTAGAATTGTCCCCTAAGCATAAGCGTGTCCTTGAAGATGCTTTGCGAGCAGCCAGTGTCCCTAACAACTTAGATATTGATCAATTCCAGAATATGGTCAACCATTTGGCTAGCCCTCATTACCTCACCTTCTCAGAAGAAGATGACAAATCCATCAGTCACCCACATAACTTGGCCTTACACATCGAAGTCATGATTCATAAAACCCGTGTCAGGTGTGTACTAATAGATGGGGGTGCGGGGCTCAATATTTGTACCATGAGTTTGTTGCTAGCTCTAGGATATTCTGAGAACGTCATTGACATAAGGAAAAAGATCACAATCAAGGCATATGATGAAGCAGAAAGAAGTTTTAAGGGATTGGCCGTTTTGCCTATTCGCATTGGTCCAATAGAAAAGGATATCTTATTTCAAATTGTGGATGTTGGACCTTTAGCCTACAACATTTTGCTAGGTAGGCCATGGATTCACGAAATGCAAGCAGTCCCATCAACATATCACCAATGTGTTAAGTTTCCCCATAATGGTGTAGAAATTTGCATACCTGGAGATAGTGCTTTGTCAGTTAATAACATTTCTACTGGATCACATGTACCTTTGAATAGGGAAGCTGATAGTCCTGGTAGTTCACTTGAACAATGCAAGCAGAAGTTTAAGACCATGGATCTTGGGATGGGAGATTATAAAATTGATTCTTTTACAAACATGCCAATCTCTCCTAGGTCTTATGGGAGACCATCACCAAATATGAAACCTTCATCATCTGCAATGACATTATTTGGAAAATTTGTTGAGTCTTCGGTTCCTATTCAAGAAGAGGAGGAAGTTTCCGTAAGGGGCTGGATCTATCACGAGGAAAAATACAAACACAATGAGAACTTTGCTCCTTCACCTAAAGCTTATGGGAGAGGGTATACACTGGTTAAAAATATGGGTTATCCAGGATATGGTCCCCTTAGCCACAAGCTGGATGCTAAAGCTGAGCCTCTTGATCATGCTCTTTTTGGACAAAAGAATAAGTCCACGGTTGGCCTAGGTTTTGAAAGTAAGAAGAAGAAAGGTGTCCCTGTCCCAGCTGCGACGGACAGTGACAGTGATTCAGACGACACACCTAATCTCTCTAATCAGCACAATATGTCTAATGATTGGGTGCCTTCAACAAATCTCCTTTGGGGAGATTCCACAGATTTGATACTTGATAGTCCTACTATCCCAGCTGCGATGGATAGTGACTATATGACTGCTAGATCGATAATGGAAAGCATTTTTGTCCTAGCTGCGATGGATAGTACCAATGCTAGCACTAGAGAGGGGGAAACCCTTCCTAACCTTGAGGCTTCTACATCACGAGGCCCACATGATGACTCAGACACAGACTCCCATGAATATGAATGGGACTTGCTTTCAGATGCAATAGTTGATTTGGACATGGATGTTGTCCATGCTTATAGTACCCAACCCGATGCGGCCAACGAGCTTAGTGTAGGACTAGAGGACTGCACTCCTCAAATTGCCTTAGTGGATGATGCTTCATTTGGTAGGATGAGTCCTAATTCAGGTATCTTAGGAGACGACTTGATGAATCTTGATTGTATGGTCACCAGAGATGACACCTTTCGCATAAATAACATTGAACCAGTCATTGACCTACCCCTTGTTCACTTTGACCTAATTGACTGGTCTCAGCGCCATCAAGAGCCTACATTCCTCACTTTTCAGAATGATTACGAAATTGCCTGCTATCTAAATGCTCTTCAACCCGTGGCTTCTTCCACCAGTGAACCAACAACCAGTATGACAGAGCCTGATATTAAGTACCTTAATCTAAAAATAAAAGAGAAAGAAAAAAAGAAAAATAGGTCTGATGGCGAAAACCACTTTGTGGCAGTATCAGAACCAAAAATAGTAAAAAGAAATGACGTATCCGAGGGTGAAAACCTCTTTAAGGCACCCAAGGATGGGGTACTTAATAACTTGCCGAGTTATTTCCAGGATAGATCATCAATATTGATTGAGCCAACAAAACCAGTCAATTTGAACATAGAAGAAACTCCTCAAATAGTCCATCTTGCTCAGTCTTTATCAGAAGAAGAGACCAAGGCATATATACAATTCTTACAGAAGAAGAAAATTAATTTTGCATGGACCTATTCAGACATGCCAGGGCTTGACACAAATCTTATAATGCATCACTTATCCATAGCTCCAGGCGTCAAACCAGTGAAATAGAGACTCAGAAAAATGCATCCACATGTAGCTCTCCTTGTCAAAGTGGAATTAGAAAAACTTTTGAGAGCTAGATTCATCAGAGCCATCGATTATGCAGAATGGATCTCAAACATAGTACCAGTTTCCAAACATGATGGGTCCATTCGTGTATGCATAGATTTTAAAGATTTAAACAAAGCATGCCCAAAGGATGATTTTCCACTTCCAAACATTGACATGATAGTGGACATGACAGCGGGCTATGACATATACTCTCTAATGGATGGTTTCTCAAGATATAATCAAATCAAAATAGCTCCCGAAGACCAAGAGAAAATAGCGTTCACATGTGCATGGGGAACCTATTGCTGGAACATCATGCCATTTGGATTAAACAATGCAAGAGAAACCTACCAAAGAGCTATGACCACTATCTTTCATGATATGATGCACAAAAACATGGAAGATTATGTGGATGATACCCTGGAAAAATCACAAAAACGGGACACACACCTTGATGATCTGGAAGTAATTCTAGATCGCATGGAACAGTTTCAACTCAGATTGAATCCAAAGAAGTGCGCATTTGGTGTCACCTCAGGAAAACTTTTAGGATTCATAATATCAGCAAAAGGTATCGAGGTTGATCCCGAAAAGGTCCAAGCAATTCTAGATATGCCACCTCCTCAAAATATCAGCCAAATGAGAAGTCTTCAGGGACATCTTCAATTGATTAGGAGGTTTATTTCTCAGCTTGTAGATAGAGCGCAACCCTTTAACAAGACATTGCATAAGGGTGCTTCTTGTGTTTGGAACGAGGATTGTCAAAAGAGCCTAGATCAGATCAAACAATACTTGGCTAATCCTCCGATCCTAATGCCTCCTATTCCAGGGAAACCATTGATCCTATATATTTCAGCTACAGACACTTCCCTGGGGGCATTGTTGGCTCAATCAGATGATACTGGGAAAGAACGGGCCATATACTATATCAGTCATACTCTAGTCTCCTATGAGATCAATTACAATAACATTGAGAAGTCTTGTCTTGCAATGGTGTTTGCCTCTCAAAAGTTGCAACACTATATGCTTGCTCATACCATACATTTGGTTGCAAAAATTGATCCTCTTAAGTACTTGCTTAGTAAGGCTGCCCTCACGAGTAGACTTGCTAAATGGATGATGGTCTTAACTGAATTTGACATAGAGTACGTTGAAAGGAAGGCCATAAAAGGGCAAGCTATTGCTGACCAATTAGCTGATTTTCCAATTCAGGATAGTATGCCTATTCAAGTAGAATTCCTAGATGAATATCTTGTATATGACTACTCGCACTTGGACAATGTTCTTTGATGGTTCCCACATGCAAAATGGATCAGGTGCTGGAGTATTATTTGTTTCTCCACATGGGTACAATATTCCAAAGTCTTACAAACTTTTATTCCCATGTACGAATAATATTGCCGAATATGAAGCTTTAACCAATGGCTTGAGAATGGCTATAGAATGGAACATCACAGAGTTACATGTCTTTGGGGATTCCCAATTAATCATCAACCAAGTCAATGAAGAGTATCAAACCAAAGATGACAAGTTAATACCCTATAAGAAGATGGTTGATTCTTTGAGACGCTATTTCACTTTTGTGACATTTTAGCAAATCCCTAGGATAGACAACAAAGCTGCAGATGCCATGGCCACATTAGCTTCCCTTCTTCAGTTGGAGACACATGAATCAAGATTTGAATTCCTGGTGGAAGAGCTACACCATCCCATCTTTGACTCGTCTGAAAGCCATGTCATTTGTGCCATTGTCACACATGAGTCTTCCCGATATGGTGCTATCTATTCATATCTTCGTGATGGCATCATTCCTAACACATTCAACCGCTCTGAACACCGAAACCTCATCCGTAATGCCTCTCGCCACACTCTTATCTCTGGTGATTTATATAGGAGGGGTTTAGATGGGATGCTCCTTAAGTGCTTGGAAAAGGAGGAATCCAATCAAGCGTTAGTTGACATCCACGAGGGCATTTGCGGTGGACATTCTAATGGTCTTGCCATGGCCCGAAGGTTTCTTAGGGCGGGATATTATTGGCCCACAATGCAGATAGACACAGTCACCTTTGCTAAGTCATGTGAAAAATGTCAAAAACATGGAAACCTGATTCATGCTCCAGGTAGGGAGCTGATCCCTTCTATTTCTCATTGGCCATTTTAGCGCTGGGCCTTTGATTTGGTTGGGCAAATTCATCCCAACTCATTAGGTGGCCATAAGTTCATTGTTACTGCCACTGACTACTTCACAAAATGGGTGGAAGTTGTGCCACTTTAGGTTGCTTCAGGGAAGACTATCTCTTTGTTCATCTTGAATCATATTATTTGCCAATTTGGAGTGCCTTCTGAGATTATCACTGATAACGGAGGTCAATTCAAGAATAAGGACCTAAAGCATTTATGCAAAAAGTTTAAAATCAAGCAACATTGGTCCTCCATCTATTTTCCACAGGGAAACGGATAGGCAGAAGCCTCTAACAAAACCATTCTTAAAATTCTTCATAGGACAGTGCACAAGAATGGTAGGGATTGGCATTTACAAATCAATCCAGCACTATGGGCTTACAGAACAAGCATTCACACACCTACAGGAGCCACTCCTTTTTCTCTTACCTATGGTGTTGAAGCGGTATTGCCTTTAGAAGTCGAGATACCATCAGTTAGAGTCTCACTCAAATGTTTGATTATAGATGAGGATTACCGCACCATGAGGTTACAGGAACTAGAACTTCTAGATGAGAAGTGTAAAGCTTCCTTTGATCATATGAGAGTGTATCAGAAGCGTATGTCCAAAGCATTCAACAAGAAGGTTCACCCTAGAGAATTTCAAATAGGTGATCTTGTTTTGCGAGAGAACCCTAAGAACCAACAGAACAGAGAACAAAAGGGCAAGTTTGAACCTAACTGGCTTGGACCATATGTTATCACAGCTGCTTTTGGTACCGGTGCGTATTTACTGTCAGATCCCGATGGAGAACAGCTCCCTGATCCCATCAACATTGTGCACCTCAAGAAGTTCTATCCTTGATACCCGTTTCTGTCTAGGGGCATCCTTTGTACATATTTATTGATCCTGAAAAATACCCAAAAAAATTCATATATGATGCTGAAAAAATCCTAAAAAGCATAAAAAATCCTTAAAAAAATACAAAAAAATCAAAAAATCAAAAATTCAAAAAAAAATATATAAAAAGTGCCTTGGTGAAAACCTGGAAACAGGCACCTTGGTAGCAAAAAATACAAAAAAAGAAAAAATTGAAAAAATCTCCAAGTGGTGAAAACTTGGAAACAGGCGCTACTTGAGGCCTTTGCACTCCTATTTGTTAGCATGCATCCTCGACATTGAACCTCTCTCCATCTTGCCTTGACCTTATTTGGCTTAGTCTGGAATTGGTCTTTTGTCTTTGTCTAGGGGGCATACCTGTTCGCATTGGTCTTTTAGGTGCGTTTGTCTCTTGGGGCATTTCACAAACAGGTGTTTTTCAACACCACCCCAAATAGTGTTTTTCAACACTACCCTTGTGTCGATTGTTTCTTAACACTTATCAGGTGTCTTACCCAATAGTCTCATATGATGCGATATCTCTCACTCAGCAAGTGGGATACTCAAAGTTTGACTCTATGACCTACACACGTGCACTTAAACAATCAACTCGCTGGCGATATGATGAATTTATTTTTCTTTGTGTGCTATCTATGAGGATTTCTTTGATGAGTGGTCTCTCCCTGAGAATTTTTCGATGATGCATAGCTAGAAGACTGAGGGTCTGAGAACATGTTTTATTTCTTTATCTGCTTGTGGGTATATTTTGTTGATCCTAACTGTCATGAGCATTTATGTTGGTCTTACTTGACACTATGGATTGACAAGGTATTATCCTTGACTGTTTTGTGAGTGCATGCTTATAGCTATCCTGACTTTCATGTGTCTTGATACAAGCATAATCTCACCATATCAAACTTAGGTAATCTCACTGCACTAGTCATCTTGACCTATATGTCTTTGATGCCTAGGTGAGATTTCCACATTTCTATCTGATAAAGATCATATTCATATCCACATAGTTATGCTAGTGTGCATTGTATGATCTTACGATGCTACCAATAACGCTCGATGATGATAATTAGATGTCTATAAGCATTGTGACCTTGCAAGTCAACCACTTTCATAGTAGCTTGCATTCTTAGGTTCATCATAGCTTAGTTTTCGCACCTTGCATATGGAGAGAGCTCTCTTTTTTTTCATCTTACGCAGACTAGTTGGTCAACTGTGCTCATTTTCTGATTCTTCTTAATCATATCTTTCATTTCTGATCTTTCATATCGCATCATTTTCTATCCATTTTCAAACTCAAAATCGAAATCCAAGTCGCGTTTCAAAATTTTTCCCCTTCTTCTGAGCAGTTGACTGACCTTTTGAGGCATAATTTGATTTTCGGTGGAATTTCTTCCTTCCATGTCTCTCAAATTTTCTAGTCTTTCATCCACTCTATTTCTAGTCTTCTATTTCTATTTTTCTACTTCATCATTGGGGCATGTTTCATTGCCTAATGGTTAACCTACTGACCTTTACATTCGATTATGATTTCATTCTGATTTGATCAAATCTTTATCGATTTGATGTCTCTCCTCTACCTGATTTCGATTTCGATTCTGAGGGGGCAGTATTTATGGGATTCTCATCCTCGATTCCTTGATTTTCCTGATTCAGACATCTTTTGTGAGCTTTTGTTCAAATTTGAGATTCTTATCTCTTACTTTGAATGTGATCCCGAATCGACCTCATGTTCAAAGGCCTTTGTTTATGCTTTGTCCGGATATGATCCTGAATCGACCTCATATTTGAGTTATTTTGTGATCCCAGATTGATCTCACATTTCAATTCTTCTTTGACTGCATGTGTTCCCAAATCGATCACACATTAGTCAAAGAGGGGAAAATGTATGCACCCAAAAATGGTCGCCTAGACTTTGGGCCCCATTTATTCGATTTATTTATCCTGAATCAGTTTTATCAATAATCAATATTTTTCAACAATATCAATCTCTTGATCAAATCTTAAATTCGATCGTATATTGGATTTTTATCCTATGGGCTAACCATTTATCCTAAGTCTTTATTTATTCAAAAGGAATATTTCCTCCCCTTTTAATAAATAAAAAACCCCACCTTTTCCTCTTATCCTAAGTTGCACAAATAAAGCATTATTCATATTTTATAAAAAGGAGAAAAGCACTTTTTATCTCATATGGACATAAAGTCAACTCTTATTTTCCTATTGGAGGATACTTGTGCACATGGATTGCTCCTCTTTCAAGCTCCACCGCTGATTAAGACTTTTTGCCTCTTAATCTCAATGGTCCATTTCTTTGCATTTCTTATAAAAGGAAAGCTCTCTCCTCCATTTGCATACCATGTTTTTATGCTAATGTTATGCTGCAGGTTTTAGGTGCATTTGGAGCTTTTGAAGATATTGAAGACTTGCTTCATTTCATTACATCACTTAGTTGCATATTTCCTTTGCTTAGTTTGCATGATCATGGCATATTAGCTTAGTTTCCTTTTATGCAATAGATTTAACTCACATAGTCTAAATAGGAGGCATTGTAACACTTGTTATTTCCTTTCATAGATTAGTTGCATTGTACTTTTCTTTCATAGCTTAGATTTCATTCTCATTTAGATTTGCATTGCATTGCATATTAGATTCTTGGAGATATTGGCATTGTTGCCCTTGTCTTCACTTGAATCTCTCATTGTATGGTTGACTAGCAAGGTCACAAGTTTGTAGCTCTAGCTAAGAGCAAATTTATCATAGTCCCTTGCAACTCCATGCATAGAGAGCTATGAGCCGCTTTGTGAGGCCTCATTCTTGAGAAACCTTGCATGTAATGGTTCATAGAAGTGCACCATTTTAGTGTGTACACCAGGCATGAAGAGTTACGTCACCAAGGAGAAACAACGGTTGTCTTATAATCACATACCTCTGACACATTTCATGAGAACACACACCAGTCATAGATCTCAAAGCTTCTGACATCCCTAGGACCACTGACAAAATACAAGTCATCATCCCTCGACCAATAAAAATCCTCCAAGTAAGACGCCGTGGCAGTGGACCCACAAAAGCACTAAGCGCTGAGCAAAAGGGAAGATCGACGGCTGTCGCAAGATCACAAGCCTCTAACAAACCCTATGAGATCTTACAACAACTATTGATCTCATCAACTGGGACCCCACTTAAATCACTTAACCCCAGAAGTCTTAGCAAATGCACACCCAAAGGAAATTCGCTCAGTCACTTAATAGAATTCTTAACCTCGGTTAAGTCTGAAGAATACGCGAACAAGGCATTCACAGAATCGTTAAACCAAAAGTCCAACCTGGGGTTACAGTTAGTGAATGCCTGACTAAAGGCAATCTGTGAAGTCATTGGATGTTTAGAAGCTTCACCATTTTATCTCGCAACTAAGAAAAACATTGCAGTCGCCAGTTCGCCGAAAGGAAAAGGTAACCGCCGGAAGAATAAGAGAACTAGTGACCAAAGGAAGAATTATGCACATGAGAAATTGGGACTTAAGTTGCCAAAAAAGTAACATGGAAATAGAATGAGGGGATAGGGTTTGCAGGGTTTATTTAGCTCAAACGGCTACTTTTTCTGAATTCTTCAACTACAGACCAAGGAATAAAAAAATTTGCAGAGGCCAGAGGACATGGCATTTTCAGGGATGCTTGGCAGGATAAAAATAGAGACCTGGGGATGGATTTCAGCCAAATTTGCATGCATATTAAAATTAGGGTAACAGTCCCCAATCCAGGGTAAACCACTCATTTTGTATATTTTTACTACTAATACATCAATGAGGCACTCCTTGCATAGGAGGACAAGCACAAGAAAGAGCGAGCTATTTACTATATCATTCAAACTCTGGTCTCCTATGAAATGAATTACTCTATGATCGATAAATATTTCTCGACAGTAGTATTTGCATCCTAGAAGTTAAGGCATTATGTGTTGGCAGATCATGTACAACTAGTAGAAAAAATAGACCCACTCAAGTATCTATTGAGTAAAACCACCTTGACCGGCAGGTTGGCTAAGTGGGTTATGATCCTAAGTGATTTTGACATTGAATATGTTGAATGTAAGGCTATTAAGGGACATGCGATTGTGGATAAGTTGGCTGATGCTCCACTGCAAGGAGAAAAACCTATCAATGTGGAATATCCAGATGGGTCTATCATGCATATCAATCACCTCTCCTAGAAAATGTTCTTTGATGGCTCATTCACCCAACAAGGTTCATGTGCAAGGGTACTATTTATTACTCCTCAAGGTTACTCTATCCCTAAGACATACAAGCTTTGTTTTCCCTATACAAATAATATTGTTGAATACAAAGCCTTGGTAAATGGGATGAAATTAGCTCTAGAATGGAATATCTTTGAGTTATATATCCATGGTGACTCCCAACTTGTAATCAACCAGATTAATGATGTCTACCAAATAAGGGATGATAATCTCATACCCTAAAAGTGTATGGTTGATGACTTCAAGAAGTATTTTACTTTCATCACATTCCAACATATTCCAAGGATAGAAAATAAAGCTTTTGACATCATTGCTACATTGGGTTCCTTACCTCAGTAGGAAGAGGATTTTCTCTATGATTTCCTGGTGGAAGAGCTTCATCACCCTGACTATAACTCCTCTAAATCCTAGATGATTTGTACCATCATAATCCTGAACTCTTCCTGTTACAACCATATATACTCCTACCTTCGAGACCAAGTTATCCTAGATAACTTAACCAAAAATGAACACAGACACCTTATCCAAAATTCCTCATGGTATGTCATCATTGGAAATGACTTGTATAGGAGAGGTTTAGATGGAACTTTACTTATGTGTTTAGAAAAAGAGGAGTCGACATGTGCATTAGCTAAAATTCACACTGGCATATGTGGATCTCATTCTAACAGTTTGACCTTGGCTTGTAAACTCCTAAGAGCTGGCTTCTATTGGCCAGACATGGAAAAGGAGGCAACCAGGTATGCAAGGGCTTGCAAGAAATGTTAGTTACATGGAAATCTCATCCACGCTCTCTCAAAGGAGATCATTCCTTTTATAAAACACTAGCCTTTCCAACAATGGGTGTTAGATTTCATCGAACAGATATATCCGTCCTCCTCAAACGGACACAAATTCATTATAACAGCTATAGAATATTTCACCAAGTGGGTTGAAGCATTCCTACTCACTACAATAATGGGAAAACAGTGTTGGAAACTGCAATTGAAACAATTGTTGTATTGTCATTGATGTCAAACCTTTATTGGTAAGACTGTTGCTACTTAGGAAAGTACTATATCTATTTGAGTGTTGCTAAGGGGCTAAGCAAGGTTGGTGACAATAGCACCTAAGGAAAGGTTGAGTTATCTTGATACTACAAAGTGTACTTGACTATGTTGTACAATGATGAGCCAATGTATTGTTTATCTTAGTAAGACTAAAGACTAAACTAGTAGGCTTGACCGAGCAAAAATGAAGAAATCATGTTTAAGCTGAGCAATGTTAGTGTTGACCGAGTTAGTGTATGCCGAGAAAAATTCAAGTGTCGACCGAACGATAGTTAATTGCCGAGGAAGATAGTGTAAGCCAAGGAAACATTTTTAGTAATGACCAAGCTTTCTACATGAAGACCGAGTGGATGATCACAGTATTGACCGAGCATCAACAATTTTATATTTGAAGAGAATTTAGTTTTGGAGTCGACATTGTTGAATTCTTGGATTATGTAAAATGTGTTGACTTTATTTATTGACTGTCTGAAAGCATTAAATGCATTGTAAAATGTTTTATTGCAAATCTTTAAGAGATTCGAGATGATTCTAGAAAAGGAGCCGAAGAACATGAAGTGGGTAGATTCAATGAATCTGACCTAACCCTAAGATCTACAAATGAGATTGAGTGACATAAGATGAGTTAACCTAATTGAGGAAAGTATATAGTGACTTGAGCATTTGGATATGCAAGTGCATGGGTGAAGAGAATGTTGAAAGATCAGAAAAGTTTTACTGACTGTTTAAGCAAGAAAGGTTGAAGGAGAATTGTGGTGGTTGCTTGAAGAAAAGTTTCAAGTAGATTAGAGATGGAAATGGAAAAGTTTCAAAGTCAGTAAGCCAGCATTAGTGTATGGAATCGGATCTAATATTTGCAAAGTGAGTTGTATATTTTTCAAATAAATATTGTTGCTACTTTCTAACCATTGTAATAGTCAAAATCCTTTTAACAGGGGTTGACCTAATAGTCATATGTTAAATCCTTTGAACAAGATTGCATTCTAATGGAGTGTATGTAAGTCCTATAGCAAGGCTCACTTTTAACAAGGTGATTGAAATCCTTTAACCGAGTCACACTTGACAGTGTGTATTGTAACCTTTGGCAGGGTTGGCTTTTTACCGAGCTCACTTCAGAAGAGTGAAAATAATAGTAGCATGTTACAAAGTGGTTTTTCCCACATTGGGTTTCCACTATAAATCCTGGTGTTAATACTTGTGTGAATGTTTTGGTTTGAACATTTCTATGTTTTACAAGTTAAGTTATAGCTGGGTAGTGGACTACATTGTTATATGTTTCTGTTATTGAATCAATGATGACCAAGTTTGTTTTGGTTATTGGATCTGATTTAAAGAGAAATTTTAAGATTTTTTTATACATCAGGACCTGAGAACAACTGATTCACCCACCCCCCCTCTGTTGTTCTAAATCATATTAACATGAAACAGGTGGCTCTGTTTATTTTGAATTACATTATCTTCTAATATGGTATTCTATCAGCCATCATTACTGATAATGGAGGATAGTTTAAGAATAGTGACATATCAGAGCTCTACACAAAATTCAAGATTACACAACATTGTTCCTCAATTTACTATCCATAAGGCAATGGCCAGGCCGAAGCCTCCAATAAAAATATGCTTAAAATCTTGCATCATATTATCAATAAGTCGGGAAGAGATTGGAACCTATAGCTCAATCCAGCATTATGGGCTTACCATACTAGCATTAGAATACCTACTGGGGTAACACCTTTTGCTCTTGTCTATGACATAGAAGTGGTTTTACCCATTGAAGTAGAACTCCCATCTCTGAGAGTTTCTTTGTATCGACTAATCCCTGATGAGGATTACAAAATATCTAAACTACAAGAGTTAGAACTACTGAATAAACATCAACAAGTGGCATTCGATCATCTCAGAGCATACCAAAAGAGAATGTCAAGAGGATATAATAAAAAGTTTTAACCACGAGAACTTCAGGTAGGCGACCTTGTGTTGAGAGAGTCTCCCTGCAACTAGTCACATAGGGAACAAAAGGGGAAATTTGAGCCTAACTAGTTGACCCCTACATTATCAATGCAACATTTGGCTCTGGTGCATACTAGTTCTCTACACCAAAAGGAGAACATATCCAAGAGCTTGTCAACATGCTCCATCTAAAAAAAATTATGCCTGAACATTCTCTGCATCCAGCAGTATGTACATAGATAAAAATCTTGAAAATAATCATAAAATGTGCAAAAAGTCCTGAAAAAAAGTCTAAAAATCACAAAAGGTCCAAAAAAAATGATCATCTTAGTGAAAACCTAGCAAATAGGTACTTTTATGCATCAACCAAAAAAATTGAAAAAATTGAAAATTTTGAAAAGAGAAAAAAATTTGAAAAATGAAAAAGTGCCTTGGTGAAAACCTAGTAAACAAGCTCCTTGGTAGAAACAAGAAAATATCTACCAAGTAGGTGAAAACCTGGTAAATAGGCACCTCTTTTAATTCAGTGTTACATCTATCAACATGTGTCTTGGCATCTTTTATTAGCTTCAGTTTGCACATAGCCTTTAGTCACTTTCGTGACACATCAGTCATTCCATGCTATACTGCCATGGATTGGAATCGGTCTGTATCTTTGTCCTAGGACATTCATGTCTAACTAGGGGACATTTTCTCATTATGATAGTCAGTCAACTCATCTAAAACAAATCAAAGTCAATTTTTAGAAAATCACAGAGAGGTTAATCACTGACACACACTAGTGTTTCTCAACACCCCACAACGTGGTGACATCAACCAACGGTGATTTTCAACACTAATCGGATACACTCCAATCATAATCTAATCGAATGACAAACTTGGACAATCAAACAGTGTTTCTTAACACTATGCACTTCTACAAGCTAAGGCACACACCAAAACACAAACAACAACAAAAGTTTCTAAATTGAAGCTAATCACATCTCTATTGTGACTTGATGATGTATAAAGGACTAGAGAAGCTATGAAGATTGTGAATTTTCTTGGTATGTTGTTTGTTATTATTCGATTTATTGATTATCCCTTTATATGTAACTCAACGATGTCTAAAAATGACTAGAGAAACATAGACTGGGGCATTATCATTTTCTTTATTTTTTGCTTGTCGGTGTGGTTTCTATGATCCAAAAATATTGAATAAATTGGGTACTCGTGATAAGAGCCTCCATCTTGATTGGAATGCCACATATACCTCGACTCTTTTTATATGGATACTAAGGTGAGATTGGAACTATCTATTTGTTTGTTATTATGTTTGTTTACATAAGAACCATTTAGGTCATCTTGGATTCTTATGCCTTGATGCTTATGGTTACTTGTTACATCAACTAGAAATGATACTCAAGTCATCTTAGCTTTTATAACCTAGTGCTTGTGTCACTTTCCCACATTTCTCCGATATAAGCCATATTCATATTCTCATGGCTACACTAGCACCAGTGAGAATTATATCGGCAACAATATCCCACAAATGTTCAATGATGAAAATTTTCAACGCAAGCTCAGTGAGAGATTCCTAGGGTGCATTCATGGTAGTTTTGCATTTTGCATTTTTTTTAGTAGCATTACGCTTTCACCAGTGTTCTTTCCTTTGTGGAATGTAAGGTTTTCTATCAAACTCATCATCTTCTCGTCAAGCGGTTAATTGTGTCATCAAAGATATGATCAAGGACCTGTGTATCAAAGAGACAAATTTCCTCCATAGAGATGTTAGAAATCATTGCATATATAAGCATGAATCCATTTGCATATCTATATAAGCATAAATCACAATTTCATTTATTTCATATTCATTTAAGTCCATTACATATTCATTTGAAAACATTACATACATAATACATCCATTGCATAATACATTAAATCAACTACATATATCCATGGCATCAAAATCAAATAAACATTTGCATTCATATATAACCATCATACATACATCAATAGACAATGCATCCATAAAAGCATCAAAAGGTAATAAATACATCTCATAAAAACCAATGGTACACAAGTATAATACGATCGAATCATATATCTCTATATATCATCAAAACATCAATGTGCTACATAAAAAGATATCAAAGTCATCGGAGCAAGTCATCGTATACAAATAGCAAAAAATGGAGTACAAGAATGGAATATCAAAATTAGGAGGCTATCTCTCTATCATATCCTTAGCATTGGGTGCATGTGGGGGTGTTTGTGGAGGAGGTACAACCTCATCAGCATGTGGCATCTGTGTACCCTCAGATCTGGCTACAAACTGTGAGAATGGCATGACTAGTTTTGCTATTGGAACAACTGAACTGTATGTCACTACATAGTATGAGGCCTGACTAGTGTGATGCATCACCAGTCACTGGCAATGATCCTTGTTGACTGTAAGAATGGCTATCATCTGGTCCCTCTCTACTATAAGCTCAGTTATCTATATGTCTCACTCTGATAATCTAGTATAAGCTATGTGAACCTCCAGCTGTAGGGCTCGTACGTGATCCTAAAGAGAACAAATCAAATCATGTGGAGTCCTCTACCTTGGAGCCTCCTCCTCACTGCCTCCAACTTCCTCCTTAGCCCCCACATCCTCTATAGCCCTCTACCTAACATGTCACTCTCCTCCCCCTCCTAGTGGAATCCTCTACTCCTATCCAACCTGTACATCTGATCTCACACTAGGTCCTGCACCTCCTCTATCTGTCCTTCGCTACTAGGGTACCACTCTACTAGAACTAGCCCCTACATCTCCCCCTTTTAGTCTTTGTCCTATATCTCTTTGACCATGTAGTGGTGGAGGTGGTGGTGATGTGTCACCCTCAACATTAATCTGCAGGAGCTGTTGGATTTGTAAAACGCGAGAAGGGATGTCTAACAAAATGCTCCCTATAATTTGGAAACATACCTACATCTGATACTACCTCTAGGTAGTCCCATCTTTCCCTCTAGACTATAACTAAATCTTGTAGAGTGATTGCTGCCACTAATCTCAGTCCCCATCTAGATCTGGTCTCATCTGCAAATCAAGCATAGGCAGTGAACTCCTCTAATATAACCTATTGGTGGCCATACTAATGTAGAACCTGAGATAGTACAAACCTCTCCAAGAAAGCATGAGTATGAAAAATTAGTGGTTGGGTCATGAACATCTCTCTCTATTGTGATTGCCAGTCCCCCCATGGCTGTGTCCCCAAATATGGTCACCATGTGACCATGATCATGTCATTGAGCTGACGCCTCCAATAGGTGGTCTTCCCCAAGTGGGGCTACACAACGTAACCTATATACCTATAAATAAATGGATTCCTTGTAGTCCTAGCATCATCACATATAGGGCAACAAATAGGGAGATGCTCCCAAGCCCAGATCTAAAGAATCAAGACCCCTGTAGCTAAGGTCCTCGCTCCCTTGTATACAATCTCATGCAACTCATGGTGCATATGTGCTAAAATACAAGATCCCCACTGTAGCTTTGTTGGGCTAGCCAATAAGCTCTCTAACACAGGACCCCATCCACTATGGAATCCCTATTGTCCTCTATCAAGCATGAGAAAGCAACCTATATACCCAACCATCACACATGCTAGGGGAGACACCTGGCTATACCTAGACATCATGGTATCCCACCCTACCCATCTCTCCAGGATATTTTCATCCTAGAATATCCTACGAATAGCCAATATCTCAAGGTGATGTGACGCCTTGTACTCTATTAAAGGACCATCGAAAGGGATGTGAAGGATACAATAGACATCCTCTGGGGTCATGATAATCTCACTTGTGGGTAAGTGGAATGTGTTGTTCTCATTGTGGAATCTCTCCACAAGCACATTCAATTGTCTGTGATTAACACATATATCGGGGATCCCACCTAATCAACCAAACCCACACTCAACTAGTATACCAAGCTCATCCTTAGATAGGTGTGGTAGTAACCTCAAAGTTAACAGATATGTGATCCTGAACTGAATGTACAAAAGCACCTCCTGCAAGAAATCAATAAGCATTTATCAGTACCATGTCAGCATAGAATATCCAACAAGTCAAGAAAATGCTCATTATTACAAATAGGCAAGTGACAAAATAAAATTTGGATTGTTACACCCTTGAAAATAATCATTGTTTTGCATACAAGCAAATAGAGATAGTGAGGTTTACTCATACAAGCATTCTCAATGGCCTGTACAACTAAACTGTCTAGTACAAGCAAACACACCTAATAGTATGAGCATTAGGGCTTCATGGTGTTTACTCGTACGAGATGAGGACACATATGATAAGAGTACTCCCAAAGACCCATACGAGTAAACTCTTGACTATGTTTACTCATGCAATCCTTCTCACTGGCTCGTACAAGAAAACAACATTTTCAATCCAAAACATACAAAAATGTGCAAAAAATAGAATGAAATCAATCAAATGAGGCCAATTTTTTACAACTTACTGTTGGTTTGTAGTTTCTCAGCCAATTGTACACCACTTGTCACTCAAATCGATGTGTTGCTACTAGAACCACCATTTTTCCTCAGAGGAAGTTTTTGAATTTCAAAACTTGAAGAGGTAAAAATGAATTGAAAATGACACTTTTGGCCCTTATATAGGTTTTTGAACTATTTTTCAACTTGCTCTAATTGGTGTGAAAATCGCACCCCTACCTAATTTGATCACTCTGAATCTATTTTTAGAATCGAAATCAAAATCCAACATCATTCACTTGGTCAAAATTGTAGTTTGACTTTTTACCTTAATTGCAGTTGACCGCTTGTGCAATCAATCCTCTATTCTTCAAATCAATGTTATTTCTCTATTCAAGTCATCAATGTACTAGAATCTTGGTCAACCCTTACACAAATTTTGGTCAAACTTGGTCAATTGAACCTCATATCAGTGTATATTATGACCTAAACCCCATTGAATCAGACCTACCTCTTTCATTACATCATTTTATCAATCAAAATCACTTCCAATCGCTGGGGCACCTAGCCATATAGATTTTGTTCTTGAGGGGGTATAACATAACATCAACAATTCAGTGATCACATCATCAAACATAAAGAATCATTAATCAAGTAATTAGAACATCAAATCAAACAAGACCTCATCGCTACAGACATCTCAATCTCCTCACATCACATCAAGTTGAGATTATTCATTATCATCAAATCTCTAGGGGCATATTAGTTTCATCGCTTCACATCAAACTGGTATTGTCCTTGTCAATCTATTTGGCTTCATCACATCAAATCAAGTCAATGGCGCTATCAATCTCTTAATGATAATCAATTTCATCACTTCACATCAAATTGGTTACTCATTCAAACCATCTCAAACCAATGGTTTAAGAGTCTCTCTGACATTAATCAATTTCATCACTTCACATCAAATTGGTTAGTTGTCATCATCAAATCAGACAAGTGCTCAGTTTCATCGCATCACATTAAACTAAACATTTTGGTCTTCTTATCGATTCTTGTCCAATCAAGTTCAGAATTGACATCTTTTGAATCAACTGACTTGAGGGTAGTTTCATCACTTCACATCAAACTATTCTCAATCTCAATGCTAACTATTATTTGAATCAATGCACTGATTGCACGTCCATTCAAAGAGGGGAAAATGTAATCACCTAAAAATGGTCACCTAAACCATAAGCCCCTAATCTCAATCGCTCATCATAAAACCCTAATTTTGATAAAATTTCCTAAGTCTTAACATAAGGAAATCCAGTTCATCAATTTGATCTGATTAATACCTTATTTGATCACTGCGCTTGATCAAGATTAATTAATTAATTCCTAAACCTTAAACATTATTGGCAATTAAATCAATCCTATATCATTTAATTAATTAATATTCTAAATGTTGATTAAATAAATAAAACAATTGTCAATTAATCATAAAAGGAATTTAAATTAATTATTTCATCACTTTTTTGAGAAAAATGCATTAAAATCTATTGATAAATCCTAAAAATGCATTTAATGGCATCATTCTTAGTTAACTGAATATGATTTTGGCAACAAACCAGTTAACAAAATCTCATTTTGGAAGCAAGTTGGTTAACTGGAAAATCAGTTCAGTTGACCCATTAGTCATTTCGGAAATTCCCACAAACAGTTCAGTGAACTTACCAATTGATTTGGAAAGTTTCCACCATGACTGATTCTTCAAAGCAATCTCTACCATTCATCTTTGATTGATCTCAATTGTTCATTCCCGAATGGATTCTATATAAGCAGGCTTCATTTCTTCACAAAGGATCCTAATTTTTGCTAAAGTAATGTTGTTATTTTCATTGCAAATCTTTTATTAATCTTTTTCATTACATGAGTTGATTTGAGCTAGTTTATTGCATTCAATCATAGGAACATTTCAATTCTTGTTTAATATGGATTAACATAGCTTTTGATCATTGCTGGTAGAATAGTATGATCTAGTTTGCTTATTATTGTTGCATCAAATATCACATAGGAACACTTCATCTTGTGCTATTAATTAGATTAATCTTAACATAACCAGATAAATTTGCATTCTCATACAAATCTTCATTTAGCTCTTGTTCCTGTCATTGGGTTTGCGATAATTTGAGAGAAAACTTACACTCAAGTCTACTAGAAGGCAATGAGTCACCTTGGTCTTTCTTAGATTAGATTAATTAGCTTTCATTTATTAAATTAGCCAAAGAATGACTCATTGAAGTGTGTTGTAGCTTAGGACACATTTTACACACACACTAACAACCTTAAAGTCTTTAGCAAAACCAAAATCATAATAATTTACACCATAATGTGCATATAGATCTTACCACTCTTGAATAAAGGGGATTGGTAAATGATTTTTCTATAAGTGGTTTCCCTAAGAAAATAATATGTTTAGTTTAAAGATGAATCCTCTGTACCAAAGGATGGTGAATTCCCTTTAGATGAATTGACCTCTTGTCATTCCTCTCCTTTCTTCATCCAAGTCTTCTTCATCTCACATCTAACTTCATCAACATTTATAATCTCCTTTTCTTTCCTATCCTCTAACCAGTTAGGGGATCGATTCCTGAATCTTCAATCTCCAGCAAGGTGACCAACCCTATGGCATTGGAAACAAGCCATACCAGCTGACCTCCAAGGTCCAACATTTCCTCTTTAAGCTCTCATTCTGTAATTTACTATTAGATGACCATAGTTACCACATACCTAGCATGTGACATTCAATTGCCTTTCCATTCTAACAAGGTTCACCAAATTGATATGAGATCTAGGTGCATTCACTCTTAACCTGCAATCTCCAGCTTTGTGTCCATATTTATTGCATGTAAAATAATATCCATCAAAGTTGCCACCACTAGGTATAGATCTACACTCATAAGAAGTGTTACCATACTTATGAAAATTATAACAATAACCATCAAGAGAATAAGGTTTATTCATCAGTTTTCTCCTACACACATTTGCAATATGACCAGGCTTTCCATAGTTATAACTAGTAGGTCTGTTAAGTTTCTTACCTGAATTATTTGGATCTACCCTATGATCTTCCTATGGCTACTTAGGTTCAAATTTAGATGACTCACCGATTTCAGATGTTCCTTGACCTGTGTAACTAAGACCAATTATGTCTTTGCATCTTCTTTCGCTCTTCAATTGTTCATCTATCTTTTGTAAGCTTTCATTGTATTGCTTCATCTTTTCATTTGCTTCTTTCTTAGTTTGCAATTCCTTCTTCAATTTCTCATTCTCCTCTCTAAACCTTTTATTTTCACTCAAAATATGTTGGTTCTCCTCAGTTGTGTCATGAAGGTTCTCGTGCATGATAACATTCTCTTGAGATATCCTAAATAATTTTTCCTCCCTTTCCTTTAATGCATCCTCAACAAATTTCTTGGCATCTTCTACGATCTTTCTTGCATCTTTAGTTGTTCTTTTCCCTTCAAGGTCTTCACACATCCTGATAAACTGACCTTCAAGATCTCTTTTTAGATTCACCACTTCTTCTTTAAGACTCTTGTTCTTATCCATCAGATCTAAAATTGATTCCTTAGATTCTTCAGACATACTACCTTCAAATAGTTGATCAATTTAATCCTAGATTTCACAAAACTTCTCAGTAAGTTCTCTCCTTATGGAAAGTGACTTCTTCAACTTTTCTTGCAACCCATTGATCATCTTGTTTTCATTCTCAAGTTGCTTCTCATACCTGCAATTCTCCATTATTTTGGATCTTTTCCTCAAGTTTTTAGGCTTATCACCAAGAGGACCAGTGCTCTGATACCAATTGTTAGAATTATTAGGTACTGAGGGGGCCAAGGGGGTGAATTAGTACAAACAAGTAATGAAAAAATTCAACCACCAATCTAAATAATTGCACTATTAATTTCCAAACCACAAAGCATATAAATGATATAAGAAAATAAAATAAAATAATATCAAGCATCCAAAAACTCATCACACACGACACAAATATTTTTTTCATGGAAACCCTTGGTTAGAGGGAGAAAACCATGGAGGGGATGAAACCCACAAAATCATTACTACAGTAAATGAGTTTTCATGTTAGGAGCTACAAATACCCTTTCTAAGAGTTCACCCTGTTAGGCATGACTAGTACATTATTAGGAGTACAATGAGATATGTTAAGATCTACCTTGCTAAAGGATTTAAAACTCTTTCTGTGAGTCCACCTAGTTAAGAGATTTACAACTGAAGACTTGTTAAAATCCACCCGATTAATGTATTTTTCTTATTGCAACAACTAGGGAAAAATAAGATGAATGATCTAGATGTAGCATTGCTTTCCTATCAAATCCAATCTACTCTCTGCTCTTTGTAACTACTCACAACTTTTTCTTTATCAAATCTTTGATCACAACCTTAAATAGCACTGATTGAAATCACAAAACCCTTATCGCAACCTAACATCATCAATCCTTTTCAATATGAGTAGCTCCAATTATATGCACAACTTGCATTGACATCATACACACCAAAAATAAAATTCAAATACTTTCCCACACAAGAACCATGTGCCAAAATAAAAATCTCGATGTAAAACACATTTTACCAAGAGCGTGTCGGCCCAAAATAAGATCTGTAAGTTGTATCTCCAAGGTAGTCAAACATGTTTTGACTTCTCCAATGGATTTCCCTAAATCCACCTCATACATTTTCATCAATCCCAAAAATGCTAACTCATCATTTCTATAACCTTTATTCCACATCATCATATCACCAAATATCATCACACTTAATATACCTCTCACCGATCTATGATCGACCAATTGTTGCTCAAGAAACCAAGTGTTCTTACCTATCTCAATGTCTATGGCATCAAAATCTCTCTTACCAATCAACCAAATGAGTTGTGGTTGGAACCACACTAAAATTTGAACAAGTTGATGTTGTACTTGTGATAGCTTCTCATCATTACACTTCTACCAAGATCACCACCAAAGTGTCATCCTCACTATCTACCTTCTTCTGGACTTAGCTAATTTCTTGCATTACCGATCATGAATCCTTCTTACCAAGTGTGTCCTCACTTCACTAATTATATTACTTGATTATTCTGACTTAGTTTCCATCAATTACAACCAAACAAGTAACTCCCTATGACTACACCCAAAATTCATCATAATCCCAACATTCTTAATGTGCTCCATCATACAAGTTACACAGTTGAGTAACCTAGTCAATTCAATGTTTTTTGATTTATGGGTGGTGTTAAGCCTAAGTTTATTGTCCACCTTCATCATGGTATCTCTCAAACTCAAAATAAACTAGTCATTGTAGAATATAGTGCTCTGCCACCCAATTATCATGTGCTTTCTCATACATATAACATTAGAAATGATAGATGACCTACCCATTTAGTCATCCCTCCTTCTCTTTCAGCTTCTTGATCAATTCTTCCTTCTACACTCTATCTTTCTCAAAATCTTGGAAACAAATATGATTTAGTTGAACAACTTTGTGCTACTCCTACCAAGATATCCCTTTCGGAGCTAATTCAAACTTTCTCAAAATGTTACAAGCCTTAAGAACAATGCATACCCCACCTCCTATGTGACATAATGACATTAATTCCTCTTTGGAGTGTATGTAAACAAATATTAATCAAGCTAATATTGTCTTCTCCCAAGATGAGTTACCTTCTAAAGAAATTCAAGATCAACATGACTCTCTTATGATTTTTGTCCTTATAAAAAATAATGCTATTCAAAGAGATTTAATTGATAATGCATTTAATCTTAATGTGTGTAACATTAATTTATTACATAAAATAAAAGTGGATACTTCTTTAATTCAACCTGATTCAATTCCTTTTTGTGGCTATAACAATGTTCCTAAAGAGTTTCTAGGTACAATCACCTTACCTATTAAAGTAGGTTATGTTATTTTACCCACACTTATGTTGGAAATCTATTGGGAAAATGTGATACTAAGAGTGGGGTGAATCGGATATTACTGATTTATCCATTTTGACATAAATGAAACTTGCATGGCATAAGCATGAAACTCAACAGTATAACAGATCTAATAAGCTAAACATCACCCATGAAAATAAACATAACACAATGATTTTGGTTACCCAGAAACCCTTGAAAGGTAAAACTGGGGTTGGGATGACACCCACAAATCTTCACTACTACTGTATAAAGTTTTCCTGTTAGGGCTACAAATTTGATCACAAAATATGATCTACCCTATGAGGGGTCTACCTTGTTAAGAGCTTTGAGACTTATACAATCTACCTTGCAAAAGGATTTAAGACTTACAACTAACTAAGCACTTGGTTAAGAGATTTACTAAGGTCTGTCAAAACCACTATGTTAAAAGATTTACCTTGATACACTTGTTAAAATGTCTCAGTACCCGATCCTTCAATTTACACGGTGATGTTGATTATAGATCTTCCCCTTATAGTATAGATTTGATCTCTTCTATCAAGTATATCTTTGTTATGTCCTTCACTGCTTTGCTCTATTCTACTCAGTCACTGAACTCTATCTCTGATCATTAGAATACTTTACTATTCTGAAAATATGAGATCTCCTTTCATATTCTTTCACTCACACACTATTTTAGGGTTCAGATCACATCTTATATAGACAATTAACTTTCTCCAAGATTTAAGATCTACAATCTAGATTATCTCTTTTTGCCACTTAAACTTTCCCCAATTCTGATTGGTTCCATGTGTTACATAGGGATTAATGATTAAAATACAAGAGCGTAATCACCTTTGTGATTTCCTCAATAAACAAAAAATGAAATATGAATGTCATCCAAAATGGTTTACCTAAGTGTTTGTGCCATAACAAAACCATATGTCAATTTTGGCTTGCTCGGCATTAGATATCTCTGGCACTCAACATTCACTGTTCTTTATATTCTAGTGCTCGGCATTGTCTTCTTTACATAGCTCGACAAAAGCTGACTCGGGTAATATAGAAGTACTTGGTGACCATTGCTTTACTCGACAATGACTACTACTTGGTAAATGTACATTATACATGACTCGGCCTATATATGATGACTTAGTCGTAGTGATGACTGACCAACATTGCCTAGAAAATGACTAAGTGTAAGACACTCATAGACAAAAAAAACTTTAGGGATCAATAATCTCCCCCATTTGACATTAGTGGGAAAAACACTTCGCCATGACATTTTCATTACATTTACAAGAGTACTTAGTATTAACAAAAGTATTTACAGAATACTCCCCCTAAAACTTAACTCGATCTTAAAAAACAAAAGTTACATTTGTACACATAAGACTTTCTTATTTGACATACACTCGAATACATATACATATTTACAAAACTTAGTATGTCATACCATTCATTTTTGCTTTCTTCATTCTGATTCTGCTTTCTGATGTTGTTCCCTATTTGTGACTTAACATGTCATGTCACTCTTATTTCCCCCCTTTTTTTGTCACTTGAAGTTCTTGGAGTGTAGGGAGCTTGAAATACTTGTCCAGAAATGGTTTATGAAGCTGCATGACCATATGCAATGTGTTGTCCCAATCGGATGTTGCAATCTTCAAAACCTTGTACTTTACCTCTAGCTCGACAGCTAGGTCAACTAGGCTCTCAACAATAGAAAGATGGGGATCTTTCTGAACTAATTCCTTTTCCGTAACTAACTCTCTTTGTATGGTCTCTAGATGAGGTGTCAACATTGTTTGAATGGAGAGTAAGAGAGCCCTTATCTTACCATCATTAGCCATCAACTCGGCTAACCTCCCTTGAGTATGTAGAAGCCTGGCATAATGCATAGAGCTAGAACTTGTATCCAAGATCAATGAGTGACCTATAGACTTGATATCCAACTGTAGCTTATCTATCAGATCTTGGTTGTCCTTGGTAAACACTTCTACATCACATAATTTCTTGTACAAAGATTGTGCATTTTGTACAACTCCTTCTGAGTTTGTTATTAAGGTGGAAATTTCTACCTGCTTCACTATGATGTCTACAGAGACCTTATTAAGTACCTTGGTCTCAAATTTCCTTTTTGACCACTGCAACAACTTGTCATTAGCTTCATTGTTTTCATCAATCACTTTCTTGACAATGTGTACAAGTTATTCCAGAATAGGGTCAAAGTCATTTACATCAGTCATATCAAAAGCATCTATGAATATACCTTTTATTTCATGAAGTACTTTCTTTTGCTGATGTTCCCTTCTAATTTCTTCCTATTTTCTCTTCTTCTTCAGTAGATCTTGTAGAATTTTCATTTGATCATAGGTCAAGTTATTTGTGTCCCATTTAGGAATCATAATAACTTCCTTGAGTGTCACCTGTGGAGTGGGAGATTTCTCCTTCTTTTTATGTGACTTCTTTCTAGGTGTTGTACCACTCGGCATCTATATAAGAGCTTTTATTGCCTCTTTCTCCTTAGGCTCTTGAGTGTTTATTGATTTTTCTATCTCTTTCTTTTCTAGTTCCTTTTCCTCCACATGAGGATTGACTATAACCAATGCAGATTGTTCTGCATGTCCTTTACTAGACTCCTCGATAGATGTAGGCATAGGTGTAATTACCAACTTTTCTTGTTCCTCGGTAGTAGTACTATGACCCACTAGCATATCAACTGTAGCAATGTGTGGACTGACAGAGGTAGCTTTAACAATTAATGTATCCTCAATCTGTGGATAATCTAGCACTTGTAATAACATAGGATTACTACCCGACAAAGATGTATCTTTGGCTGCCTCGACTTGAATTTCTTCCTTGGTCAATATATGAGTTTTCATTGGGGTGTCCTTAGTGATATCAACAATGGTTATTTTAGCTATCTTCTCATGTTCCCTAGTCTTCTGAGTTGCTTCCTGCTGAACTTGAGGTTCACTAACATCCTCTTTATTATTTAGTTCAACTCCCATAGATGTGCTAGCATCTAGTTGTGTACTTTTATCAATTATAAGACCAAAAATGATCTTCCATACCTTTAGACTTTGTTGAACAACATCTTCAACCTTGTGTTGAAGGATAGAGTGTGCCCAAAGCTTGGGAATGAATCTATTTTTGTACTACTCCAATGTATTGCTAAATGTAAGCAAGGGACAAGTCTGGTGTGACTTGAGCAAGTGTACTTTCCCTAATTTTCTTTTTTGTTATAAGGGCATATTCCCATTTCCATACTATCCTTTGATATAATTCATCAGGAATCAGTTTCCCCAATTGAAGTGGTACCATTTTAAATATGTAGAGCATCTCAATCATTGCTTCTTCAACTTTGTCCTTATCCTGAATACTCATCCTTTCAAATTTATTTGTTTGAAGCCTACTAGTCCAGTAGTGATCTTAATGTTGTGGCATATTTCATCCACAGTCAGTGTTCTCTTTTGTAATGATACCTTATTCTTTATTTACTCATCACTGTCAGTTTCCTCATCATCCTTCTCCAAAATGATTTTTCTCCTTGGTTTCTTCTTCAACTGGCTCAACACTGCCTTAGGCTGAACATGTTTTCTCTTCCCTGATGCAAGGGTTTTCTTTTGAGGCTCGACAACTACAGCAGTAGAGGTTGCCCTAGTTCTTGGCCTAAGTACAGGTTAGGAGATAGGCTTTGGTTTTTGCATTGTTTTCCTTATGAGCTCGGTAACTGGTGCCTTCTCACCTTTCTTTTCTATTGCTTTCTCCTCCTCTTCACTTTCAATAGACTCACTTGACTTATCTTCTCCTAATCCTTGAGTTAGTTCTAGAGGTGCATCTACCTCTCCTTCTCCTATCATCTTCTCAATGTTTTTTCACTATATTTTTCCTCTTTCTCTCCATGGTAGTAGACTTTAATCCCATGGTTATCTTAGCCTTCACTTCCTCATAGGTTCCAAAATATGTAGCCTTCCTATCAACTTCCTCGGCTAAGAAGGTTGTGATTGTTGTTGTTGTTTCATCAATGTTTACCTCATAAGGTAATGGCATTAGCCATGATACCCTCAGTATTACATCCCGAGAATATGTGAGGTCAGTTTTAACTAGAAAGCATATCTCCTGATTATATTTCTCTACTAAGGATACAAGAATTCTACTTCTTTTCCTCATTTTCTTCTTAAACTCAACAAATTTATTCTCCATAATGCTTTCAAAGTTAACACCCATTTGACTAATAAACTCATTAATATGAATTTTCACTGGTCTACTCTTATCCCATACTACTCCAATAGTAGGAAAACTATTATGAATGTAGAAGAATAAACAAACAAGTAGGGAACCAAACTTACACATTGAATTCTTTACTTTCCAAATTGATGTAAGATTCTCAGAAAGTTGTGTCAGTTGGAGCTCGGCAAGGTAGTAGGTGTGATACTTCTTTATTATTTTCCAAGCTTGTTCCACTACCATGCATGGGACACTATCCAACTGACTTGACTGATAAAATTTGTGTGTTATCACCCTTACTGCAAACTCAATTTTTGGATTAGTGATAGTAGAGATAGTCATGCCTTGCTTGTTCCATACTTCCTGTGTATTTTCTTGTATTGCCTTCTTGCTTTGACATCTCATTATTTTCTTCCCAAGGAGTTTAGGGTATCTAGTTACCCAGTGAATCATGTCTCTAGTGATTTGGACTGGTCCATCCTCCAGCCATATTTTCATATCATGTACCCTTCTTAGTACAATCTTGATCCATTCTACTTTGAAATTTTGTGAAAAGTCAAGGACATGAACCAACCCTTGCTCGGCAACCTTCTGGTGTTCCGGCTTCAACACCTCATTTCTACATAGTTTATCATATGCCTCTCTTAGTTCATAATCGCCGATTTCTACAATCTTGCACATATAACATGACCAAATATAATTTATCATTAAGACTTTCTTCGGAATTGACGACAGGGCTCTAGTCAGATCTCCCATGATTGCACTTTCCAAAACATCTTGAAACCTCTGTGGCTTGCACGCCTCGTTCCTCGCTAATTAAACATTAAAGACCTCTTTTCCTTGCTTCTTTATTGCAACTGATGATGATGATGCCATGTCTTACAACTTTAAGGGTTAAAGGACTAAAAATATTTACTTGGTAAAATACCTTGCACAAGTGTTCTTCAAATGTTTTGTTGATAGTGCACTATGAAGATTTTTGCAAATCGTACTTAGCACTAATTGCACTATTTACTCACTTTTTGAATCACTCTAGAAATTATCATTTCACTGGTGGAATGAAATAAAAGGTAACTTCCCACTTTATAGACTTCAAACGGTCAGATTAGGGCTTCATTAATGATCTGTACACTTTCTAGGTGAGATATAGTTGTCTCAAAAATCTCCTGTTAAACTCAGTCAACATAAGCTCGGTTGATACAACCATTTGGTTATAGCTCAGTGTACATCACATCTCGGCTATCATAGGTACTCAGCATACATTAGTGACTCGGTCACTATAGAATAGAATACTGATGCTCGACATCAAATATGTAGTGTAGTCCTTTGCTCAAATCTATCCTAATGCATCTTAATCTATGCAGATATGGAATTTTTCTCAACAAATGTTAGGAACTAATGTAAGATTAAAACATTATAGGACTCAGTTCCAAACATACCTTCCTTGCTTAGTTTGAAGTAGTGTGATCACCTGATCCATCAGATTGGGTGACCTTAGGTGCACTAGCTTCACTAATGCTTCCCTCTTCTTTCTTCTCCCATATTTTGTTCATTTGATTTCTCATTTGCTCAATGATTTTTTCATTCTTATTTTGCTCATCACTCGGTATGTGTGTCCTACAATATTTCTTTAGGTGACCTATCTTATTGCATTTATAGAATACCATACTTCCATTCATCCAACTCTTGGATTTACCCCTAAAATGTGTCTTCAGACAATTTTCTCCAATGTGATCATATTTTCCACAGTAATTGCAACTGTACCAAGTGTTGTAGTCCTGGAATTGTATGTATTCCCCTTCTTCGGTGACTTCATCTATTGATTTGATGACCATTTGGGTTTTGATCTGCATTCAAATGCTCTATGTCTATATTTTTTATAGTTGAAATAATGTCCTTGAAATTTAGGTGAGGTAGGTGGATTAATAACCTTTGTCCTACATTCATGTTCCCGATGTCCATGTTTCTTACAGTTAAAACAATGTCCATTAAATTTTGGTTTAGGATCAGACTTACCATGTTTTCTTCTACAGATGTTAATTGTATGTCCTATCTTTCCACAATGATGGCATGTGGGCTTGTTGTTCTTTGGTTTTGCATTCCTTTTCTCTCCACTCTTTGATGATTCACCTTCTTCAATGGATGATAAATTTTCATAATGTCCAAGTCTAGATGTATCACTAGATCTTCTAGGTGAGCTTAACAACTCTTCAAAGTATCTTACAGCTTCATTAGGCTTGTTCATCCTTTCATTAAATTCTTTTTCAGTTCTCAGTTCATTCCTTAGTTGATTGTTTTCCGATCTCAGATTAGTGAGTTCCACATCTTTCCTGCCCAATTCTTGATTAACCAGTAGAAGTTGATTTACCATGTCTAGTTGATTGTTTGTCAACCTTTGCATGTCACTTGTCCTTTCATCAAGTCTCATTGATATTTGTCTTTTATCTTCTTTGACCATTATCTTGTCTTTTTCAGCTTTCTTTTTATGTTCAACTACTTCACAGAGTTTCATAGATTGTATTTCTTGTTCTCTCTTCAGATTTTTGATGTCCTCATTCAGTACGTTGTTTTTCTCTAGTAGTTCTTTTATGGATTTGTCACTTTATGAAGATTTTACACTATTAAATAGTCTAGTAGTATCTTCTTCTTGATATTGTGTTTCATTTTATTGAATAGCTATTTCTCTTCTTCTGCTTAAGGATTTCTTCAGTTCTCCTTTGGCTACTTCAAGTTATTGTAATGTAAGATGAATGTCGATCTTTTGATTCTCTATGATTTTCCCAACTTATAAACCTCCATCTTAATATCTTTATCTCACAAGTGGTTAGACTTCTTTAGGAGACCAAGCTCTGATTCCAATTGTTGGAAATCTATTGGGAAAATGTGATACTGAGAGGGGGATGAATCAGATATCATTGATTTATCCATTTTGACATAAATGAAACTTGCATAGCATAAGCATGAAACTCAATAGTATAACAGATCTAATAAGCTAAACATCACCCATGAAAATAAACATAACACAATGATTTTGGTTACCCAGAAACCCTTGAAAGGTAAAACTAGGGTGGGGATGACACCCACACATCTTCACTACTCCAGTATAAAGTTTTCCTATTAGGGCTACAAATTTGACCACAAAATATGATCTACGCTGTGAGAGGTCTACCTTGTTAATAGATTTGAGACTTATACAATCTACCTTGCAAAATGATTTAAGACTTACAACTAAGTAAGCACTCAGTTAAGAAATTTACTAAGGTCTGTCAAAACCACTCTGTTAAAAGATTTATCCTGATACACCTGTTAAAATGTCTTAGTACCTGATCCTTCAATTTACACTATGATGTTGATTACAAATCTTCTCCTTATAGTATAGATTTGATCTCTTCTATCAAGTATGTCTATGTTCTGTCCTTCACTGCTTTGCTCTATTCTACTCAGTCACTGAACTCTATCTCTGATCATCATAATACTTCACTGTTCTAAAAATATGAGATCTCCTTTCATATTATTTCACTCAGACACTATCTTAGGGTTCAGATCACATCTTATATATACAATTAACTTTCTCCGAGGTTTAAGATCTATGATCTAGATTATCTCTTTTTTCCGCTTAACCTTTCCCTAATTCTCATTGGTTCCATGTGTTACATAGGGATTAATGATTACAATACAAGAGCATAATCACCTCTATGATTTCCTCAATAAATAATAAATAAAATATGAATGTCAGCCAAAATAGTTTACCTAAGTGTTTGTGCCATAACAAACACATATGTCAATTCTAGCTTGCTTGGCATTAGATATCTCTAGCACTTGACATTCATTGTTCTTTATATTTTGGTGCTCGACATTGTCTTCTTTACATAACTCAGCTGACTCGGCTAATACAAAAGTACTTAGTGACCATTGTTTTACTCGACAATGACTAGTGCTCAGTAAATGTACATTATACATGACTCGGCCTATATATGATGACTCGGTCGTAGTGATGACCGACCAACATTGCCTAGAAAATGACTAAGTGTAAGACACTAATAGACAACAAAACTTTAGGGATCAACAACTTATTCATTTCATGCCACATAATCTCACATAAAACCTTCTTCTAAGAAGACCTTGGATTCATGCTATGCAAGTTCAACTCTTCATCACAAATTAAAATTCATCCCTAACAATAAAATGTGGACCCTTGAAGCTGATGAAAAAATTATAAATTTATTGCAAATGGAACATCATTCTATTTCTTCACCCATACAAGTTGACACACCTTATCCTACCCCTTAAGAGAAACTCCTAAAAGATGATAGGGGGTCATTAGACTTTATGCCATCTTTTGTGGGAGAATATAGAATTCTTGAGATTAACATTAGACCTTTAAAGGGTTTGGTGTGTCATTTGTGCAACCCAGTTCTCCAACACTTGAACTTATAATCTTCAACATGTTTAGGATGTGTACAACAAAGAAATGAGACTCATAAAAAAAATATATCACACTTTCCTTTACAAGAGTCTGGTTTCCAACCTCCTTTTTCAACATCCCTTCCCTTATCATCTAATACTTCTTCTATACATTTCTTCAATCTAGAAATCATTTTGCATAACCTTCTTCATGCTAAGTTGATTACTCGACCCAAAAAAAAGAAGAAAGATAGAAAAGCTCTTAAGAATATCCCTTTTTACATGTATCATAAATGTCATGACCACTCTACTAATGAGTTTCAAGATTTACGTTGTAAAATTCAAAAAACTCATTGATTATGATGTCCTTCATATAATATGTAGAAATGAGTTGTTTTTCAATCATGATTATTTTGAATAATATTTAGATTCCTATTATGTTGCTCCACACTATGTGACATTGCCAGTCTATCCCTTGGGGATCATTGTCATTCACGGTGGTACAATTTTGGGTGCAATCATAGTTTGTGAGAAACATAATAGTCCTCCTCATCCTAATCTTTGTCTCCTCTCTTGGGGGAAAAGATTAGTATTTCAATAACTTGTTCAATCTAATGATCCATTTTCCCCTTGGATAAGTGACATTTTTTTACCATGTGGTATCTTTTCTTACATGGAATTGTTTTTTTACTAGGGATTATCCCTCATGAAAGAGGTGTGCATCTTTAATAATAGCCTCTCCCTTGTTTGCAATTATGTCATTGGAGAACAAATCCCTTACTTTGGGGCTAAAATTATGTCATCCTTCATCAAGAATCCCTTTACCTAGAAATGGGGAAGGTGTGCATTCTTGTTCTCTTTCCCCTCCTTCATTCAATGATTTTATTCATTCTCTTTTCAATATCCTTCAAAAGGATCCCTTTACACTTGTGGCACAATATCTCTTTGCATTCATCACTTCCTTTCCTCTGAGGATCCCTAACCTCTTTGCCTTGGACTGAGTGTTTCTTAGAGGATAGCTCCTTGGTGTTGACAGTGGATATCCTTGTTCCTCTTATTTTCCTTAAGATGCCCAAATAATCCAATTTGTTCATCTTAAGGGGGGCACATATGCCCTCCTTATTGAAAATTTAATGATTACCTTAAAGCATTTTAGGTATATTACACTAGCATAATACAATTTTCTAGGGTCAGACGACTTTTCTTTACACACACTTTAGGATTGGGTGACCAACATTGATAAACCATTTGACCTATTCTTTTCACAAGATTTATGGGTTAACTAGCATAACACAAGATGCTTGTAGACACACAAATTTGGACAAGTGCTTTTAAAATAGTAAAAATCAATAAATGGCTCAAAAATCAATAAAATCATTAAAGGGATCAAATCAAGTAAAAATGGGCATAATTAAATAAAGAGGGACAAAATCAATTAAAGCAAAGGAGAAATTAAATAATAACGTTAAATAATTAAATCAAAGCTTAAAGGGGTCAAAAACAATATATAATTGATTTAAATCAATTAATTGTATAGTTGTTTTAATCAAAAATCAAAATGAACCTATTACCCATATATGGCTAAATTTAATTAATTAATTGAATTTAATAAATCTTATTTTCTTTCAACAAAGTGATTGACCAATACGAATTGAGGACAAAAAGACACAAATCACTCAAACATTTAAATTGTCCAAAGCTTTGAAACCATTTAAAGGCTTGTCCCCTCATTTGTCCCCCCATTTATGGACAATGTAAAGTATTTGACTCAACCAAGGGATAACCATGATTACTTCACTCCACCCCCTACCCTTGGACATTTACTATAAATATAAGGCATTTTGGAGAGCATTTCCATCTTAGAATTTCATTTGCAAAGCATTGTTATTATAGGCAATTGAAAGCATTCTAAGAGCATTTTGAGCATTTTAGCATAATAATTGTGTCAATTTGAGCTAGATTAAGCATAATAGAAGCATGTAGCATCATAATTCTCATTTTAGAGGTGTCACTAGTGAGGATCTAAGCTGAGGGCTTCATTTACCACTTCTTTCTAGAGAACCATGAGATGTTCTAGATTATAGTTTCATTTTAAATTAGATTTGCATTGTATTTTCTTTAAATTGATGCTATTAGATCTTAATTTCATGAAGGTGGTATCCATCATCACACAAATGGCACCCACCATGGGGCTCTAAGCCTCATTTCATCATTTAGATCTTCATTTGCATACTTGTATTCTCTATTTTCCGTGTTTATCTTGTGGGAAATCAGTGAAATCACACTTACAGGAGGTCTATTTATGCTTGCAGTTATTTTACTGCCACCTACAATCTTTGTATTCACGCGGATTAACTGGAGATTCACGCTTGTGATCGTAAAGCATTCAGCCTTTGTCTCTTCAAGTCACGCGTGTGACTTAGGGAGTATCACCTGGCTTCATTTTAGTGTCACTTATCTTAAAGCTTTGCTTCACATTTTTAATTAATAGTTACGCTTATGGTGCTTTAAATATTGCTTTGTTGAAATTTGTTGTTGCTTAAGTTCAAGCTTTTCGTCATAATTTTCAAATTTCTATCACGCTTTTGATATTGTTTCCACTTAATGTTAGTTAAAATGTCGCTTTGTATTAATAATTTTCTGCAATTTAAAAGTTTTGTTCATGCTTAGGAATAATTTGTGCACGCTTTTGTGATTTTTAGTATCGCTTGAGGCACTGCAGAGTGTCGCTCGGTATTTGTAAAATTACGCCTGTGAACATTTTGTTATCGCCTATCTATTGGACAATGTCGCTTAAAGTTTTTTGTCATAATTTGTTCTCAGGTTGATAAATTTGTTCATCTAATTCTCTATTTTCATGTTTTGATAGTAAATGAATAGGCATCCTAAAGTACAGAAGCTAGAAGCTAGATATAATCAAGAGGAGAAGGCACTTGTTAAGAAAATCAAAAGAGAGAACAAAGCACACATCAAAGCTATCCTTGAGCTAGCACAAGATGAAGATAGTCAGGTATATCAAAAATACCTTGCTATAATTGAAGCTTATAAGCAGAAATTTGTCTCTTTGAATTGGATCTTTAGCCCTTAATTCAAATTTTTGTTTGAAAGTTTGCAATTAGAGTGCTCAAAATTCAGTTTATAAATCTTTGTGTTGTCAATTTCAATTTTGGTTTCCCCTCACTTTGATTGTTAGTGTTGACTAACTTGCTGGAGGATAAGCACATTGGAAGGAGCTATTGCCAAGGTGAGTGAAAAATGACAAAATGCTCTCAAAAATGCCCCTAGCTTTATGCTAGCTACAAGAAAAAGGTATTCTCCTAATCAAGCTTGCATTTTATTAGATTGCGGCATTTCATTTGGATATAAGCTGGAAATAAGATAGGAAATGAATTTCACACTTCAATTATAAGAATCTCCTTGTCAAGACATTGGGAAAGAACAAACATGTTTTTAAGTGTGTGGAACAAAGAAAGACAATAGGGATATGCTCTTCACTCTTTGAGTGAACCAAATTCCCAAACTTGTCGGCCTAAGTTCATTTCTTGTTTTTCATATATATGCTAGAGAAATAGTGGGCTCACCTCCCAAGTTTTCCTTAACGAGGCCAGTAAGAGGGATAGCCCAAAGTGGGATACACTCTCTTTTGTCGTGGGAATCCGACCCACTCTAAAATGAAACGCATGTATCCTTAATGGGGTGCATGACAAACGAATTTTGATTTTTCAACCTTCCTCTAGTAGTCTTAATGGATTGCACAAAATCATACTTCGATGCATGTGGGAAGCCTCCTTGGAGGATGAGAGATTGAATTCTATTTGAATGGAATATTTATTAAAACCTAGATAAAATAGCAAGGCCACCTTTTAGAGCCATGTTTACAAGCCAAAATTGACTTTAGGTAAGCTGTTTGGAATTTTTTCTTGTGAAAAACATTGGAGAATATACACATTAGAGTGTTTTTAGGGACATGATGACAAAGTGATGTGTGTGTTGTGATTTTTTTTCTATTTTCAAACAAAGAAATTTCCAAAGACTGATCTTAAACTTTTAAAAATCCAAAATCTTACAAACTGGTCAGAGAGGTGCCGCCTATGCATAGAATAAACTCACCTATCAGAGGTTCAGTCATGCTTGTGACTTGTTTAAAAAAATGTAGACATAGTTAAGTCACACCTAGATAATTTTCAAACACGCCTATTAAAATTGGAAAGTCACTCAATAATAGCAAAGTGCCGCCTGTACATCTATAGTCTACCGCCTAATGAGAAACCAGTTCACACATACAAAAGTTTTGGTCAAGCCTACACTCAGGCCAATGACATCCAAAAATCTAAAAGGGAAAATAGAGAGTATTTACAGGAGAAGTCAAAAAATTTTGATCACATATTTGAGTACCCTTTTTCGCTTTCTTACTGCTCCAACTTTTAGTTTGGTCAAAAATCTTGTTTCTACATCATTGTTGCAAATCATACAAAGGATTAGACCCCGAGTAATATCAACTCTTCCTCTCCAAGGTTCATGCCTGCTTTCACTAGATATTACTATGTTAAACAAACCTTGCAAGTAGATGGGACCTATTTGAGACAAGAGCTCCCTTACCCAGGAGACGAGTTTACCACTCCTAGAGTACCCCAAAAATCACCCGAACAAGAAGTATAAGACAACATGATGTATTATGGTAGTTTGGGCGGTAAAGATAATAGCAGTATTGATCTCACTAACCAAGGTGATGCCAATAATGGAGGCATTGGCATAAATAACCAAGACAATACCAATAATGGAGGGACAGATCAAAATGCTCAAGGGATTGACAACACTCACAATAAAACTAACACCGAAGCAATGACAGAAGATGCCACAGACAAAAAGGTTAGTGAGGCTATCCAATGTCCCTATTTCTGAAAGCTCATGGAAAAGGCAATGTATAGAGATAGAGAAAAGTACTTTCTAGACTTAGCACAAAAAGGCCTCAAGCTTCCCCATGACTATGATGTTAACCAACTTAAACTACCAGAAGTTGAGGAGAGTACCTTAGACATCATGAATAAGCAGTTCAAGATGTTTCAAATGCAATTGGATACTATTAAGCAAAGTGGAGCTCCCAAGCCTTTCTCCATCGAAGCATTGTGTCCATTCCCATTTGATAAAAGCTTGGTCATGGTGTCATTCCCAATCAATGTGGTGTTCCCCAAATATGACAAGTATGAGGGAACGTCAGATCCCCAAGACCACTTATGTGAGTTTTGTGCATTGAGCTTAGATTTCATGCATGATACAACATATTTAATGAGGCTATTCCCACGAAGCTTAGGAGGCATGGCTATGGAGTGGTTTTATAAGTTACCCTCTAGCATTAAGACCTTCGAAGAGTTAGCTTTGAAATTTGTGGCCCATTACTCATATAATATCAAGCATGAGGTCACGATGATAACATTATGCAACACTAAACAAAAGGATGGAGAGGCATTCCTCACTTTTCTACAAAGATGGAGGATAGTTTTTGCAAGATATCTTAGGAGCGTGCTTGAAAAAGAGAGGATGGATATCTTTATAAATAGTTTAAGCAATGAGTTGAACTACCAATTACGAATGCAATGTCCCAAGACCTTCCAAGATTTAATTGAAAATGGAGTAACAATGGAGGAAGTGTTGGTCAAAAGTGGAGAATTAAAATTGTATAAAGATAATAAGAATAACTCCAACAACAATAACTCCAACAATGGCAACAATCAGAAGAATAATTGGTTCAATAATAATAGTCGGTATAAGAACAACAATAAGGGAATTGTTAATGATGGTGTGGTAGAGTCTAGCAACTTGAAGGTGGTCCCATTTTCTCTTACAAGGACACCTAATCAGGTGAATAATACTAATCAGACATCCAATGCAACTTCCAATAACAACAATGCCAATAAGGGAAACCAAGGAAATAATGCAAGAAATAATAAATTTGATAAATATTTGGTGCCCACTCCTTAAAGGAACTTCACACCCTTGGGTGAACCCCTCAAAAAGGCATTAAAGACTCTCATGGCTAATAATGTCATTACTTTACCCAGCATTCAGCCTTATGAGCCAAATAACAAGCCTAGTTGGTGGAGTGCCAATAGCCATTGTGAGTACCATAGGATTCAAGGGCACACAACAAATGAATGCTTGCAGCTAAAGAATATAGTGCAAGACTTAATTGATAATGGCACGATCACCATTGATGGACCTCAAAGCAATGAAGATCATACATCATTCAAACATCCTTTTTACAAACATGACAAAGGGGAGTCATCTAATGGCGAGAGACAAAGCA
Organism: Chamaecyparis obtusa; assembly: GCA_027943335.1. Taxonomy (NCBI): domain Eukaryota; kingdom Viridiplantae; phylum Streptophyta; class Pinopsida; order Cupressales; family Cupressaceae; genus Chamaecyparis; species Chamaecyparis obtusa. Next base: position 363,372 of record BSBK01002853.1, read on the forward strand.
CCAATAACATTAACTTTGTGCCACCTTATGATACCATTGTGAATGCTATAATAATTAATGAACAACCCCAAAAAGAGGCATCAAATGTCATTACAAGAGGGCAGAATTCTAGAATGACCCTACAAGGAGCTACTCCTAAAGTTATTAGCACTTTGTAGGCCAAGATCATGGTCAAACAACCTTCTACAACAGCAAAACCTTATAGCTTGGTTGATCAGTTGCAAGGAACTCCAGCGTAAATCTCTATCTTGGAATTGTTGAAGTTATCCCCTAACCATAAGGATATTTTGGAAAAATCTCTAATAGAGACAAACATTCCTACTAACTTAGAAGAGGAAAAGTTCCAAAATATGGTAGGTCATCTTGTGGCACCTCATTGCCTCTCATTTTCCGACCAAGATGACATGTCTATAACCCATCCTCAAAATCTACCATTGCATATAGAGGTCCTAATAGAAAGGCATAGAGTCAAAAGAGCCCTCATTGATGGAGGAGTTGGCCTTAATATTTGTACATTAAGTCTTGTTAAATCCTTAGGGTTGTCCGAGTCTTGCATTGACCCTATGAAAAAAATCACTATCAAGGCGTATGATGAAGCCGAAAGGGCCTCTAAAGGCATGATCGTATTGCCCATACAAGTGGGACCCGTCAAGAAGGACACCAATTGCCAAGTATTGGACATGAAATTAACTTATAATATTTTGTTGGGGAGACCATGGATTCACGAGATGCAAGCAGTCCCATCCACGTACCACCAATACATCAAATTTCTGTACATGGGTGAAGAAATCACGATTGGAGGGGACTCAAACCCATTCCAATATTGCAATGCACTCAAACCCCTTCATGAGTTATATATTCCACATAACTGGGAAGGAATCATTCAAAGAGTCACCATTGAAGATACCAAAATGGATGATCCAGTCATAACATTAAATGCTACTCAAAACCCTCCTCAAGCTAACTCAACAACATCAACTAAGGGAAATGAAAAGATGAGCTACGAGGGTCCAATTATTAATGAGGGTTCATATAAAACTCCCAAATTAGAGATATTACCCTACAAACCTACTAGAGAAGAAAAAGATGAAGGTAAAAATGAAAACTACAAGAAAATGGATGAGATGATGGAGGCATTTGACAAACAGTGCAAAATTAGTTCAAAGGGAGTAGGGGAATACTCTGTTTCTCTATTTGACATGCCCACATCTCCAAGGACACGTGGAAAACTAGCTAAAGAACACTTACCTCATAAGTACAACTCTTACTGTGTAAGAGAAAGTGACAAAGCAACATTTGACAAAGAGGAGAATGAAGTCCTGCAATGGCTTTATCATGATGAGGAAGATATTTCAAACATTCCCATGGAAAGAATTCAGCATGTTAATATACAAACCGAGCAATATGGGAAGGGGTTTGAGATAATGCAAAAGATGGGATACAAGGGAAGAGGACCCTTAGGCCAAAGGAATAGAGGATTACTAGAACCCATTGAACCTACTTGGAGGGTGAAAGAAGAAAAATCTAGAGTAGGCTACCAATACAAAGGCGAAAGCTCCAGCCTAATGCAAGACTTTTATCCTCAAGTAAATGCCTTAAAATCCAATGGAGATAGTGATGACTCCTAAGATTATGAGTGGGATACCCTATCAGATGAATCATGTCAAGATAAGGAGGTGATTGCAATACATACTTATGCAAAAATCCCAAGGCAAGAAATTCAAATCAATGAAGAACCTAATATCCAAGATATTAACATAGGGCCTGCACCTACCAATCAAGCATGGATAGAGACATTTTGGATGCCTTCGGAGGAGGGAAATTCAAATGTTAGTTTTAATCCACTCGTGGCTTTTCCCACATTGTTTCTCGTAGAAGTCGAAGAGGACTCAAGTGAAGGGGATTTTGACCCTTCTTCTATGGACCATCTCGAGGAAGCTCACATCATAGATCTAAATGATACAATGTATGAACCCTCAAATGAAGTCATGTCCATAAACCCTATTGATGACATTTTACCCAATGAATCCTTACTTTTGATGCATCCAGACCTCATTGATTGGGACCAAACTGAGCCAAATGACTTACTTTATTTTCCAAATGACCAAGCAATGAGCCAATACCTTAATGCGGTTGAACCCTCTTCCACCAATGAATTCGATATGGGCATGATGAGAACAGTGGGGGTCCATTATCTTAGTCAAAAGAAAAAAATGAAAAGTTCTAGTGATGAAAACCACTATGTGGCACCGTTAGAACCAAAAAAAATAAAGATAAAAGACGTTTCCTATGGTGAAAACCCAACTGTGGAACCAAAGGAAGAGAGATTGGATACCTTGCCCGAACATGATGAAGAAAGGTCCCCTATTCTTATAGAACTGACATAAAAGGTCAACATTTGGATAGAATTGGATCCAAAGTTTATACACTTGGCAGTATCACTTACACCTCTAGAAAGAGAAGATTTCATCAAGTTTTTCCAAGAATGGCAAGTGAACTTTGCATGGTCATATGTTGACATGCTTGGATTGGATCCTAATTTCATAATGCATCATTTGAATGTTAGACCCGGGGTTAAACCCATGAAGCAAAAGTTACAAAAAATGCACCCACATGTGGCTCTCCTAGTAAAGGTAGAATTGGAAAAATTGTTAAAGGTTGGATTCATAAGAGCAATAGCATATGTTGAATGGATCTCTAACATTGTACCAGTCACAAAACATGATAAATCTATTCATGTGTGTACAAATTTTAGAGACTTGAATCTTGCATGCCCTAAGGATGATTTCCCACTCCCGAGCATAGATGCCATAGTGGAGTTGACAGCAGGTCATTCCATGTACTCATTAATGGATGGTTTTAGTGGTTACAACCAGATAAAAATTGCACTCGAAGACCAAGAAAAGATAGCTTTTACTTGCCCTTAGGGCACCTTTTGTTGGAACGTCATGCCCTTTGGCCTTAAAAATGTCGGAGCCACATATCAAAGGGCCATGACAACTATATTCCATGACATGATGCACACCTTTTTAGAGGATTATGTGGACGACATACTAGCAAAGTCTCACAAAAGAGGAACACCTCCAAATTCTAAGAAAGATATTCATTTGGTTGGAACAATTCAAAGTTAGATTAAACCCAAAGAAATGTGCCTTTGGTGTCCAATCCGGCAAGTTATTAGGCTATATAGTTTCTGCTAAAGGAATTGAAGTGGACCCAGAGAAAGTACAAGCCATAATGGACATGGAGATACCTAGGAACATCAGCCAAATGAGATCCTTACAAGGCAAAATACAATCCATAAGAAGGTTTATTTCTCAATTGGCTGAAAAGTGTCATTCCTTCACTAGATTGCTACATAAGGATACTATATTCATGTGGGATGAGGAATGTGATCAAGCTTTCACATTATTGAAGACCTATTTGATAAATCCACCTATTCTCATGCCACCAATCAAAGGCAAAGCATTGCTTCTATACATATCTACTACCAAAAGATCCCTCAGAGTGCTTTTGGCGCAAGAGGATGAACAAGGAAAGGAAAGAGCTATCTACTATTTAAGTAGGACTTTGATCAAATATGAACTTAATTACACATTCATGGAATGAGCTTGCCTAGCAGTGGTGTTTGCATCTCAAAAGTTGAGACATTATATGTTGATGCATAAGGTTAAGTTAATTGCCAAAATTGACCCTCTCAAGTATTTGTTAAGCACAACTGCCTTAACGGGTAGGATAGCCAAGTGGGTTATGATATTGAGTGAATTTGACATTGAGTATGTTGATAGAAAGGCAATAAAAGGTCAAGTGATAGCGGATCATTTAGCTAAGAATCCCATAACTTCTACACAAACTATTCAAGTGGAATTTCCAGATTCTGCCATTGTAACCATAGAAGCAAAAACATGGAAGTTATACTTTGATGGCTCTTATACTCAAGGAGGTTCCGGGGATGGCGTACTATTGGTCAGTCCTCAAGGTTACACTATTCCTAAGTCCCACAAGCTATTGTTTCCATGCACAAATAATATAGCGGAATATGAGGCACTAGTCATAGGCATCAAAATGGCCTTAGAATGGAACATCACAAAGCTACAAGTTTATGGAGATTCTCAACTCATCATCAATCAAGTCAACAATGAATATAACACCAAAGATGAAAAGTTGATGTCGTATAAGACTATGATTGATGGATGGAAGAATTATTTTGCCTTGATCACTTTTGAGCAGATTCCTAGAGAGAAAAATAGAGCAGTTGACACCATGGCCACCTTGGCTTCCTTGTTACAAAAACCAAATCAAAATGACAAATATGAGTTCTTGGTGGAAGAGTTGGTGAAATCGGCATTCGACCTTCCCGAAACCCAAATTGTTTCCCTATTACAAGGACATGACTCCCCTTGGTATGACCCTATATACACATATCTCAAAGACCAAGTGCTACCTTTAGACCAATCCTGAGCCCAAAAATGCAACTTCATACGCCAATCTGCCCGTTATATAATCCTTTTAGAAACATTGTATCATAAGGATCTTGATGGGACATTACTTAGATGTCTAGAGGAAGAAGAGTCTAAGTTAGCTTTATACGAGGTCCATGAAGGCATTTGTGGGTCACACTCAAGCAGTTTAAACCTAGCCAAGAAAATCCTTCACTTAGGGTATTTCTAGAAGACATTAGAAAAGGATGCTTGCCATTTTGTAAAGATATGTAGCAAATGTCAATATCATGGTGACATGATACATGCACCGGCACAAGAATTACATCCATTTTTTACACCATGGCCTTTTTACCAATGGGGATTTGACTTGATTGGGGTGATCTACCCACCTTCTTCAAATGGGCACAAATACATCATAACCGCAATGGAATATTTCACTAAGTGGGTAGAAGCGGTTCCTTTGATAACGGCAATAGGCAAACAAATTTCCATCTTTATCTTAAATCACATCATTTGTCGATGTGGTATTCCTCATGCCATAATAACAAATAATGGAAAACAATTCAAAAACAAGGATGTTGATGAACTTTGTGCGACATTTCATATCATGCACCACTCCTCATCAATTTATTACCCTCAGGGAAATGGGCAAGCTAAAGCCACAAATAAGAATATCTTGAAAATCTTGAAGAGGTCGATCAATAAATCAGGAAGGGATTGGCATGTGCAAATTAATCTAGCATTGTGGGCCTATAGAACTAGCATAAGAACCCCTATGGGAGCCACACCATTCTCATTAGTCTATGGGGCTGAAGTAGTTCTACCATTATAGGTTGAAATACCATCTCTACGAGTGTCATTACAAGGATTGATCATAGATGAAGACTATAGAGTCGCTAGACTTCAACAATTGGAGTTACTTGAAGAACATCAAACACAAGCTTATGAGCACTTGAAAGTGTATCAAAATAGAATCTCGAGACACTATAATAAACATATCAAACTGAGAATCTTTTAGGTAGGAGACTTAGTGCTGCAAGAGAACCTAAAGAATCAGGTTGAAAGAGAGAAGAAAGGAAAATGGGAAGCTAATTGGCTTGGCCCATTCATCATAGTATCTTCATTTGGCACATGAACCTATAAGTTATCAAATTGTGAAGGAGAGGAACTCCAAGAACCCATCAACAGTATTCATCTCAAAAGGTTCTACACATGAGTCAGACAAAAGAGTATAAAGAGTATCAGATGAGAGAGCATCATATTTATTTTACATAGTTCAAAAGAGATCTTGAAAATTCCAAAAAAACATGGAAAAACACAAAAGATCAAAAACATTCAAATAAGATGTTGTCTTGGTGAAAACCTAGCAAATAGGTGCCTTAATGATAAAAAAAAAAATGAAAAAAAAGAAAAATACAAAAAAATTGGAAAAAGAAAAAGTGCCTTGGTGACAACCTAGCAAATAGGCACCTTGGTAGCAAAAAAAGAGAAAAGCTTTAAAAAATAGAAAAAAGAGCTTGATCTATCCAAAGGGTGAAAACTTGGTAAACAAGTGCCTTTTGTTCCCTTAAGTTTGTTGTTCCTAGTCACATGTGTACATATTGCATTTTCAACATCCCATTTGTAAACATTCATTGCATCCGTCGTTTGTATATGGTCATAATAAAGCTTTCAATCACATTGTTGCATTGCCTACAACCCTAAGTTTGTCCCATGATCACATTTATCACTTGGGGGCAGGAAAGGATTGGAATTTTGGTACCATACGGATTCAATAAGGGATACAATCAGTCATGTTAGAGAGAGATTTATCAAAACTTTAGAGAGAGTGATTTTCGTGAACCTTTGATGGCTATCATTGTTCACCACCCAAGTATTTGATCCTACAACTTGATCCATAAGCCTTCATTGACTTTATTATTTGGGATTAAAAATTGACAAAAACATCTTAAAGATCAGAATGCTTTGAAATACTTTTTTTGAAAATCATGAAAACATGGAAAAATACTTAAAGCTTTTGATAATTTTTTTTAGGAAATTGACTTTTTATCACATCTCCTTAGCTAATCAATGATGTTTCAACTAGATTGGCCATGATAGAGGTGTGATATTTTCTTGTCTTTGAGTGACTGTTTTAAGGAAGATTCATCAACTTATGAGAATTTGTCTAACGACATGGTCATCAAAGAACCATCAAGGACTATCTCATAAAAGGGAGGATTAACCTTTGCTTGTTTATGCAAATGGATCCCTTGGCTATTTAGATCTTCCATATCTTAATACCAAAAATCCACTTGCAACATTGAATCCATTGACACCGGTATTCAGACTCCCATAGTTTGGTCATCCAACTAGTGAGGGTTGTACCAGTTTCAAAATGAGGTTACCAAACAGCGATAAAAAGTGGTATTCATATCATCATGATGTGGTCAGTGATGATTGTACTAGCTTTCCGATCCCACAATGCTCAATGATGAAAATTTATCCTCATGGCATTTCTTTGCTAAAAGCTGGTGACACTTAGGTTGCATTATCAAGTAAGATTAATTGCATCACATTATCATGTTAAGTTAATTGCATTTATTTATGGTTAATTTCCAAGGATAAAAGGGGGGCACATCAATAAAACACTTGAGTTGTTCAAACATCAAAGAAATGGGGGAAGATTAAATTCAAACATTCATCATAATCCTTAATTTCAAACACCACAAGTGAGATTATCTTTTGCATTCATGCATAGCATTAATCATTATTTATTACTCATATATCTGAAAAGAAAAGAAAAGAAATCATTTTCCATACATCATACATTCATGTAAATAAGAGTTCGCATTGCATACATCTAAATACTTGAAAAGCCATCAACAACATAGGAACATACATGTGCATTTCCATCAAACATTTTGCATCCATACATTGAAAAATAGAAAAGCATCTCATCAAAATCCATACATCATTGTACTCACTTATCTATATCATAACATAAGATAACTACATTCATAGCATAAACTCGTAAATGCATAACACATCATAAAGTTGCATAAAAGATAATATCATAAACAACTCATCAAGAGAATGAGGGAATAGATCATCATATATCATCAAAAAAGTGTTCATCAAAGGATCTAGTACATCAGGTATATCAAGCTAAAATATCATCAAAAGGGCTACATCAAAGGTCCCGATCAATTATAGAGCATGAAAAATGAAATAGAGGACATCAATGATGAGTCTATCAGCAGTCAATCATGATCCTGTGGCACCTGGATCTCTACCATCTGGTGGAGGAGGAGCTTGAGAAGTGCTCGCTCCATCCTATCTTGAAACAACCATGATTGAAACAAACTACTACATTAAGGAAGCAACTTGAGATAATTGCCCAACAACAGTGGACATATCGGTCCTCAGTAACTACATATCTCAGGCTAAGGAACCAATCATGGGAACATCCTGTGCATCCTGCCCCTAATCCTGTGGCTGCTGAACTAGTGGAGGCATCTGTTGTGCCTGATCTTGCAGAACATCATCATCTTGATGTGCCAAAGCTACTTGTTGTAACTGCACCAACGGATCTAAACCTCCAGGAATCTGCCTAGCAACATCAATATGAGCCTATCTCTGAGCTCTCTGCTATCTATGAGCTCTATCCTGCCTAACTGCTACTCTAGGATGAACCGTCGGGACTGCATCAACCTATATATCTCTAACATCACCCCGACCATGTCTATCACCATGAGGATCTCTACGTCCACATCCTCCCCTATGTCTACTAGCACCACCAATGACACCACCACCATCACGTTGACCAAGAATAGGCTCTGAGGGATCAGTAAAATAAATGAACCTATTACGGGCCCACCAGTCCTCATACTCATGAGACATACTGGCATCTTCCATACCAGCAAGCATCTCCCATCTACACATAGTCATACCCACAATCTGATCTAAGGAAAACTCATAATCAATACAAGGCCCCCACATAGATGTCTCTGCTTGTACTCGTGCATATAAAGCATTGCCCTGAGGCATACCCTACATCCGACTATACTGTCTCAAAACTCTACCGAAGCAGAAGCACTCAATATTAGTAGTAGTGCACCCAATCATCCATCAAGGGGTGAACATATAAGATAACTCATCCTCATCCTCTCTCCACTGATCACAACCAAGATAGGGATGCCACTGAACCTGATCAATATCATCTATCTATCAGCGCCAGTAGTCCAGATGACCCAAATGATGTTGAGTAACCATCCCAGTATATAGAAAAACATAAGGATATCCCCACGGCCGTCTCCTATCAGAAATGGGCCTAGTAATGGGAAGATGCTCCCATATCCATAACTGAAGAACAATAGCACCAACTGATAAAGCAAAACTCTGTCTATACACTACCTCATGTAAATCGTGATAAAGCTAAGCAAGGACGCAAGAACCCCAATCAAAGTGTCGAGGATGAGCAAGAAAATCCTCCAATATCCTACCCCATCTAATAGAAAAACTGTGACCTCGTCGGTCAGGAAGGAGAAAACCACCAATCAAGGCACCAAGTACGGCTGGCAATCTCAAAAAATAAGCAAATTAAGGCCATGTGATAGTATCCCCATCACCTATAGTGTTGTCCCTGAACACTCATCGACAGACAGTAGAATCATAAATGGAGTCATAGTATACCAACTCTCCTCTGCAAGGGATCCGTAGTAATCGATACACATCCTTGGGCACAATCGTCATCTCTCCATATGGTAAATGAAAGGTGTTGTGGTCGGAGTGCCATCGCTCCGCCACTACAGTAAGTAACCCATGGTTTAGATGAAACCGTGGGAGATCAAGTAGGCAACTCAAACCACATTGCTCAACCACGTGATACTCGGCTGCGGTCAATGCCTAACCTAAATCAATAACCCATGATGCAACTGAATGGATATATAAGGTAGGAAAGTGAGCCTGTTGGCAAAGCTGTTAGAATTTAATCTTTCCTTGGTTATTTATGTATTTAATAGGATAAACCGAGGTATCTTAATGTTTTTTTTGTCCTCTAGTCCAAGTGGGAGGACATGTCATATTTGTAATTCCTTTAATAAGGAAAATAGATATTCCTCCTTATGAGGAATCCTACACTTGTCTCACACACATAGTATGAATGTGGCACTCATTCACATAGGGAGTTACATGCAAACTCCTTCACTCATCTCTACTTAAAGAGATATTTCTCCACACACTTGACACCAATTTCTCACATTTCTCTCACACAATTTCTCTCCTCTTGTAGTTCTATCATATTGTATTGAGCTACTTGCTCATATTCTTTCTCTCTCTCTTTAGGCTTTTCATGTCTCATTCATAATTCACAAGGGGTTTTCTTTGCTTTCCCCTTTCAAAATCTTGTCTCCTCCTTGCTTTTTTGGTGTATGCTCCTAGTTCTTGCACTAATTCATGGTAATTTTCCTTACTCCTCGCTCTTGGATTAAACAATTTCTTGCAAATCCATATTTTGTTCTTTATCATTTTAACATGGTATCAGAGCAAGTTGGTTTAATCTCGTTTTGAGTGTACAGGTGAAGGAACTACCATATCTTGGAGCACTCCATATCGGAGACTCTTGAGAGAGTGTTGAAAAAAATTGAATTTTTTTGGGTTTGGTTGGTTTACCGCCAAATTTGATTTATCTTTTGCATAGATTATTAGTTTATCTATTGGATACAGTACTGACTTGTTTTGTGCAAGTTTGGAGACGTTCGTTCTTGGCTCTGTTCTTCATCTTTCTTTCAAAATCTGAACTTTAATCTATTTACTTTTTTCATTAAATATCTTTAATCTAACTCCATTTGTATATTTTTCATTCTAATCAATTTTTATGGTTTTATTTTATCCAGATTGATTTCAAATATTTTTTTGCAGTATATATTTCTGTAAAATCATTTCCATTGATCTTTGCAGGAACCCAAATCTGTCTGTTATCGGTTTGTTTGAAATCATTTTTTTTTTCTTTAAGCACTCCTCTATTCATCGTTGTTATCTCTTAATGACTTTGTTGTCCATTTAATCGACTCTTGATTAAAATCTTCATTGATTAACATCTTCTCTGCAGCCTTGTGGATAGATTTCATCTTTATATCTTTGCATGTTTATCGGCACTTACCTGTTATTCTTGGCTCATATTCCATTGGCCTTGTGTTGGGCTTTCTTTTTCAGCTGAATGCTGGAAAGACTATTGGTGATTAAAAAATAGTCCATCTTTGTTTTCAGTGTTCTATATTATTCATAACAACATTTATCTTTGTGCCTTGTTCTCTTTTAAAACTTTAAATCCTTTGCGCTGCTTCTTGTATGTTTTTTATTAACATCTACAACATTGATGAGCTCATCTTAGCATTTGTTTTAATATTTCTGATAGCACTTTCCCAGGCACCAATGGTAAGAAGATAGATTGCTTGATTGACACGTCTCAGGGGAGATTTATCCACTGCTTGGCATCTTACAACACCCGTAGAACCAATTCGAGTTGCATCTTCTCTTATTCATTATTCATTATCTTTCAGATTTTGAATTAGCAAACGTGGCTCATATAGATCAATGTACGAAACAAAATTGACTCCAGATTTCACAATCCTGATGTTTTTAGTTGCAGAGTTATCAGTTTCTTTCAGTCTGCATTTATTATCTTCTATCTGCATATTCTCCAACATTTTTTTGCAAGTCATACATTTTTTATGCAGGAGGATCATTATAATTTCTTTTTTTTAAAAATCTGCAAGCTATTTTCTATTCTAACGTTTTCTGATTTCTGCAGGGTTCTTATCATTAGATTCTTTATCATTTTTTTAATCATATCATTGCATGTATATCATTTTCTGTTATCACTAGTTTTATGCAGGCAATCTTTATTCTAACATTTTTTTTGTTTCATCTACAAGTTATCATTAGTTCCTTAGTTCATTATTATCTAAAGTCATTCAAATTTGTTTATCATAATTTAAAAAAATTAAACTTTATATCAAAAAAAATTTAACCAATAAATTTAAACGTTTAATCAAAGTTTCGGCTTGATATCCTTTTATTTTGGTTAATCCCATTATTCCTTTATCATTCTAATCATATTTCAATTGTCATCTTGTTATTTCATTATTATTAAATTGCTTTTTTTTTTTGTTTCTCAAACCATTATAAACTTTTTACCACTCTTCAACGTAGCATATATTCACTGTGTAGCTTTCTTTTCTCTACCTATGTTCATTATCTAAGCATAGTCTATTGCGCAGACTATTCCTTGAGCATATTTCTTTGTCTCCTTCATTGTGTTGTTCTCTTCCTCTAACATTCATTCATAGCATATTATTCTTTGCGCAGCCTATGCATGGTTATTCTTCTAACTTTTTCTAGCCTTCCTGCAATTTTTTATTCTAACTTATTATAGCATACTGTCATATCATTGCCTATTCTAACTTTTTTGGCAGGAGGAATTTGAATTTAATCTAGTATATGCAAGGATTATATATCAACGTTGAAGTTTTCAATATATATAAATATCTTTTACTGTTTCAAATCTCCATCTAACGTTTCTCTCCAGGGACTACAGACTATCATTGCAGCATTGCCATACTACTTTTTGCTTATTCCTGTTCAGCCAATTCCTTGCATGTTATGTTTATTTTCCTAATAGCTGCAGGGTAATCATTTATCAAAAGAGTTTTTTGTTCTCTGCAAGATCATTTTTTTTCATTATTTCTTTTTTTTATAAATCAAAACATCAAAAATATAAACTAACATTGTAGGTTATTCATCTTATATAACATTTTTTTTTACAAGTTTGTTGGCAAGTTTTGTCAGCTCTATATTTAGTTTATTCTATTATCCTTAGATTATTTGGTTTTATTTTAAATCATATTAGTATATTATTTTTAATTCTCAAAGTTTTTTTTCACAAACTGAGTTTAATCATTAAATTTAATTTTAAAATATTTTAATCAAAAAGTTTTATCGTTCAAACATTTTTTTCTCTTCAATATTTCGCGACATCGCTTCATTATTAAATTGATCGTATCAAATATAACTTATTTCAATTGCTATTTCATAAATTGGTTGTAATTAAAATTTGTTTCATCACTTTATCTATATATTTAATTTTTTAATATTTAAAATTTCTAAAATATTGTTTTTTACTAATCACGTTAAATTAGTTTTTTGGATTCTTCATTATATTTTGCAACTTGTATTTAACGTTATTTTTAGTTAATTTTGATCATGACACCATTAATGCCAGATTTTAAACTTACTCATTCAAATTACTCTGTTTGGAGGCCGCACATGTTTGAGTTTCTAAAATCTCGTCACCTCTCGGATATTGTGACTTTACCAAATCTGAAACCGACTTCCACTGCTCCTCAGGCTGACCAGGATTCCTGGCAGTTCAACGATGAGGAAGCATTTGGTCTAATTGGATTCTCTTTAAATCCCAACTTATATTACCTTATCGCCGATTGTACTGAGGCTCATCAAGTTTGGCATATCTTGGAGAACACATTTCAAACTCACCAAAACTCTACACCAAACTGTGACATTCTGTATCCTTTTAATGACTTTCCTATTTGGGATGATCCTTGTGATGATGCTTGTTGTGGGGATGATCCCCTCGCTTCCTATTTTCCTCATAACGATAACATGTTGTAGATTGATGAAATTTCTTATACCTATTCTGGTTTGGATGATATTTTAGAACACGAAGATGAAATTGTTAATACATTTATCAATGTCACTTTGCCATTATGCATTACAGGAGATTATGTTCCTATTTGCTCCAAAGTAGACTATGAATTTTGTGACACTCAAATGGTGATTATGGAGGACCAACCTCCTTCTCTAAACTCTAATCTTATTGATGATATTATTGATGGTGATTGTTCCATATCTCTTTATTATGTATCTAGTGTTGATTCCATTTGGTTTACCAAATCTATTTATGAAATGAATAATGTATTTAATGATTCTCAATCTATTTTTACTTTATCAGATTTTAATGACTCATATCAAAAGGGAGATCCCAATTATGGGAGATCCACTTGTGGTTATTCTCTTTTTTCAGGTGATATTCCTTGGAGAAGAAACTATGTACTTGAACATTTGGGCCTATCTCAACGAGCACCTAAAGCTATGCATTACAAAACTCAAAGGACTCCTATTTCAAGATCAAAGCATTTATCATTACGCCATCACCTAATATCAGCTCAAAGTGAAGAAAATCAAGTTCTCCTCCTCTACTGCACGAAGGATAATCCAGTTGCAGATTTTTGTATTACCCCAAGTAAAGATTAAAGGGGGGTGTTAGAATTTAATCTTTCCTTGGTTATTTATGTATTTAATAGGATAAACCAAGGTATCCTAATGTTTTTTTGTCCTTTAGTCCAAGTGGGAGGACATGTCATATTTGTAATTCCTTTAATAAGGAAAATAGATATTCCTCCTTATGAGGAATCCTACACTTGTTTCACACACATAGTATGAATGTGGCACTCATTCACATAGGGAGTTACATAAAAACTCCTTCACTCATCTCTACTTAAAGGGATATTTCTCCACACACTTGACACCAATTTCTCACATTTCTCTCACACAATTTCTCTCCTCTTGTAGTTCTATCATATTGTATTGAGCTACTTGCTCATATTCTTTCTCTCTCTCTTTAGGCTTTTCATGCCTCATTCATAATTCAAAAGGGGTTTTCTTTGCTTTCCCCTTTCAAAATCTTGTCTCCTCCTTGCTTTTTTGGTGTATGCTCCTAGTTCTTGCACTAATTCATGGTAATTTTCCTTACTCCTCGCTCTTGGATTAAACAATTTCTTGCAAATCCATATTTTGTTCTTTATCATTTTAACAAAAGCAAATGGAATCATATTAGTATATCATATCAAGGAATTATCTCAAGTCAATCTTATCAACAGTATCAAGTAATCACACTCAGTACCATTTGTTCATGTCTCTGTATCCTGAGAATGAACTAAGTAGTATCAAAATCATATCAGTTTTCACACTGATTGATTTATCCTATCAATAACTATCCTCATCAGATTGACAAATCATATTTTGTGGTATTACTATCCTAATATCCTAAACCAATTGTTTTGTTGACAAGCAACCGACCTAACCTAATCATTCGTACCTATCATCAAAAGTTATCAAAATCATCATCAAACGCCATCAGGTATAAGTGATAATTTTTCAAAAATAGTAGTAGGAGTGATTTTACCTATGTCAGGTGACATTTTACCCTAGGCGATAATGAAAATAGGCAAAGTGACAATATTCTAGTGTTAGGCGATAGTTTACTTGATACGCGACAGTGAATCACATTACGTGACAAAGAATGTTAGCCTAGGCGACAGTAAAATGGCTAGGGTTTTCATACGCGACAACATACAAGAAAAGGGGCATTTTAACTTAGCTTTAGGTGTGAATATATTGTTCCTAGGTGAGAATGAAAGTTTCTTAAGCGGTATTAAAACACATGAAAGCGGTAGAGAAAAGTATGAAGGCGACAGTTAAATGGTCTAGGCGACATTCAATTAATCCTAGGTGAGATTTTGCACATTGCACGCAACGATGAAACATGAAAAATGTAATAAATGCACCATAAATGTAAAGACAGAGTTGGGAATCACTTATCGGAGGTCCATACTCAGGTGGCCTCGCATATCTTCAGCACCTCTCGAATCTATGCTCATGAATCGGCACAACCATCTTGAAATTCACCAGAGGATCAGAGCAAAATTACCAAAGATGAAAGGTAAAAATGAATAGTAAAACAAGGTTTATCAACCTATTTAAGGTATTTTAACCTAATTTTGGAGGTGAAAATGGACATGGACCTATATTGACTAATCAAAATAAATGGGGCATATTCGTAAATCATGACAGATAATCCAATTTTCAGAAATGAAAACATATTCAAGAAATCAAACATCATCAAAATTTTCAAATCAAGAAATTAATATGTTTTAATTTCTGAGGGGGCATCAAGGTATCAAAGGGAAGTCGCAATCAAACATCATGGAATCAGTGGGGCATCATAAATTTTTTTGTATCATCAGAGGCATCAATCAATCAATATCAGAGGCATAACAGTGAACTAGCAATCAAGACTTATAAGAATCTTTGAATTAATGTTCTTCATACATCAATTCAAAGAGGGGCATTTGTAGACACACAAATTTGGACAAGTGCTTTTAAAATAGTAAAAATCAATAAATGGCTCAAAAATCAATAAAATCATTAAAGGGATTAAATCAATTAAAAATGGACATAATTAAATAAAGAGGGACAATCAATTAAAGCAAAGGAGAAATTAAATAATGAGGTTAAATAATTAAATCAAAGCTTAAAGGGGTCAAAAACAATATATAATTGATTTTAATCAATTAATTGTATAGTTGTTTTAATCAAAAATCAAAATGAACCTGTCACCCATACATGACTAAATTTAATTAATTAATTGAATTTAATAAATCCTATTTTCTTTCAACAAAGTGATTGACCAATACAAATTGAGGACAAAAAGACACAAATCACTCAAACATTTAAATTGTCCAAAGCTTTGAAACCATTTAAAGGCTTGTCCCCTCATTTGTCCCCCCATTTATGGACAATGCAAAGTATTTGACTCAACCAAGGGATAACCATGATTACTTCACTCCATCCCCTACCCTTGGACATTTACTCTAAATATAAGGCATTTTGGAGAGCATTTCCATCTTAGAATTTCATTTGCAAAGCATTGTTATTATAGGCAATTGAAAGCATTCTAAGAGCATTTTGAGCATTTTAGCATAATAATTGTGTCAATTTGAGCTAGATTAAGCATAATAGAAGCATATAGCATCATAATTCTCATTTTAGAGGTGTCACTAGTGAGGATCTAAGCTAAGAGCTTCATTTACCACTTCTTTCTAGAGAACCATGAGATGATCTAGATTATAGTTTCATTTTAAATTAGATTTGCATTGTATTTTCTTTAAATTGATGCTATTAGATCTTAATTTCATGAAGGTGATATCCATCATCACACAATGCTATACCATCTAACCCCTATTTTCACAAGCTTTATGATTTGACTAGCATAACAAAAATGTATAGACCATTTGACCCCTTCTTAATATAGACTTTTATAAGTTGACTAGCTTTCTAGACCATCAAATCTCTTTGTACCAAACTCTCTCATGGATCACCTAGCACAACACAAATGGATAGCCTATGTCATCTAGGGTTGTCTTCTCTTCTCCATGATTTCATATCATAACACATTTTTCTATTTGAATTGGGTGTGGATACTTGTCTTATCTTTTATGTGTTCTCTCACTCTTTCCATGTGATTACTTGTGCTTTTGCAATAGATTTTTGAGCATGATACTAGTAGCTGAGACATTTTCTTTACTAAGGTCTCTTCAACTAGTTTACTTGGAACCTTAGTAAGATTTAAGAATTTATCTTTATGTATTTATTTATTTATTTATTTATGTATCCTTGCACATGGTTGTATGAGTGAAGATCCTTTATTTTAGGGCTTGTGTCCTAAAACTTAGTGACATCTTATCTCTTTGTAGTTTTGCCCATAATCATATCTTTATCTCTTTATCTCTATTTCTTCTACTTTATTATGATCACAAGGTGGAATCATACTCTTTCTAAAGTCGGGGCTAAATATACCATCCTAAATTTTAAGCACCTATACTTAGATGCTCAATTAGGCCTTGTTTTAGCATGTATGGGCTCCTACATTAATTTATGGTACTCCAATATTGGTACGCTTTTCATTCTAGCATCTTATCTGCAATTCCTATTCCCAAACCAAATTTCAATACTTTTGGGGGGAATTAGTTAGCCAAGGCAACCTATTCTTGGGAATAGGTTAGATGGGAAACCTAATCCCTAATGTTTGCCTCAAAATTCAAATTGGGGCTCCGTCTCATTCATTAAGCAAGACATCTTAAATCTTGTCAGCCTTATTTGAGTTTTGAGCTTTGAAATATTGTGAGAGGTATAAATAACCTATCTCTCCTCATTTAGATTGTCATGTAATTATATTTCAAGCTTTCTCTTACAAAGTTTTATCTCAAAGTATTTTAAAGCAGATCTCAAGCAGTTCAAGACATTTTCCAAGTCAATCTTCTCCATGGATCAAACTTCTTTCCCTCATTGAAGGCCAAGCTAAAGGAGTCCACCATCAAGGAAGAATATCTTTTCATAAGCATCCATCCATGCACATCCAAATATTAAAGTATTTATTCATTCAAGTCTTCAAGTCTTCAACTCATTCTCCTTCTCTCCATCAATTGTTGTGGCAAACTACAACATTCATGGTGCAAGACTTGTCTTTTCATGATTTACTTCTAGGTTTTGATGTGGATTCAAATTTACTACATTAACATTTATGATTACATCCAAAGAAGCATTGTTCCATCAAGTTATAAGGTAATTTATGATTTAGATCTAGCTTCTATTTCATTTCAACATACTTTCCTTTCAAGAATGTCTTATTTCATTTCAAGGTTTATTCCTCAACCGAGGTTTGACTGAGGAAAGCCCCTATCTATATAATAGTTTACTTATTTTTATGTGTAGGTATAGGTAGCACTAGCATCAGAATAGATCTGGGAAGTTTAGGACTGTGTGATGATGATAATCACCTTCATGAAATTAAGATCAAATTAGCAACAATTCTAAAGTAAATACAATGCAAATCTATTTAAAAATGAAACTAAGATCTATAACATCTCATGGCTCTCTAGAAAGAGGTGGTAAGTGAAGCTCTCAACTCAAATCTCCACTAGTGATACTTCTAAAATGAGAATGTATGTTGTTCTATGCTTCTACAATGCTTCTATGATGATTCTAGCTCAAATTGACAAAAGTATAATGCAAATGCTCTAAATGCTCTTAATTGCTCTTAGAATGCTCTTCAATTGCCTATAGTAACAATGCTTTGCAAATAAATTTCTAAGATCTCAATTGCTCTCAAAATGCTTCATATTTATAGTAAATGTCCAAGGGTAGGGGGTAGAGTGAAGTAATCATGATTTACCTTTGGTTGAGTCAAATACTTTTCTTTGTTCATAAATGGGGGGACAATTTAAATGTTTGTCTCAAAGCTTTGGACAAAAGGACAAGATTGAGTGGTTGAGATTGAAACTTTAGAATGAGTGATTGAGATTCATCCTTTTTGAGTGATTTATGTCTTTTTGTCCTCAATTTTCATTGGTTGATCAACTTTGTTGAAAGATATTAGGAATTATTAAATTCAATTAATTAATTAAATTTAGCCATGTAAGGGTAATAGGTTCATTTTGATTTTTGATTAAACAACTATACAATTAATTGATTAAAATCAATTATGTAGTGTTTTTCACCCCTTTAAGCTTTGATTTAATTATTTAACATCCTTATTTGATTTTTCCTTTTCTTTAATTGATTTTGTCCAACTTTATTTAATTATGTCCATTTTAATTGATTTGATCCCTTTTTGATGCATTTTGATGATTTTGAGCCATTTTATTGATTTTTGCAATTTAAAAGCACTTGTCCATTTTTGCATGTCTACAAGGACCTCATAAACATTCTACAATTTGAATCATCAAAAAAGTGTCGAGAACAGGTCGACCTAGGCAACCTAGTCCCTCCTAATCTACTTCATATCAATTTTATAGGTTAGTTACATCCTCTAAACCTCATTTCTGGCATCTATACCGAGTTATTTTATATCTATAAGTTTTTGCATATCAAAACTTGTCTTTTTCGCCTTTCTAGCCCTCAATCTTGCATAATTTAATTATATTTCCCTAATAAATTCCCCACATTTACGAAACAAAATATCATTGCACCTGCTTAGTGCTTGATTCTTACTTGGCCTAGCGGGTCATATTCCTTTGAATTTAACTAAGGATAGGTTAGGTGTTGCATTAAAGAACCACTCTAGAACCCCTTATTGCCACACTAACCACATTCTTTTATGTTACAAGAACATACACTTGAGAGGGCCTCACAAGGACAACAAACAAAGTTCTTTCCCCACTAATCTAAATTTAGCATAACATAAAGTAGTGAAAAAAAATCTTATACAAGCGAAGCTATAACTACAAATATGTAATACATTGAAGATATACCTTTTTCTAGCAATTCTAGGTTGCACATATAGGGTTTAGGCTAAAAAAAGTTATAGAACACATGATGAAAATCCTACAAAATAATAAACATTAGCACCAACAAGTTGGGAATTCACAAAAGTATCGAGACACATAGTGCACACACTAAACAATGTAGGCATTAAATTATAAAGCACAATCACGACATTGTAAAAATGAAAAAAAGAACAAAAAAAACTTGGGCATAGGTGTTGATTCTCATGCCAAAGGTGCAAAAATTATTTTCCATAAAAATAGAGACTAGAAACAAAGAAAAAAAGAGAGAAATGATTAACAACATGACAAAAATGACAACAAGAAAATAAAATAGATCAAAAAATGAAGGGAGATGAAATTGCTAATAAGTTTATGCAAGCACCAAATCACATATGTGCTATTATATAGAATGCAACTGCTAAATTGAGTTTTCTTGTAAGGAAAAAGTGAGATTTCCTGTAAAACAACAAGCTACAAATAAAGAAGAGAAAAAAAAAAAAAACTACCTAATAGATGATAACAATCATAAAATAGATAAAAATCCAATAGAAAAAAACAAAATATAACATTAGAGTATAGGTGCCAACCTATAGTGCAAAGGTTCTAAAGGAGCCATGTAGGTGCTACTATTGGTGTGAAAGCATAGGATGAAAGTGTTATTCTACACTCTAGGATGTGAAAACTTGCACAAAAATTAAAAAATGGGTAGTATCTTAGGGATGTTGGTCCCATCGGTGTGCCAAAATAAAAATGAAGTGATAAAAAAGACATAAATATATAATATAATTGAAACATACTCTTAACTTGCCTTTTACCTTTTTATCTCATAGATTGAGTTGTAATGAAGGCACCCTTCTCTACTTGATTTTCTCTTTTGATGAACAATAAATGGTAGAATGTGGTTTCTTATTAGACCAACAACATGATGTTATGATGAGGATAGGTTGGATAGAAAATGAGACAACAATAGTTAGGATAGTAGAAAATGTTAAAAATGAGAGTAAAGCTATTCATTTTGCGTTGAAAGAAAATGGGTGCAAGGGGCAATCACTAGGATGGATGATCAAACGAGAAAGCTCACACCTAAATTACTCTCATCACATTGGAAGGAAGCTTGATCCATTATGCTCAAGGAGGCTCAAGCGTTAAGAGGAAGCAAGGATTCCTTCACTATGGAGTTGAAAGTTGACTATGTAAAATGGAAAGTGAAAATACAAGATATAGGGAAAAAATATGATAAATTGAGCATACACACAAACCACAAATAACAAACTCAATTCTAACACCAGATCTAGAAATCTAAAACAAAAAACTAACTTGTGATTCAAATTTCAATCCAAAATAGCAAGAAAGAGGCAACTTGGAGGTTGTGGAGTGACCTGGCTCGCTAGAGGACCTAAGAGACACCCTAGTCCTAGTAAAATTAGGAGAAAGTTCAGCCACCTATAACCTATTGTTAGGTCCAATTGTAATTGATCCCAAAAAATTTCCATTTATAACTTGCACACAAAAAGTGAGAAATTTATTGGGAGAAAGGGGTTTGCCTTGATCAAACCCCTGTTTAGAAATTAACCTTGAAATTGAATCAGAATTGCATAAAAATATAGCTATTTGTTTTTTTGTTTTTTGATCGGTAAAAGGCCTAGGCCAAAGAAATTTATTAACATAGAAGAGATATAATACAAAGCTCCATTCTGTGTGGGCACTGGTAGGAAAGAATGGAGAAGAAAACCTCCAGTCTAGCCCAAGACCTAAGTCCGGAGACAATATTACATACAATATTATGAGGGCATACCCTCATTTACAATGGTTTCTTGAAAGGCAACCTCCTGATAGAAATTTGATAATCCTGATATTTGATTCTTATGATAGCCGATTAGGTTGATGTAACTCTGAAAAAGTAGTATGAAGTACTTGAAACCTCTCAATTTCCTGTCTCAGCTGTCCTATATACAAAAACACTACACAAAAAATACTAGATGCAACATCTATAAAAAGCTTACCACATGGTTAGGAAATCATTCTTACTCTAGTATGATAATAAAATCTAATGAAATCCTTATGTTATTGAATGTTAAAGAGTAGGGAAAATATGCTTGACCATAAGTTCCTTGATCCTTTAAATCTCAAGAAGAAGAAACCATCTTACTCTATAGTTTGAATTAATCTTAAGTCCACTTAGTCGTGTCTAAACAAAGATTCTACTTGATTGCTATATCATTTAGGTTATGATATAATGATGCTGTAAGGTGTCCCCCTAATTAATGATTTATAGTAAATTACAGCTTACCTAAAAGCTAAATATTAATTAGTAAAGAGAGGAGCTAATTTTTGTAGTTCGAAGTACTTTAAGTTTACAAACAAACATTGTTCAAAGAAGGTATGTTCCTTAAGTCAACCAAAAGGATCGGGGTTCCATTGACGTAAAGACAAACATTGACTACACAATAAAGATATTAAAAATATATGCTAAAAACAAAGATCCTTGCAAGGGGTAGACTACAAGACTAATTTATGATCTATCTGTTACGAAACTCAGAACAAACCTTACAGTAATATGCTAGGGGGTTAGATAAAAACTGATTTCTAAAGTATTCACAAACATAGGGGCAAGATATGATCTTGGTCCTCAATTATCCCTCAATATAATTAAAAAGAGTTTTCATGGAGAAATCCTTAACAGTACAAACTTCTCCTCGTTTAAGTTGCACCATACTAACTGTCTACCATGCAATAGAATCAATACCTCTGAAGTATACCTATCCATAATGAATGCCCCATTTTAGCGACAAATTTTTTTGCCAGAGATAGTGCTTGCCTAGTAGTGTAGATAGGGGTATCCTAATTAAAGAGAGGGGATGATAAATTCTTGTGAAAATTATAGGATGCTAACATTAATAACATTGCTGTAACAATCCAAAAGGGGTAAACAAAAATCCTAATTTATTGAAGCACTAAAGGACTTTCTTCAAATCAGTCCATATTGTATTAGGAAATTCCTTTTATTAATGTTTTGTACCTTCATCCAACCATAGATCAATTAACTTCCCTGATTCCAGTTCTGCAAGGCATTCCAAATCTGTAGTTCCTACTTCATCTAGATGCCAGTATGTGTAGAACCAGTCTCCCTTTTCGGGTTTAAGTATATGCAAGTGATAAATCAAAAAGAGAGTGTTTCTCTTAACTATGTCTTCTATCTCTTGGGAGACTTCTATATCCTCAGTGTCAGTGATGGATGAGTGCAAAGGGGTAGGAGTCACATCATAGTCTCTATAGATAGTATTCCTTTTAAGGTGATGTAGAGCTGATTTGAGGTTGCCCAAGAATCTCTTTTTAAAAGTTTTTTTACAGAGGCTCCATAATACCTGTTCATCGATGTCTGATGAGGAAATGACTGAAAGAAAATGGGAGGTAATATTGGTAAGAGTACTGGTTTTATCAGTAGAGTTGATAAAATCCTTACCTAGGATACGAAAGATAGCTCTAATAATGAGGGGCTGCTTATTTGTAAGCGTCTTTTTGACATATTTTGGCTTGATTTTTCCTTTGAAAGCCAATTGGCCCCTGTTGTAAAATATAGCTATTTGTTAGTAATAGAGGCTTGAATAAAATATTATTCCTTCACAAGTGTAAAATTGCTCATGAAGTTGCTTGCAATGTTGTCTTGAACTTGGATCTAGGATGGGAATATCATGGACGCCTTCACAAATGCCTTGGTCTAGACTTCAGTCCATGTCTTCCATGCTTGAATATTAATATGAATATATTGCCTCGTATATGGAGTCCTTGATTGCTTGAATTCTTGGATTGAATTTTTGAGTCAATGGATGGATATGATTGTAGTGGATGCAAAAATGGGGGAGCTAAGCTTGTTTTCATACCTTTCCAATCCATTTCGGGACTCAAAACTTGAAGAGGGCCAATGGGGATTTAAATATCCTGCTAAAAACCCAAAAGCTTTCTTTGATTTAAATTTGGGCCACATTTAAGTGGGATTGGGCACCTCCTAAGGTATGCAATGACCTATTTTGCCTCGTGCCTTGCAAGATGCCCCATTTTAGGCAAAAAAGGGCTAAAAATTAAATCGGGAGCCAAATGATGAAATAGGAATCCCGAAAATGCGCAAGAAATCAGGCTTGGATTCAAAATAAATACAAAAGACCACCCAATTTTGAAATAGGGCCCATGTATGTAAGAGGAGGTAAATGATTGAAATAATAAATGAGACAAACCCATAATTAAGGGGCCCTCATAGAGATTTGATAACATTGAATTAATAAAGGAGGTTGTATTTTAAATTAATTTATTAATTAATTACAATTGGGGGATTTAATTTAAATGGGCCCATCCATAATTAAAGGAGGCCTATTGTGTAAATTAAATTAGTAAAATGACAAATATTTAAATATTTATTAAAAATGCATAGGAAAAAGACCAACGAATGCATGGAAACCTTGGATACTAAAGTGGGGTGTAGCAAAGGACTAAAATTATATTACTTACAATTTAGGATGCTACACATTTATAGATTCTCGATGGTGAAAAAAGAGGGTCAAGATGCTATGTCTAATGGATGGCTAGGATTAAATGAGAGTGAGGGCAAGGATTAAGGGCCAAGATTTGTGAAAAGTGCCATGAGAAGAAAGGAGGTGTAAGAAAGAACATGTGAGGTAAATGGGGTGGCTACTATATGACATGCATAAGAGGTAGAGTGGCTTTACATGTGTGAGATATATGCTCACACATGTGTGACCAAGAACTAGAGTAGTTAGGTAGGGCCACTTGTTGTATGATGACACATTTAGATCTAGATCCATGTAGATAGATTGAATGACTAGAATTGAATGTACAAAGATTGAAAGTGAGGTAGAATTAAATATTGATAAAATATTAATGAAGGTTAATTAACCTAGATCAATTAATTAAGTAGTTATATTACTTAATGAATTTAGGTAGAAGATTTGAGAGATAAGATTATATTTAATTAAATAAATATAAATTTATTAAATTAAAAATGAGAGATAAATGATAGATTAAATAAAAAAATAACTATTTTATTTAATTAATGATTAAAATATAGTAAATTGAAGTATGGTTGAGCATGGACAAATTTAGATGTATCCAATATCAATAATACATGGATGCT
This sequence comes from Chamaecyparis obtusa, assembly GCA_027943335.1. NCBI lineage: Eukaryota > Viridiplantae > Streptophyta > Pinopsida > Cupressales > Cupressaceae > Chamaecyparis > Chamaecyparis obtusa. The sequence goes on from BSBK01002853.1 coordinate 388,124, forward strand.
AATAGGAAGAAGGTGGACTATTGAAATTTACTTGCCTAATATTTTAATGTGTATAAGGGGATAGATGGTGTTCAAGAACACCTTTGAGGAATTTGGTCGTTCACGAAGCTTAGATTCTCATAAATTAGACTTCTAGTTGGAATGATTTAATGTTGACGAATTACAATTAAGAGCAAAATGCATGTAAATTGAACTAGGATGTTGTAATGTCGATTTAATGTTTCATTATGGTACTTTCATAAATGCTCTATAATAATCTTAACATGCTCCTGGATGGTCTTCCATACCTTTTTTAATGAATGAATGAATGAGTGTCTTCAAATACAATAACATAGCATTAAGTCAACACAAACATATGCAAAGTTAACTCATAATGTTAACAAAAAGTAAGACAATTTTATTTTAAATTTTTTAAATTTAGGCTTTAAACCTATGATTACAAAAACACTTTCGATTACAAATTTTTTTTGCACATTAGAATCATTTAAAAATAATAATAATAAAATTAATATATAAATATACTAATTAAGATTCACTATTACATTTGAAACATTCTAATAAAAAGAGGTACAAACAGTTGAAGATCCAAAAACTTCAAAAATAAAGGGCATGACCCATGGGTATGAAGTTTTCACCTTTACGGGATTTTGGATTTTTCATAAATTTTAATTTGTTATAAATACATTTTAATTACGAATGCTTTTGGTCAAAAGCTGGACAGATTCAAATAAATTTTTTATTACGTTATAATGTTTTATTTCTGCATGCTGTTACTTAGATCTCTTTGTTGATCTTTAAGTGGCGAAATATCTGATTGTATAGAAGTGGGCTGAGTACAAGAAACAATGGTGAGTCCTTTTGCCTGCCGCTTCTTCTTTTTTTTCTTTTCCACTGATTTGACTCGAGAAGTAATGTGGTCAGCATTTTTCTCATCTCTGTTATGCCCATTTTGTTTCTGTTTTGATCTGATAAATCAATTATGCGTTGAAGAGACATCGGGCAACTTAATCTAAAATAACAGATTTGATGGGTTTGTACTTGTTGGTGTAGAATTTTGTGGGGTTTGCATACTTTCAGGTCGGTGACAGAGCATAATTTAGCATTTTACCCTTATGCCCATAATGTTGTAGTGCAGCTTGCATGTATCATGATGGATCGAATAAGTTGACAAATTCATTAAAAAAGGGCTTTCGTGAAGATTAAGACTTAAAAGAAAATTGCTTTTTGACCTGATACTGCTATAGATTTATGCATTTTTCTAGTTAAGGACCGATCCATTTTGATTTACGGAGGTATGGTTTTAATTGATCAATTCTTTTTGTATGGTAACCTTTAGTTTAGGTGTGGTTTTCAGTGATCTCCTCTCTTGAAGTATGTTTCATCGAGAGTTGGAAACAGTATTTTATCCATTTTTGATACATAACTTGTTTTCTATAGAATTGAGGTCAGGTTTCTGTATTGAAAGCCCCTACGATTTACTGCAAATTTTCCCAATCAACAAATCTAGGGCATTTGTTGTGTGTATTATGGGCGTATAAGTTTGCATTTTTTGGGCGTGTAATTTCTTTCTCATGGGAAATCTTCATAGTAGGATCCCGTGTAACTAAAATTTTCAGGAGATTTTGTTGGGGCCAGTGGTCTGATGAGTTTTTTTCTTGTTGACTTAAGTAAGTTTTTTTTTTATAATTAAAATTTGAAAGTAAAATCTAGAAAGAAATGTTAAAAAGGAGGGAATTTAAAATATATGTTTTATAATCATAATAAAATGAACTTTTTCCTCCTCTGTCACACTTTGCATTCATACACTGGATTCTGGTTTTTTTAAGTGTCTGATAAGGGTTTTGCACTGTCATACACATCCCTTTACTATCCCACACATGGACTCTTTGGTTAGCCATATTGGCTCATGTGGGTAATTTGTGGGTTAAGTTAGCCTAATGTGTAACACATAAGTTGGAGTTTACTTTAGCCTTATGTGTAACACATAAGTTGGAGTTTACGGTTACACAGCTTTTTTATTTGACTAAAGGTTATGTATAGGATTCTCATAGCATTTCATAAGGCGAGGTATGAGAATATTAATATTGGAGATAAGAGAGTAAAATACCTGATTTGGCGCCATTGAGTTAACTTATTACACTTCTTTGTGTGATTGGTGTTAAACAAACTAAAGTTGTGCTTACAATTAAAAGCGCTCCAAGGTTGATACAAAATTCATAGGGCCAATTTTTGAATATCTGGGGTTTTTCCACCCCACTCTTCTCACCAAGAACCTGCAATTAAAATGTCAAGAGTTTCTAATCAAGCAATATTTGTTTAATAGTTCTAATTTGTAACTTGTAAGATGTAAGACTTCAATATTTGTTACCTAGTAATTGAGTGGATCTTCCTTGGATTGCTAGTGGCGAAGAAAAAAGCTTTCCCCTAGATTGCTTATAATTGTACAACTCTAAAATAATGAATTCTCTAACCTCAATCATGGGTCTCATCCTCTCAATGTAGATTAGAGGTCTTCCATAACCTTGCCATTAGACTTTGTGAAGCTATTGGAGAAGAAAAACTTAGGGTTGAGGTAGTGCCCATTGCATGAATGGGTTGGTGGAGTCGATTATTTCATCTTTGATCAATAATTTTCAAGATGGGATCAAATTTGTCTCTATCCCCATGTAATGGATTTGGATGGTCTATTCAGCCCTATCCATGATCACATAAATGTATCACATTGGGTTTTGATTTGTATCCATCGGGCCAAAACTATCACCAAGGGCTTTAGTGCCTATAAGTACAAACAAATTAAATTTACGAATTTATGATGAAATTAAATGCTTATAAATTTTAAAAATAAATCATTCATTTTGAAGTTTAAATTGATGTTTTGAGGTTACTTTGATGATCTTCACAACTCTCTTCACCGAGACTTAAAAAAAAATTGTCTTTGCAGTCCATTAATTTTCTTTGAATATGGCGAGTCTAACCATAATTGACTCACAAACATCTATTTCAATTATGTCAACAAACTACTTTCCCTTTGGTGTGTTCTCTCATCAAGCCAAGAACCCAAGGGTCATTATAATTATATTTTGTAATGTTCGTTGCATCCTTTACAACTTATCTCCCCTAATCAATTTTGTTTATATCCTCCAAAGATGGTCAAGGCAATGTGCTGCTTGAGGGGTTCAAACGAGCGATGGATGTCTTTCTTGAAGCAACTGCCTTGTTGTTTGCATTGTTAGTGAACATTTGCATCTATGTCCATCTTTAAGACAACTTACTTCAACATTAGACTCAATTGTATTTTGTGATGTTCCTTGCATCTTTTACAATTGATCTCACTCATTCAATTTTCCTTATGTTCTCCAAAAGATGGTCAAGGCAATTTTCTGCACAAGGGGTTCAAAAGAGTGATGGATGCCTCTCTTGGAGCAAGCCCCTTGTTGATTGCATTGTTACTGTAAATTTGTACCACATTCTTGATGTACACCTTTAAGACAACTTGCTCCAACATTAGACTCAAAGTGTATACATTTTTTACTTTGTTAGAAGCATCAATTGACTTCACTAAAAACATCTTACAATTTGAAGCTGCGAAAAAATTGATAAGGGTACAGTTTTTACAATCCATCAAGTCATCTAAAAGAATAATACATTTAAACTTTCACTGCTGCCTCCTTTGTTCTTCTAGAATTAACTTTGCATCTTTAATATCATTGTGCAGTAACTTTCCATTTGAATATTTTGGAGAGGTCGCCTTATACCCTTTCCTTGCAATTGCCAATGGTGTCACCAAATTATCCTAGTACAGGTTCTTTGCTACATTGAAGCAAAGTTATTGTAGAATCAGAATCTTGTATATGTCTGATTTGCTTCTTGGTGCACTTCCTTATTCCAACCTACGTCTTACAACGAAGTTGTGCTGCAAGTATGTTTCTAGGTACAAAAAGGCCTTGTGTTTGCACTTTGTTTGAATTGGATGAGGTGGATGTTAGTGTGGACCACGACTGGAACCCACAATGCCTGCTGTATCTTTGGCTATATGTGCTTGCATGTAGGATTAATGGCTACTTGTGTCCTTTTCCTCTCTTGTTTATTCTCGTCCAACAATGCAAGGAGTGCTTGGATCTCTTGTGTTTCCTCTTGTTTAGCTTTTTTACACAGCTTGGTGTTTTGATTAACAGTGCTTTCAATATGGTGTTTGAGGCGATTGATGCCTCTATTAAGCTTTTTTATGTATATGATATAAATCACACTCCCTACTATTGGTCCCATTATGACATATTTCCAAGTGGAGTCTTTGCTTCCTATGAGATGACTTCTAGTAACTGAAGTTGAGTCTAATGTGGAGCCAGATTGTATCTAACCTACAACATGTTTGGAGTTGGACACCAAAGAAAAAAATGAACGTTTGAATAGAAAATAAAATAAAATAAAATATATAAATCTTGCATTAGAAGTGTAATATGGTAATTGAATAGCAATGCGGCATGCCATTAATTAATTTATCCAAAAAACCATTTTTATGACTCAAAAGTTTAAAATCCTTTGTTTAAGAAAAAGAACAGTGATTTCTTTTAAAAACGAGTATAAACCAGCAATAAAATTTTCATAAATAATGGCTACAATTTTATTATTAACATGCTAGAAGTCACTAATCTGGAAACCAAAATTCCTTAAATCTGCCTGTCAAATCCACCCAAGATCTTTTCACATTGCTCTCAAGGGTGCATAAGTGCTATTTGAGGTTTAGCCACAAATTGTAGGGTTAAATAGTTAAAAAAAGGTTTTTAGGTTTTTTGACGGACTTGCCTGAACTTAATGTGTACTCATCAATATTCCCTATCCACTAGTCACAGTAAACTCAGCCACCTCAGACCCGTGAGTTTACCTTTACAGACTCATTTGGAAACACTGAGTACTTGTTGCACTGAATACTTATGTAAAGTTGCAAACTGTAGTTTGTTGTGTGGTGTAACACTACCTCATGCGTATTGTTTGGGAGTATATTAATCCCAAGGTACTTTGGTATCCATGTCAGAACTCTTTTGTTGTACATTTTGGTTGTATTTCTATTATGACTTAATGCAATTACTGTTGGACATTTGGATCATTTCATTGTTTATTTGATCCCCCATTTTTTTGACTTGAATCTCAGTCAGATTTTGTATGCACTCACAATTCTCGGCGTCAGTCATTAGTATTTAGACTACAGATGATACTCTGTTCCCATTGGCCTGCTGAGATGTGAGAATATTTTCTGTCCTATAAAGATACCCACTCATATACAAAACAGTTTTCACCAGTATTAACAGAGATATGGTATCTAATATTAATAGAATGGACAAATCACTGAGGAAACCATACAAAAATTCTTAACAGCATCCTAGAACAGATTTAGAAACCAGAAAATACTGCCGTTGCTTGTTTATTAATTTTACCAGTGATTGCAGTAGTGAAATCCAATACAGGGTCATATACAAGCATACAGTTTATAAGTTATAACATTAACACATTCAGATATGTGTAGCTTGACCTTTCTTAGCAGCAAAAGTAAAAGCTAAGAATCTGTATGGAATTACTCCCCAATTTGCCCCAGATTATTGAAGCCACTGCTTTATCTTGACCTTTGATGGAGTCTTTGCTTTCAAATGCTGTTGCTGTTTTCACCCTTGGTTAATCTAGTGCAGCCCAAGCTCTCCAGGGATATCTCCCAGCAACCTATTACAATCACTGCTTGGTAATATGTTCCACTCTGGCTTTAGCTTGCCAATTCAGAACCTTGGAAATATTAATTCTTTGGCCCCGTTACCATATATGCCCATGAATTAAATCGAAACAATTTCCCTTTTATGAAGTGCTGAATAACACCTGACGGGAATTATATTCCAAACTAGCCGCAAGGACTTAATAAATCCAAAGTGCCGATGAACTTCAGAAATGTTTGTGCGAAGCCTTTATATTATCTCTTAATGTAATTGGTTCCTTTAATTTACTTGGCAAATATTAATGCTTGGCCTTAATACTTCTCACACCACTACTCATGAAAGAACCCAAATAGTGAAATGGGACCCACCAGATATCACACAGCTATAATACTCAGAATATAAATAATCAAAATTTGAATTGGCTCTCTATAATATTCACAATATTTCATCCAAGCAAATATGCAGCTAATATAATATTCAGAACAAATACCATTGCTTTCCAGATGAATATAATTTGCTTTTGAATTGCAATTGCCTTATTACTGCAAATTTGTCTCTATGAGAGACTTCACAAATTTGGCTTAGCTGTGGACTCTGTCGTGAATCCACCCACTTAGAAGAACCAGGTTTCTGCCCAGCCCTTCAATCAAATTCCTGAAGGTTTTCGTTTCTAGAAAGCATTAAACATTTATCAAATCCCAGCATGCAAAACATTACCAAGATCCCCTATATAAAGATCTCCAGGAAGCATCTAAAAGTTGGGTCAACTTGGAGAAAAAAAAATAAAAATATATTTAATAAGGTGACCTTATAATAATATATTATTATTTAATTAAATTAATCAATACTAAGTCATCATTGAAATATTTGCTTTATTTTTGACAAATTAATAGAAATTAATTTAATTAATGTCACCGTAAATATTGGGGACATTACAGTCCTCCAGGCCCAAACATTGCTTGTCCTCAAGCAATTCTTTTGCACCACCAAGATCCCAAACCAGCTGTATAGGAAGCACTATATCACACTGCCACTCCATTCTGATGCAAACAACATTGTTGAAATCTGCAACTCTGTCATGTGAAAATATTCCTATGGTTATGCTCAACAACTGTTCTTCCAACAATGTGTCATCATAATCCCACGACTCCATACTGATATTGTAAGCTGAAATTTGATTAACTACATGCTGCATGCTCACGAGTGTTTGTATACCCATCTGTTCCACATACTCCAATCTGTCCATAATACATGTATAACAGGCTGAAAGCTCATAATAAAGTGTCATACCTGAGAAATCACTTGCATCCTCATACTCTATACTTTGGAGAATCAGTTGGTAAGGCTGTCCATTCACCTAATGATACTCGTATGGCTGTGACCATCCTTGCTGTGGTGCTTGTGCTGCTTCATTTGCTAAGGCCTTGAGTATTATCTTCTTCCCTTTTACCAAGAACTCCAACTCCATCTGCTGAAATTCCTGAATATACTGCTCAAGAAAATGCAACCATTGGATTCCTTATATGACATCAGAATCAGCAATCCCTATCATATAGAAATCATTAGTGATGGTGTAGTCATCAAATTCAATGTTCATTTGTAGTACTCTCTTGCTGCATTTCCTCTCAAATCCATCAACCATCATAACATAAAAACCTGAAAATTCTTCAAATAGCAATCCTCCTCTTGCTACCAAACTCTCACTCACAAAATTGTGAGTTGCACCACTATCCACCAAACATGTTACTTGCTGTCCATTAACCAATCCTCTTATTCTAAATGGTTGATACTTAGGAGCTCCTGAACGTAAAGCTGTGGCACCATTTATTGAAGCTATAGTATCTTTCTCCTCACTGTCACTTTCTAAAGTATCATTAATAGCATCATTAACATTAGAAGTAACTTCAATATAATGCAATTGACCCTTACTCGACATCTATGACCAGGCATCCATGGCTCCTTACAAGTGAAGCACAACTTCTTCTTATTATCTGGCTTGGGTGGGACTTTGGGCTCCTCTTGTATTACCTTCTTTTGCTTGTCCTCATGGTTGAGTTTCCCCTTGAAGGAAAAGTTGTCCTTAGTCACCGAGTCCTCCAAGTCAAAGGCTTTTTTAATGGCATATTGTAAGGTATTTGGATTAAACGACCTTACAAATCTCTTGAGAGGATCAACTAAGCCTTCAACAAATGGAACAATGAGTCTTCTATCGGTTACATTGGGAACCATTGCTGCCAATCTTTGAAATTCCGCTACATAATCCTCCACCTTGCCCTCTTGTTTCAGCTGCACCAGGTCTTTGGAATGAATTTCTAGATCTGTCCTATCAAACCTCTCAATCAACCTTTGATTGAAGTCCTCTATGGTGGAAATAGAGTCATGCCCCTGAGTCACCATTCCATGATACCACCACTTGTGAGCTATTCTCTCCAAATGCAAGATGGAAAACTTAATAGCCTCCTCTTCATACATGGGATTCAAAGAAAAATATGTATCCAGTTTTTGCAGCCATGACTTTGTTGATGCACTGCTAGACCCATCGAAATTTGGGAGTGTGTTCTTCCCCAAAGGATGCTGAATGTCCTTCCTCTCATACCCCTTCCTCATAAGCCCTCCTTTCGCTTGTAGTCCACAATATTCGGTGAAAGTCATATCATTCTTAACTGCTTCACTCAAAGTCTGGTATTCAGCATGAAGACAATCCATTTCATTGATCTGACCTGGTTGGTCCTCACCAACTTCTTTTTTTTGTAAAAAACCTAGCCCTGAATGTCTTGGCGGAGACCTTCTCCCTTGGAATAGCTGTTCTCACCATTATTAACAGACCTCCCTTCATTAGCAGCACTTCATCCGCTCCTATCTGTTTCAGACTTATTACCATTTCGAATCTGATTGAGTCCTCTCAACACTTGTACCACTCCTTTTAATGTTTTAGACATACTGAGATGAAGCTCTTCAGACCTCCTAAAATATGCTTTTGCATCCTCATCAGCATCACCCATATTGGCCTCTTTCTTTTTTTCCCTCTACTGGTACCTCTGCTCTCTTTCACCCATCAATTAGACCCACAGCTAGCAGGTCTTATGGCTCTGATACCACTGAAAGATACCCACTCATATACAAAACAGATTTCACCAGTATAAACAGAGATATGGTATCTAATATTAATAGAATGGAAAAATCACTGAGGAAACCATACAGTAATTCTTAACATCATCTCTAAACGGTTTTAGAAACCAGAAAATAATGCCGTTGCTTGTTTATTAATTTCACTAGTGATTGCAGTAGTGAAATCCAATGCAGGGTCAAATACAAGCATACAGTATATAACATTAACACATTTAGATATGTGTAGCTTTACCTTTCTTAGCAGTGACAGTAAAAGCTCAGAATCTGTATGGAATTACTCCCTAATGTACCCCAAATTATTGAAGCCACTGCTTTATCTGGATCTTCGATAGAGACTTTGCTTCTGAATGCTGTCGCTGTTTTCATCCTTGTTTAATCGAGTGCAACCCAAGCTCTCCACGGATATCTCCCAGCAACCTATTACAATCACCGCCCAGTAATATTTTCCACTCTGCATCTTCTTTCATTTGATCAATTGATTCTTTGGGCTGCCATGCTTAGTTCTTACAACCTTTAAGGTAAACAAGATAATCTAGAGCCTGCAATTGTTTTGATGCAAATCAAGAGGTGGTGGACTAATGAACTAGGCAGGTTGTGCTCTTTTCAAGCGAGGTTTCACCTTCAAATATTTTTAGATGTCTACATTCCAAGAATATGGGAACATTAGTCTATCTTCCATATGATGCCCACTTACTGGAACAAATGGATACTCATGATAAAGAATCAAAGGCTGATGAAAATTAACATGATGACAGTCACTGGTATTCGGAGTTGGAGATCCACCTTTGATGATAAAATTTACTTAGGCTATTATCCCAAGAACATGATGCTTTTTCTCGTGTCAGCCTTGTTGATTTTGATTTTTTATTTTCTTTGTAGACAGAATTCATTTCTTTTCAGGTTGGTAATAGAAGGAAGCACATAATGTTTGACAGAAAGAATCGACGAATCACAATGTGCTTCAGGAAATTCTTGTCTGTTCAATCCAAATGAAATGGTAGATGAATACTACCACACTAACCAGGTTTTAATGAGGAAATTGTTGTTGGCGTCCCCTGAAGATTAAAATAATTCAATTAGATTAGACTTACAACAATGAAAAAAATAACAAAGGGAGTGGCTCTAACAAAGAACAAATAGTGTACAACTGAGTGAGATCAAAACCTAACATGCAATATATAAATGTTATAAATACGGTGGATAATTAGTAAGACTGGGACAAAATAGAGAGAGAGGGGGAGAGATTTGTAGCGGTAAAGCATGTAGATCCCAAAAAAGGAAACAACAAAAACCTAGCGCCAATCCTCCCAGTATTAGTACCTGATAGTATATCTGCAATATTGCTATTAAGGACCCGCCAGAGGCAGTCATCTAGAGGGGGGCTTTACAAAATAGCAGAAGGGACCTGCTGTTTGTCAATCTCTGGTGGAAGAAAATAATGTACAAAGAGATAGTGTTGTGAGGTTTTCACACCATTGCCCCGCAATTGGGGACCCCCTCTTTTCGCTTTGGCAGTAGTAGTAGTAGTGGTCTTAGTTGGCCTTAGTTGGTAGCAATTTCAAGGTCTCCTAGAGAGTGAGATGAGTTTGGACAACTCCCACCCACCTAGGGGTCAGGCCAGTTGAGAAGATGAGAGTGGAATTGTGAGAAGTCCAGCACTTAGGCAAGTCCTAGAAAGGTTGAACTAGAGGTCTAGGGTCTGATTAGACAATAGCAAGCCCAAAATGGAGTTTAAGTTTCCCTCATCAAGAGTGGATGAAAGCCCAATTGGAAGAGTTTGGTTTGAAACCAAGACAAGGATGATGAAGTTAATTGCCAAGGGAGAAGTCAACTTGATGCAACTGTAAGATGAGAAAAACATTAAGTTTTGGGGGCTTTTGATGAAGAAGAAACAAAGAAGAAATGAAGGAGAAAATGAGAAAGAACTGCAGTGTTAGCCGAGGGTGCGTTTCCAGCATAATTTGACCCAACTTGGAAACGGGGATGTCCTGAAAACTCAGAAACTTCCGAAAACCCATCCCCTGGCTGTTCATAAAATTAATGCTTGTATTTTGATAATTTGTTTGACTTCCACTCTCACGCGAACTCTCAATTTAATTTATTTAACACATGTTATATGTTAAGGTTGTATAATATATATAAGCATGCTTTATCTATGTTTCCATATGAATATTTAAAATTTCCCTATATATTTCAAATTTTACCTATGTCTTATATAGCTGTCCCCATTACCGTCCCTTGCCGTCCCCTGCTTTGGGAAAAAAAGTTGTCCTAGAAACCCGTTCCCCTGTCCCCCCGTTTTGGAAACTTGGGGTAACATAAGAAAGGTGTGAAAAGAGAAGAAAACTTCACCAAATCGCAAGGCAAAGTAAACTTGTCCATGAGGAGTGGACATGGAGGGGTCGGATTCCAACCCCCTCATGTCCAAGCTTGGACAAGGAGGGGTTGGATTCCAAGCCCCTCTTGTCCACTTATGGACGAAGACCTCAAGATCTCCACCATCAAATGGACACAAAATTTTCAATTTCATGGACTTTTGTGGATCAAAACATGTGGAACTAAGGCTATAAATCGGTTTTTACCTCCCAAGTTTGATCTGATTTGAAAGGGGCTAAAAAGATCAGCCTCTCAATGAAATGTGAAAGTCAGATCTTTGGTGAAAAATCTGTAATCATGACTTTCAAATTGAAATTAAATTGTTGAAAGAGGAATGAATTTGAAATGAAATCGAAGTTTGAAGTGGAATCGCAAGTTGAAAGCAATGAATAAAAACTTCAAGTCCAAACCATATCATTGACAAATGGGAAGGGACAAGGAGGGGTTGGATTCCGACCCCCTTTGTCCACTTGTGGACAAGACACCATGAAATTCCGCCACCTATCTTGTGGGATAAAATTTGCTTTCACCCACAAAATCGCCTCCAAAGCCAATCAATATGGAAAAATCAATTATCTCATGAGCATAAAAAAATGAATTTTTATTAATAATGACTTGAGTTTGAGCCAGGTTGGCTTGTATTAGGGGGTAAGAAGGAACAAATTTCAAAATTAAAAACATTTTCATTTCCCTAGACAAGTTGGCCTAGGGTGAAAGTGGTGACCCTTCGCCTTTGTTGCCTATATAAGAAGAGCAAAGATCATTTCAAATTAACAAAGCAAGTGCAAAACAAGAGGTTCGAACTTCAAGCAGGAGCAGATCAGTCACAAGTTGCCATCAAATTTCACAGCCATAGTTCAAATTTAGAAGAACATTTGAATTTCAGACCATAGCAACATCAAATCAAGGCTGCAAACCTCATAATTTTCAAGAAAATTAGAGGCTAGATGTATACTTGCAGATCTGAACTTTAAACTCAGAAATTTTGGGTAGTCAGCAAGATGGGAAATTTTGATAGTAATTTTGGCATAGAAGGAAGTTGTAGATTCATGAAAAATCTAGTTTTATACACCTTCTAAGCTAGGAACTCACTTGAAATCATAATTTTAGCAAAGAGGAGCAATCTGATTCAAGGGTTAGACCGTTCAATTTTGTTATTTTGAAATTCATTAAGGTTGGCTTCAATTGCATTGATTTTTCTTCTTAACTTTGAATGTTTGATTCTATAAAGAAGTATGAAATCCAAGCTTTTGACAAATAATGTTGTCTTGTTTTGCAAGGAGAGGAAAGTAGAGGATTTGAAGATAAGAAGATCAACCTGTATTTTCTTTTGGATTTGATTGCATGAGTGTTTTTTACATCAACGTTTCGGATCACACTCCATGATCCATCATCAGGATGAAAGCTAGAGAGCATAAGGAGAGAATGAGAGAGTAGCAGACCCAACCACTTAGAAAGAGGGGAAGAGAGGAGGCAAGAGAGAGAGGGGCAAGAGGATAATGACAAGTGGCATAGAAAGGACAAATAATAAACAAAAGGAGCAAGGAGAGAAAAACAAATTACAAAGAAAAGCAAGAAAGTAGAGAAACACACAACTAAGAACAAGAATAGAATTGCTAACCACATAAAGGATATATATATATATATGATTAAAAAGATAATCAAAATTAATAAAATAAGAAGATCAAGCTCGAGACTTCAAGCAAGTGGATGGTTCGGGGTCAACAAGTCAGAACGAGGATACTAATCCAAGTCCAAAATTCGAGTGGCAAGATGGAATCCAAAGAACAAAATGGAGAATGGAAAACCAGGAATGGACAAGTCTACAAGCAAAGAGGAATTATCATCAATTTGAATTCCCTTTGGGAATCCAAGTTAATTGGACCAAGTGGAATGCAACAGTTGCATGAAACTTTTAGAACATCAATGTCAAGAAGCCGAAATGAGAAAGGATGGAGAAAGCTAATGAAGATGAAGCAATTTGGTAATATGAGCCATCACAATTGAAGGCTTGATGATGTTGAGTATCAAGATATATTTTCTCATCACCAAGGAATTAATCAAGTCGATGAGATAAGCATGCTGAGGTGGTGCCTACTCATCTTCAACCAATCAGAAGGCTCCAGTTGCACGTGTCCAAGCTCATTCAATCAGATCACGCCAAGTGTATATGTGGAATCCACATCATGCCTCTACCTAAGCTATTTTCTCATTGGTTCACAATGATAATTTTCTTATTGGTCCACAAGGTGGTTGCTTCATATAATTGGTCCAACATTTAATACTTGTAGTTGTTAGTTAGATTAAGGTTGTGTTGGTATAATCTTGGTCCTTGATCTTGAATCAATCTTGGCCGCTCATTGTAATTGATAAACTATAAAAGGCCAAGGCCTACTCATTTGTAACTCATTAGAGATAGAGTAGAGTAGGGGGGAGAAACTTGTTGAGATTGTTGCAATAATATTGCCAAATTGTTCTTAATTCGTTGTTGGTCTTTCTACTGAATTGCTTGTATCATTTTGGAGTATTGCATGGTTTCCACATTTCCTTATTGAGAGTAGGATTTACTTATGTTGATTAGAAACAATGTTTAGTTGAATGGAAGATATTGTGGACCCATCTTTGTGAAACTCGCCTAATCCATACCACTAAGTGCTTGTTGATTGTAAGTTTGCCTTGTGTGCTCAACTGGAAGTTTAATGAGCTTTACTTCGATTATTGCTTGCACATTGATATGCATCCATTGATAGTGTTAATGGAATGGTAATAGTTTGAACATCTTACATTTACCTTAGGAGATCACACTAGCTTGGTTGATGTCGATGGCTAAACGAAGTCTAGTAGAGTCAAAAAGGCATTCATCATCTCTTGCATTCTAGGAGTAGAATAGCTTTCTCAACCCTTATCCCTTTGCAGTTTGTTTGGTTAGAAGTTGAAGTAGTTGATGTCCATTGAATGAATAGCGTAAGTCTCTTTGTGATACCATCATATCACATCAAAAGAAATGAGTAAAAGCCCACAACTAGAAGGAACCCTGGGGTTGTCTCATTTGATCACACAATCATATACATTGTTTAGCATATGAGCTTCCTTGTTCAAGAGAGAGTTGGAGATTTGGTGTTTCATTGGGAATACTAAGTATAAAATTTTGCATGTTGAAGTCGTCATAAAACTTGAATCAATAGATAGAGTTTACATCACTCCTAACCTAAAATACCAAGTTCGATTTGGTAGCTCTCTGTAGTGATTGGGAGCTGGGTACCTAGGGTTTTTGTCTAGAGCATGTCCCAAGTGAACCCACAGGGCAGGCTGCCCAGCATAACTTAAAAAATAATCTTTTAACAATTTACAACAAAGTGACATCAAAAACTCAATATTTCATTTTAACTTACAGATCACTCCAAACTTCCATTTTTTTTCCATTGCTGAAGGCTGCCACTGGTTTTGATAGTTGAAGGATTGGAAGGATGTCTTTGATGAGTGGATCTTGTTGGCTGCAAAAAAGATACAAAGTTGGACTATGTATATTCCAATTTGCACCCCATATCACACGAGCAAGTTGAGTACATGGATGGGGTGATTAGGAATTGGGATGTAGCTCTTGAGTGTGCTGAATTGGATGCTTCTATTGTTTGGTTTAACATAGTTACCAGGAGACGGGGGTACTTGGATACTATTTTTTCAATATGATTTAATAATTTCCAGAAAATATCATGATAGACAATTTTGAAAACAAGAATAGTAAATCAGTCACACAAGAACAGTAAATAGAAAAGGCAATTTCTCTTTAGACCATTACAATGACAAGAAATCAGTCATACAACTGTTAATGTCTGTGCTCCACGGGGACGTGTCCCTTGGACTTTTAGACCCACTTTCATCCCTGGTACAGTATGAGGATGCGAGGACGGATTTTTGCTGTCCCCAATGGCATTTCAAAGTGGGCAAATTGGGTACCATTCTCAAAATGCCACTTTTAGAGCAGTAGGGTACGAGGGTACATCTAGAAGTCCCTGAGATGGTTAGGGGACGTCTAGAAGTTCCCTACTCGTCCTGGGGACTTCTGGCTGTCCCCTATGGCCCAAGCCATTTTTGGACTGCCAATGTTAAAAAATAAGGCATTTTAAAATTTGAAAAAAAGGCTGGCTGGTCCACAAGAACACCCAAACTACATTTAACAATACCAAAATCTAATCTAAGTATAACATAACCAGAAAGAAGAAAAATAAATTCATCTTCACATTCGCAAAGGAGAAGAGCAGCAAGAGAAGGAACAACTGGTCAAGGAGTGAACAACAATTGAAAGAGGAGGTTATGACATCAAAACTACTTGATTTAGAGTCTTAGACCTACCATCTACTGATTATGGACAAGTTATATATTATTGCGGGCTTCTATGTTTACTGTTTAGTAGTTTAGTTATAGTATTTATATTTTACTATTTTATGTCATTTCATGGTTGAATTTTGGAGCCTTTGTATATTTTTGCTATATGTATGCCATATATTGACAATGAAATTGTTTAAATTTTGTTATTTTGCTTATCGATTCACATGTGAAATCTCAATTCAAGTCTAATGCTATGTATTAAGCTTCTAAAATGTCTATGATGAATGCTTTACCAATGTTATGATATTCATATTTGAAATTTCTCTATATAAAAATTCCCCTATTTTTTTAATAGTCATCCCCTACTGCCCCCTAAAAATTGGCCCTAAATTGTACCCGTACTTGAAACACATCCCTATCTCCTGAACTGTCCCCGTCCTCATCCCCAAAACTCTGTGGAACATAGGTTTATGTCCCTCTCAAAAAGTCCACACTGTCAGTAGATCCAACTACTAGGGGAGAGGATCCAGTAGTTGAGCACCCTAACTTTGTGCTTTTCAAAATCCTACCTGGAAATCTCAAATCACTCCCAATTTTTGGCAGCAACTTACTTGGCAAATCCCCTGCTTATAACTAAGGTTTCAGGGCCACATCATTAAAATATGATGCCAAATCAGCATGCTTTTTGCCAAGGTGTCCAAAAAGGCCCCCCAAAACAGTTAGACCCATTCTTGTGTACTAAGTCATGTTTGTTGGTGCACTGATGTGGCATCACATGATTGGTTTCTTTTTAGATCTAAGGAATACATTTCATTCAATCATGGGTAGTTATCATCAACATTAATAACTTTAAAGCCACAACTATTGGTGCAATGTTGTAAAAAATATCGGGCATTAGACCAACAAGTGCTATCACATTTATCGGAATGCACTCAACTATTGGGTCCTTTCCCCTATAACTTTGCATGGATTTTTGTGTCATCCAAAATATCAGCATGAAACATTATGTAGGCTTATTTTATTTATTTGCCTTTCTTTTTTGTATTTTAACACATTTTGCCTTAAGTTTTATGGTGGGAGACGCCAATTTCTGGTCAGGAGAGTTCAAAGACGGTTGGAGACAGCAGCCAAAGGAGCCTTGTTGGGAAGTTTCAGGAGATGTTTTTTGTTCTGGAGACATGTCTCAAAGGGTGGAAGATGGGTCTCTGGACAACCATGGTTTAACGCAATTTATTAAGAGGACGGGGGAGACACAAAATGTTGCTAATATTTGTTCAAATTAGAGAGATACTTTTCTTAACTTGGAGAACATAGATTCATACCATCACTAACTAGGATCATTTCTAAGGTACAGCTGTACGTGTTAGATAATTTGAGGCTCATTTTGATCCTTAGTGAATTAGCTCTGGAAAATTGTTTTTAGATCATTGCATGTGGTGCAGGTTTGGTGTGATAATATTCTGTTATCTCTTTGTGTAATCCAGTTTTATGGCATCAATTGTTCAGTTTGGTATGTTTATAAATTTGGATATAGTGACTTGGTTATACAATTTTTGTAGAGGTTATCACAGAGGTTTTAGAGCAATATCTTGCTAGCTTGTGGGGTATGACGAAAAATGAAAGACCCATGACAGAGGAGTTACAAGCAGACAGACTTGTTTCAAAGCACCAAGATGGTAGTTCAGATGGGACCAGAATGATGACTGAGTTGCTGACATGATAGCTGCAGAGATCTTATTTGTGCCATCAAATGTGTGTGTAGTTGATTTGTTTAGTTTATGCTTCACTTTTCGGTCTACCATCGCCTTGATTATTCCTTGAAATCTTGCTTACTCCAAAATATCTGTCAAATGGTATAGCCACCTTGAGATCCGTGGTCTTTCCTTGATATTCTCCAAATAATCTGATACCAATTGTAAATGATAAATGTTTTTTAAGGTTGTTCGTAATTGGCATTAGGATTGTATCATAGCTGTTTTTCTTCCTTTGATAGATGTAATTGGTTTCCTTTGGGAAACATTGGAGCCAAGTTATAACTGGCAGATTGGTAAGCAGAATTTAAGCTTCAGTCAAAAGGCCAAATCCAGATGCAAATCAGAAATTGGATGGTGCATCAATGTGGATCTGATTGTGCATTGCTTGTGGTGAAGGAAAAGGTTTGAAGACAAGCAGTAGTACTCAGATTGCGGAATTGATCTGTAATATTAATTTGTTAATGAATTCCTTGTGAGATCTATTATATTAGACTTAAAGACCTTTTAATCTGAGATTGTTGTGAGGCTTTTAGCCCCTGATCATAATGCCTAGCAACTTGATGAAATATAGACAACATTTTCTATGTGCATTTGTTATGTTTCTGGAATTGTTCTGTTATTTGTTTACATGTAAGCATCAGATGGCAAGATCTAAGGTTTAGGATGGCACGGCTAGACATGGATAACTCCAAAGCAAAGAACTCTTGTATGTGTATTGCAGTGCAGGTGGCTCACAAGATGACTTCCAATATTGTGATATTGGATTGACATTGTTGATAAAAGGCCAACTATGACGCAATCTGCAAGGAAGCATCAAGTAGAGAGAAGTGTTGATCATGAGGAAATCTGCAAGGATGGTGCCCAGCAGATAGAATCAATCGATTGTTAGGCAATATAGAGTCACCAATTGATAGACAATCCATAGGGAGAGTTCTGAGTAGATAGAATTGCTAAGCTGAGGCAATCTGTAGAAAGTGTGAAAATGAATTGCTAGATTAAGAAGTAACTCAGTGTGCCTTGCTAGCAAGATACCAAACCAAGGTCTGATGGTTAGGGACATAGTTTTAGTCCTTTGATTGAAAGATCCTTGAAAAAGAAAATCTATATGTTCTAGGATGTGGTGTTCAGAATTGAAAGGTTAATGGACCATAGAGGAGCGTCCAGGAATAAGAAAAGTTGGACAAAAATGCAAGGTGTGACAGGGAAAAGAACAAAAGAGGATTTCTGGTGCACATTCAATGTCAGGAAGAGATGCTTTGGGGTTTTATGAATTGTATGTCAGTATGGTGACTGATCCGCTTATGTTGAGGATGTAGAGTTGTCCCAGAGTGATGAGTTGGAAAAATACTTCTTTATCAACCTCTTTAGAGCAAGCACCAAATATGACAATGACTCATCAATGGTTAACTGATGAGTAGATCATCTTTGACTGAAGAGTGTTTACACCAATGATTGAGAGAGCAGATTCAGCATTTTGGGAGATGGCCCTGCACAGTAGTTCAAAGGTCATCGAATTGGAGGTTGATCACATTTGAAAATGTGTCTCCTATATTTATGGCTGCATCAGAATTAGGAATGCAATTGCTTCAGTTGTTAATTGATAGCTATGCTAAGTATAATTTACTGAGGATCAACACTTTATTTCTGCCAGACTTGTAGTTTTGTCAGTGTCAACATATGCATTCAATGGTTTGAGAGTTTTACATATGATAAGAAAAAGCAAAGAAGGGCATGCTGTTCACACTAGACATGAATAAGTCTTGCGACAAAGTTTGTGCTTGCAGTTGATACACCACACTCATCTCCCAGAAATATCATGGCAGGTTCAGATATATTAATTTATAGAATTCTGTGCAACACCATGAGATATCAACCTTAAGGTGCCTATTAACTTTCTCGATAACATCAGGATTCATGACAGTATTCTAATATCTTATAGAGTCTAGACTGATTTGACATTTTCAGATTGAACACACTATTTGCAAGATCGGGGCCGTGGGAAGTTTGAACTTGATCTGCATTTTCTGAAAGTTTTGACTGGGTCTTTACAGATCTCCTTTGTTTGACTCTATCAAACTCTAGTCCAGTTTTCTACAACTATTGGACTCTAGATTCCCACAAGATTGCAGGTTGGGTTCACAATTTAATAATTTATGAGATCAGGCCCCGTGAAGACTCATACTTGATCTGCTTTTTGCAGAATCTGCACCATTTTCAGGAATATCTGACTATACAAATACCTATGTTACATGGGGACGTGTATCTTGTCCCCGGGGGACATGTCCGCATCCCTGAAATGTTTCAGGGACAGCGGGTCGAAAAGGAAATGTCCCCCAACCGTCCCCGATTTCAAAAAACTGCAGGAAATGGCTGGAAATGTCCGCTGATATTTGGGGATGGCTAGCCATCCCCGAAACACCTAGGGGGCACCCAAAACATCCCCTATCCGCCCCCGAAACGAAAAAGTGTCCCCTACACATTCGGATGATTTTTAGCATTAAAAAACAAGAAAACACTTTTTTTAAAAAAAATTCTTTTTGCCAAAGTGGCAATGTGGGGGGCCCACAAGGTTCAAATTCATGTCCGCAGATGATAAAATTCAAATGAAGTTTGGAGAAAATTTGGCAAAAAAATTCATGATTAAATATGTTTAAAATTTTAATTTAAATAAAAATAAATATATCAAATTTTATATATTAAATAATAAATATTAAAATATATTAAAATTATAAATGTGATATTTAATTTAAATTTTTTAATATTCATCATTTTAAACATATTAAGTTTTACGTATTAAATAAAAATATGTTAAAAAATTTATATATTAAATAAAAATGCCTTAGTTTCATAGGCTGTGCCTGTAGCCTGTTATATTTTGATGTTGGAAACTTCTGGATACATGTTTGAGACATTTTGATTTGGATATTTATATTGATAGACCATGGTTTTGATGTTCGAGACTATTGTTATAATGCTGTTATGCTGATTTGTACTGCTGCTATTATCATTTATATTGTTATACTACTGTTGTAACTCGTGAATCCGTGATTTATTCACATATTGTCTTGTTATCAATTATTGACATATGTCTCTCTTTCCCCTGCCGTCCTCCCATCCCGTCCCTGTCCCCTAAATGCTGTGGCACATAGACAAATACACCTAGAGTAGTCAACTTGGGGAGTTTTGCTCCATATATAATCCAGACAGCAATTCATACTACCTTAAAGAGATTGGACATCTGATTTTTTTTATAAAACCTCCTGTGGCCATATGTCTTGCATTTCAGATTTTGATATCAGCCATATTTTTGCTTTTGGATTTTTCTTATGCTCTAGGCATCCATCCAGTCAGTTCTTATTTATTTAAAAATATAGAGATTCATTTTCTGCAGTTTTCAGTCAGGTCTCCTTAATCCAAATTTGCCAGATTCAAAAGGCTATAATTTGGGCATGCAGGGATGCAATGTCCAATTCAGGTGAAATCTATTTTATTTTATTTTACTCTTGTTTCTTCAGCACATTCTAAATTTTAATGCATTCAAGAAGGCAATTAATGTAAACTTTCCCTGCAGACTGGTAGCAATAATGTTCTGATACCAATTGTAATGTTGCCTTTTGGGATATTCCTAAATTTAGCCCTAAAACCACATTTCCAATTAAAATAAGAAATGTAATGCATTTAAGAGTATAAATTTACCAATTGAAATGCCTTTTTATAAGAGAAATCCCAGTGTAGGTCCTGCACACAAATTAGTCACTGGAGATTGACATTAAATCTTAAGCCATGATAACATCAATTTTTACTAAGCATCAGTAAGCATCATGTTATCACATAAATTTAAATCATAAGCCATGATAACATCGATTTTTACTAATCATCAGTAGGCATCATGTTATCACATAAACATCATTTGTATTGAAATCCAATTAAGGAAATAGCCATTCCACATAAACATCATTTGTATTGAAACCCAATTAAGGAAATAGCCATTCTGCATAAACATCATTTGTATTGAAATCCAATTAAGGAAATAGCCATTCTAAAGTATATTCCTATAATAATCTCATTAGAAATTTGTTTGAAACATTTGCAAATTGTAATCTCAAGGTTGGTTGCCCTTGTATTGGGAGAGCATGGAAGGTGGGTCGCCCTTCCATCCCTCAGTTCACCTTGGAGGCTGGCCGTCCTCAGTCAAGCCCAGAAGCATGGAAGAATTTTTGGTCCATTCCACCCCTCAGCCCATAAACATGGAAGGCTGGTTGTCCACTCCATCTCTGGATGGCATACTTGATAAGAAGCATGAAGGCTGGTCATCCTTCATCTCTCGTGAACCTAGAAGATTGGCCGTCCTTCCTATTTGCAATCTGTTTCTCCTAAATTCAAAATGGATTATTTTACAAATCTACTATTACTTTTTTTCAACAAAGAGAAGCATTTAGATTACTCACAATATTCAATAATTTCCGCAAGTTATATCTATGCATCTATTTATTTATAAATTGATAATCTAATAATATACTTAAACTTATCTCAAATTGGTATTATGGCTGAAGATAATATTTACTGCTGTTTCTATTTCAATTTCCTTTGTGTTTTCCAATTCTCACTTCATGCCTCCTTCCCAATAAAATGTCTCTCCTTTTATACCTCTATATCCAAGTGAAGAGATGCACCCCTTAAACAGAGGTCTCTTTTCTAAGAGACATGGCTTTCTATCAAACTTAAAGTGCTGCTTTATACTGTCTACTACTAAAGGCAATGTTTATTATGTTGTTATGGCTGCCTTTACTAACTGTGCCATTTCAAGGATTCCCGCCCATAACTTGGTTAAGATAATAAATATTAATGTTGTCTCTGCCTTTATTACCCAAGGAATTTCCACCTAGCGTTGATGAATATTAATTATTATTGCTTCGTAAAGGCAATCACTGTTCTTGTTTGCTGATTGCTCAAATCTTTGCTGCAATTTGCGTGCTGTGAGGTTGGACAGTGGCGGGGGTATGACATCCATGATGATGGAGCATCCATTCCTTATCAAAGTTTGTCTCATATCTTCCTACAACACACTCACCTTGGAATATTCTTTATCAAGAACTGTGGTGCATAGCTTATGTTCTCCAGGTGGAGTAAATGAAGGACTAGCAGCTATTGCATCTTTGAACATTTGTTTAAAATATGGTGAATGTGCCACATGAAATGGTATGGCATGAGCATAAAACAACTTAGCAATAGAAGAATCAACCACATTTCGTAATTGTTTGTTAAACATATATGCGACAGTAGTAGTTTTCTTTTTTCCTCTAGTAGAAGAAGAAGTAAAAGTAGAACCCTCTCCCCTATGAAATCCATCATCCATGGATCCTGTAGGCATTGACACACTAGGCTGCAAACTCTTCAATGGAATTCCTTGCTTATTTTGCCTGCGCATCCTTTTTTCAATTTAAAATTGTATATTTTTTTTTAAAAGCAAGTGAAATCGCTGCTGGTATGTAGGGGAGTGCCTAGCCATCCTGGGGATGGTCAGAAATTGCTGGAAATGTCAGGTATGGTAAGGGTGGCATGTTTCCCTTTTTTGGCACTGATAGAGGGGACAAGGGTATTAGGGCAGGGGAAGCATCCCTGGGGAGCATGACTTTTAGTCATTGAATGGTCTGGGTTAAAGGACAATGCGTAACTTCTCGAAGGCTATTGTGCTGAATTATGTCTGCCCCTGCATATAATGTTTATGCTGAACACATACACAACCTTGGGTATGATTCTAATTTCTATGAAGAAAATGTCACTAATTCATTTTAAAAAGAAATTCTTAATGAGTTTTTGTAATATTATTAACAGTTTGTATGACAAAAGTATTCTGAATAAAAACTTAAAGCATATCGATCCCATGGGCCATGAATTGATTTTTTTTTGTATGGAGTGCAGCTTGACAATTAGTTGTAAATTTTTTACATTTTTAAGCAATCTGGAAAATTAACAGGGCAGTTCATTTTCTGTTTTTCAGATTCAGTTTGTGCTTCTAATTAGTCGGCAGGGTAAAGTGAGATTGACAAAGTGGTATTCTCCTTATTCACAGAAGGAGAGAAACAAGGTAGAGTGCATGATAATACTTAAATTTCTGTATCTGAAATATATTTTATTGAAACATCTTGTATCTGTTTTAAAGGTTCTAGTTTTTGCAGGCAATTGCATTTTTATTTAATTTATTGTGTTTTTGTAAATCTCACAAACATCAGTTGGATTTTCTTTGTTAAGGTAATTCGTGAACTTAGTGGAGTGATTCTTAGCAGGGGACCCAAGCTCTGTAATTTTGTTGAATGGAGAGGTTTCAAGGTTGTATACAAAAGGTACGAGGTAGATTTTAAACAAGAATCTGATTGATAAAAAGCAAAACTTATCATTATGCTCCAACTATTGTATGAGCTTGAAAACTATGATTACTCAAGAACAGCTTTTGAAACCAAATCGGTATAAATAGGGAAAACATAACAGAACCTAAGCATATATTTTTATGATATAAAATCTTGAAGCAAGATCACCAGATTACATGTTTTATTTAAGTACATAATAAACAAGTGGCCAAAAACTGTAATGCAGGCACTATCTATCTTAAGAACTAGAGTTCTTAAGATTCCTTCCAGCTTATTGCGTATTCCTCAATTTGGTCCGTGCAAGTTAGATATGTTCTATAGCAACGATTGCTCTCTGTTAGGTAATTAATGTCCTATAGCATGGTGTGCATTTTGACATCCATAAGTTGGTAGCATTGATTTGAAACTTTATAGTGTCTTGGCATCTACCTCTGTAGATTTATCAACAGGAAAGTGACGTAATAGGCAAGTCCCATTTTTTAAACTTTAGAACATCTTCAAAAAAGTATCATTTGTTTGCATGAATGTGCATTTGTGTTTCGGTGATGTCTTTTTGTCACCTTAAACATCTTCATATTATATATATGTATCTAGGTGATACTTAAAAAATGAGAATTCAACAATATTGTTCAAGATTGACAATTAGTTACTGCAAAACTAACCTTTCATAGATGACACGAGTCATCCAATCAAATGATGCCTGTGAAATGCATGTGTCAATATCATAACTTACTGCTACACTGAAACCTGATAGAAATTCTAATCATCAATCACTATAAACATGAGACACTAGCAATACAAATAATTCCTATGTGGATTGTATTTTTTAGCTTCCATAATCTATATAAAATTTATAATTCATGTGAAATTGGGAAGCAGTTTCATGGTGGATTGAATACAGTCACCTGTGGCACGGTAATGATGCACAGCAGAATATATAATTCTAACTATTACGACAAGTATGCAATAACAGCATTTGAATTTTTACATAAAATTTCTGCTAAAGATCCTACAAGAGACTTCACATCCATGTGGGATCCACCTAATCAAATTGAAAACATCTTGATGTTGAATGCACAAATGGCATGATTATCCTGATTGACATTTTCTGTTGTTTTAATGTTTTGGAGGAAATGAATCTGATTGTTTATTTTATTACAGGTATGCCAGCTTGTATTTCTGCATGTGCATTGATGGGGATGATAACGAGCTAGAGGTCCTTGAGATAATTCATCACTATGTTGAGATTCTTGACCGCTACTTTGGCAGTGTGAGTCAGTCTGGATATTTGCCTTAATTTGTAGATCTGCAATGCTTTAGCAAGGACTAAATTCCATATATGACCAGATTAATTTGCAATTGGAATCGATAATGTGGACATTTAAGTTGTAATGATTTCTTATGTATGCTTGCAGGTTTGTGAGTTGGATCTCATCTTCAACTTTCATAAAGTGCGTACTCATCTAAGCAGCTTTTAACTTGCCCCTACTTCAGTATTTGAAGTGCTAGGCAGACTAGGATAGGCATTTGTTTATTCATTCAGATATTGTTTATCTAATGTTAATGTATATATTAGGACATGTCACTTAAATTTTTTGAAACTGCTTTTAGGCCTATTACATTCTAGACGAACTTTTGATTGCTGGAGAGCTTGTAGAGCCAAGTAAGAAGACCATTGCACGAGTTATAGCTGCTCAGGTATGATAATTCTCTTTCTAGAATTCAATTATTACTGTAGATTGCAAATTCATCTATCCTTTAACATTGCTTGAAGCTAAATAGATGTCTAATTTCTGATGTTCTAAAACAATGCATTTTTGCTACAGGATTCTTTGGTGGAGAGTGCCAAAGAACAGGCTGGTTCTTTGAGCAATATAATTGCACAGGCGACCAAATAGATTTTATGTAAATACATTTCTGTCATCCTGTTTATGACAGAAAATTTCAGCACCTTCTTGCATTTCTAGGATGATTTTTTGTACGAATGTAGAATGGACAGCTTGTTTACAAGTATAAATTGCCATCCTTCGAGAGTTTTGTTGGAGGTACAGAGCCTTGAATTGGAGGGACATTCAATTTGTTCTTTGCTTGTTTTTCCAAATTATGTAAGAGTATTTTCAGCATTTCATATCATTCCTTTGATGCTTTGTCCTATATGTTGCACTCTCACATTTTATAACATTTTCACCATTTCTGTTAACACTTGGTCCATCTTGGTACCTTTCTGCTAAGATATGATATCTTTCAAACAAATTATTGACTTCAGTGCAAGGATCTGGTGAGGGGTGTCCGTGCTTGACGTTTTGTGGTAACAGACTTGATTTGCAAAACAATTATGACCATTAAGCCAGAAGCAAGTACAGATGTTTAATTTGAAAAAAAAAGAACCGCACCTAAGATTTCAGTGTGTGAATTCTACAGCTAGAAAATTAATCTGTATGCATAGTGGAATTTTGCTGAGTGAGGAGAAACTTAAGGGCATCTATGATGTACCATGGTTTTTTAGCATCTGTGCTGTTAATTTGACGTTCTTAAAAAGTGTGTTTATCATTTTCAATTTCTGTTCTAGCCACCTTTATAATTTTAAGTTCCAATTTTTTAGTAATTAGTTCCACATCGCTGATTGTAAGCCTATATTGATTCCATTTTTGTCAAGATCAAGCTCAAGGTGAAATGTTCCACTTCACTTGTTGATGTCACTTTATATTGTCAACTTGTTGATAGCCTCTTTTATTTGCATCATACTTGCCCCAACATTTCATTTGCACTTGGCATGGTTTCATGCTTAATGTAGGAGACACACAAGGTTCATTAGAATGCGATCCAAAGTATCTTTCATTATATATAGGGCACTCACAAACATGGGATGCTCACAAATATAGGATTCACTATTGCAAGTTCTCGTCTAGACCTTGATATGTAGTCTCTGATTCATATAGCATTCTTGATGATCATAAGTCCACATTTACATGTTGGTTTTGTCCCCATTTATTGGTGGGAAACAAGCAACATATTATTACTCTTTCTTCAACTAAGGATGAGTATCGGGGGGATATCAATGACACCGCTAAAGATATTTGGATTCAAAATATTGTGATTGAATTTAACATCTCTATTCCTTGATCATCTATCATTTTTTATAACAACTAGAGTGTCATCAAAATCCCAAATAGCTTGGTGCACCATGAATGAACCACACACACCAAGATTCAATAGCTCGTAAACCTATGAAATTGACAAATAATCATAACTTAGCTGAAAATTGAAGGATTTCTCAAACAATGTTTTTTTGACAAACCGACTAGATGATTAACTCATTTAGTGAATATGTTGGTTCGTGAACTTGAGGACCTGTTTATACTCAACAAATTTGTGATTATTTAATCAAATTTCCAAATTTTTACCATAAGCTTTGTCACCTGTGTTATCCCAAATTCAAAACTGACCAATTTTAAAACTTCTAAAACTGCCTCATTAATAATTGTTAATGATTATAGCTTCTATTGGATAAAATGAGATTATATATATAATTAGATTAATATATATTTAAGAATAATACCTTAAAGCGACTGAAAGTTAACTTAAGGTGGCAATATGAAATTAAGTTTGTTAAACAAATTTACTACCACCTCTACACAAAGTGGTGAGCCGACCACCGTGGAGTTTGTTGGCATTAGGAGACTAACCGGTAAGGAAAGTAACTGGTACATGGCAAAAGAGGTATTGTCATTGATTGACAAAGAGGTGTTGTCATTTATGACTAAGGATACCGGTGTTCGATCTATGAAGCAAGGATAGACACATTTGATAACAATAAGTGCGAGGAGATACTGGTTTGGAAACCGGTGACACTGTGCAAGTAAGAAGAGACTATCTGTTACTAATAATGCTCTAACTAATCATTAGAGCAACCGGTCACCAAAGAAGATGTAACAGGTAACATGAACCGAGGAAAGGATGCAACTGGTACAACCAGTGAAAGAGATGGTGACAGGTTAAAGTCCTAACTTGTGCACAATTTAAGGATATTAACCAATCAAGTGAAGATTTCATCATGACTGATGAATAGAGGAAAGTCATAGTCGACAAATAGTTGTCTGACTCTTTGATCGGGATTTGTTGCACAAAATTTGGTAGACTTTGAGTTATCAAGATGACCAGTACAAGGCATGATTGAAGGTTTTAATGCCGGAGTTTGTGGCATTAAAACATGAAGATATCTCTTGTGAATGAAAGCTTTTGACACATGTCATTTTTTTCATAAAGCAGATAAAACATAGCATGCATCAAATGTTCTCTCAGTGAATTGATACTCCACTAGGTGATGGATCCGAAGGTGATCTTTAAACAAGTCATGCATGTAAAAAGCAAATAGGGCAAGAAGTTTATATATTCCTCTGCCTGACAAGAATATAGTTTGCCCTCATTCTACCAAAGAAAAGAGTGAATCTGTACGCTGAAGAAGCTACTAAGGTAAAGATAGGAGAATAAAGTAGAGTGTGCAAAGAAGCACAAAAGTCAAGGAGAACATACCTGCAGTGACTGGTGATGATTCTCAATTGAATAGAACAATGATCTTATCAGGCTTAGCAAAGTCATCATCAAAAGATCAAACCCTCTATTGCTCTTTGATAATTGCAATAGTGAAATCTCAGTATTTTGGGTGGACATTAACATGTCCCTTGTATTAAATCCCTTAACTAGGTGACATCTGTTTAGGTGTTCTAAGTCCTCTAACCAGACAGGTTCTAACATGCTTTAATTCTTAAATCCTTTAATCGGGTTGCATCTAATAGTACGTTTGTAATATTTTAACATGAAATGCTCCTTACAGGGCGCACTTCAAAAAAGTGCAAAGTTTGTGAGGTTTACTCACACTGTGGTTTTCTTCCAATTTGAGTTTCCACGTGATAAATCTAGTGTTGTCTATTGCTTGATTGTTTGATAGCTATTTCTGTTCTAGAATTTGTTCTACTTACAATTTTAGTTACATTATATCAAATTTGTTTTTGAAAATTTTAGTGGGTGCCGATTCACCCCTCCCCTCTCAACACCGGTTGGGACCATCAGAGTCACCTCCATGATGGGCTTGACTCCATAAGGAGTCACGACCATAGTGGAGATGCCTCCACAATGGAAGGCTCTCCTCATACTTATACACCGTCGTGCAGTGCTAAAGACAATACAATAGTGACATAAGTATCATAGTCCCATGTATATTGTCTGCAACACGAAACAATGAGATATTCAATGATATATACACAATATCCTTGAATCATTTAAATTAGACATTAAGCCATTCACAACATTTTGATTAAATATATAAACTTGAAGATATTATCACTGAGTTTAGTGTGATATTCATTCAATAACAATATTCATATATTCAGTTGTAAAACTTAAAAAAATATCCGATCTTAGTTTTAACATGGTATCAGAGCAGGCTTAAAATAAAAGATCCAGATCATATTTATATATAAAGACTTATATATATATATATATATATATATATATATATATATATATATATATATATATATATATATATATATATATATATATATATATATATTTGAATACCATATTCAAAATGGTGAATGGAATGAGATTAGAAGATCGTCTTGAAGGAGCATCAAATTATGTGGCGTGGAAATTACGAATGATGCTCACATTAAAAGAGCATGATCTAACACCCATAGTGGAAAAACTCAAGACCGAACAGAGTGAAAAAGATGAACAAATGAAATGGGATAAGGGACAATACCAAGGCAATGAAATTGCTACTAGACGGAGTTAAAGATCATATAGTGCCTATAATCATAAAATTAGAAACTGCATATGAGATGTTTAATGCACTAAAAGATATGTATGAAATTAACAACACAAGCAGAGCGCTTACCCTTAAGAGTCAACTTCATCAAATAAAGATGAAACAAGGAGAAACCATCACATCCTATTTCATGAGAATTACAGATTTGAGAAATCAACTCTCCACAATTGGCCACTCTTTTGATAGTAAGGAATTAACAATGATTGCACTTAATGGACTACCCTTTTCATAGGAATCCTTCATTCAAGGAATACGTGCTTGAATCAAAATTCCTAAATTTGATTGATTGAATAAGATTGCATTCAAGAAGAGTTTCGATTATCAATCAGAGGAATCAATACAAATACTTCAAAAGAAGTCTCCCAAGTACTCAATACAGAATCACACAAAAGGAAAAAGAAGACTAACTTTAAAAGGAAAAAGAGGAAATGAATCAAATAAGAAACCAATATTCAGACATAGAGACCTATCAAAAGTACAATGTTATAGATGTGACAAATTTGGTCACCTTGCTCAAAAGTGTCCTAAAAGAAATAAGGTACAAGCCTCCTTTGCCCAAGTCAGTGATACAAAGGAGAATATGAATTCAGAGAAACTTGTTTTCTACTCTGCCTTATCAAGTCAAGTTTCAAACAATCGCAACACCTAGGTTGTTGATAGTGGGGCCTCTCGACATATCACTGGATTCAAAGAGCATCTAGACTCTATAGAAGAATGTTCTAAACAAGAAGTTACGATTGGAGATGATACTGCCTATCCAGTTATGGGTATTGGAACCTGCACCATATATCTTGAATCCGGGATATCTTTACAATTCACTGGTGTTCTATTTGTACCTGGCATAAGAAGAAACTTAGTTTCCATTTCAACACTAGAAGACACGGGACACATAATCACCTTCATGGATGGGAAGATCTTAGCTTGGCCTAAGAACTCAAACATAAAGAACGCTCACACTATTGGAGTTAGAGATTGAACCCTCTATAAATTGTGTACTCTTTCTCATCAAGCCCTAATTCATACATCAAATGAAAGTGAACTATGACATATGAGACCAGGACACTTTCATTTATGTGGTTTAACCTCTTTAGAGAAGATGGTTATAGGACTACCTAAACTAAGATTTGATCATATTGGAGCTTGTAAAAGTTGTGCACTAGGAAAGAATACTAAAAGTACTTTTCATCATAGTGAAAGTAAAACCAAGAATGTTCTAGAACTTATTCACTCTAATCTATGTGGCCCTATGTCTGTTCCCTCCATTGGAGGATATTTATATTATATTATCTTTGTAGATGATTACTCTAGGAAGACCTGGATATATTTTCTAAAATGTAAAAAGTGAGAATAAATCCTCTTGAAATTCAAAGAGTTTAAGGCTCTAGTGGAAAATCTATCAAGTAAGAGTATTAAAATATTAAGAACAAACAATGGTAAAGAATACATTTCAGAAATATTTTAAAGTTTCTGTAAACACGAGATCAAGAGGGAGTTCACTGTGCCATACAACCCACAACAGAATGGGGTTGCAAAGAGAAAGAACAAGACAATAGTAGAATTTGCTAAAGCAATGATGCATGATCAAAACTTAGAAACCCATCTTTGGGCTGAAGCCTCTAATACTGTTGTATATGTTCAAAATAGATGCCCTCACTCCTATCTTGAAAATAAAACTCCCGAAGAAGCATTCATTGGTAATAAACCTAATATCAGTCACTTGAGAACTTTTGGGTAACCTGTCTACATTCACATTCCTAAAGAGAAAATAAATAAATTAGGACCTTCAGGGAAGAAAGGAATCTTTGTGGGATATAGTGAAAATTCCAAAGCCTATAAAATTTACATTCTAGGATAGAAATATTGAGTTAAGTAGAGATGTAATATTTGAAGAGGACACTGCACTCAAAAGGTCCAAGGAAGACAATAATGATTCTCTAGAAGATCAGAATCCTGAGATTCACAAGGAGAATCAAGAAGTTGAAAATAATGAACCTTTAGATGCTTCTAATGAATATGAAGTAGGAAAGAAGAGACCTCTTTGGGCTAGAAAAGTTATTGAAGGTGAGAAATATGCTGCTCCAGACAGGACTATCAGGGAAAACAAAAGACCTCATAAATTCTCCAATTATATTGCACTTATGAGTAAGCTTCTAAACTCAGAACCCTCTAACCCAAAAGGAGTTGTTCAACATCAAACTTGGAAGGATGCCATGACAGAAGAATACAATTCTATCTTACAAAATGATGTGTGGGATATTGTACTTAGATGTAAAAATAAATCAGTTGTCTCCTCCAAGTGGTTATTCAAAATTAAACATGTTGCAAATGGAAGTATTGATAAATACAAGGCAAGATTTATTGCAAGAGGGTTCTCCCAAAAGGAAGGCATTGAATATGAAGAGACTTTTGCTCTAGTTGCAAGATATACCTTGGTAAGAACAGTTATTGCCATTGTTGCTGCCAAAGGTTGGAAGATCCATCAGATGGATGTAAAGATGACCTTTCTAAATGGTGTGATTGAAAAGGGAGTATATCTAGAGCAACCAAAAGGATTCACAGTACACAATCAACAAACGCATGTCTACAAACTAAAGAAGACATTATACAGACTTAAGCATGGACCTTGAGCATGGTATGTAATAATAGATCACTATCTATTTGAACTTGGCTTCTCTAAAAATGGTGCAGACTCGAACCTCTACTTTAAAGTGGTAAAAGGAGATATGTTGATTTTAATACTTTATGTAAATGATTTGTTAATAATAGGTGAAGATTATCTAATTAGTAAGTGTAAATAATATCTTGCAATTGAATTTGAGATGAAAGATTTAGGGTTACTACATTACTTCCTAGGCTTAGAAGTTTGACAACATGCTAATGAGATTCTTCTAAATCAAGGAAAATACACTTTAGACATTCTAAAAAGATTTGGAATGATGGATTGTAAGCCTATGTCCACTCCCATGGAAGCAAATCTACTTAAACTAAAAGAAGCATCAAGTTCAGAACCTGCAAATTCCACTCTTTACAGGCAGATTATTGGGTCTCTGATGTACTTAGTAAATACTGGACTAGACATTTTTTATGCAGTTAATGCTCTTAGTCAGTTCATGTGTGAACCAAAACAAATTCATTTGGTATCATCTAAGCACATACTAAGGTATCTTCAAGGAACAATAAGTCTTAGACTAAGGTACAAAGATGTAGATTTACAACTACATGGTTTCACTGATTCAGATTGGGTCGAAAGCACTATGGATAAAAAAAGTACCTTTGGGTGTTGTTTTAGTTTGGGTTCTGCAATGATATCCTGGTTTAGTAGAAAAAAATCCTCAGTTGCTCAAAGTTCCATAGAAGCAGAGTCCATTGCCGCATCTATGGGAGCACATGAAGCATCTTGGTTGAGAAAACTTATTTTTGGTTTATTTGGAGAATCTCTAAAACCTACCATTATTCATTGCGATAATCAGAGTTGTATAAAGTTCTCCTTAAACCCAGTATTTACAACAAGTCTAAGCATATTGAGATACCTTATCACTATGTTAGAGATATGGTGGAAAAGAATGTTATTGAGTTGAAGTATATTAGTACAAAGGAACAATCAGTTGAGCAAGGCTCTAGCAAAGACAAAGGTAGAGCACTTTAGAGGTAAACTTGGTATGATTGTAATTTTTGAGAACTTATCTCGGTAACTTTTATTTTACTAATAAAACATTCTTTGTTATGAGTGTTATTTCATAATCACGTGTTCCTTGTGTATATCATTAAGAAGTGACAACTTCCAAATGATTTCCACTTGTAAAAGTTGTTATAAGGTGCCGATCTCATAATAACTTATTCATCTATTGTATGAATATATCATGTCTATATGGTAAGTATCACACATGTGATACTAGTGCACATACCATACTAGACATCTTGAGTACTTGGGTGAGTATCATGGATTTGATACTTGGAGACCATTACTCATGATAATCATTTTGAGCAATTAGGTGAATATTGTTAGAAAGTAAAGTCCACCAAGATAACTGAGAGGGGGCGGAGGGGGAAGGGGGGGGGGGGGGGCGGGGGGTGAATCAGTTATCAGATAATTATAACCTTTATCAACTTCAACAATATTTAACCATGTAAAAAATGTAATTACCAACCATATAAAGATATTCATACACAATGACACAATAACACAAGATATGTTGACTAGGGAACCTCTTGATCAAAGAGTAAACCCCGGTGGGAATGATGCCCACAAAAGATGCACTAATATAAATATTCCTTGTGAAAGGATGGACTCTATTAGGAGTCTTATGAAATACATTCAGTACATATGAATCCCTGTTAGGATATTTTGAATCCCTGTTAAAAGATTGTAACCCCGTTAAGAGTTATGGAAGACAGAAGGACCCACTGCCCAAACAGCTTCAGGGTAAGATCACTGAACACATTGTCCAAATGACCTTAATATTATTCAGCAGAATAATATGAAGTATGTTACCTCCTTACTGTGCCAAACCGCACTCACTGCTACACCAGATCCCAATTCCAGATCTTTGTACTTCGCATGTCTTCCTTCACAATTTCGCTTTCACAATTTCATTAGCTCTTTTCTTCACTTCATGCTTACATTCGCATTCAACCATGCTACTTCTTCATTCACTTACATTTCTTTCACATTGCTACTTCTTCAACTACATCCAATAAAGAAAAAAATTCCTTCTTTTATAACACACTCAAATAATTACAAATGAGTCGGCACACAAATATAAAATAAAAGTTTCCACACGCTACATCAAAATTACACAAAACTGTCAGCTTCCAGATGTAATAACTCTTCACTCGTGTGACCTCAAAGTTTGTGCTGTGAACCACGTCACTATCAATGTGTCTCAACCTTCCCTTTAACCTGCGCAAAACTAGATTCTATCCTGATTAGGAGATATCATCCGATTTCCACAAACCGCTTACTCAAGAACACTGCCTCAATATTGCTTCCACCAAAATGCTCATAACTTCTATGAATAAATGAATTTCTGTCTGCACTCTTAACCATAGACAAATAACATATCAAAAAATATAACCTCAACATCGCATAGTTCTATCTGCAATATCCCATGTGCGCTAATCAAAACACTGTCTGCTTCTCTGCTAGTCTCTAGAAGATCACTGTGTTGACATCAATGACAATCATAGTCATGAATGCAATAACAACTGCTACAGAATGACTGCCAACATCCAGCATTCATTTCTAACAATCTCCCCCATTGGCATTGATGGCAACATAGATGAAAAACATCCAATGTTCCAAAAATCCAATACAGCTGCTCTGATAAATATTTTAAATCTTGCTTCGTTATCCTATTCAGTTCTCTCCAACAGATGGTACAAGTGGTTTTTCATGTACACTTCTCCCCTATTGACATCAATGATAGAAATTTCATCACTGTGTCAACAACAACTCAATGTCAATAGACACTATTCAGAAAAATACATTCACAAGAGTCCTCACGACTCAACTCACATACTCCCCCATAGAGGAAGTACCAACATCCAATCCAGAAGAAAGATAGGGCTCATATACCACTGGACGGATGCAACCAACTACATCATTACTCAAAAGTAGGCTGGGGCATAACCCCAAGCATACCTCTCAAATACTCAAATGTATCCTTAGGAAAAGGATTCGTAAATATGTCTGCTATTTGTTCCTTTGTGCTTATGTACTCCAGTCTAACTTCTTTTTCAGCAACTTTCTCTCTTACAACATGATACTTGATCTCTATATGCTTAGTCTTAGAATGTAAAGCAGGATTCTTAGACATACTAACTGTGCTGGTGTTGTTGCAATGTATGACAACAGGCTCAACAAACCTAATTCCAATATCCTTCAGCATCTGCTTCATCCAAATTATCTGGTTATAATTGTTTGCTGCTGCTACATACTCTACTTCTGCTGTGCTCTGTGAAATACAATTCTACTTCTTGCTTAGCCAAGAAACTAATCTTCC
Organism: Chamaecyparis obtusa; assembly: GCA_027943335.1. Taxonomy (NCBI): domain Eukaryota; kingdom Viridiplantae; phylum Streptophyta; class Pinopsida; order Cupressales; family Cupressaceae; genus Chamaecyparis; species Chamaecyparis obtusa. Next base: position 423,611 of record BSBK01002853.1, read on the forward strand.
TCCAAGAAAAAAGGCTCCACCACTGGTGCTTTTCTTGTCATCAACACTACCTCCCCAATCAACATCTGTATATGCACATAGGGTAAAATCATCAAATTTTTCATACCACAATCCATAATCCATTGTACCTCTTAAATATCTTAGTATCCTCTTAACTGCTGCATAATGTGACTCTCTAGGTTCAGCTTGAAATCTTGCTACCATTCCAACTGAATGTTGTACATCCAGTCTAGTATGTGTTAAGTACTACAATCTTCCAATCATGGATCTGTATTTCTTCTGCTCAATTGCTGGTGTTTCATCTTTGCTAGATAGTTTATGTCCTATAACCATAGGTGTTCCAACTGGTTTACAGTTCTCCATTCCAAATCTTTTCAGCAAATCATTCAAGTACTTTGTCTGACATACAAAGATACCATCACTGTTCTGTGTTATCTGTAATCCCAAAAAGTATTTCATCTCACCAATCATACTCATTTCAAATTTAGTCTTCATTTCATCAACAAATTTGTCACTAGCTTCATCTTCTCCTCCAAAGATAATGTCATCAACAAAAATAACTATAATCAACAAACCATTTTCAATTTCTTTTGTATACAGATTGCTATTAGCTGTTCCTTTAGTAAATCCCAATTTCAACAAATACTTATCCAATCTAGCATACCAAGTTCTAGGTGCTTGCTTTAGTCCATATAATACTTTTTTCAGTTTACATGCCATGTCTCCTTCTTGAGTCAAAGGAAAACCTTCAGGCTGCTCAATGTAGACTTCTTCTTTCAATTCTCCATTTAGAAATGCTGACTTCACATCCATCTGATACACTTTGAATTTCTTAAAAGATGCATAGGCCAAGAACATTCTTACTGCTTCAATTCTTGCCACAGGTGCAAAAGTTTCTTCATAGTCAATTCCTTATTGCTGTGAGTATCCTTTACAAACTAATCTTGCTTTGATTCTTACTACTTCTCCTTGTTCATTCATCTTGTTTCTGAATATCCATTTAGTTCCAATCACATTCTTGTCTTTAGGTCTAGGGACCAATTCTCATGTCTTATTCTTTTCAATTTGATCTAGTTCTTCTTTCATAGTATTAATCCAATGTTCATCTTCACTAGCTTCACTAGTAGATTTAGGTTCCATTTGAGAAATCAAACATAATTGTACCTTATTCCGAGTCAAAACTCCTCTGTCCAAACTTCCAATAACTTGTTCAATAGGATGATATCTTGATATATACCTTTTCGGTGTCATAATTATTGATCTTGCTTCAACTGTAGATTCTTCTCTAGATTCCTCTCTGGTTTATTCTGCAGGACTCTCATTCAATAATTCATTGTCAATCTCATAGAATAATTCAGTAGTTTCAATGTTAGGCTGAGGATGAGGTTCTTCACCAGATTCATAGTCAAGCATTCTTTCCTGAAATTTAAACTTCTCATCAACTTTAACATTTGCGCTTTCAACAATAGTTTTAGTTCTCTTATTGTAACATCTATATGCTTTTCTCTTCAAAGTGTATGCACCCTAAAATGGTCGCCTAAACTTTGAGCCCCATTTATTTGATTTATCAATCCTGAATCATTTTTATCAATAATCAATATTTTCAACAATATCAATCTCTTGATCAAATCCTAATTTCGATCATATATTGGATTTTTATCCTATGGGCTAACCATTTATCCTAAGTCTTTATTTGATTAAAAGGAATATTTCCTCCCCTTTTAATAAATAAAAAGCCCCACCTTTTCTTCTTATCCTAAGTTGCACAAATAAAGCATTATTCTTATTTTATAAAAAGGGAAAAAGCACTTTTTGTCTCATATGGACATAAAGTCAACTCTTATTTTCCTATTGGAGGATACTTGTGCACATGGATTGCTTCTCTTTCAAGCTCCACCGCTGATTAAGACTTTTTGCCTCTTAATCTCCATGGTCCATTTCACCTCATTTCTTATAAAAGGAGAGCTCTCTCCTTCATTTGCATATATCATGTTTTTATGCTAATGTTATGCTGCAGGTTTTAGGTGCATTTGGAGTTTTGAAGACATTGAAGACTTGTTGCTTTCATCATTTAGTTGCATATTTGCTTTCTTAGTTGCATGATAATGACATTCTTAGTATAGATTTCCCTTTATGCAATAGAATAAGCTCACATAGTCTAAATAGGAGGCATTGTAATCCATTGCTATTTCCTTTCATAGATTAGTTGCATTGTACTTTCCTTTCATACCTTAGATTGCATCATCATATAGCTTGCATTGCATTGCATATTTGATTCTTGAGGATATTGGCACTCTTGCCCTTTTCCTCACTTGAATCTCTCATTGTGTGGTTGACTAGTAAGGTCACAAGCTTGTAGCTCTAGCTGAGAGCAAACACATCATAGTCCCTTGCAACTCCATGCATAGAGAGCTATGAGACGCTTTGTGAGGCCTCATTCTTGAGCAACCTTACATGTAATGGTTCATAGAAGTGCACCATTTTAGTGTGTACATTTCTGGCGCCCACCGTGGGGCCGAGTAGATAGGCTTTGTCCCTTATTTCATTTGCATTTTCATCATTTTTTGAATTATTTTCTAAAAATTTTGCAGTTCTGGTTTTCTGTCTCAGAGTATCGCGCGATACTTCTCAGAAATATCACGCGATATACCTTTGTATAGCGGTGCGACACTTCACGTGAGAGAAGAATCGCCTGCCAGTACTGAAGTATATCGCCTGGTGTCGTGCGAAGTATCGCCCAGACTGAGGTATATCGCGCGACTATAGGAAACTGTGTCGCGCGATACTGGTGAAGTCTGAGGTATATCGCCTGATCTGACAGAGACTTGCATTTCCAGTTTTCTCATCCGAATTTGATCATTTTAGTTTGCTATTTTATTTTGCTGTGTTTAGATAGGTCTAACCTGCATCTTTTAGCTTGAATCTATCAGTTTATTGCATATTTACATTTGGATTTTGATTTTGCTAACCTTGTGGGTCTAACAAGTTGTGTTTGTAGGCGCTCTCATTGCTTGAAAATTGCTAAAAACGCATGTCAAAGAGGGCTACTAACAGTTTTTGCAGGGCTGCCCAAGCATAAAAACAAAAAAAAAAGTTTCTTGCTTATGTTTATTTGCTTTCCTTTCAAGTGTGACATTCACTAATTGTGTTAGGAATCTTTAAAACTTTGTGAAAGAGATTTTGAGGTGGTAGGAGAAGTATGCTCTTCACCTTTAGGTGAACCAGAAAATCTTGACCCATCTTAAAGTTTTGGAAGCAAGGGAGTAATTGAACCTCTTTACTTGGTGTGTTTGGGAGAGATTCTTGAGATAGGGGAGTATGCTCTTCACCCTTGTGGTGAACCAAAAACCTTGAACCTCAAGAGTTTATCTATTCTTTGTTTAGTTTAGGATCCTTTAGCGGGCCTGCTCTTGAGCAATCAAGAGGAACGACTCAAGTGGGGACAACCTTGTCATCATTTTCCTTGGTGGCAAGTGATTCTAACTCACTATAATCTCAAGGCTATCAAGGACACCAAAAACTTTGGTAGACATAACACTTATCTTCGTTTGATATGAGTAGCTCATGGGATTGCGACCATGGGGAAAACATTGAACAAGAATGCTTAAGGTACTCTTCAAGCCGCAAGGTCCTAGTCCTTTATGAGGAGCAAGAGGGGTGTTGTGAATGGAAATCTTTATTAAGAACCATTAGATAGAAGCCACCTTATTTTAGCCGCTTATCTTCTTAGTGCAAGGATTGATCCAAGTGGTTTACCCGGATCACCTTAAGATACTCACCATATGTGTCCCTTTGGTTGTGTCATTTGACATTTCCATGACAAAGCCAACATCTCTTGTGGGTAACCACTTGGTGTGAGGCGAGGGGGCATCAAGTTGTGGGCTAAGTTGGTAAGCATTGAGCCTTGACTTTTTAGGATAGATTTGCTTGAATTGTCTTCGGTTGTGTGATGCCAGTGCAAACGTTCTTACATACAAATAATCGGTAGCATTCATAGGGTGCTTTTTCAATTCTGATATCACAAGTGTTTGTCTTGGAAAAGTTTCTTTTGCCCTTGTTTCAAGTGTTTGAGACATGTTTGATCCCTCACTGTTTGCAAACCTACCAAAATTTTGCTGATATTATGACTGAAACTGAAAACATTAACCCTCAGACTAAAAATTTTGACCAAGCAGACTCAAAAATGCAAATTTTATACAATTCTGGTCAAGAGTTGAAGAATTCTGCAATAGTATCGCACTCTGTAAAGTGAAATATCATGCGATACTTCGCACTTGCTATAAATATCGCCTGCTTTGAAGAGAAATATCGCGCGATAGTTCACCCCTACTTGGAGTATATCGCCCGCCAGTACTGAGGTATATCACCTAGCGTCATGCGAAGTATCACGCGGTTATAGGTATATCGCCCCAGTAGCCTGGAGTATATCGCCTGGTTAATTTCTGCCGTGCTTACACTTTGGTCAGTTTCAGTTGCTGTTAATCAGGTTAGGTCTTAGAGTAGGCTTCTTGCCTTGACGTTTGAGACCTGTCTTGACTCTAAATTTCTGGTTTTAGTCCTCTAGGATAGCATCATTTGATTTACGAAATCACTTTGGAATAATTGTCAAGTTAGAAGGTCATTCTTGGTGCCAAGGTTCATCTCTAAGATTGTTAGCTACATTCTTGAAAAAGTTTAGTACTCTTATTGTCCAAATCACTTTCATTTAAATCTCAATTTCAATTATCTTTTGGCCTAGTCCAACCTCCTGATTCAAAAGTGCAAGGTAGTCAGCCTTTGATTTGAAGCACCTCTTTGACAGTGTTGGTAAAGCCCTTTTTCTTCTCATTTCTTTTTTTTGGACAATAGAGGACTTTGATTATCCTAGTTTGGCGTTGACACTTTGAGAGGTCACCTTTTCATTAAGAGTATCTTTCTTTCATGTCAGTTACGACAAGGTACCAAGTCAATCAAGGGAAGCGACCCCCTGTTGCCTTTAACCAGTTACCACCCGTCAAGACTCGTCGACAACATAAGGGAAAAGGACCCCTTTTTGATCAATCTCCTAAGAGTGAATCTGAGGTTTGTTTTAATCCGGGAGCTAATCCTAGTGAAGTGAGCACCTCTTTTGTACCACTTTCATCAAGTATGGACATGAGTTACACTTTCACCCGACAACAAAGAGAAGCCATGAATCAAACTCTCGAGGATATCTTCCAACGACATAGAAGAGATATGGTGGTTCTTCTCATGCTAGTCCACCCGGGTCACCTCCCAACAACGTGAGGTATTTTGATGCTCACCAATGAGCCGAGAGACATCATAAGCAAGCTCACTCAGATTCAAGGTCACAACACGAAGACCAGAACAATGAATCTAGTGATCACCACATAAATGCAGCTAATGCTATAAGGCATTCGAGACAATCCTCCCCACTTAAAGACACCTCTCGATATGCAAATACAAGATTGAGAAGCATTGAGAGAGAAACAAGTCTATTTGGATGAACAGGCTGCTAAAAAGGAAAAATTTAGACAACTAGAAGAAGAGGAACGTGCGTTGTTGGATATACAGAAAAGAGTCACCCAAGAAGAAGAAGATAGACTCTACGCACAACAACTCCAAAGCTGATTCAACGGGAGGGGAACCAATAGTGGGACCAACTCACCCCCATCTACCCCTTCCCCAAGCCCTAGAAGAAGATCAAGGACGCCCTCACGATCCCCAAGTCCTAGAGGAAGAAGGGTTTCAAGATATGACCATCATAGGAGACAGTCGTCTCATAGACATTCAAAGCAACCCTCCCAATGAGCACATCATGGCTCACAACATGGAGGAAGTTATGCTAAATTTGATCATATGGATTTCATGACTATGCAACAAGAGCCATCCTTTCAAGCGTATGTGGAGCAATATGTGGAACAAAACAAAGATCAATTCTTGGAAAGTCTTATTAACAAAGGCGCTAAAGTTCCATATAATTTTGATGTTCACCAAAAGATCAAGAAACAGAGCCCTTCAACTAATGAGGTGATCTTACAAATGCAAAAGGATATAGACAGAATGAAGGCTCCCAAGAGCACGTTTCATTTGGACTCCATATGTCCTAACCCCATTGATATCATTGTGAGCAATCTAATACCAGAACTAAGGTATGAAGTCAAGAAAATCCTGTTTAATTCCTTTGATACTATGGTAGAGGTGGCATGTCACATTGAGGATGTCCTAAAAGAACAAAGAATTTTGGCTAAACCAACAAATAACAACAATAGCCAAAATAACAATACTAATGGTAACAAGGACAAAAGAAACTCCTATTGGAACAAAAACAAGCAAGTGGTCAACGACGGAGTTGTTGACTCATCTCAAACCAAAAATGAAGGAGTTCTCAACCTCTCTCATGCAGTTCAAGCTATGAAGCTGCAAACGTCTTCAACACAACAAGACAAATCTAAGTATCAAAGGAGATCTAAAACGGAGAAGAGACAATTTACTAAATTGGGAGAATCTTATGCAGATGTTTTTAAGACATTAGTTGCTCATAATTTGGCACACCCATAGGATCCTACAAAACATCGTATACCGGATCCTTTGCCTCATTGGTGGGATGCTAAGGCTTTTTGCGTTTTCCATAATGGGATTGGACATGACATAGAAAATTGTTTTAAACTCAAGCATCTTGTCCAAGACCTTATTGAGAAAGGACAATTACAAGTGGATGGGTTAACCACTAATGCAGATCATAAAGCCTTTAAAGAACCCTTGCCTAAATATGAGAAAGGAGAGAATTCTAAGAATGGCAAGGCAGCTATCAACTACACCTACACAAATGTGGAGAACATTATTAACATGCTTAAAGTTGTGGATGATAGTGTCAACATGGTGAGAGGGAAAGATCCTTATGGACATAATGTGGACTCAACCCCTATGACTGATGAAAGACCCGCTGTGGTGATAAGAGGTCCTCACTCACAAAGAATGCCCCAGTCCCTCAATGCTATCACTAGGGGTCAGGCTCAAACTCCCATTATTATCAGAGGTCCTAGCACTAGCAAGTCTAAGTAGCCCACGTCCAAAGGTGTTCCTCCTAAATCTTCTGTTGGTCCTAATTCCAATTATGATCTTATTGACCAATTACAATGTACACCCGCGCAGATATCTATTTTTGAGCTTTTAGAATTATCCCCTAAGCACAAGCGCATCCTTGAGGATGCTTTGCGAGCAGCCAACGTCCCTAACAACTTAGATATTGATCAATTCCAGAACATGGTCAACCATTTGGCTAGCCCTCATTACCTCACCTTCTCAGAAGAAGATGACAAATCCATCAGTCACCCACATAACTTGGCCTTACACATCAAAGTCATGATTCATAAAACCCGTGTCAGGCGTGTACTGATAGATGGAGGTGCGGGGCTCAATATTTGTACCATGAGTTTTTTGCTGGCTCTAGGATATTCCGAGAACGTCATTGACACAAGGAAAAAGATCACGATCAAGGCATATGACGAAGCAGAAAGAAGTTCTAAGGGATTGGCCATTTTGCCTATTCGCATTGGTCCAGTAGAAAAAGATATCTTATTTCAAATTGTTGATGTTGGACCTTTAGCCTACAACATTTTGCTAGGTAGGCCATGGATTCATGAAATGCAAGCAGTCCCATCAACATATCACCAGTGTGTTAAGTTTCCCCATAACGGTGTAGAAATTTGCATCCCTAGAGATAGTGCTTTGTCAGTTAATAACATTTCTGCCGGATCACATGTACCTTTGAATAGGGAAGCTGACAGTCCTAGTAGTTCACTTGAACAATGCAAGCAGAGGTTCAAGACCATAGATCTTGGTATGGGAGATTATAAAATTGATTCTTTTACACAAATGCCAATCTCTCCTAGGTCTTATGGGAGACCATCACCAAGTATGAAACCTTCGTCATCGGCAATGACATTATTTGGAACATTTGTTGAGTCTTCGGTTCCCATTCAGGAAGAAAAAGAGGAAGTTGTCGTAAGGGACTGGATCTATCACGAGGAAAAATACAAACACAATGAGAATTTTTCTCCTTCACCTGAAGCTTATGGGAGAGGATATACACTGGTCAAAAATATGGGATATCCAGGATATGGTCCCCTTAGCCATAGGCTGGATGCTAAAGCCGAGCCTCTTGATCATGCTCTTTTTGGATGAAAGAACAAGTCCACAGTTGGCTTAGGTTTTGAGAATAAGAAGAAGAAAGGTGTCCCTGTCCCAGCTGCGACAGACAGTGACAGTGACTCAGATTATATGCCTGATCTTTCTAATCAAAAAGAGGTGTCTGATGATTGGGTGCCCTCGACAAATCTCCTTTGGGGAGATTCCACAGATTTGATACTTGACAGTCCTACTATCCCAGCTGCGACAGATAGTGACTGTATGACTGCTAGATCGATAATGGAAAGTGTTGCTATCCTAGTTGTGACATATAGTACCAATGCTAGCACTAGAGAGGGGGAAACCCTTCCTAACCTTGAGGCTTCTACATCACGAGGCCCAAATGATGACTCAGACACAGATTCCCATGAATATGAATGGGACTCACTTTCAGATGCAACAGTTGATCTAGACATAGATATTGTCCATGCTTATAGTACCCAACCCGATGCGGCTAATGAGCTTAGTGTAGGACTAGAGGATTGCACTCCTCAAATTGCCTTAGTGGATGATGCTTCGTTTGATAGGATGAATCCTAATTTGGGTATCTTAGGAGAAGACTTGATGAACTCCGATTATATGGTCACCAGAGATGACACCTTTCGCATAAACAACATTGAACCAGTCATTGACCTGCCCCTTGTTCACTTTGACCTAATTGACTGGTCTCAACGCTATCAAGAGCCTACATTCCTCACTTTTCAGAATGATTACGAAATTGCCTGCTATCTGAATGCTCTTGAACCCGTGGCTTCTTCCACCAGTGAACCAACAATCAGCATGACAGAGCCTGATATTAAGTACCTCAGTCTAAAAATAAAAGAGAAAAAAAAAAAGAAAAATAGGTCTGATGGCGAAAACCACTTTGTGGTGGTATCAGAACCAAAAATAGTAAAAAGAAATGACGCATCCGAGGGTGAAAACCTCTTTGAGGCACCTAAGGATGGGGTACTTAATAACTTGCCGAGTTCTTTCCAGGATAGATCATCAGTATTGATTGAGCCAACAAAGCCAGTCAATTTGAACACAGAAGAAAATCCTCAAATAGTCCATCTTGCTCAGTCTTTATCAGAGGGAGAGACCAAGGCATATGTACAGTTCTTACAAAAAAAGAAAATTAATTTTGCATGGACCTATTCAGACATGCCAGGGCTTGACACGAATCTCATAATGCATCACTTATCCATAGCTCCAGGTGTCAAACCAGTGAAACAGAGACTCAGAAAAATGCATCCCCATGTAGCTCTCCTTGTCAAAGGGGAATTAGAAAAACTTTTGAGAGCTGGATTTATTAGAGCCATCGATTATGTAGAATGGATCTCAAACATAGTACCCGTCTCCAAACATGATGGGTCCATTCGTGTATGTACAGATTTTAGAGACTTAAACAAAGCATGCCCAAAGGATGATTTTCCACTTCCAAACATTGACATGATAGTGGACATGACAGCGGGCTATGAGATATACTCTCTAATGGATGGTTTCTCTGGATATAATCAAATTAAAATAGCTCCTGAAGACCAAGAGAAAACAACGTTCACATGTGCATGGGGAACCTATTGCTGGAACGTCATGCCATTCGGATTAAAGAATGCAGGAGCAACCTACCAAATAGCTATGACCACTATCTTTCATGATATGATGCACAAAAACATGGAAGATTATGTGGATGATACCCTGGCAAAATCAAGAAAATGGGACACACACCTCGATGATCTGGAAGTAATTCTAGATCGCATGGAATAGTTTCAACTCAGATTGAATCCAAAGAAGTGCGCATTTGGTGTCACCTCAGGCAAACTTTTAGGATTCATAATATCAACAAAAGGTATCGAGGTTGATCCCGAAAAGGTCCAAGCAATTCTAGATATGCCACCTCCTCAAAATATCAGCCAAATGAGAAGTCTTCAGGGACGTCTTCAATCGATTAGGATGTTTATTTCTCAGCTTGCAGATAGGGCGCAACCCTTTAACAAGACATTGCATAAGGGCACTTCTTGTGTTTGGAACGAGGATTGTCAAAAGAGCCTAGATCAGATCAAACAATACTTGGCTAATCCTCCAATCCTAATGCCTCCTATTCCAGGGAAACCATTGATCCTATATATTTCAGCTACAGACACTTCCCTGGGGGCATTGTTGGCTCAATCAGATGATATTGGGAAAGAACGGGCCATATACTATATCATCCGTACTCTAGTCTCCTATGAGATCAATTACAATAATATTGAGAAGTCCTATCTTGCAGTGGTGTTTGCTTCTCAAAAGTTGCACCACTACATGCTTGCTCATACCATAAATTTGGTTGCCAAAATTGATCCTCTTAAATACTTGCTTAGTAAGGCTTCCCTCACGGGTAGACTCGCTAAATGGATGATGGTCCTAATTGAATTTGACATAGAGTACGTTGAAAGGAAGGCAAGAAAAGGGCAAGCTATTGCTGACCAATTAGCTGATTTCCCAATTCAGGATAGTATGCCGGTCCAAGTGGAATTCCCAGATGAACACATCTTGTATACAACTACTCACACTTGGACAATGTTCTTTGATGGTTCCTGCATGCAAAAGGGATCAGGTGCTGGAGTATTATTTTTTTCTCCACATGGGTACAATATTCCAAAGTCTTACAAACTTTTATTCCCATGTACGAATAATATTGCAGAGTATGAAGCTTTAACCAATGGCTTGAGAATGGCTATAGAATGGAGCATCACAGAGTTACATGTCTTTGGGGATTCCCAATTAATCATCAACCAAGTCAATGAAGAGTATCAAACCAAGGATGACAAATTGATACCCTACAAAAAAATGGTTTATTCTTTGAGACGCTACTTCACCTTCGTGACGTTTCAACAGATCCCTAGGACAGAGAACAAGGCTGCAGATGCCATGGCCACATTAGCTTCACTTCTTCAGTTGGAGACACATGAATCCAGATTTAAATTCCTGGTGGAAGAGCTACACCATCCCATCTTTGACTCGTCTGAAAGCCATGTCATTTGTGCCATTATCACACATGAGTCTTCTTGATATGGTGCTATCTATTCATATCTTCGTGATGACATCATCCCTGACACATTCAACTGCTCTGAATGTCGAAACCTCATTCATAACACCTCTTGCCACACCCTCATCTCTGGTGATTTATATAGGGGGGGTTTAGATGGGACGCTCCTTAGGTGCTTGGAAAAGGAGGAATCCAACCAAGCGTTAGCTGACATCCACGAGGGCATTTGTGGTGGACATTCTAATGGTCTTGCCATGGCCCGAAGGTTGCTTAGGGCAGGATATTATTGTCCCACAATGCAGATAGATGCGGTCACCTTTGCTAAGTCATGTGAAAAATGTCAAAAACATGAAAACTTGATTCATGCTCTAGGTAGGGAGCTGATCCCTTCTGTTTCTCATTGGCCATTTCAGCGCTGGGCCTTTGATCTGTTTGGGCAGATTCATCCCAACTCATTAGGTGGACACAAGTTCATTATTACTGCCATTGACTACTTCACAAAATGGGTGGAAGCTGTGCCACTTTCTGTTGCTTCAGGGAGGACCATTTCTTTGTTCATCTTGAATCATATTATTTGCCAATTTGGAGTGCCTTCTGAGATCATTACTGACAATGGAGGTCAATTTAAGAATAAGGACCTAAAGCATCTATGCAAAAAGTTTAAAATCAAGCAACATTGGTCCTCCATCTATTTTCCACAGGGAAACGGACAGGCAAAAGCCTCTAACAAAACCATTCTTAAGATTCTTCATAGGATAGTGCACAAGAATGGTAGGGATTGGCACTTACAAATCAATCCAACACTATGGGCTTACAGAACAAGCATTCGCACACCTACAGGAGCCACTCCTTTTTCTCTTACCTATGGCGCTGGAGCAGTATTGCCTTTAGAAGTTGAGATACCATCACTTAGAGTCTCACTCAAAGGTTTGATTACAGATGAGGATTACCGCGCCATGAGGCTACAAGAACTAGAACTTTTAGATAAGAAGCGCAAGGCTTCCTTTGATCATATGAGGGTATATCAGAAGCGTATGTCCAAAGCATTCAACAAGAAGGTTCGCCCTAGAGAATTTCAAATAGGTGATCTTGTTTTGCGAGAGAACCCTAAAAACTAACAGAACAGAGAGCAAAAGGGCAAGTTTGAACCTAACTGGCTTGGACCATATGTCATCACAGCTGCTTTTGGTACCGGTGCGTATTTACTGTCAGATCCCGATGGAGAACAGCTCCTTAATCCCATCAACATTGTGCACCTCAAGAAGTTCTACCCTTGATGCCCATTCTGTCTGGGGGCATCCTTTGTATATATCTTATTGATCTTGAAAAAATACCAAAAAAATTGAAATATGATGCTGAAAAAATCCTAAAAAGCATAAAAAGTCCTGAAAAAATACCAAAAAAATCATCAAAAATTCAAAAATTCAAAAAAATAGAAAACGTGCCTTGGTGAAAACCTAGCAATAGGCACCTTGGTAGCAAAAATCCAAAAAAAAAAAAGGAAAAAATGAAAAAAGAATCCAAGTGGTGAAAACCTGGGAACAAGCGCTACTTGAGGCCTTTGCACTCCTATTTGTTAGCATGCGTCCTCGACACTTAGGCACTTCCCATCATGCCTTGACCTTATTTGGCTTAGTCTGGAATTGGTCTTTGTCTTTGTCTAGGGGGCATAACTGTTAGCAATGGTCTTTTAGGTGCGTTTGTCTCTTGGGGCATTTCACAACAGGTGTTTTTCAACACCACCCCAAACAGTGTTTTTCAACACTACCCTTGCGTCGAGTGTTTCTTAACACTTATCAGGTGTCTTACTCAACAGTCTTGTATGATGTGATATTTCTCACTAAGCAGATATGATACTCTATGACCAACACACATGCACTTAAACAATCAACTCGCTGAAAATATGATGACTTTATTTTTTCTTTGTGTGCTGTCTATGAGGATTTCTTTGATGAGTGGTCTCTCCCTGAGAAGTTTTCAATGATGCATAGCTAGAAGACTGAGGGAATGAGAACATGTTTTCTTTCTTTATCTACTTGTGGGTATATTTTGTTGATCCTAACTGTCATGAGCATTTATGCTGGTCTTACTTGACCCTATGGATTGACAAGGTATTATCCTTGACTGTTTTGCGAGTGCATGCTTTTAGCTATCTTGACTTTTATGTGTCTTGATACAAGCATAATCTCGCCATATCAAACTTAGGTGATCTCATTGCATTAGTCATCTTGACCTATATGTCTTTGATGCCTAGGTGGGATTCTCACATTTCTATCTGATAAAGATCATATTCATATCCACATAGTTATGCTAGTGTGCATTGTATGGTCTTACGACGCTACCAATAACGCTCGATGATGATAATTAGATGTCTATAAGCGTTGTGACCTTGCAAGTCAACCAATTTCATAGTAGCTTGCATTTTTAGGGTCATGATAGTCTAGTTTTGCATTTCTTGCATATGGAGAGAGCTCTCCTTTTTCATCTTACGTGGACCTGTCAGTCGACTGTGCTCGCCTTTTCTTCTTCCCGATCATGTCTTTCACTCCTTTTCCTTTTCATCTCGAACCTGTTCCTGTTCATCACAAGGGGTTAATCATATCATCATATCTATATCAAAACTGTCATTTTCAAGAAACATAAGTCTATATCATACACATGAGAATTAAACATACATCTATGAGAGAGAACATACATAAGCATTTTGAGCAAAATGACAAGACAATATACATAAACTGATACATCCATCACAAGAGAGACATAAACACATGATACAATCAAACATCCAGTAATCTCATATATACATCAATGTCATGATACAATATACAAATGGGATCCCATAATCTGGATCAATGTCTCAAAATATGTATAGACATCTATCAACCTAAGACCTAACCCTAAGACTCGCTACCACCCTCGTGAGGAGCTCGTGGTGGTGGAGGAGGCATAGCTCTCCTATCGAGTACCACATCTGATACCCCTACCCTCTGAGAGTATGATGGTGCTCTCTCACCCTCTAGAATGATCTGCAGGTAGAGTCCGTGATAGTAGGCTACTCTCACTGACTCCCGTTGGAGCTCTAGTGCATCTGCCTGTGCCATCACCTCACAGCATGCTATCTCTACCCTGAGATCGGCTATCTGCTGATCTCACTCCGCTCTCAGATCCAGTAGCTGCTGATCTCGAATTGCTATAGTAATCCAGAGCTACTGTATCTCTGCCTCCTGAGCCTATATCTGGGCTCTCAGATCATCCCCGCCGTAGGCTGCTCCTGCTGTGCCTCTCCTACCGGCGAGCTGGTCTCGCCTCATCCTCAAGCGTCACCGATCTCTATCCCTATGACCATTTTTGACCACCTGATCTCGATCCTTCTCCTCTCTCCATCCTCCTCCCTCTCCCCCTCTCGCCATCTCCTCCATCCCCTCTGTCCCCTCCATCCCCTCCGTCTCCCCCGTCATCCCCTCTGTCTCCTCCTTGCGCTGGTACTTGTGCATCTGGTACTATAAACCGAGGGAATGGCACCCTCCGCCGCTCTGCCCTGTATGCCGCATCGACCCCCGCATCTGCCACATCTGGGAAATACTCCCAGGGCTCACTCCTGATACCCACTGTCTCTGTGATAGCCTGCTGATAGTCCAACATGGGTAGCCACCCATGGCCCTCCTCATCCCTGGCCCTAGCATATGTCGTAGTCTCTGTCGAGACTTGCTGTTGCCTCCCGAACTGTCGCCATACCTGAGTGATGCAGAACCTCTCCACTATCTTTGCATATCAACCTACCAGTGGCTGAGTGCACAGCATGTAACTCAGCTCATCGGCTGCATCTCCCCAAACCTCAACCTCCTTGTATGGCCTCCATGTGAACGAGGCCATCTCATCTAAAATCTGCCTGTAGTACGCCACATCCCCAGTATGGGCATGTGATATGAACCTGAGATACCTATAGATGAAGGGGTACCTCCTCTCCCTCGGTTGAACCCTAGGACACACCACAGCGATGTGCTCCCATGCCCACACCTATGCCAGGATGGCACCGCACACCCATGTCTGACTATCTCTGTAGACAATCTTGTGCAACTCATGGTACATCTTTGCCAATATGGCAGGACCCCATGCCATCCGACGAGGCCTGCCTACCAAATCAACCAATAATCGAGCCCATCCGAGCGAGAATCCCTTCTGACTACGATCAGTCAGCAGGATCTATGAGATAATGGATGCCACTATACATGGCACTGGGTAGTCTTTGCCAAAATCATCTATCAGCCTCTCCCAGCTGATATGCCTATCCAGGATAGTGACATCCTGGAACATCTCCTGAACTAGTCAGCACCCCTCAGTGGCATCCTGATTATAGTACACCTGTGCCAACAAATGAATCATGTCAGTTTTCATCATATAGAAACATTACATTTATGATTATATCTCAAAACATGATTATACTCACCAGCTCGCCATGACATGGCACTCGTAAGATCCTGTAGACATCCTCTAAAGTGATCGACGCCTCTCCAGTAGGCAGGTGGAAGGTGTTGTGCTCACTATGCCATCTCTCGGCAAGAGCAGTCAACAACCCATGGTCCGCTTTGATGTACAAATACCTCAACAAATACCAAAATCCCATAGCTCTGATGTCGGCATTGCCCGGATCGTCTAGATCTCGGACACATCTCAATCCCGTCACCTTCGGTGCTCTGATGATCAGTGCCAGAAAGACCTCCTGCAAGCCACAAACCAAGCCAGTTGTTAGCACATATCATGATGGATGTCTAAAAACTCAGTATAAAACATCTCTAGAGTGTAACATTGTCTAGACCCATGTCATTTTTTCTCAAAAATGCATTAAATATCAAATTTTCAAACTAGGCGATATTCTTTTTTGGAGAAGTATCGCGCGATACTTCTCCCTATAGCGGGGTGATATACCTTATGCCGCACGATACTTTGCCCGGTATCGTGCGATCTTTCACCCGGTATCGTGCGATACTGGTGCCTTAGGTCGCGCAATACTTTGGGGACCCGCGAAGTATCGTGCGACAGTTCTCCCCAAAGGGCGTGATACTTCTAAAGTATCACGCGATATTTCGCCCAACAAATTTTTTTTGAAATTTAAAAATTTTAAAAATGTGCTAAAAAAGTTATTAAATGCGAAAATGACTCAAAAAGCTCAAGTTTTTTGAAAACATACCGGGGCAGGATAGTGTGGTGGCCGGTTGTGCAACCGGGCGTGCTTGAATCGATGCCTGTGGACGGGAACTCCTGCTTGCTGGGCTATTTTCTCTCTCTAAAGCTCTCAAGATTCTCAAATCGCTAAAAGATAAATAATTTTTGAAAATGACATTTTGACCCCTTTTATAGCCTTTTGACTTTTTGACCTCATTTTCAAAACACTTTGGAATTGTGCAAAAATTGCACCCCTAGCTAATTTTGACGTCCTGGATCCATTTTCGGACTCGAAATTGAAATCCGAGGTCATCTTCATAGTCAAAATCATGTTTCAAAATCTTCCCTTCTTCTGCGCAGCTGACTGATCTTTTGAGGCCTAATTCTTCGATCTTTGTTGGGGCATCGTCATTTCTTCATTTCCATGTCTTCCAAACTTCTAGTCTTTCATTCATCTTCATTCCATTCCCTCCTTTCTCATGTTTGACTGCATCTTTTCAGTCAGGCTGGGGCATGTTTTATTGCCTAATAGTTAACCTATTGACCCTTACCTTTGATTATGATTTCATTTTGATTTGATCATATTTTATCAATTCACTGTTCTCCTCTCTACCTGATTTTGATTTTGATTCCGAGGGGGCAGTACCTATGGGATTCTCATCCTTGATTTCCTTGATTTTCCTGATTCAGACATCTTTTGTGAGCTGTCGCCCAAATTTGAGATTCTTATCTCTTACTTTGAATGTGATCCCGAATTGACCTCATGTTCAAAGGCCTTTATTTATGCTTTATCCGGATATGATCCCGAATCGACCTCATATTTGAGTTGTTTTGTGATCCCAGATCGATCTCACATTTCAATTCTTCTTTGACTGCATGTGTTCCCAAATCGATCACACATTAGTCAAAGAGGGGAAAATGTATGCACCCTAAAATGGTCACCTAGACTTTGGGCCCCATTTATTTGATTTATCAATCCTGAATCATTTTTATCAATAATCAATATTTTCAACAATATCAATCTCTTGATCAAATCCTAATTTCGATCATATATTGGATTTTTATCCTATGGGCTAACCATTTATCCTAAGTCTTTATTTGATTAAAAGGAATATTTCCTCCCCTTTTAATAAATAAAAAGCCCCACCTTTTCTTTTTATCCTAAGTTGCACAAATAAAGCATTATTCTTATTTTATAAAAAGGGAAAAAGCACTTTTTGTCTCATATGGACATAAAGTCAACTCTTATTTTCCTATTGGAGGATACTTGTGCACATGGATTGCTCCTCTTTCAAGTTCCACTGCTAATTAAGACTTTTTGCCTCTTAATCTCCGTGGTCCATTTTACCTCATTTCTTATAAAAGGAGAGCTCTCTCCTTCATTTGCATATATCATGTTTTTATGCTAATGTTATGCTGCAAGTTTTAGGTGCATTTGGAGTTTTGAAGACATTGAAGACTTGTTGCTTTCATCATTTAGTTGCATATTTGCTTTCTTAGTTGCATGATAATGGCCTTCTTAGTATAGATTTCCTTTTATGCAATAGAATAAGCTCACATAGTCTAAATAGGAGGCATTGTAATCCATTGCTATTTTCTTTCATAGATTAGTTGCATTGTACTTTCCTTTCATAGCTTAGATTGCATCATCATATAGCTTGCATTGTATTCCATATTTGATTCTTGAGGATATTAGCACTCTTGCCCTTGTCCTCACTTGAATCTCTCATTGTGTGGTTGACTAGCAAGGTCGCAAGCTTGTAGCTCTAGCTGAGAGCAAACACATCATAGTCCCTTGCAACTCCATGCATAGAGAGCTATAAGCCACTTTGTGAGGCCTCATTCTTGAGCAACCTTACATGTAATGGTTCATAGAAGTGCACCATTTTAGTGTGTACACAAAGAATATCCAAGAAAAATACCTTCATCACTTCTAGGATCAAACTTTCCAATATCATCATCTCTCTTTATATAACATTTACTTCCAAAAATTCTAAAATACTTAACTGAGGGTGCATGTCCAAACCATAATTCATAAAGTGTCTTGTCTATGTCTGCTCTGATTTGTACTCTGTTCATTATATATACTGCTATATTCACTGCTTCTCTCCAAAATGTCTTCGCCAAATCATTCTCAAATAACATAGCTCTTGCTGCTTCAGTCACTGACCTGTTTCTTCTTTCTGCACTACCATTTTGTTCAGGTGTTCTAGGGGCTGAAAATTGTCTCTCAATACCATTCACTTCACAAAAAGTGTTAAACTTTCTAGAAGTAAATTCTCCACCTCTATCAGATCTCAAACATTTAATCTTCATTCCAGATTCATCCTCAACTTTATTCTTAATGATCTTAAACTTATCAAATGCTTCATATTTTTCTTTCAGAAATGCAATCCACATCATTTTTGTAAAATCATCAATAAGAATCATAAAATACCTTTCTCCATAGAATCCTCTAGTCCTGGTAGGACCGCTCAAGTCTGTATGAACAATCTCCAACTTCTCTGCCGATGTGAACTTCTTACTAGGAAATGAACTTCTCTTTTGCTTAGCTATCACACATTCTTTGCAAATCATGTTAGTAGGCTTCATAATTTTAGGAAAATCCCTTACTGCAAGTGTAGTACTCACTTTCACAATATTATCAAAGTTTATATGACAAAACCTTCTATGCCATAATCAAATGTCATCAATTTTAGTAATCAAACATGTCATCTTAGTAGGATTCAACTGAAATACATTACCTCTGGTTCTAGATTCAGTTCTAATCAGATTTTCATCTTTATCCTTTATCACACAAGTTTTCTCGGTAAACCAAACTTGATATCCCTTATCCACTAACTGCCCAACACTCAAAAGATTATGTTTCAATCCATCAACAAAGTAAATATCATTAGTATTAGTCTTTCCATCAAGAGTAATAGATCCTATACCTTTAATCAAACAAGGTGCATTGTTACCAACTCTAACAATTCCTCCATCTTAGTTGTTAAACTTTATGAACTTCTTCATGTCACCAGTCATATGATGTGAACAACCACTATCTATAATCCAATCAGCTTTTTTTTCAACTTGAGAAACTAATGCTTTTTCTTCCTTAACATCAGATTCAAAATTCTCTTCTTTAATTGCTACAAATCCTATTTCATCATTAATCTCAGTATCACTTTCACTCAAAGTTCTTTCTATACTAGCTTCAAGATCTTCATCATTAGCATAATAACATTCCTCAAATCTTCTAGGCTTAAAATTATTTCTGTACTTCTTAACTCTCTTAGGACACTTAGATGAAAAATGACCATCTTCTTGACAAGTCCAACATTTAAAAATTTTCTTACTCTTTAGTTCTCTTTTCACAAGCAAGGCAATACCTTCTTCAATCTTCTTATCTTCTTCATTTCTAGATCTGCTACTGCTGGTATACTCTCCACTCACATTAGTACTTCTTGACAAAGTAGGATGAATATTAAGAGCACTGAATGCTGTCTCCATTCTAGGTAAGTCTCCTGATACCCTCAGGTTCATTTCTGCTGCTTCCAATCTTCCAAGAAGAGTCTCTCTTGTAAAGTTTTTAGTACAAGGTATAACTTGTTCAATCATCTGTGTTGTCTGCTTAAATACAAGAGTCAATATCCTCATAATTTTCCATATCACTTCATTCTCTATCTTTGTTCCTCCACAAGCTTTTATTCCTACAACAATTTCTGACATTCTACCAATATAGCTTCTAACAGATTCATCTTCCATCATTCTTATATCTTCAAATGCACATATCTAATTATGTAATCTAGCTCTCTCTACATGTTCATCACCTTCAAAATTAGAGTGTAAAGCTTTCCAAATTTCATGGGCTTTTGTTAAACATTTTACCTAATTGTATTCATTCTCTAGAAGTGCTGTCAAAAGTGTTTCTCTTGCAAGTATGTTACACATGAATAGATCTAGCTCATCTTTAGATCCTGTCTCAAGATTATCTTCTCCAATGATAGTCTTCTCATTCTTTGTAATCAAACAATAACCTGGTCCTAAACATAGTAGATGTGTCTTCATCTTTTCTTTTCAGCTATCAAAATTTACTCCATCAAACTTAGGGCTTTCTTTCCTGAAATTCGCCATAGATCTCCTTAAGTTGTTAAACTTTTCATTCAAGGACCTGCTGCTCTGATACCAGTTGTTAGAAAGTAAGTCTACCAAGATAACTAAGAGGGGGGGGGGGGTGAATTAGTTATCAGATAATTATAACCTTTATCAACTTCAACAAAATTTAACCATGTAATCAATGTAATTACCAACCATAGAAAGATATTCATACACAATGACACAATAACACAATATATGTTGACTAGGGAACCTCTTGATCAAAGAGTAAACCCCGGTGGTAATGATGCCCACAAAAGATGCACTAATATAAATATTCCTTGTGAAAGGATGGACTCTATTAGGAGTCTTATGAAATACATTCAGTACATATGAATCCCTGTTAGGAGATTTTGAATCCTTGTTAAAAGATTCTAACCCTGTTAAGAGTTATGGAAGACAGAAGGACCCACTACCCAAACAACTTCAGGGTAAGATCATTGAACACATTGTCCAAATGACCTTAATATTATTCAGTAGAATAATATGAAGTATGTTACCTCCTTACTGTGCCAAACCACACTCACTGCTACACTAGATCCTAATTCCAGATCTCTGTACTTTGCATGTCTTCGTTCACAATTTTTCTTTCACAATTTCATTAGCTCTTTTCTTCACTTCATGCTTACATTCACATTCAACCATGCTACTTCTTCATTGACTTGCATTTATTTCACATTGCTACTTCTTCAACTACATCCAATAAAGAAAAAAATTCCTTCCTTTATACCACACTCAAATAATTACAAATGAGTCGGCACACAAATACAAAATAAAAATTTCTACACGCTACATCAAAATTACACAAAACTATCAGCTTCTAGATGTAATAACTCTTCACTTGTGTGACCTCAAAGTTTTCACTATGAACCACATCACTATCAATGTGTCTCAACCTTCCCTTTAACTGCGCAAAACTAGATTCCATCCCGATTAGGAGATATCATCCGATTTTGACAAATCGCTTACTTAGGAACACTGCCTGAATACTGCATCCACCAAAATGCTCATAACTTTTATGAATAAATGAATTTCTATCTGCGCTCTTAACCATAGAAAAATAACATATCAAAGAATATAACCTCAACATCGCATAGCTCTATCTTCAATATCCCACGTGCGCTAATCAAAACACTGTCTGCTTCTCTACTAGTCTCTAGAAGATCACTGTGTTGACATCAATGACAATCATAGTCATGAATGCAATAACAACTGCTACAGAATGATTGCCAACATCCAGCATTCATTCCTAAAAAATATCTTGTGAGTTGATATTCGAAGACTATTTCTCTAAGTACTTGGTAAGTATCATGGACTTGATACTCGAGGACCATTACTCGTAATATTAGTAAAATGATATAAATATAAAATAATTATCTATACTCACATTGAGTACTTGGTGAATATCATGGACTTGATATTTGGAGACCATTACTCTGAGTACTTGATGTTGGAAAGTTGTCTATACTAAGATATATGACTAGTTATAGTGTTGTCATTATGGAAACAAAGTCATATAACAGTTTGGAGTCAGTGCACTAAGTGTAAAAATCAGAATTCAGCTAAGTGTTGAAGACTGGACAGTGTATAGAGTTCCTGGAGCTCAGAGCATCTGCATCCATGCGTACGGATGAATTATGGTATGCGCTCTAGAAGTTAAGGTTGTTAGACTATATTCTTACTTAGTCTAAGAATGCATAAGTAGATATGCAAAGATGTGAAAGTTATAGTCAGTTGAAGTTGCACAACCAATGTATGACAACAGAGAACAAAGGATAGAGCCGACAGTGACTATTTTGGTTTATGATTGTAAATTAATGTTGTAGAGGCTATGCACCCATTGTATTTAGGTTTCTGACATATGTACATGTATAATTGTAAGCACGCTTAAGCCAATTCATTTGGAAGCGTTACTTGTAATTAGTTATAGGGCCAACCGAATTGTATATTTGATATGAGCACATAAATATAATGTGCACCCATTGTAATCGGTATGGAAGTCAAGAAAGTTGTAATAGAGTTGAGATAAGCAGAGTAGAGATATGCTAAGTGAGCATAAGATGTATTAGAGCTTTGCTAGAGGTCAAAGCATCAGCGCACCAAAGGAACTGATCAGACAAGTAGTGTCACAACAACAGTTCACCTGCAGATATAGTGTGTATCTGATCTCAAAAGGTTGTATCCTTCATCATTTGAGCAGTGAGCTCTAAGATAGTGAGTCCACTCCCCTAATAGGAATCATTGTAAAAGACTCCTAACAGGGTCTAACCCTTAACAAGGTCTATTGTACTAAAAGCATTGTAAAGCTACTCATAACAGGGTAAAGGATCTTCTAACAAGGATCACAAAACACTAGTGTAGATTATTAGTGGGTATCAAGTCCCACCAGGGTTTTTACCTATTTGGGTTTCCTCGTAACCATATTGGTGTCATGTGTTGATTTCATATTTCATGTTTATGTGAATGTTTAATTTAGTACTTAAGCATTTATAATTTAGTATTCAAATTAAAGTGAAAAGTTCAAATACAGTGAAAATTGATTCACCCCCCCTCTCAGTGTTCCCATTCCTAACAATTGGTATCAGAGCTCTGGTCCTCAGCATAGAAGTTTAACCACTTGAGGAGATCATGGACAAAGCATATATGAAACATTTGAAGAAGAATCTTGAAGCAGCTCTTGAAGATCTGGACAATTCAGAAAGAGAAATTGAAGAACTAAAAGAAAAAGTCGGCGATGCTCAATTAGTTATCAAAAGACTAAGAAAAGATTTGAAATGATGCTCTAATAATGAACTTGAAGAAAAAGTCAAAAAATTGAGTGAAGAAAATGCATCTCTATTGAGTCAGCTTGAAGAATTAGATGACAAACTAATGAACAATCAAGATGTCTACAATGAACAAGTCAAGGAGAATCTTCAACTGAATGAAGAACTAAGGGAGGCTAACTTAGAAATCTTGGAGCTAAAGAATATCAAAGAAAGCTTGGAATCTGAATTGAAGAAGTCAAAGGATCATATTGACAAATTACACACCAATGCTGAATTGGTAGAATCACAGTTGCATGCAAGAAGAATCAAAGGAGACACTAGCTGTATTGGGTACAATGAAGCACAAAATCAAATTGACAGTATGCGAGCAAGAAAGGATTCACAAAAGAACTCTACTGATACTGGGAAGATTGAAGATCAAACCAAAGACAATAGTAATCCTCCTAAGAATGAGCGCAAGCCTATAGAACGCACCTATTTTGCATGTAACAAGCATGGACACATTGCAAAGAACTATACAAAGGTAAAACCCTTCAATGGTTACTATTATACATGTAATAGATTTGGTCATAGAGCAATAAATTGCAAGATGAGTAAGAAAAATAGGATACAACATGATCAAAGAAATCAGAATCAGACCAATGCAAAAAATTCTCAAAATGTTACATGTCAGATATGTAACAATAATGGTCACTTAGCTAGAACATGTAGAATGGTGACTCATGTCAATGCACCGAGGAATAATAGACCTCCAGTGATTTGTCACACCTGTAACAAGGTTGGACATATCTCAAAGTTTTGTAGATCAAGGACACAAGGTCAGGAAAGCCCTAAAAAGGCTGAAGAACTAGTTTTGGATCCTGAAGCTGAAGTCAAGTTTGTAAAAGTCTTAGAGGATGTGAGCTTGATTTGGTTAGAAGGAAAGAAGGACAATGTTGTTGAGAATGTATTGGATGCATCCCGAGTGGATGCACCCTCTACATTTGCATAAATGGCCCTCAGGGTCATAGGGGGAGCTAATTTAGCTCTAGACCCCTACGTGGCTGGTATACTCATCCTTAGAGTATGTGCCTTTGGACTTAAGCTATTGAAGTGTATAGGAATCATTGTGTAAGAGTGCACACACTGATTGTTAGTGGACCTCAAGTTTGAAAATTTGAAGTGACAACCTGGTTTACACGAGTTGCATTAATGGCAAATTTCTAACTTTAAGTACACATAAATTTGTTTATTCACTCATTGCATTCATACTCAAAGCGATTGGAGAGAAGATTAAGCCTTGGAAGTTGTGAAGATTTGGAGATTGAGCTATCAGTAATTGTAGTGCATTTGATCAATTTCAAAAACCCTAGCTCATTGCGTCGATTCAAAAACCATCAGAACATCTCAGAGATCATTTGGAAAGCGAATATCAAGTAAGTCATGGCCACTCCTATTGTTTTTGATGTTGCTGAGAAGAAAAGATATATTTTCAAGAGGCACCCGTTTAGATCAACCCTAGATGATTTAGAGGGAGCTTTCTCCTACACGCCGATGGGCGTTATGCATGTAGAAGACATAAGGGCTTACATCTATTGTAAGAAGGAACTTGCTAGACTAGATAGGTTAAGGGCGCACATGGACACAATGTTAAATCCAGACAAAACTTTCATGGATGAATACACAAAATGGAATGATCACCCCATTGTTGAATATGCCATGGCATATGAATTCTATGAGGAAGAATGGATAAAGATATTGTTAAGAAGAATCCATGATGATTTGTTTTGGGTTGGAGATGTACCAGTAAGAATCACAGGGGACATAATTCATGAGATGACAGGCCTTTCTATGACAGTCGCCATCCTTCCTGTGGGTAAGGATGTCAGGAAAATGGTGGAGCAAGTGTGTAAATCAAGAAGTGATAAGCGCGACATGACCATTGAGCCTATATAGCAGCTAGACATCAAGTTGATGTCAATGATACTTGGTTATAGGTTTCATCACACCAGTAGGGTGAATAGTGTGTCTGTGGGCACTATTCTAGCAGCCATCCATCTTGTGCAAGAAGATGGAGAGTTCAACTTGTGTGAGATCTTGCACGCATAGTTGATAGACAATATCAAAGCCATCAAACGTGATAAGACTAAGGTATTCAGGTTTGGGTCCCTAATAATCTATATGTACATTCATATAGTTGGTAAAGTGTCAGACTTGTATTTAGACAAGTCCATTCCTACCATGCCACAAATATCTAACAAGGCATCCACATAAAACACACTTAGAGATTATATTACCCTGGAATTGAAGACTTTCAGAGAAAGAATTCAGATGAGGTAAAGGATTCCTGAGAGTATTGTGGAAAAGTATAAGGATACAATATGCTTCATGATGGAAATTGAAACTACATGTATGGAAGTTGAGGAACCTAGAACTAAGTGGATTCATCCACTTGGATATGAAGTTGAAGAACAAGTTCTTGAAGCTTATGCATAGGTACTGCTATCATCCCCTAAGGATGACAATGAACCTAGGTGGGGAACCTATGAAGAGAAAACTAGAGAAGTTGATGCTAAGCTGAACAATGCTACAACAAAAAGAAAGGTTGCAAAGGTCATGTCAGAGATCCTAAGAATTCATGGTGTATCGCAAGCAGACCTTGATAAAGCAAGGGATGAGAAGATTTCTCTAGAACTGAAGAGCACAACAGAATAACAAGAAGATCCCAAGGTAAAGAAGATAAAAATTGAGAAAGATGATAGTCAGAAGGATAAAGAAGATAGTACTCCTTCTGTGCCCAAAGATACTCCTCTGGAGTATAAGCCTTTATTCAAGAGGAAGAAAGAAGCAAGCACTAGTCATCCATCCTCACGAGCATTAAGGAGCAAGAAAAACACTCAAGCACCTCCTCAAGAAGGATTCAGACCTAGCCTCAAAGTTATATATGCAAGAATTGTTGATGAGGGAAGGATTGATCAAATAGGGAAGTTCTATGATTCATATAGTGAGATTGATAAGTCTGAAATTCATGGTATGATTATCAAACATATGATAAAGTTCAAGAAGACAGTTCTTGAATTGAAAACAAAATACTAGATAATGTATGGGACATTCTAGAAAACCTTAAAAGACAAGCAAATGAAGAAGACCTAAGGATCAGGGAAAAAGTGCTAGAAGACACTCTGCCTGTATGTTCTAAAGAAGAAATGGATCTGATATTGAATTTGGTGAAGCCACACCTTAGAACAAAGATGAGAACTCTTCACATTATGAACAAAGATTATGAGTTGATAACAAAGGAAATAGAGAAGGCCTTTGAGAAGGTGTTGTTGGAACAACAGATCAAACCACCTACTGCACTCATCACTCATGCACCGATCAAGGAAGATAAAGTGGCAAAACCCACTAATGTACCAATGACAGGTCCTTAGGAATCAGCACCCATACTAGTAACTCAAACAGAAGCAGAATAGTTTGTGCCTATGACAGAATCACCCAAAGAAAACACAATTATCATAGATAATGTGAAAATAGCCATGGCGGCTACTGATAAGGAGTTGGACAAGTTTGAGGAAGCATTTGTTAGCACTGAGGAAGTATAAATCTTATGCAGCAATACCCATCCCACTCAACAAGAAGTAGTCATAGAAGATATATTTGATGAAGAAAATAAAGGAGTAGAGATGGAAAAGAAAGATGAATCTTCTATTGATTTGGTCAAGGTAAAACAAGCAATGATGGATAGCACTCCCATCACCCCCTCCTCAGTATTGTTGTCAAGTTTCACACCTAACACTAGTAGTTTGGACTCCTAGAAGGAAGAAGACTTGATTAAGTTCAACGTCCTAGCTATGGAGAAGGCCAAGGAGAAGCAAGTAATGAGGAATCCTCTCCTAGTAGAATCAGTAAATATTTTGAATAGTTTGCTGCCGGAGGATAAAAAGATGGCAAATGTACATTCAGTTGATTATGTGAGCATAGTCATCTCTCAGTTCAAAGTTAATTTTTCCAGCTTAGAAGAATTTGCGGCCATAATGGTAGAGGAGAAATACCTAAAGAAGAGACTCAATGAACTAATAAGTAATTTTGCACTAGACTTAACCTCTCTTAAGTGTGGTTAGACATCATTGAAGCAATTTGTAGATCAAGGAAGGAAAATCATTACAGAATCCATGGATCAGGATAAGTTCACTGATACCCATCGGAAGAAGATCAAAGATGAAGAGGCAATGATTGAGAAGGTGAAGATTTTAGTGCAAGACACATCTACTGATGTAAACATGTGTAACAATATCTATCAAGGATAGTTGGATATAATTGAGAAGACAGAGAAAGAAATAGAGAAGATAAGGTCTAGACAGACTCAGTTGAGGAACGCTCTTGCACCCTCTTTGGACATTCTTAGTCAGAACATAAAGGAGATTGATGCAACAATGATAACCTATGATCAAGGTCCAAGCACAGAATTGGAGAAGATGGAGAAGCTACAATATGCATTATGCGCCCATCTATAGATAGTCAATTCTTTGATAACCTTTTGGAAGAAGGAGATCCAGCAACTCAAGGTTGCATATCCAGATGTTTTTCCTCAGTAAGTATTTATAGATAAATTTTTTATGCACCTTTTTCATTAATGTCAAAGGGGAAGTTGTATAGAATATGAATTTCACATATGTATAGGGAGATATAAGAGTATTTATAAAATATATAGAAGACAAAAGTTTTTTGTAGTAAGGAACAGTTAGAGACTTAGCCATATTCCTTTGTTGCCATCAATGACAAAGGGGGAGATTGTTGGCAAGTTATATATATTGAGATATATGACTAGTTATAGTGTTGTCATTATGGCAACAAAGTCATATAGAAATTTGGAGTTAGCGCACTAAGTGTAAAGATAAGAATTCAGCTAAGTGTTGAAGACTGGATAGTGTACATAGTTCCCGTAGCTCAGAGCATCTACGCCCATGCGTACGGATGAATTATGGTATGCGCCCTAGAAGTTAAGGTTGTTAGACTATATTCTTACTTAGTCTAAGAAAGCATAAGTAGATATGCAAAGATGTGAAAGTTACAATCAGTTGAAGTTGCACAGCCAGTGTATGACAACAAAGAACAAAGCATATAGCTGACAGTGACTATTTTGGTTTACGATTGTAAATTAATGTTGTAGAGGCTATGCACCCATTGTATTTAGGTTGTCAACATATGTACATGTATAATTGTAAGCACACTTAAGCCAATTCATTTGGAAGCATTACTTGTAATTAATTATAGGGCCGACCTAATTATATATTTGATATGAGTGCATAAATATAAGGTGCGCCCATTGTAATTGGTATGGAAGTCAAGCAAGTTGTAATAGAGTTGAGATAAGCAGAGTAGAGATATGCTAAGTGAGCATGAGATGTATTAGAGCTTTGCTAGAGATCAAAGCATCAGCGCACCAAAGGAACTGATCATACAAGCAGTGTCAGAACAATAGTTCACCTATAGATATAGTGTGTATCTGATCTCAGAAGGTTGTATCCTTCATCATTTGAGCAGTGAGCTCTAGGACAGTGAGTCCACTCCCCTAATAGGGATCATTGTAAAAGACTCCTAACAGGGTCTGACCCTTAACAAGGTCTAATGTACTAAAAGCATTGTAAAGCTACTCCTAACAGGGTAAAGGATCTTCTAACAAGGATCACAAAATACTAGTGCAGATTATTAGTGGGTATCAAGTCCCACCAGGGTTTTTACCTATTTGGGTTTCCCCGTAACCATATTGGTGTCATGTGTTGATTTCATGTTTCATGTTTATGTGAATTTTTAATTCAGTACTTAAGCATTTATAATTCAGTATTCAGATTAAAGTGAAAAGTTAAAATACAATGAACACTGATTCACCCCCCCCTCTCAGTGTTCCCATTCCTAACACTTGAGTGAGTATCATGGATTTGATACTTGGAGACCATTACTCATGATAATCATTTTGAGAAATTGGTGAATATCTTGTGAATTGATATTTGGAGACCATTGCTCTGAGTACTTGGTGAGTATCATGGACTTGATACTTGGAGACCATTGCTCGTAATATCAATAAAATGATATAAACCTTAAATGATTATCTATACTCACATATTACTTTGAAGTAATATTTTTTATCATCCCTAGCTAAGAGGGAGTGTTAATGATTATAGCTTTTGTTGGATAAAATGAGATTATTCATATATATATATATATATATTATTAGATTAATATATATTTAAGAATAATACCTTAAAGCAACCAGAAGTTATCTTAAGGTGGAAATATGAAATTAAGTCTGTTAAACAAGTTTATTGCCGCCTCTACACAAAATGGTGAGCCGATCACCGTGGATTCACCTCGACGATGGATGAGACTCCATAAGGAGTCACAACCATCGTGGAGATGCCTCCACAATGGAAGGCTCTCCTCATACTTATACACTATTGTGTAGTGCTAAAGACAATACAACAATGACATAAGTATCATAGTCCCATGTATATTGTCTGCAACATGAAATAGTGGTATATTTAGTGATATATACACAATATCCTTGAATCATTTAAATTAGACAATAAGCCATTCACAACATTTTGATTAAATATATAAACTTGAAGATATTATCACTGAGTTTAGTGTGATATTAATTCAATAACAATATTCATATATTAAGTTGTAAAACTTATATAAATATATGATCTTAGTTTTAACAATAATGATCTGGTCATGGATTAAAAAAAAATTGATGAATTTAAAGTTCCCTTTTTCAGTCGGGTTATCGAACATTCTCTGAAGTCCGAAAACATGAGAATCCCCAATCTTGTTCAAAGGTTCCAATTTTATATGATCATTTGACTTAATGACCCAAAATACCATTGGGTAATTTGTGACTTTGAACTAGTTCCAGAGTTCTCAATTTCATTGATCCCCCAATAGTATGTATGGTCGGGCAATATCTTTGTTTCCAAACACCAATGGAGACCTGACATGGTTTGGAAGTTCCTATTCTTCCTGATAGCTTGACATGGTTCTAAAATCCAAAGATTTGACTGATGTAGTCAAGGATGGTGGATCCAATGAAGGATAGTCCAAAACTTGCAGCCAAAAAAATTACACAGTAGAATACTCAGCACAATAGATAACACAACAATTGTTTCAAGAAATTTGTATTAACATGCCCGACTGTAAGGCCTTTTAGGTTAGGGCCAATTTTAAAATGAAACAATTCTGCAAGATTCACAACAGATCCAATACAATCTTAGCTAATTCAGCTCTGAAGACAATTAGAAGCTGATGGAAACCCTAAGGTAGATCTAAACTTGAGCTCGCAAGCCTCCAAGCAATCTCCTTATCTCCAAGTATGCAAACCACTAGCTCTGCTACAAACAACTATCATATAACAATCTGATCTGCAAGATCATGCAAGATTTTTTTCACAACTTCACCAACTTCAGCTTTCAAAACCTTAGATCTAATTCACTAAGCCTTCCAAGTCATGGACTTCTCTCATCTCCTAATGATCTCCCCTCTATCCTCAAACATCTACCCAAACATCCTATAAATACTAGTCATCAACCACAAGTTGGCTGGATGAAACCATTAACTCCCCAAACAAATAATTAAATTCCATACAAGTCAGCTTACAAATGTATACAAACATTTAATTTAGCATGTCGGCCTATAAAAATAGCTACCAACAATAAATGCACCAAGTCAGCTTAACAAATCACACAGAACTCTAGTCGATAAGCCAGAACTACCGAGAAACAGTGAATTAACCAAGCACGCCAGGCATCACCAAGCACCAGTGTCGACCGAGCACCGTAGACATGACTGAGTAATACTTCATCGAGCATTAGAGACTATCGAGTTCCTTCAATGATCGAGCTTCCTTTAATGACCGAGGCCATCGATCAAAGCTGCAATCGAGTAACACCGACCAAAATACCAACACCCCATGCAGTTTCATTGAGGACAAAGAATGCCCCTGCCTTAACCTTGGATGCCCCTACATCAGACACCCCAGGTTCCAAAAGATGTTCATATGTGAGAAGAACATCTTCTAGGATTTAGCACATAAATCCTGAACTGGTTCTTCACATACAAGTCCTCCACCTTTTCTGCTTGCAAATTCTTCCACTTCCGTTTCCTCTGTCTCTTCAAGTCTTTCCTTGATAACACACAGGTCGGTTCTCCAACTGATCATTCATTTTCTCTGGATCCACAATCTCAACTTAGCTACCAATACTCAGACTTCTTCTACCAAGTGTTGTATCTAACAAAGGCATTAGTGAAAACTTCCTGTCATCCTTCTCAATAGTAAACATATTTCAAACACAGTCATAAATAGCTCTGCAATCATATTGACAAGGTCTACCGAGCAATATATCACAACTATTCATTTTCACAACGTCACATAACACAAGATCCTTGTACTGGCCAATCTGAACATCAATGAAGCATTGTTCTCTTACTTCCAAAGCATGAACATCTTGTAACCAGCCAATCCTATAAAGACAAGGATGCTTCATTCTATTCAACCCAAGTTTTTGAACTAGGTCCTCAGCAACAAGGTTATTAGTACTACCACTATCAACAATAACATCACAGAGTTTACCTTCATACTTGCATCAGGTTCTAAACAAGTTACTCCTCTGACAATGTTCCTCCTTTGTACTGAGCAATGTTCTCCGAAGCAGCATGTTCTCTGATTCAGGTTCATTCTGAATGTTCTCATTCATCACAATAGTTCATCGGTCAACCTTCTTCTTGTACACTCAAAATAATGGTGTCCTTCCTCTCCACAGTTATAGCAAGTACCCTTAAAGATAACTCTACTTGTCTTCTTCTTTGGTTCCACAGGTTTCTGTTCATCTTCTGCATCAGTCGGTTTATCCTTCACCAAGTGACCAATCTTTTCCTTCCCTCGGGAGTTACTAGGTTGTTTCCTCTTCAAATTATATTCTACCTTCAGAGTATACTGATAAGCATCTTCAACAGAATCAATCTTCAACATACCAAGCTCATCCTAAATATTGAATCTCAGACCATTCATATACCGAGCTACCTTTTCCTTACCAAGCTCTTGGTGTCCAAACCGAATAGTAAGTTTGTAGAACTCCTCGATATAATCTTCAATAGACAAATCCTTCTGTTTTAGATTCTGCAACTTCTTAAACAAGTCAACCTCATAGTCAGAGGGTATGAAATTAGCTTTCAACTTAGTCACCATCAACCTCCACCAATTGATCTTTGTTTCACCTTCATCTTCTCTATCTCTTTGTAGTTCTTTCCACCAAAGAGCAGCATGTCCTTTCAACTTTGCCTGTGCTAATCTCACCCAAAGAGGATCTTCAATTTATTCCAGCTCAAAGAAA
The DNA here is from genome assembly GCA_027943335.1 of Chamaecyparis obtusa. Lineage (NCBI taxonomy): Eukaryota > Viridiplantae > Streptophyta > Pinopsida > Cupressales > Cupressaceae > Chamaecyparis > Chamaecyparis obtusa. Next base: position 456,220 of record BSBK01002853.1, read on the forward strand.
TCTTCAAGTTCACCAATCCAATCAATCAGATTGTTAGGATTCAAAGTACTAGAGAAAGTAGAAACTTCCATTCAGTAACTACTACTAAACTAAGCTCCAGATCTATGCAACTGAGCGGTTCTGTCTTCACTAGATCTATTCCTCTAGTCATCACCACTAGATCCAATAGTTTCAAATTCTTCAGTAGCTTCTTCATAGCCATCTTCAGTACCAACATTTTGAGGTACACTAGCAACAACTCTCATGATCTCGGTGACCATGTCATTCTTCATCAATTTGATCTCAGATCTGACATCCGATCTAACTTTATCAGAAATCTTTGATTCCACAGCATCAAAAAGATCTGTAATAGATCTAGGGTCCAATCTTCTTGAAGGCATCCTTAAAGATATCCAAAATAACCCTCTGTAACAAACCCTCACCGACCACCTTGTGGCAATCTCCAAGTTGTGTACAAGTCAGATCTCAACCTGCTACCTTGAACAAACAACTAGAGAAAGATTTCACAAGTTCAATGCTTTGGATCTACAATCCAGATTGCGCACAATCCCTACTCCAACAAGATCAACTTCGCAAGATCAACCTTGCTAGGTTAAATTTTTCTTCACAAGATCAACTATCAGCTCCAACAAGAAAAAAATTCAGCTCTGATACCACCTGATGCAGTCAAGGATGGTGGATCCAATGAAGGACAGTCCAAACCTCACAGCCAATAGAATTACATAGCGGAATACTCAACACAATAGATAACACAATAATTATTTCAAGCAATTTGCATTAACATGCCCGACTGTAAGGCCTTCTGGGTTAGGGCCAATTACAAAATGAAACAATTCTGTAAGATCCACAATAGATCCAATACAATCTCAGCTAGTTCAGCTTTGAAGACAATCAAAAGCTAATGGAAACCCTAAGGCAGAACTAAACTTGAGCTTGCAAGCCTCCAAGCAATCTCCTTGTCTCCAAGTGTGCAAACCACTAGCTTTGCTACAAACAACTATCATATAACAATTTGATCTCCAAGATCATGCAATATCTTTTCCACAACTTCGTCAACTTCAGCTTTTAGAACCTTAGATCTAATTCGCTAAGCCTTCCAAGTCATGGACTTCTCTCATCTCCTAATGATCTCCCCTTTGTCCTGAAACATCTACCCAAACATCCTATAAATACTAGTCATCAACCACAAGTTGGCTAGATGAAACCATTAACTCCCCAAACAAATAATTAAATGCCATACAAGTCAGCTTACAAATGTATACAAACATTTAATTCAGCATGTTGGCCTATAACAATATCTACCAACAATAAATGCACCAAGTCAACTCAACAAATCACATAGAACTCCAGTCGGTAAGCTAGAACTACCAAGAAACAGTGAATTAACCGAGCATGCCAGGCATTGTCAAGCACTAGTGTCGACTGAGCATCACAGACATGACCAAGTAATACTTCACCAAGCGTTAGAGACTATTGAGTTCCTTCAGTGACCGAGCTTCCTTGAATGACCAAGGTTGTCGGTCAAAGCTACAACTGAGTAACACCGGCCAAAATACCAACACCCCATGCAGTTTCACCAAGGACAAAGAATGCCCCTGCCTTAACCTTGGATGCCCCTGCATCATTGACCAAATTGCAAGGCTTGTCTTTTCATGCAAATCTCTTCAAAATTTACAGGGTACAACTTCTTAAAAGTTGAAACATGACAAAGTGAATTTAATGAGGTGCAAACATGTTTATCCAAATGAGAATTATTATTATTTGTCGTCAAAATTAAATGAGTTTAAAAACTTGTCTACGAAGAAAGGTGGTGGTGTTTTTGAGTTCATTCTTCTCTGCAAAAGCGATCAACTATTTCTCCTCAAAATGGGGTTCCCAAAAACCAATGAAGAATTGAATGAGGAACCTGTACCCATGGTGCAACCAAATTTAAATTGGCCCAAATTAGACCAACTCAACATTGTTTCTAAATTACGCTATGTAGGATGGAAATAAATGACCAGTTATGCATAATGTCGTAGGGTGCTCTTCTTCTTGGAGGAGGAGAAAGAACACACCGAGCTTCAATAGCTTTTCATGGAAATATAGTTGAAATTCAAAAGGGATCCTATCTTGTAGGGTTGTTTAATTTTCCTATTTTGGTATCCATGGAATCTTGGTAATTAGTAGTTTTTGGGTTAGTATAACTATTTCCATTAAAAAAAACTTTTCTTGATACCGATTAGTTTCAAGACTGATGCTTTTGCAATGGTTACAACTCTTGTTCTTTTTTTAAATATATTAGGCCTTAAGCGCTAGTAAGAGGGGCTTGACCTTTTGGAAAAAATAGAAAAGAGGATTGTGGGGGATATATCTGGAGATGTAGTCATTTTTGGTAGTGAAATAAATCAAACTTTTTGTTAAGAATTTCTCTTGAAGCATCATTAAATGGAAATGCATGTGTTCAAAACTATGTATTTTCCATATTTTTGTTTATCGTGGATTAAACTTTGTGTTATTATAGTACTTTATGATGCTCATCTACTTGAAATAGTTATTATGCTCTAGCATCTGAAACTTCACATTCTATGTTGAAAGGGTTCTTTCCTTGTTCCTCCTATATATATATGTCATATAATGAAATGAACTTTGTGTCAATTCATTTTCTCTTAAGTGTTACTTGAATCTTTCTTCGTATCTGAAGTGTAGTAATGCTCAACTATTATTTTTTCCTTTCTTGCTTTCTAGTTAAAAGCATACCCCAAAATTAATTACATCATAAGAGGGAGTCGTACCTCTAAAATTCAGAGGAGGATCATCAATTCAATGGAAATTCCTCCAATTGTTAGTTCATTTTTTCTTTCAACTTAGGCATTAATGTGTCATTTCTTCTTAAAAAAGGTATTTTACAAAGGCAAAAAACTAAACTAACAAGTTTTTGGTGACTCCACTAGGGAAGACATAAAGAAAGGCTAGTGTGTTTACTTGTTTCAGATATTTAATGGTGTCTTCTTGAAAGGAAGGTTGACGAATCTATTTTATTTGAAGGTCGCAAAAAAATGATTCGAGGCCAAACATAAACAAGAAAACTAATTCAAAAAAAGATTGGTACCATCAATTGAAGAAATAAATGTTGAAGAAGACCAAGAACTTCAATATTTTTGGAATGCCTTCAAGGAAAGCATCTATGAAGTTGAAAGGAAACAGTTAATTTCTTCTAAAGATAATAAATTTGCATGGTTGTTAAAAAGTTTGCATTAGAGACATTATCAACTCAAGAATCTAGAGCAAGAGATTCATCAATTACAAGCTTTGGTAAAAGAATCAAAACTGTTGAAAGAAGGTAAAGAACCGATGTCTTTTATCTTTTTGGTTCTTAGTGAGAAAAATACTGTGCAAACATTAGTGGAACCATCGATACATTGGGGTCACAATCAACAACATCAAATTTTTTTACACCAAGCTGAAGATGAAGATTTTGAATCTTTTCCATCATGCATACAGACATAGTAGAGAGGACAATCATTTATTTCTCCTGAAGAAAAGGTGTCACCAGATGAAAATAAGATTGTCTATGTTTCAAGTTGGTTCTTTAAAGGCTCATGTGACAACTTTCGGTGTGGAATCGAGGATGAAAATGGCCATATTACTGAAGTTGGAATTGATGTGTTCACTTGCATCTCTGGAAACATGAAGGAAGGTATGAATCACATTACATTTGCACCTTCATTTCTTCTTGAGTTAGAAATTTCACTTTTGATGCTCCCCACATTGATTAAGAAAAAAATAGTGCTTTTCGTGAGGTTGCAAAAGAATCTTTAGGTTATGGTCCAAAATTGGGAGTTTTTGTTTTTGATGACACCAACTTGATATCTATTGAAGTAAAAATTGAATATCCGTCAGATATGGAAGACTGATCAAATTTTTAGCCTGAGTATTCATCGTTTAATTTTCTTGACTTGAAAAATGGAGAAAAATCATAAGAGAAGGTAATATGCTCTTTTACTCCTAGGAATTTTTCTCATGCAAAAGATATATACAATCTCAAAAGGTTTCATTTTAGTTTCTTGGTTCCCATAATGATGATTCAATAAGAAAAATGATGAATCTAATGATTCGATGGATGGGCCTAATGGAAGCATAGACATGATGCCTTTTCACTCAACCAATACTCTGGAAGATGACCTTATTTGTGTGGAAAGATAAGAAGTCATCTCTACTAGATTTGATCCCATACTTGAAGAATGCAATAGTTGGAAACTACAACCAACAATTGTATGTGAATCCAACAGTCCAAAGGAAGGATGTTTGGTTTTGAATGCTTATTTTACTTGTCCTGATGAAATAAATGAAGTAATAACCGATACTGAACCAGATTATTTCACAGAGATCATTCATGAAACTAGGAAAGACGCAGGTTGTATTTTAGAAACTTATGATGAGGAATGGTTATTTGGGCACGAGTGCATTCATATAATTTTTCTAGATTCTATTAGTTAAAAAATCGGTATTCAAAGAGTCGCCTAGTAGTAATTATTTTATAGCTCATCCTATGGCCACGATCCCTTGTTTGCAAAGGGTCATTATTATCCTAACTTATTAGTGGTTTTATGTAAGAAACTTGCAAAATCCTTTGAGGTAAGGGGCGAACAACTCTATGCACATTTGTAGATAAAGTTTTTCTATGTTGTAGGCATTAGCTAGTTTTGGTGTGTCATGTTCCCACTCCGCCCTTCTATAGGTGGCTCCCTGTCCTATATCTTGATCGATGTTTCTCTTGACTTTGTAGCCTAATGGACAAGGTACTGGTCTTTATTTAGAGTTCTAAATTTTCTTCCTCCTTATAGTCCTCATCTCCCTTCAAACCCTATTGTTACCCCAAATTTGAAAATGACCAATTTTTAAACTTTTAAAACCGCCTTATTAATAATGATCCCATCATGGATTAGAAGACAATTGATGAATTTAAATATCCCTTATTGAGTCGGGTTATTGGACATTCTTTGATGTCCGAAAACATGAGAATCCCCATCATTGTTCAAAGGTTCTGATTTTATGTGATCCTCCAAATTGATGACCCAAAATACCATAGGGCACTTTGTGACTTTGAACCAGTTCTAGAGTTCTCATTTTTTCCAATCCCCTGACAGTATGTATGGTCGAAAAATATCTTGGTTTCCAAACAACGATAGAGACCCGACATGGTTCAAAAGTTCTTGTTCTTCCTAATAGCTCGACATGGTTCTAAACTCCTCAAAATCTCTGACCGAATTCCAAGGCTCATCTTTTCATGTAAATCTCTTCGAATATTGTAGGGCACAACTTAAATGTTGAAATGTAACAGAGTGAATTTATCGAGGTGACAACACATTTTTCCAAACATGAATTATTATCATCTGTCATCGAAATTAAATCACTTTAAAATCTTATCTACGAAGAAAGGTGGTGGTGTTTTTAAGTTTATTCTTCTTTGCAGAAGCAGTCAACTAGTTCTCCTCAAAATGGGGTGCTCAAAAACCAATGAAGAATGGAATGAGGAACCTGTACTCATGGTGCATCCAATTTTAAACTGTCCCGAATCAGACCAACTTGACATTATTTTTGAATTACGCTCTATAGCATGGAAAGAAATGACTAGTTATGTAGAATACCATAGGGTTCTCTTCGTCTTGGAGGAGGAAGAACATGTTGAGATTCACTGACTTTTCATGGAAATATGGTTGAAATTTGGAAGGGATCTTGTCCTATAGGGTTATTTAAATTTCCTATTTTGGTATGCATAGAATCTTAGTAATTAGTCATTTTTAGGTTGGTATAATTATTTCTATTTAAAAAACCTTATCTTGATGCCAGTCATTTTCAAGACCATTACTTTCACAATGGATACAATTCTCATCCTTTTTGTATATATTAGGCCTTAAGGGGCTTGACCTTTTAGAAAAATTATAAAAAAGGATTGTGGCCATTTTTGGTAGTGAAGAAATCACACTTTGTGTCATGAATTTCTCTTGAAGCATTATTAAATGGAAATGTATGTGTTCAAATTTGTGTATTGGCCATATTTTTCTTTGTTGTGGATTAAAATTTTTGTTATGAGAGTACTTTATGATGCTCATCTACTTGAAGTGGTTATTATGCTCTCTCATCGAAAAATTTCTATGTTGAAAGGATACTTCCTCCCCCCCCCCTCTCTCTCTCTTTGTATATGTGTGTGTATGTGTATGCAATGCAATGAAATGAACTTTTTGTTAGTTCATTTTCTTTTAAACGTTACCTAATTCTTTCTTCACATCTGTAGTGTAGTTATGATTGGGTGTTAGTTTTGTCTTTCTTACTTTCCAGTTAAAAGAATACCCCAAAATTAATTACATCATAAGAGAGAGTTGTACCTCTAAAATTCAGAGGAGGATAATCCATTCAATAGAAATTCCTCCAATTTTTAGTTCATTTTATCTTTTAACTAGGGCATTAATGAGTCATTTCTTCTTAAAAAGGGTGTTTAGAAAGATAAAAATCTGAACTAACAACTTGATCTTTCTAAATCCTCTAAACAAAATCGCCTAAAACTAAATTTGAGAGAAGCAACCAACCTTGTAGGGATTCATACAAATATTTTTTGCAAGTTTAATTGCAAAAAAACACACACACACACACAGAACAATCTATTTGATCACTTTAAGCTATTTCTCTCATGTATGATATATATGTTGTTTACCCATTTAATAGCATAGAAAATTTTGATTTGGAAGTGTTGTACCCCTTAGATATCCATAAAGTCAAATATTCATTTAAAGAAAGTGTGAGCTTAATTTATTGTTTTATTGTTGTAGCTCAAGGAATACATAAAACCTCTTTTTATTAGGAATTAAGAGATGCAAAAAATTGTAGCTACCACAATTTGTTTTGTAGTTCAATTTATTTTTTTCATAGAATATACATCAACTATAAAAAAACATCTATAATAATTGGAACCAAATAATTTTATTGTACTCACTGTACATATATTATTCACAACCAAAATATGATATAGCTTTACTAATAACAAAATGACAAATTTCTTGATAGCCAAAAGGTGTGTAAATAACTATTCCCCCATTAATAAAATAAATACAATATGGGCATTGATTTAATGCAAAATAGAAATTTATGTTATTTCCCTTGTAGCAATGATGGAAGATAAATAACTAACTCATTTCCCCCCTCTTTGAAAAATACAATCAAAAGAACTTATCTATTGATTTTTATTAATTTTATGTAAAACCTAAACTATTTTCCTATCCATCATAGTATTATTATTAATTTTGTGTAAAACCTAAACTATTTTCCTATCCATCATAGTATTATTACAAATAAGTTAATATTCACCCTTCTTTAAAATAATGATAACAAAAAGATGATGAAACTTATTCTATTTTTTGTGCATGTTCTATTGCAACATGAGAATGAATTTTATTTTCCATTGCTTAATAATATAACATAAAGCATTAGTCTATATACCATTCTTTATTTGATGCAAACTAAAAAATATTATGTTCTCATTTATTGAAATATTACAAATAGGACATCATTTCCTTCTCTCTTTTCTTTATATAAGACCACTCACAACCATACAAAATTTACATAGTAATACACTTAATTTGGTCTCTCTAAAGGGGAGAAACATTGTCTTCTCTAAATTCATAATTTGCTCAACTTTTTCCAACTACACAAAGGCAAAAAATATGCCCTGTGGCCATGGAAAGCTCACATCCTATCCTAGACTTGTAGCACGTCATCCCCAAGCATGGAGATCCCCATGAAAATCAATTCACACACAGACTTAAACCAAATTTGCAATTGAGGAAACAGTTGTAAAGGTAATGACCTCTGGACCAGGAGAGACACTCAATGAATCCAAACATACAGCAAAAGAAGAACCATAGACTAAAACAACACTAGTTCCACCACCCTCCATCCAAATTGATGATAAATCTATGCATATAGAAGGCACAAATATTACTATAGACAGAGAAGAGAAACCATTTGAAGATCAAGGAGCATATGTTGGAAATTTTCTAGAAGCTATTGATCAAAAGAATGAAGCAATAAATAAGGAGGATGAAGTAAAATAAATAAGAAAAGAAGAGAAACAAGAAGTATCATAGGATAAGATAGCAGAGGAGAAGCAAGTAATGCAGGACAAACAGATCAAAATAATTTCACCACAAAAGAGCACAACAACAAGCCTATCTAGATCACCCATGGAATTAGTTTTAGAAAACTTGGGAGCACAAGTTGATGATGATGATCAAATAGAGTTGATCTCATCCCTAAACAAAATCATTGGACAGAACAAGAAAGTGAAGATCTTGGAAGGATCATTACTAGAAGTAACCAACAAGCTTCAAGGAATCATATCAACCCAAGTAAGCGAAGTTGATCCTCAAGCTAAAGAAAGAGAGGTAATAAGAATTTTTGACAATGAATTTACTACACTACCAAACATTGCATCAGTTAAAGCTCAAGAAACCCATGATGCACAGTTATTTCAAGTCACTTGTCAAAATATAAGAAATAATTTGGATAATCTGGATGTGTGTATAAAATAATTAAGGAGATGCTTAGACAGAGGAAGAGCATTGTATAGTCAGTGTGCATTGTCACACAATCACATCTCATAAATTTTAGAGAAAATGAGGAGCAAAGAAGCAGAGTTGCAAGCCATAGTGAATGATTTACAGGATCCAAGTATGAAAATCACTGATATTGAGAAGAAAATAAGAAGAACCTATGATGAGATAAAACTTCTTGAGAATGAGAAGGAAAGAAAGATGAATGGATTTTCTCTACTCAGAGAGCACCTAACCATGAAGATAAGTAATGTAGAGAATCAACTGGGAGAATGTCTTTCATTAAAGACATCATATGGTAAATTTTCATATTCTAACCTTAAAGCAGTTGAGATAGCATCCTATGGGCTATGTGCATTACTCAGCGTGTTTGATTCAGTCAAGAAGACATGGGATAAAGAGATTTATAATCTGAAGGTGAACTTTGCAGATTGTGTATCAAGTCTTCCACCTTGCAATATTGAAGAAAAGGAGGTAAATCAAAATTTTGACATACATATACATATAATTGACACATTTTTCATTGTTGTCAAAGGGGGAGTAGTATAGTATGAGAAAATTGTATATATGTATAAGATATAAGATATAAGATATGTGGAATAGTATGAAGTATAATCGAAGGGGGAGTATCCTTATTGAAAAATAAGTAGACATGTATGATCCATAGATATTTTGAAAATAATGTAATGGCCGTATGTACATCTTTTTGAAATTTTTGTGATAAGTTTTTGGGACTCAGCCAATTTTCCCATATGTTGCCACCAATGAAAAAGGGGGAGATTGTTGGAAATTTGGCTAAGTAGGATATCATAATGTTTCCATTGTGGAAACATATATTTAGTATAGACACAACATGATCTGAGGAAGTTCTGTATAAGAACTCATGAAAATTGTCTAAGTATAATAGTGTTTATCAGTCTACACAGAGACCGTTTTGATTAGCAATGTTCACAAAAGCACATTCAATGCGTGCACACTTGAACATAGATCATTCTAGGTATATTGAAGCTACATCTAAGAGCGCAAGTCTGTATGGCATGTACAGAAAGAGATATCGATGTTTTACAGAGATAGTGTTGAGCTGACCAGAACAGAGAAACGATCATAAATTGATTATATTAAGTTAAGGGATTATTTTGTTTATCAAAATAATGAATTACATAATTAGGGATGACATCCTAGATGTTAACCCTAAGGCAACATGAAATGAATTTATGTTTTGAGAAGAGTATAATGAATTGTAAGCCGACAAGAAGGTTATTTTGTAATAACTTGTATATAAGTAAGAATAATGTAATGCGAATATATATGATATAGATATGATGCAAAATTTTAAGTTGTAAGAAAGTAAGAAAGAAATTAATGTATGTAATGTGAAGTCATAAACAAGTATTGTATACTAGTGCGAAGAGACTACAAAGATAGATCACAATATTGAAGATATTCAACAATAGTAAAAGGTTTTTGTATTCTACCTTTTGTATCTGAAGTTATCATTGTATATTGCATGTTTAGGCAGTCAGCTCATCTTGCATACATATATGTTTTGTAATAGAAACTTCTGACAGGGTTGAGGCTTCTAACAAGGCCTATAGTCCTTTAACCAGGACAAAGACACTATACTGATGTAATAGACTCCTAATAGGGTCAATATCCTTAACCAGATTATTTTGATTAGTGGATTAGTTGTGGGCATCATCCCCACCAGGGTTTTCCCTTGGCCAGGGTTTCCACGAGAAAAAACATGGTTTTATAAGTTTATTCATTTTATTGTTATGCTTATTGTTTAGTTTATTTAGTTTAGTTTCTTATGCAAGCTACAAGTTAATTTCATATATCCATAATTGGGAAAAAGTAAAAGTTTTTGAAATACTGATTCACCCCCCCTCTCAGTATTTCTTATTTCTAACAATTGGTATCAGAGCTTAGTTACTCATAATAAAGTTATTCAGAGAAGGCCTAACAACTTGAGTAAGATCTATATGGATATGGATCAATTGCAGAAAAATCTTCCTGAAGCTCTTGAACAGACTCATATTCTTACTAAAGAAAGAGATACACCGAAGGACAAATATGATAATGCAAAAGACTACATTAAGAAACTAAAAGAAAATATAGAAGATTTGAAATCAAATAAAGAACCTACAAGTCAAGTCAAGGACTGTGATGAAATTTTAAAACTGAAAAAAGAAAATGAGATCCTTAAACATGAACTAAAGATTGTAGACCTAAAGCTAAGCTTGAAAGATGATAACAACAAAGATGAATCAAATCTGAAGTCTGAAAATGAAGATATGAGACCTAAACTTACCAAAGTGACATCTGAATTTGAAACTACAAAATTGTAGTATGCTAAACTTGTGAAATACAATACAATTGTGAAAGGAGAATTGACTCAATCTAAACAACATCTTGAGAAATTATATTCCAGTAGTGAAAAAATTGATGAATAGATTTCTTATCATAAACCCTCTTATGAAAAAACTGGTCTTGGATACTTTAAAAAAAAATTCTCAAAGAATATTGAAGAATGCAAAGAACTGGATCTGGAATAGCCTGAGAACAAAGAAGAAAAGAAACTAGATGAGTCTAACAAATCTGAAAATGTACCTAATCCACCTAAGCAAGATGAACCACCTAAAGAGATGCGAAGAGAATTCAAAGATAGATGCTTCTCATGAAATTCTTTTGCACACATGAAGAGAGATTCTACAGGTAAGCAATTCAAACCTATCTCTAGTTATTGTTATAATTGTCATGGTTTTAGACATAGAGCTATTGATTGTAAGATACCTAGATCTAATGATAATGGTAATAGTAGATTGTTTAGAAATACTAACCTTGTAGATAATAGCCCTATTGGAGAAATGAACAACATAAGAAATGGAGTTATGTGTTATAGATGCAACAAATTTGGACATATTGCTAGAAATTACAGATCACAAATCAGTCAATCAAGACCGAGATATGGAAACAATGAAATAGTTTGTCAGATATGCAGTAACATGGGTCACACAATGAGGTATTGCAGAATGAACAACATGAGAAATCCTAATCTTAGAAGAAATGGAAACTATACCATGAGAAATATGAACACCAACAACAATCAAAAAGAAAATTGCAGTAACTTGGAAGAAGTTGAGTTTGTCAAAGCTACAGATCAAGCAAGCACACTCAATATACCAGGAAATCAGACAGGTGAAGTATTTGAGATTAAGTTTGAATTAATTCCAAATTCATCTCAAAGTAATTAAGCATCAAATTTCATGAATTATGTATTAGAATAAGCATCATAATAGTATAGAGTTTAAAAGAAGTTGAATTAAGCCTTGCGAAGTTAATATGAGCTAGAATATGATATAAGGAAGCTATGGTTAAGAGCACATGAATTTATGAACATGTATGTGATTACACAAAAAGAAAGAAGTTTTGCAGGTAACCAGGAACAACTTTTGGCATGTATGCACTTAAAAAATTAATGTGAGGGATTTTAAGTATAAAAAGAAGATTATTGACATCATTTGATCATTCAAGTACTTACAATAGACTTAGAGAGCTAGCCAGTGGAGATTGGAAGTAGTTTGCAAGATTTGGAGACAGATTCCTTGCCAAATCTACACAAAAGCCCTAAATCAAAATTCCAAGGTATTTTACTAAGAAATCATTGTTAAAGCAGTTACTTTTCAGTGCAATCATGGATGCATCATTAGTTCACAACATCAGAGACACTGGTAGACCTAAGATGAAAAATGAATCAATAGAACCCTTTGAAGAAGACCCTAGTTTGGCTTTGTCGATCATTCTAGATGGAGTTTTACATTTAGAAGATGTAAAAGGGTACTTGAAATGCAAGTTTGAGACAGTAGGAGACAGTAGCTTGACCATGGAATAAAACAAGATATACAAACAAGACATGAGTTGCAAAGAAGGATATGAACATTTAGGTCAAATGGACATTATCAAGTATACGTTTCACTATGAATTTCAGAATGACAAATGGACCAAAATCATTTTTAGCAGAATCCATAATGGAAATTTTTGGTTGGATGACAGAGTAATAGACATAACAATTAATCTAATTCACGAGGTTGCAAGATTATCTAAGAAAGGTGCAATTTCTTTGAATGAAAAGAATGTAATGAAAACAGTTTTAGATAACACCAAGTCTTCTTATAATGGAAGAGGTATACTCATAAGCAAGACTGAAAAAGATGATGTGAGATTTGTATGTAAGATTCTAACCACAAAATTTTGTGCAAGTTCTAGAGAAGATGACATAGCAGCAGGTATGGTGCAAGCAACCTATCTTATGTGCATTGACAGAGTTGAAGTAGATATGTGTGAAATTCTGAGAATTTAGCTGATTGAGAATCTTGAGAAGATCAAGAAAACAAAGAATTCCCAGTTTAGATTTTCATCCTTAATCACTTATATGTTTTTCCATCTTTTGAGGAGATTCCTTTACACTATAGGAGCTAATTGGAATGATGGCAGAAGTTCAATGAACATGATTAAAAATGTATATCTCAGACATCCTATTGAAAAAGTAAATGAGGGTGCCACAATTGTTATTAAGACCTTTCAAAATGAAATGACAAAGAGATCAAGAATTCCACCATCTATAGTTGAGAAGTACAAGAATGAAATATGCTTCCTAGTGGACACTGATTTCACCTACATTGAAGTAGTAGAACCAAGATTTATAAACCCTCTTGAGTATGAGATATCTGAAGTAGAAACTAAAGAATATGCATGTAGATTACTAAAATGCAGATTAGATTCCAAGAGTCCTAGATTTGGAACATATGAAGAGAACTTCAGTACAACACATCAGTCACAGGTGCAAAAATTAGCTAAGAGTAGACAACACAATTAAGGAGATCCTAAAAGATACATGTATGACCGAGCATGAGTTCAACATTGCGAAGTAGACAATAGTAGCTATTAGGGATATTGGACAGAAGGAAGTATTGTCTGTTCCACCCTTGACAACCCATGCAACCCCTGTTGAGGATATTCAGGATATTAATGAAGAAAGTGTAGAGTTAGATATGCCAACAGTAAGGAAATCTACTAGATCCTCCTCTACTACACCAACTAAGAGAGTAAAAGAGATGGCAAGTGGACCAGGCAAGAGGCATAAAACCATATTTTCTCCAGTAGAAAGGATAAGGATACCAGAAGATAAACCATAATTAGATGAAGAGGTAGGCAATAGCAAAAAGAAGCAGTGGAAGCCTAAGATTGATAAAGTGAACCCCTTGATCATTAAAGAAGGTGATTTCACTAAGTTAAACAAATACTATGAGTTGTATAAATTTTTTGAGAAATTGAACCTTGAGAATGCAGTTGTCAGAAATATGATTCTTGTTGACAAGAAATTTGTGGACATAAAGGAAAAGTTACTAGACAACCTTTATGAGAAGCTAGTTAATAGGAAAAAGAGAGCAATAGAAGAAGACAAAGGCATAAGAGAAAGATTTGTGAGGAAACTTTGTGAAATAAAAGATGAAGACCACTTCAAGGAAATTATAAAAAGCCTTAGCACCCATCTGAGGAGAAAAAAAAGAACAATTCTAATTATCTGAGGAAACTATGAGGAGATTAATAAAGAAACAGAGGAAGCGGTTCTAAAGGTAATGACCTCTAGACCAGGAGAGACACTCAGTGAATCCAAACATACAACAGAAGCAGAACCACAAACTAAAACAACACTAGTTCCACCACCCTCCATCCACATTGATGATGAATCTATGCATATAGAAGGCACAAATATTACTATAGACAGAGAAGAGAACCCATTTGAAGATCAAGGTGTAGATGTTGGAAATTTTCTAGAAGCTATTGGTCAGAAGAATGAAGTAGTAAATAAGGAGGATGAAGTAATAGAAATAAGAAAAGAAGAGAAACAAGAAGTATCACAGGATAAGATAGCAGAGGAGAAGCAAGCATGACACAAGAGGGGAGCGGAGAGGGGCCAAAGGCACACCCTAACCAGATACACCTTGCAGAGATCACATGAGGAAGAAACAAACACACAAGTGAGAGAGAGAGAATGAAGATCACTTCTTATTATTCATTCAAATTGATTCATACATGCCGGGCTATAAGGCCTTCCTAGTTTAGGCTAGATATTACAATTCAAGTATAGAAGTCCTCCAACATGCAAGGATCTGAATTTTTTTTCTATCTTCTAACTTCTATTGATGTCCTGATTGATGCCCTAAAACTACAAACAAAGATTACAATATATACAAGAGGCTACCGAATAAGTCAGACTTCAGATCCACCATCAACAGAAGGAACAACTAGATCTAGGTCCACATGCTTCCCAATGATAGATACTACATTAAATATCTGACCATAATTAATTGCAAGAGTGAGCCTCAACAGGAAACTAAAACAAACACCTTGGTAAGAAAGGATAACTGAGCGCTCGACAAGCATCACTGAGCGCTAGGGAATTAACCGAGCGTGAGAGAGATAACCGACCAACCTCGATTAACAAAGGAAATCGAGCAACACCGAACCAACTCGGTCAAAGAAGGAACTGAGCAACACAGGAAAACACAAATATGTCTTTGGTGACACAAGATTGCCAAGGACCCAAGATGCTCCTGCATCAGACACCTGGGGTTATTGAAATGATTCTCCAAATCATGAAGTAGGTATGATCAATCCGAGCTGAATCCAACTCAGATTGTGAAATCCATGAACTGTCTTCAATCGGTCCATTCTTCCACTTTACCATATGTTCCATATACTATTTTCCTCTTGCGCTTCTGTCAACTCTTTGTTCCAAAATCTACTCAACTTCTCCTTTCTATTTCTTAGGATAATCATTCGGTATTGTCATTTCTTCTTCCAACTCATGATGCTCATACAAATCAGTAATGTTGAAAATAGGTGATATATCCATGTCATCGGGTAACTTAATCTCATAAGAATTTCCACTGTCAAATTTCTTCAAAATCTTGCAAGGACCAAACTTCTTCATTTTCAGCTTTCCATATGTTCCAACAGGAAATCTGCCTTTCTTCAAATGAACCATTACTTCATCACAGACTACAAAAGTCTTATGTCTTCTAGATCTGTCAGCTCTATCTTTGTATTTCTGATTACTTTTCTCCAACTTATGTTTCACATATTCATGCAATGTCTTCATGTACTCAGTAAACTTTACTCCTTCAGCACTTCTCTTTCCTTCATCAACAATATCCCTCAAATCTGATATACCTCTTGGTTGTATCCCATTTATAATCTCAAAAGGTTTTTTTCTGGTACTCCTATTCACTAAATTATTGTATGCAAACTCTGCTTGTGCCAACACAGAATCCCAATTACTCAATGTGTCTCCAACTAAGCATCTCAAAAGATTTCCCAAGCTTCTATTCACAACTTCTATTTGTCCATCGGTCTGTGGGTGAAATGTAGAAGTATATTTCAACTCGGTGCCAAAATTTCTCTGAAGGGTCTTCCAAAAGCATCCAACAAATTTACTGTCTCAGTTAGAGATGATACTCCTCGATAATCCATGCAATCTGACAATTTCCTTAAAGAAAAGATCTGCTATATGTACTGCATCTGATGTCTTTCTATAGGGTATAAAATGTGCCATTTTTAAAAATCTATCCACAACCACAAATATAGAATCATTACCTCTTACTATCTTCGGTAAGCCAAGAAAAAAATCCATACTGATACGAATCTAAGGTTTCTCAAGAATAGAAATCGGTGTATACAATCTAGTATTCTGACTTCTTTTGCAACTTGACAAATTCCATAACTTTTCACAAATTTTTGAACATCCTTATAGAACTGTGGCCAAAGGTATTTCTCCTTAAAAAAATTCAATGTCTTGTCAACACCATAGTGTCCAGCCAAACCATTACTATATTTTTCCTTTATCAAATTAGTTCTCATTGATCCTCTCATATACACAACTGAATGCCTTTAAACAACATACCTCCTTGAATGAAATATTCTTCCCATTTAGTACTTGGTTGATCTTGAATAGGTGCTCTGAACTTTCTCCATGGCTCAGAAAAATTAGGATCAAATTCATATGAATCTCTCATGTCATCAAAACCAAGAACTTCAATTTTCATCTCGGTCATCAAAGATCTTCTTCTACTCAATGCATCAACAACTTGGTTAGTGACTCCACTCTTATGCTTTATCACAAATTTATAACTCTGCAAATATTCAACCCATTTCATATGTCTCTGATTCAACTTATTCTGACTACCCAAATACTATAAATCTTTATGATCAGTATAAAATACAAATTCACTCGGTATCAAATAATATCTCCATTTCTTCAGTGCTTGAACAATAGCATAGAATTCTTGATCATACACAAAATATTTCCTTTTTGCATCATTCAACTTTTCACTGAAGAAAACAATAGGTTTACCTTCTTGACTCAACACAACTCCTATTGCACTTCCACTTGCATCACATTCCACTTGAAACACCTTATTGAAATCAGAAAATGCTAACACAAGCAGTTTTGCAACCTTCTAGTTTAGAGTCTCAAAAATTTTATCAGCTCCATGTGTCCACTTGAATTCTCTTTTATCTCCTCTCATAGTCTCATTCATAGTATTACAAATTGAACTAAAATTCCTAATGAACTTTCGATAAAAACTTGCCAAACCATGAAATGATCTTACCTCACTAGCATTCTCAGGTGTAGGCCAATTCAAAATAGCTTCAACCTTTTCAGGATCCATCTTCAAACCATCAGTTGAAATAAAAAATCCCAAATACACAATCTCCTCTTTCATGAAAGAACACTTTTTTAGATTTATCACCAACTTTTCTTCTTGAAAACTGTGCAATACTTGTTTAACATGCAAAAATGTTCTTCTCTAGTCTTACTGAATATCAAAATATCATCTAGGTATACAATCACAAATTTACCTAAGAATTTCTTCAAAACATCATTCATCAACCTCATAAAAGTACTCGGTGCATTAGTTAAACCAAAAGGCATAACCAACCACTCATACAAACCTTCTTTTGTCTTAAAAGCAGTCTTCCACTCATCACCTTCTCTGATTATGATACGATGATACCCACTTTTCAAATCAATTTTGGTAAAATACTTTGCTCTGGTCAAACTATCCATTATATCATCCATTCTTGGTATAGGAAACCTATATTTCACTATTATCTTGTTGATTGCTCTAGAATCAGTACACATTTTCCATTCTCCATTTTCCTTAGGTGCCAATAAAGTAGGTACTGCACAAGGACTCAAACTCTCTTGGATCAAACCTTTCTGTAACAATTCTCGAATCTGTCAGTTCAATTCTTGATTCTCGGTAGGTGTCAACCGATGTGGTGCCTTATTCGGTAAACTATCTCTAGGCCCCAAGGATTAGATCCATGCAATGATCAATGCTTCTCTTCGATGGTAAACCATCAGGTACATTATCAGAAATGATTTCACTGTACTCAGTGAGTAACTTATCAATCTCTCCAAGGATGATATCCTCTATTTTCTTACTCGGTTTGTTAGGAATCACAACAAAACATACATCATTCTTCTTCAAATCCTTAAAAAATTTTATTCCTTCCATCAAGAAAACTTTCACAAATGTATAAACATTAGTAACAAGTTCTTCAATCAAAGTTAACAAGATTTGTCTTCTTCCATCATCCCAAATAGTATATTTATGCAATCTCCCATCATATATAGTATGTCTATCATATTGCCAAGGCCTACCCAACAAAATATGACAACAATCCATAGGCATGATATCACATAACACCTTATCATAGTACTTTCCAATTTTCAAATTCACATAACATTGTTCACTTACCAAGAGTGTATGCTCATCTTTGATCCATGAAATTTGATAGGGCTTCGGGTGTTCCAACCTTTTCAAATGCAACTTTGTAACCATTTTATTAGATGCCAGGTTCTTTGAGCTTCCACTATCAATGATTACCTTCCATACTTCATTAGAAACTCTACATCTGGTCTTGAACAAACTTTTCCTTACTAGATCTTCCTTATTACTTTCACTCCAAAGTGCTCTCCTTACCATCAAGTTCTTTTCATTCTCAGGTTCATTTGGTGACTCTTCTTGCACCAAAGCATTTCTACTACTACCGACCTTCCTACTTGCATGTGTACACTCAAATGATCTATGTCCTTCTTCTCCACAATTGTAACAAGTTCCTCAGAAACCACCTCTGTTATAACCACCTCGATAGTTATTGCCTCTTCCTCTAGATGAACTTTCACCTTTCCACTCGGTCTCTCCTTTATCCAGATTTGTCTTTTCTGGTTCAAATCTACTATTTTCACCATAAGATCTACCTCTTCCTCTAGGGAATCTACCATCTCTACCTATTTGTCTCTGCTCATGTCTTTTGTTCAATTTCTCCTCAGCTTTCAATGCAAATTGATAAGCTTCTTTAATGTTCTCCAATTTGACCAAACTGATTTCTTATTGGATGGAAACTCTCAATCCATTCAGGTACCTAGAAATTCTTTCCACACCATCTTCATCATGTCCAGATCTGATATCTAATACATAGAATTCCTTAGTATACTCTTTTACTGAGCTATCTTTCTGCCTCAAACTTTGCATTCGCCTAACTAGGTTAATCTGATAATCACAAGGTAAGAACTTTCCTTTCAATTTATTCACCATTTTATTCCATACCTTAATTTTGTCTTTTCCTTTCCTCTTTTTATCCAACTGCAGATGTTCCCACCACAAGGATGCATGACTTTTCAACTTTGTGCTTGCAATTTTCACCTTCTTTTCCTTAGGGACATTTTCATACTCAAAGTACTTTTCCATCTCGGTGATCGAGTCCACCAATTAATCCAAATCCAATTTTCCACTATATTCAGGAGGATTAAAGTGTGGTGTAGACTTCAAATTTGTCAAAGCCTTCAATAATCTTTCCTCACCTTGATCCATCACCGGTGTAGGTTCTACATCAACTTGTTTCCTCAATTTCATCATCACTAACATCTTCAAGATGTATTCCTCTTCTTTGGGTTGTGTCAACAGCTTCTAATCTAGCAACAAGTTGTCTCAACATGCTTGCCAATCCTGGATCCACATCTCACCTCTCACGAACCATCTTGAAACCCTCTGCAATTGCAGGCTAGATCACAATCTGCTACCCCACAACAAATCAACTAGGGTTTGACAAAAAAGAACCCTCAAATCTAGATTCACAAACCTAGATCAGAATGTTACCTCGCTCTGATACCACCTAACGCAAGAGGGGACAGGGAGAGGGGCCAAAGGCACACCCTAACCAAATCCACCTTGTAGAGATCACACGCAGAAGCAACAAACACACAAGTGAGAGAGAGAATGCATATCACCTCTTATTATTCATTCAAATTGATTTATACATGTCAGGTTGTAAGGCCTTTCCGGTTTAGGCCAGATATTACAATTCAAGTATAGAAGTCCTCCAACATGTAAGGATCTGAAACAATCTTCTATCTTCTACTATTGATGTCCTCATTGATTCCCTAAAACTACAAACAAAGATTACAATATATACAAGAGGCTACCAAACAAGTCGGCCTTTAGATCCACCATCAATAGAAGGAACAACCAAATCTAGGTCCACACAATTCCCAATGAAAGATACCAGCATTAAATATGAGACCATAATTAATTACAAGATTCAGAATCAATAGGAAACTAAAATAAACACCTCAATAAAAAAGGATAACAGAGCACCAGACAAGCATCACTGAGCGCCAGAGAGATAATCGACCAACCTTGGTTAACAAAGGAAACTGAGCAAAACCGAACCAACTTGTTCAAAGCAGGAAATGAGCAACACAAGAAAAGACAAACATGTTTTTGATGACATAGGATTGCCAAGGACCTGAGATGCTTCTGCATCAAAGCAATGCAAGAAGAACAAATCAAAATAATTTCACCACAAAAGAGAACAACATCAAGCCTATCTAGATCACCCATGGAATCAATTTTAGCAAATTTGGGAGAAGAAGTTGATGATGATGATCAAATAGTGTTGATCTCATCCCTAAACAAAATCATTGGAAAGAACAAGAAAGTGAAGAGCTTGGAAGGATCATTACTAGAAGTAACCAACAAGCTTCAAGGAATCATATCAACCCAAGTAAGCGAAGTCGATCCTCAAGCTAAAGCAAGAGAGGTAATAAGAATTTTTGATAGTGAATTTACTACACTATCAGACATTGCATCAGTTAAAGCTCAAGCAACCCATGATGCACAATTATTTCAAGTCACTTGTCAAAATATAAGAAATGATTTGGATAATTTGGATGTGTGTATAAAATAATTAAAGAGATGCTTAGAGAGAGGAAGAACATTGTATAGTCGGTGTGCATTGTCACACAATCACATCTCATAAATTTTAGAGAAAATGAGGAGCAAAGAAGCAGAGTTGCAAGCCACAATGAATGATTTAGAGGATCCAAGTATTAAAATCATTGATATTGAGAAGAAAATAAGAAGAACCTATGATGAGATAAGACTTCTTGAGAATGAGAAGGAAAGAAATATGAAGAGATTCACTCTACTCAGAGAGAGTCTAACCATGAAGATAAGTAATGTAGAGAATCAATTGGAGGAATGTCTTTCATTAAAGACATCATATGGTAAATTTGCATATTCTAACCTTAAGGCAGTTGAGATAGCATCCTATGGGCTATATGCATTACTCAACATTTCTGATTCAGTCAAGAAGACATGAAATAAAGAGATTGATAATTTGAAGTCAAAATTTGCAAATTGTGTATCAAGTCTTCCAACCTTGCAATATTGAAGAAAAGGAGGTAAATCAAAATTTTGACATACATATACATATAATTGACACCTTTGTCATTTTTGTCAAAGGGGGAGTAGTATAGTATGACAAAATTATATATATGTATAAGATATAAGATATGTGGAATAGTATGAAGTATAATCTAAGGGGGAGTATCCTTATGGTGAAATAAGTAGACATGTATGATCCATAGATATTTTGAAAATAATGTAATGGCCGTATGTACATCTTTTTGAAATTTTTGTGATAAGTTTTTGGGACTTAGCCAATTTTCCCATATGCTGCCACCAATGACAAAGGGGGAGATTGTTGGAAATTTGGATAAGTAGGATATCATAATGTTGTCATTATGGAAACATATTCAGTATAGAGACAACATGATCTGAGGAGGAGGTTCTGTATAAGAACTCATGAAAATTGTCTAAGTATAACAGTGTTTATCAGTCTACACAGAGACCGTTTTGATTAGCGATGTTCAGAGAAGCATGTTTAGTGCATGCGCACTTGAACATAGATCATTCCAAGTATATTGAAGCTACATCTAAGAGCACAAGTTTGTACGACATGTACGAAAAGAGATATTGATGTTTTACAGAGACAATGTTGAGCTGACCAGAACAGAGCAACGATCAGAAATTGATTATATTGAGTTAAGGGATTGTTTTGTTTATCAAAATAATGACTTAACTAATTAGGGATGACATCCTAGATGTTAACCCTAAGGAAACATGAAATGACTTTATGTTTTGTGAAGAGTATAATGAATTGTAAGACGACAAGAAGGTTATTTTGTAATAACTTGTATATAAGTAAGAATAATGTAATGCGAAGATATATGATATAGATGTTATGCGAAATTGTAAGTTGTAAGAAAGTAAGAAAGCAAGTAATGTATGTAATGAAAAGTCATAAGAAAGTATTGTATACCAGTGCGAAGAGACTACAAAGCTAGATCAGAATATTGAAGATATTCAGTAGCGGTAAAAGGTAAAAGTATTCTACCTTTTGTATCTGAAGTTATCGGTGTATATTGCATGTTTGGGAAGTGAGCTCATCTTGCATACATATATGTTTTGTAATAGCAACTCTTGACAGGGTTGAGGCTTCTAACAAGGCCTATAGTCCTTTAACCAGGACAAAGATACTATACGGATGTAATAGACTCATAATAGGGTCAATATCCTTAACCAAATACTTTTGATTAGTGGATTAGTTGTGGGTATCATCCCCACCGATGTTTTCCCTTGGCCAGAGTTTCCTCAAGAACAAACATGTTTTTATGAGTTCATTCATTTTATTTTTATGCTTATTATTCAGTTTATTTAGTTTAGATTCTTAGGAAAGTTACAAGTTAATTTCATATATCCATAATTGGGCAAAAGTAAAAATTTGTGAAAATTGATTCACCCCCCCTCTCAGTATTTCCTATTTATAACAGATTATCCATTCAATAGAAATTCCTCCAATAGTTAGTTCATTTTATCTTTCAACTTGGGCATTAATGAGTCATTTCTTCTTAAAAAGGGTGTTTAGAAAGATAAAAACTTGAACTAACAACTTGGTCTTTCTACATCCTCTGAACAAAATCGCCTAGAACTAAATTTGAGAGAAGCAACCAACCTTGTAGGGATTCATACAAATATGTTTTGCAAGTTTAATTACAACAAAAATACACACACACACACACACACACTCACACACATAAAATGATCTATTTGATCAATTTAGGCTATTTCTCTCATGTATGATATATATGTTGTTTACCCATTTAATAGCACACAAAATTTTGATTTGGAAGTGTTGTACCCCTTAAATATCCATATAGTCAAATATTCATTTAAAGAAAGTGTGAGCCTAATTTATTGTTTGATTGTTGTAGCTCAAGGAATACATAAAATCTCTTTTTATTAGGAATTAAGAGATGCAAAAAATTGTAGCTACCACAATTTATTTTGTAGTTCAATTTGTTTTTTTTCTTAGAATATACATCAACTATAAAAAAACATCTATAATAATTGCAACCAAATAATTTTATTGTACTCACCGTACATATATTATTCAAAACCAAAATATGATATAGCTTTACTAATAACAAAATGACAAATTTCTTGATAGCCAAAAGGTGTGTAAATAACTATTCCGCCCATTAATAAAATAAATACAATATGGGCATTGATTTTATGCAAAATAGAAATTTATGTTATTTCCCTTGTAGCAATGATGGAAGATAAATAACTAACTCATTTCCCCTCTCATTGAAAAAATACAATCAAAAGAACTTATCTATTGATTTTTATTAATTTTATGTAAAACCTAAACTATTTTCCTATCCATCATAGTATTATTACAAATATGTTAACATTCACCCTTCTTTAAAATAATGATAACAAGAAGATGACGAAACTTATTCTTTTTTTTGCGCATGTTCTATTGCAATATGAGAATGAATTTTGTTTTCCATTGCTTAATAATATAACATAAAGCATTAGTCTATATGCCACTCTTTATTTTATGCAAACCAAAAAATATTATGTTCCCATTTATTGAAATATTACAAATAGGACATCATTTCCTTCTCTCTTTTCTTTATACAAGACCACTCACAACCATACAAAATTTACATAGTAATACAATTAATATGGTCTCTCTAAAGGGGAGAAACATTGTCTTCTCTAAATTCACAATTTGGTCAACTTTTTCCAACTACACAAAGGCAAAAATTATGCTCTGTGGCCATGGGAAGCTCACATCCTATCCTAGACTTGTAGCATGTCATCCTTGAGCATGGAGATCCCCACAAAAATCAATTCACACACAGACTTAAACCAAATTTGCAAGCACATTGGAAACTATTCAAAAGAGGATACAAAAGAACACCCATTGAAGGATTTACACACACATTGAATTCCAAATTAATTCAACAAGGGGGAGAGAGAGTGGACAATTCTCCCAAACGAAGGAAATAATAAATATTTTTCAATAAACCCTTTCTTAAAACAACACTTCTCCACTTCCAATTATTTTTTTCCATACTCACCACCATCAAAAAATCAAATAAATAAGGGTACTCATACCCAATAAACCTCACTTTTACTCAGGAAAGAAACTTCCCAACAAACCTCTCCTCTTCTAAGGAAGAAAAATAACTTCCTAATGGAGGATCTTTCCCCTCTCATCCCATACTTTGTTGCTCTTCCCATACGGGGGAGATTGACTTTCACAACACATACCCTCACAATACACAACATCATACCCAAATCAAAACATAAAATACAACACCTACATCACATTTTTTAACATAAATACACTTTTTATTATCATTGTAATAAAATATATTTTTCATCAAATTTTTAATTTAAAAAAATTGAATCTTAGAACATGGTAGAGTGACGACACATGCAAGCTTTCTGGAGACACCGGTGGTTGCAGTATGATAGAAATTCATAGTCAAGATGGCCTTTCAACAAATGTAGGGGTGTTTCAATCAAAGAATTAGGTGGAATGAACCATTTCGAGCATGGAAGGTTTCGGTCAACTAGGGTTTTGAAACTTTTGCTTCGGAGAATGATGATCAAATGGAAAAATAGAATCCATAGAGAGATAATGGATGATTTAGATCCCTATGACTAGAAAACCAGGTGGATTTCATACAAGTGGAGGGGAAGTTTTGGTGACCAAAGCAACAAAATTTGTAAGAAGAACCCAACTAGGTAATGCCCAACTCTATTCAAAATCGAGTGGTTTCATTATTGATGGTAAATAGGGAATAGAGTGATTAGGTGATTTTTCTCAAGGCTCATGCATTTTTTATGAAATGGGTGGGGAATGGATGGCTTATTCTAAGATTAGGGTTTAGTGTGACAAGAAGTGGGGTAAAGATTACATCTTAAAAACCCTTACAAATGGTTTCTGCATGGTTATTTTCCCTACGAATCGAGATAAAGAATGGATAATCAATAGTGGTCCTTTTATGTTGGGGAAAGGGGTTCTTATTAATGGATTGGGCACCAAATTTTGATCCTAACAAGGCTAAGATAAAGGAAGTCTATGTTTGGATTAAACTGAAGAACCTTCCCTAAGAGTATTGGGATCTGGAAACCCTCAAATCTATTGGTAATAGATTAGGGGTCTTTATGAAAGTTGAGGAAGTTGTGGAGAGATTAGATAACAACATGTTTCCAAGACTATGCATTTTATGGAAAAAAATCCATCCTCTTCCAGAGATGATAGAGTTAAAAATAGGGGAAGGGGTTTGGCGTCAAGTGGTGGAAATTGAAGATGAGTTAACTTCATGCTCAAAATGTAAAGGAACCAAACACACAGATGGATGCTATCCTAGTTTTAGAAAGGGGAAAGGATTAGCCCAAAAATCATTAGTTGAGGAATTGGTGAGCTTGATTGAATCTAATCAATGGGAAGAGAAATGGAACTTGTAGGATTGGGAGATAGCAAACAAGCACGAGGTGAGTTTTTGGTTAAGACAACTTGGAACCAATGTGTCTAGAATGGAGCATAGAGAGAAGCAAACGAAACCTTTTTCAATAGTGGATGTGATTCCAAATGTTTAGACATTATAGTTTAGGAGGCTAATCATGATGTATAAATGTCTCCTTCAATGGTTACCAATAGAAGGAAATTTATGGAGGTTTCTGAAAGATAAATGACTGTGGAGAATTTTCAATATAAGGAAAGGAGGATGGAAGATGGGAAAACTATTACCCTAGACATAAATGGTTTGATTGCTTCTACCGAACCCTCATGTGTAGATCGTAAGAAGTGTGAATTAGGTCCTCTGCATGACCTTCTAGAACTCTTCAACAAAAAAAGCAGCAAAGATGGGTGTGCTTTTAATGAACCTTCAAAAACAATGGGTGATGAAATTGGAATAAATTTGCGTGGATACTCTCAACAACTGAGTAAAAAGGGATGCGAGGACAAGTTTTTAAATGACTAGACAAATAATCCTGGTGATGATTGATGTGAGCCCTCTTTTTACAATAGTCTATCAATTAAGGTTTTAGAGTCTCGACCCTTGGATGAGGACAATTTGCTAGTGAATGAGATGACTGTCTTCAACGACATACCCATTTCTCCTATCAAGAACATAGAGAGTTCCTTTGAGGGAGTCCATGATAGTGGTGGCAATTTGGAGGATTAAAACTTAGATTTTGCAACAGATGAAGAGGCTGGAGGTGAGGATTTGCTAAGATTACATTCTAGCTTTGGGATCATTAACAAGAGATCACTAGAACAAACTTCAGCCTCATACAATAAGGTGAAGGTATTAAAAAAACAAGTGAGGTCCTAAAACTAATAAGATGATACTTGAAATGGCTAGAAATGCGACTAGTTAGAGAAAATTGAGATCGGGAAAAGGCTATGCCTTTTCTCAGTAGCCATGAGAATCATATCATGGAATGTCAGGGGTTGCAATGCCCCTGAAAAAATTCTCTTTATCAAATAGTGTTTTGATCAAGTAAGGCCTGACTTAGTGTTATTACAACACACCAAAATAAATGAGAAAGATTTAGATTCTTTTTTTAGATGTTTCAACAAATGGAAGTGTTCTCTTGTTGAGGCTATTGGTGCTTCTGCGAGAATTGGTATTTTATGGAATGCTTCTACAATTGATATTCAGGTGATTCAACATGATAGATTTTTGCAATGGTTGAAAGTGGATTCAAAATAACTTAACATAAGGTTTTCAATTATTAATGTATATGGACAAAATAAACCTGCATAAAAAAGAACTTTATGCAGGACCTCTCAACAGTATTAGTTTCTGAGGAAGATGGGATGTTCATCCTTGGAGGTGATCTCAATGCTATTTTGAGGTCCTCTAAAAAAATGGGTGGATTGGGATGGGCAAGACATAGACAAAAATATTTTATGACTTTTTCATAGACAACAGTCTCATTGAATTTGCCCTTCAAAAATGGTGGTTTTACATGGACAAACCAGAGAGGTGGCTTCCTTAAAATAGCTGAAAAGTTGGACCAGTTTCTATTGGTTGGGAATTGGGATGAATTTCAATGGATGTGTGAGGTAGAGATCAGATCATTACTTAGTGGTTTGCGCATTCAAGAAGAGTCCACACCAGACCGATGCCCTTTCAAGTTTGAGACAATGTGGTTCCATTTTGAAGGTTTCAAGGATCTTGTTGTTGGTTGGTGGAGAGACGCTCCAAGATGCACATGTAATAAAGCTTTCATATTCTTTAAAATATTGCAATATCTCAAGGATCAACTCACGATATAGAATAGAGAAATATTTTAAAATATATTTGTAGAAAAACTCAAATTAGAGGAGGAATTGAAGAATTCACACTCAAAAGTAATTGAGAATGGGATGAGTGAGGAAGATTATGTTTGTGAAAAGATTTTAAATAAAGATTATTCTGAAATACTTGCTCAAGAAGAGATATTTTAGAGACAAAAGTCTCAAGAAAAATGGTTAAAATATGGGGGTAGGAACACAATTGTTTCACAATTCGGTAAAGTGAGAAGGTCAAACAATTGGATCTTCACTATAAAGGATATGAGTGGCAATATTATGAATGATGCTGATCAAATTAATAAGGAGGCAGTAAGGTTTTATTCAGACATTTTTTTTGATAAATCTGATTTCCAGGCAACCAATTTAAATATTTTAGACGTGATTCCTACATGTATTATAGAGGCCCAAAATTTTATGCTCATGAAATAAGTATCCATAGAGAAGGTGAAGAAGCCTTTATTTGGTTTGGGTGGGGACAAAGGCCCTTGCCTAGATGTCTTTCTAGCAATATTTTTCTAGAAGTTATGGGAAATCTTTGCTCATGATATATGGAAGGTTGTTGAGGAATCAAGGAGGGATGGTTTTATTATTAAAGATTTAAACAACACCTTGATAGCCTTAACTCCAAAAATACTGGAGATCACGTCTTTTGAAGACTTTGGGCCAATTTTCCTGTGTAACACAGTCTATAAAGTTATATCTAAAGTAATTACAAACAAATTAAAGAAAGTGCTAGAGTCTGTAATCTCACTGGAATAGAGTGGTTTCTCTTTAAATATATCTATTTTTTAAGGTGTTATTGTGGCACATGAAATAATCCATTCTATCTGAAAGGATAAGTCTGAGAGAATGATGGTGAAGATGGATATTAAGAGAGATTATGATGAAGTGAACAAGAGTATTTTGGTTAAAGTCCTTGAGAAAGTTGGTTTTTTGTAAAGAATGGGTGGCTTGGATTCAAAGTTGTAGCACCACTCCTTATTTCTCAATCCTAATGAATGGAAGTCCCCAAGGTTTCTTTGAGCCAAGTAAAGGGATAAGAAAAGGTGATCCTATATCACCTTTTCTCTTCATCATAAAGAGGTTTTAGGGAGATTAATTTATAGAAAGAGAAGAAATGGCCAGTGGAAAGGCATTAAAGTTACAATAGGAATTGACCCCATCTTGCATTTACAATTTGTTGATGACATATTTTTTTACAGTGGAAACATCTTTAAGAGAAGCTTGGATTATGAAGGAGACTCTAGATGCATATGGGAAGGCATCCAAATAGTGTGTTAATTAGAGAAAACAAAAAAAATTCTTCTTTAATACACCAATTCAAAAATAGTTAGAAATCTACAAAATATTGGGCATGAGATCAGTGCCCCTCCCTAGTAAATATCTAGGAATACCCCTTTTTGGAGGAGCCAACAAGGTGAGGGTTTGGAAAGACTTGATAGATATCTATTCAAGACATATGGATGGGTGGAAGAGTAAGTGGTTAACTATTGCAGGAAAAAAATTAATGTTGAAAATTGTCGTATCAACAATTCTAGTATATTCAATGATGTGTTTAAATATTCCTAAGAAGGTGATTAAATCTATAGGACAAAATTTTCTGATCAAAAGATAAAGAAGGGGCGGGGTTAAGGGTTGGCAAATAATGAATGAGGCTTTAGGAGCTAAGTTGGTCTGGAGCATATACTCAAACCTAGAGAAATAATGGGTGAGAATTATGGAGGAAAAATATCATGATTTAGTGGAATATCAGAGGATTTTCATCACTCCAAACCCACCTAAATGATCAACGATATGGAATTTTATTATCTCTTGCAAACTGGTTATTACTAATCACATATCCTAATAGTTTGACAATAGACTCATAGTTAAATTCTGGGATGACTCATGGGAAGGATTACCTACCCTACGAGATAACATTGATCTACAGGATCTTAGGTAGTTCTTTTTACAAAGGTGGGGGGATAAGGTGCAAGACTGCATAGAACTAAAACATGGGATCTTTGGCAATGAATGGGCCTGGAAAGAGGTGGATAATATAGGATTAACAAATCAACAGGTGGATATGGTAAAAGCTATTTTCCACCAAAGGAAAGTTCTGGTGAAGGATAAAGATGACAAATTGGTTTGGTGTGGGTCTTCGGATGGAAACTATTCAATTGAACTTGGATATCAATTTTTGGATAGACAAGATGGCGAAAATGTTTGGGCAAAAAGTTGTGTTGGCATAAGGATTGCTTACCAAAGGAGGGAGATTTTGTGTGGCTAGCTATGAGGGGTAGAATTTTGACTGGAGAGGGGAGGAAAAGACTTCATTTTGTTGGCCCAACAAAATGTGTGATGTGTGAAGCCACAAAGGAATCATCAGATCATCTACTTTTGCAATGTGATGTAGCAGCAGAGTGTTGGGAGAAGTTCAAGTTTAAATTGGGATGACAAGAACCTCTTCAAAATACATTAAAATTTTTTTTTGAGGGCTACCTAATGAACCAAAAGAAATCAACACTGTCTAGCATATGGATAATTAGCCCCTCCACTATGATTTGGGAAATTTGGAAAGAGTAGAATAAGAGGATCTTTTTGGACAAAAAAGAAACAAGGAGTAGACTACAAGAGAGAATTCATCATATGATAGAGTAAGTTATACGGGTAACAACATCATAGATTCATAATCTTTACATTCCCTTCACAAGAGAAGACAACATAATGCAGAAAGGATGGCTAGGGATTAGGATTAGACAAAAAAATGGGTT
Source organism: Chamaecyparis obtusa (assembly GCA_027943335.1). Lineage (NCBI taxonomy): Eukaryota > Viridiplantae > Streptophyta > Pinopsida > Cupressales > Cupressaceae > Chamaecyparis > Chamaecyparis obtusa. The sequence continues at coordinate 486,647 of BSBK01002853.1, forward strand.
GGAGATGGCTAAATCTAAGAAGGAAGCTAATGAGAAAGCAAGATGGAGAAAACCATCAGAGGGATGACATAAAGTGAATTTCGATGGGACTGCTCAAGGCAACCTTGGCCAATCAGGGGCAAGAACAATAGTCTGAGATTGGCATGGGAATGTGATTTCTTTAGGGGCAAAGAAGCTTGATCATGGAACAAATAATATTGATGAGGCTAAGGCAACATTGCTAGCTATTGGCATGGCTCGATCTATGGGAGTTCAAAAAATCCATCTAGAAGGAGACTTACTAATTATCACTCAAGTAATCTTGAATATGATTGCTAAGGCTTGATATATACAAATACATATGGACAATAATAAAAGAATTGGAGCTCTTTGATGACTTTCAGGTAAGTCATATTCGACACTTGGGTAACAAGGAGGCCAACAACTTATCAAAATGGGCAGTGAATTTTAGTAGTGTTGGGGAACTCAAGTTTGAAGATTTTTAGGCATTTACATTTAGAGGAAACAATTTAAAGTAACAATGGCTTCAACTACAATATTCAAGTGATTACATTCCTTCTCAAAAGAGTCATTGTGGTGATGGTTAATATGATCTTCTAGAAGCGGGAATTTGAATTAATTTTCCAACAGAAGTGAATCACCTTTCCAAGTAGAAGGACATGAAGTGACGTTATCTTGCAGGCTTCCTTTTATGAGCATGTGAAATAATTACAAAATGTAGGAAGTGATAAATTTTTTCTTTTAAGCCCTTTATGGAGGGTGCGGTTGGCAAAGGCTAAAGGCCTTTAAAAGGAGCAGATTATAAATTATTGTTGTGCCCTTGGAGTTGGTTTAGAGCTAGTTTAGGAAGGTGGGAGGCATTTGTAGTAAATTCATGGAGGCGACATTTACTTTCACAACAAAGTAGCAAAATCTTTTTTTTGGCTCCGTCAAGGATCATAGGCTAAAACTTTTGTTAAAATGCCCTCATGATGATGTCATTGCAACAGTTTTGGAAATGTTGGGGAGGGTGTTTATGGAAGCCAAACAGAGGGGTAGACTGAATGTAGATATTGCCGCCATGGTCTTAGCATGGTGTTTGGAACTCATTGAGAAATTTGAAGTCATTAAGTGGGTTATGCATTCCCTGTTTGAAGACAATTTGTTTCTAGGTCTTGACTCATTTTAAGAATGGGTAATTCCTGGTGTAGGGTTTGATATAGCTGAAGGAATTGACGATATAGAAGAGGCAGAGTAGGTAGGTGTAGTTCCCTTTGTGAGGTGAGCGATAAGGATCTACAAAGATGCTTACAGATTGAAATTCCTAACTGGGTGGGAAAGCCTTAAGTTGGCGATAAGGCGACATGAGTTTGCAACGAATGAGGCAGAGTTGAACTTCCCTCAACAAGTTCTGCATAGGCAACGCTCAAACAGAGGAAGACCAACAAGGGAGTGAAGGAATGCAAGGCTTGGTGAACAACCACAACGGTCATAGAAGGTTTTAAGCTAATGTGACATAAGTTTTTGTAAATTTTGTGCTCTTGTGACAGGTTAAGCCACATAACTCTGGAGACTTTGGAATAGGGGTGTGTGAACAAACTGCAACAATGATGATGTTTTGCTTCTTTAGTGAAGTCTTTTTGTGATCAAAGCATGATCCCAGTTTCATGCTTAAATTTTCAGACTAAGATGTTAATGGTGAATATGGTTTATTTTGTATTGTCTCCACTGGTTGTTTATATGTATTGTAATGCATAATGTCTAGTTGGGAATCTTTTCAAAGCGACTACACCTAGATTCGTGTGGACCGTAAGGGGTACGGTAGAGTAGTGGGATGCATTTGGTGAATCCAAGATGATGGCAAGATTAGCGAGTCAATGATAGTAGATATAAGTGAACTGCTTTTAGCCTTATATGCAGTTTTATATGTTTGATGTAATTCTCTTTAATATATTAATAAAACATACTCATTATTGATAAATTTTTTATTTTTTTTTGCCCTTTTTCATCTAAATATTGATATACATCAAATAATTTTTAAGTTTTAGGTAAATATTTAAGTTTAATATAGTTTTAATTAATTATTTTCTCCAATAATATAATTTGATAACAAAATTAATTTTACCATAATTTCATTTTTATAATTTAATAATAGTTATTTGAAATAATAAAATTATATATAATTTTTTTACAGATATTTATTTGTTACATATGCCTTATTGTTTGGGTATATGTATCATCATTTCTATTTAGTTTTAAAAAATTAATTACTATTTATCTATTATTATATTATTTAAAGATATGTAAATATTATAATTTTATTATAAAAATATTTAAAAATATTTGAACAAATTTGACAAGTTTTTTTTTTAATTATAAAGAATTTTTCATGTATTAAGCATTTTTCCTTCAATATGTTTTTCTTTTTTAAAGACTCTGCATTCAAGCATATGAATCTTTTCAAAGCAACTACATGCATTCCAACTTTCAAACATATTTAAACATTACACATTTCTTTAAAAAAAATAGTATAAGAAAATCTTTTAAAAAAGATCTTACTTGGAATCACAAAATCAATCAATTCTCTATTGAATCAAGCTCTTCCTCATATTTTGAAATCTTCAAGATTCTCATCCTATGGTGAAACCTCTCCAAAACTATATTCTAATCACCCCATCAAAATTCACTATTTTTTTTTTTCAAAACTAGAACCTAATTCATAAAATGAAAGCTTATAATATCTTTTGTAAGCTTGTAAATACATACATCCTCCTAATTTGTAGAATTTGAAGTTGTAAAAATAATTTTACCATTAATGAGCGTAATTCTTAAATTAGAGAGATTCTTCTAAAAATAGTTCTAAGAGAATATCTCAAAAATAAAATTGTAACTTCTTGCACTCTATCAAAATTAGATTTTGTAACTCCTATATCATAAAACTTGTTAAACTTTACCTTTTTTCCTCTCTAACTCGATGAACAAATTACCACATAATATACTTTCATCAAAATGTTAAATTGCATTATAAATAAAAGTTGATTTTCAAAATGAATGAAGTCGTCCAACTTCATAAATGGGCAAACTGACACTCTAAAATTCAAAATAATAACTCTAAGTTAAGTGTCTTTTTTTTTTTTTTTGATCGATAAAAGACCTAAGCCAAAAACTTTATTAATAGATTAAATTATAGTACAAAATTTCATTTTGTGCGAGCACTGGTAGGAAAGAATGGAGAAGAAAACCTCCAATCTAGCCCGGGACTGTGGTCCAGAATTTCTATTACAAACAATTTTATGAGGGCATCCCCTCATTTAAATCAAGTGTTGAAGGTATTCCTTCATTTACAATTACAGTTTTAATTTTCCCCCATACTCGATTCTAGCTTGGTGCCAATTACATTGATATAACTTTGTATCGATGAAATGAAGATCTTGCGTTCTTTTGATTCCTTTGCCTCTGATATCCTGTATACAAAAACACTGGTCGCCATATCTAATACATGCTTTTTATATTGTTAGAAAAAAAAAATTCTATTAACTCAAAAATTATATATAGCCGATTCTTCATATTGGACAATGTTGCTATCATTAAGAGTTGTGCCATACTATTATTTTGTGACTTAAGATCATGTGTCTGGATTTATGTCTTTAGAATATAATGCAATAAGAAATTGTCAAACAGTAAAAGAGATTAGCCTAATAATGAAAGATACAGCTTAAAAATGTGAAACCCAAATCTCTTATTACCTGTGCTTCTTTAAAACCCTCACTTCCCTTAGAAGGTTATTTTGCTATTAATCTAGACAATATAGTTAAAATCTTCCATTGCCTCCAAATCTCTATAGCTCCAAGAAATACCCACCTTTACACCTATTTTGAAAGAAAAGCTCGCTACCCTGATATTATAAGGTGACATTTGTATGATTATTTCAAGACCATCTTATGCACTTCATTTTTTGGCGTGTAGGACATAATATATATCTTTAACCCGTGTATAAGCTTAGATGATGTGTTAAAAAACTATGCTTATTTGAAACATTTTCCATGACTCATAGTATGATAACCTAGAAGTTAAATAAAGATACAAATGATTGAACTCTCAACTTATGTAAACAATCAATACAAAACTCCCTTTTCAAAAGTAATACCATCCTTTGATCTCTGTCCATAAGAAATAACAAGATGTAAGCTTTCAGATTAGCTGGAAGAGACATACTGACACTCGGAGATGCTATATTTTAGTCTAATATACAATTCTTTCCAAACATATTCTAGTTACGAAGAGTCATCCACAAACAAATCTAATAGATCTATTAGACATAGCATCATTAGAAATTTTAATTAATCCAGAAACTTAAAGTAACAACTTCTATGAAAGTCACAATACAACCAAGACAAGGTCTTTCTTACACCACTTACACTTTCATAAATGCTTTTTATGCCACTATAAATGGCACGACTCTCTTCCACTTCATTTCTTGTGTCAAGGGTCTTCTCCAATTACTCCTACAACACGTGCACAAAAGATAATATTTGCATTTAAAAATTAATATTTTAAAATGTGCATTTTATATTATTTTTATTTTATATTTAGATTAATAACTATTATTTATGTATTTTGATAAAAACATTCTAGTGTAATATGTATATGTATATATATAAATTTATTTTTAATATATTAGTCTAATATTTATATTTATTTACTTTAACATACTTATTAATTTGAATTTATCTGATTAATTAATTAATTAATTTAATAAATAACTATTTCAAATCTCACTAAAATTCGATCAAAATTCTCTTTGCTTCGTTGAAAGATAGAAATATTGCTTTGTTTTTTCCAATGTTCATGTTTCATTTTTTTATTAAAATGTGTATATGTAATAATGTGATGCTCCAGATTCAAGTGCAAGCAAACAAGGGTGCTCTCCTTTAGGAACTTCTAGAGCATTGAGGATATGCCCCATTTATAACAATTAGAGTCCCTCTAGATGGCTTAGCCTCTTGTGATAGTTCTCCACCTCGTAGTTGTCGGTGTGGCCATAGCTCTTCAACTTGCCACTCCCAGACCTCACAATCTTAGGCTGCCTATCACTAGTCTAGTGGCATAAGTGTTTTTAAAAGTTGGTCCTGCAAAGGTTCTACCTTCAAGTGGGGTTTGAGGGGTGTGAGCCTACCCATCGGTGGTGATAGTACAGCAGATGGCCCAGTTTATCCAAATGGCTCCCACGCTTGGCTTTGACAATCTCACCTTCTTGTGAGGACAAGGACAAAGACAAAGAGGAGCCTCCTACAGAAGAAGGGTGGTCCCTCCTAGATACCAACTAATCTTGTAGATGTATGATTCATAAGGATGACAAAGGTCCATCGTCATCACCCTCTGTTGCTACTCTAGTTGGTTAATGACTTTTATTTGTGTTTTCGGCTCTCCAAACTCTTCCCGTGTATCTCCCTATTTTAAATTTTTTTGTGGATAGTGTCCTCTAATTTTTAATTTTTATTTCATCGATAATCATTTTGAACTAGAGTTTTGAACTAGTTGGGGTCGCATAAGGAGACCCCATCCCCATGGTGATCTTGTAGATGTGTCTCATGTAGTTTTTTCTCTCCATTTCACTTTCGGTCACCATCTCCACCCCATCACCCCTATACTCTGTGCTTCCATCCACCAACACTTTTCTGGTCACTAATGCTTGGGCCGGATTTCGATGTGGTATTTCCTGCACCTATGGAGGTCCCTTTTCTTGTCACCAATGCTTGGGTCGGATTTCGATGTGGTATTTGATCATCCATCGAACCTGCACCTGTGGGGACCTTTGTGTATCTGTAACCCCTGCCACCTCATCTACTGTCTTCACTCCTAAACTCCTCTGTGCATCTGCCACCTCCACCTTGTACTCCAATTGTCTTGCTTCTCCTTCCACCTGCGTCGATACTCCTCTCTATCCTCCTCTTGTACTCCACACCTCATCAACCGTTGATTCCCTATAATCTACCACGCTAGACTCCACCCCTCCTGTCACCTATCGCCAGGGGGAATCTCTCCATACATCCAGGCAACAATATCCACCTGCGTACATCGCACCACTGCAGGCTCCAGCTCGATAACCACATTGACCTTCTAGCCCGCCTCCCCTCTCTCCATTGTATGACAATCTCGCCTCGGAGCCGCTGCCACTCCATCCGCCGTGAATACATCATGCCTACATGTTTGACAAGGGGAGTGTTTGACCCAGTGCATCAACGTGTTGGGATTCGAACATGGGAAGTGGTATTAACACCACCTTGCAACTTAACCATTGCACTGCGGGGTAGTGTCCTCTAAATTGGGTGAATCCCCGTTGGTAGGCTGGTGGTTGGTCTAGTCGTTAGACAGGTAGGCCGTTGTGGTCGGTAGGTGTGAGGATTAGTGGGCGTATATCCCTACTATCCATGGTGGGTGTCGATGGGCGTTAATGAAAAAGACTACTATTCATTGAAAAATGTATATTTAATCACTTTTATTTATTAAATCAACCTATTAAGTACCTTATAATAATACTTAGACTACAAACATGAGACAATTTCGCCTTTGCACTAAGAAAAGGAAAGTGACCCAACTATGAAAGATTCTAGTACTTTGTATGTTCTCTTCAGTTTGTTTGGTGCTTTGACTGTACACATTTTGACTATGCATCTACAATCTTCCAAACTCGCAGTGGGCAGACATTATGGTGTCAGTAGTTTTGTTGCTCCAAGAATCTTTTATAGTCCATAACCTACAAAAAAATATTGTCAATTTTTCATTTTCTTGCTATTTTTTTTGTAGTGACTATTTGCTGGAATACAATAACAAGAGAAAAGCTCAGTTTTTACCTAGTAAATAGTGTGCTTACCTTTTGGCATGTATCTGTACTAATTCTGTTTGCATTGTCCAGCATAGATCAAGAGATAAATTTCAGTGTTTCTTCATCAACACTGGAAAATTTTATGATAAATAATATAGAAAGCCCTTGAAAGCTATCCAATCTCATCATTCTACCAAATCAAATCTGCAGAAAATCTTTAGTCAATGAGCGATCTCAATTTTCAGCCACGGAGTGTGCACATATACTCTTCTCAGAGTAACAGGTTTTCATCATTTAATTAGAGGATTGTAAAATATATATATATTTTAAAAATATTTTATTTCATCTGCAGCAGCTTGAATATAATCGCCACTTGAAATCATTGTCTGATTTGTCTTGTCCACAAATCAAATTGGATATACAATTTCATGAAAAATATTCTACTCAAAGGATCAGCACTGCTTTGGAGTTGGAGAAGTTGGAGGTTTCAAATCCTCATACCTACATACAATTGAACATTGGATCATTTAGACTCAATGCTTATGGACGTATCATAATTTAAATAAATCAAATTTTAAGCAACAGAGAACAGTTCTTTTTGCCTTTGAATAATACCATTATACTTGGATACTGAATAATTATACCATGCAACTTTCTAACTAAAAGACTAGACATAAAATAATTATGCATATGAAAATTTACATTGGATAAGGGGAAAGGGGTCTCATTGTGGTTTGCTGCTGTTCAACTTTCTCCACAATTACTGGAGGAGCAGATTCAGAAGCTTCTTGTTCCACTGATGACTGGATCATTGGAGCCGATGCCACAAGCTCTGAAGTGGGCTTTTGCCCCTGTTAACACCAAAAAAATGGGTCAGTGTTTGCACTGCAATATTTTTCTCATTCTTGAATGTAAGCAGTCTCTTTGTTATCCTATATACCTAGATTTTTCTATGTAGCATGCCTATTTTTATGTTGAAAGTTTCTTGTGGAAGATAATGCACAACTGTTAAGATAAAAGCATACAAATTTAGTCTACTTCATACACATAGGGACAAGGAATAGTTTGTAAAACTTAATTTTAAGTTCCAAAGTAACTTGCTGATTTGCTGCTAAATAAATTTATCTCGATAAAAAAATACCATCCATAGATGATAGAGCGTTAGGATAAAAGCATAACTTACAGTACACTAAAAATGCCATTAACAGTATTAGAGACTTCCTAGCATCACTTACAACCCACTAATAACATTGTAATGTCCCCATTTTTAGTTTCTCTAGTGCAGCTGGTGTTGGCTTTTTGGGTTGGTGTCAACAAGATTAGAGGAGCATTTTGGTGTCGCTAGTGTGTTCAAAGGGATTAATTGAGATGAACGACATTTTCTGGAGTCATTTCAGGCAACTTGGCGGGGACTTACTATTTTTAGTAAGTGTCAATTTGGACATTGGTTGGTTAGTTATAAAATTTTGGCTAACTTACTATTTTTAGTAGTTTCTATTTTAGTAACTTCTATTTTTGGCAGCTAATCATAGATTCAGTCTCCTCTTAGCTTCAGTGTGCAACTTCTTTAGTTTCAGGGTTTGGGCAGTTCTTGCTATTTTAAGCAAAAAGCTATTTTTAAAAAGTGCCATTTTTAGCACTTGGTGTTGGCTTCCAGTCTCTCTTAACTGAGTGCAATGCTTTCTAGTTTTGGCGTTGGCAAGTTCCAATGTTTTCAGAGAGATATTTGATTTTTGAAACTTTAGTCTATTATAAATTTATTTTATGACTTAAGTGAGGATAATGGGTTCATGAGAGATCCCCTTGATCATCGCCTAATAAAGAAGCGGCTTTAATTTGTTTTAAAAGGTAATATTAGACTTCATTAAGGGAACACCAAGGTATGGAGATATTTTAATATTTTAAAAGATTTTTTTATTGCCTCCAAAGTGATTGAAGAAAAATAAAATAAAGTTTAATGCTATATTTTGAAAGCTCTTAGAAAAAAGGTAAGTTACCCTATTTCTTCTGTCACTCTTTATATTCTAATTTGAGCTCTTAATTGGTTACACTTGATTTGACAACTTAATGATATGATATTGGAATGAGCTCAAGGAGTTCTTTTGCTGGTTGAGGATGAAAACCATCTTGTTTGCTAGTTTTGGTGGTGACGGACCCATCCTAGCTGGTCGGTGTACTTGTTTTGAGACTTCCAATGATTTTGTCTTTGTGGGTGATTTTGGATTTGAGAAAGATGAAGATATTCTTATTTTTCTGATGTGACTTTCTTGGTATTGGTGTGGTGAGTCTTTTTGGAGTGTTGTTCAAGTTTGATAGTGATTAGATGCTTTTTCTAAGTAGCCAGGAATGGAAATTTGGCTCATATTACAGTGATCAGACCAGCTGTCATTTTGGGTATTATTTCTAAGCATTCCTCTTTGCTGGGCAATGCATTTTGAGTGGTCATTAGTCATCTTTGATGAAGAACATAATTAATTGTGCTAAATCGCCCCGCCGCCTCCTTATTAGCACGTGCTTTTGGTAAGGAAAGGTTAAGGGAGTTTTCTGAGCATTGGAAAGTGGCCTTCAATTGAGTTTAATACTGCTGCTCACAAACAAAAAGTGCTGGAGTAGATTTGGAGCAGCTAGTGACATATTCTCTAATTCCAAAAAAATGCCCAAGTCCATATTATGCCTTTATTAGTGTTAACATTTTTTAGCACACTTCAACGATTTTGTGAAGATAATTTCAGGTCTGATTTTTATATCAGAAGTTTGACTTTAGTTTTCTTATCATTCCTCTTTGATATTGTAATTGGGTTATCATATGCTTGATGTGAAGAACAGACTATCTCTTGCAATGCTGTGAAATTTTCTATATTAATATACAGATTGAGTGGTGATGGTGAAAAGCCCACTTCATCTAGTTAGTTGCATATGCTCTTCTTATTTGTGTTAATGTACTGAGTATCAAACCCCCATTTCATCTAGTTTGTTATTGAGAGCATTTGCATATGTGGACTCATTATCATGCATGTAATCTGAAGCTAACAATCAGCAAGTTACTCTTCATTAGTTTATATTTTGTTCCCAATATTTCAAACAAACTTAGGGGTGGTTAGTATAATGGTATCGGAGCAAAAGGTTTTTCTACTAGCCTATTTGGTAGTTGTTCCTTGTTATCAGTTTTCAGTGGTTTGGTTTATATTGTCCCCACCTCCTAGGTTGATTATAGCTTGATTCCTTGATGCGTAAACCTGCAACAAGTGTTAGTAGATTTCATACAAAAATATATAAATGTAAATGAAGGAAACTATATCCTAATTCCCTACTAGGTCCCACCTAATCCTTCGGGAGAGTTCAAAACCAAGTTCCTACCTCTCTTGTGAGGACCTCTAGGGGCTCTAGTTGCCTTACGGCCAATCTAGAACAGTCCTTAGCTATTCACCATCTCATTTTGATTCACCTTCGCTAAGGCCTCCAGGATAACTAACATTGGTATATCCATCGTTATAAATCTTGGGAAGAGATTCCATCTCTTCCCAAGCCTTACAAATAACCACCAAGGTGTATCCCTCTTAAGATATGCATATGTATTTTCCACTACCAGTATATACGGTCTCTAAGAGATTATCAAAACCTCTTTGGATTCCAATTTGGAATCATGACATTCACTAAGAATGCCCTCCACCAAGCATAAATTGGATCTCTCGATTCCCTTTAGGAATCCCGACATCCACTAAGAATGTCCCCCACCAAGCATGGCTTGGATCATGTTCTTAAACATAAATACTAATTTCTAAATGATAACACCTCCACTTAGTTGTCAAAACTAAGCTTGATAAGATATCTCTGTTTGTGATTACTCTTCTATGTGGAAAAGGAATAGAATTAGACATTTTCTCTAAAAGGGAATGGATCTGCTAATGGCAGTCCTTTTACTCTGCTTGAAGATGTAATTAATTGCTGCTGAATGGATTCAAGTGCTATAAATAATGTGTCTCAACCATGGACTGTGTATCTGGTTTTGATCTGCAAAACATCAACTGTTGTATATCTTAATATGTCCCCAAATTCTTCTTTCTTATCTGAGCTGAATCAAGGTCTTTATTATTTGATCGCAGATTGAATTACTTGTTGGATTTGATGTTTGGCTGTGCTGAAGCCAAATGTGTTTATTGTTTTATCGGAGAGGCTCCAATGCTGACATCTTATTTGATGAATTGCTTGATCACTTGATTGACTTGTATTAATAAATGTATTTGCTTGACTTGATAATTCGATGACTTGAATAGACTGTATTATTTTCTTGATCGATTGTGATGGATTGGATGAATTGAATGAATTCCCTTGATAATCTGCTTTGATCACAGATCCTCTATTTATATTTCTAGAGTGAATGGGTGTGTCTTGTAGGGAGTTAAAAGACACGTCTCTCCTTTTTATGATATCGCAGCCATTCATAATTATTAATTTAATCTCTTAAATGCAAATCACACCATAAGTACTAATCATCAATCTAAAACTGATAATTTCTCTCCTTGCCTAATCATTATCCTCTCACGGTAGATTGCCGTAAATAAAAAAACTTCATTTCTAATTATCAATGCCTCGTGAATTCTTAATTATTGTGCTTCTTAATATTCACTATCATTGTTTGACAGATAGACCACTGTCCTAGCAATGTTTAATATAAGCGAAGGATATTGATAAGTATTGTGGAAGTGCTCTAGGAATTGGGCAGCATATTAGCAAGGTCTGTGGTCCCTATGATAGAAATTGTGAATCATATATGCCGTCTATTTATTCCTTTTCCTCAATAGCCTATAATTCTTATCGATATTGTATATGTTTTATACGATCTGCTGTTAGCGTAATTTCCAATCGCTGTTGGAGGTCGACCATATACCATTGTACCGTAATATACTGCGGTTCATTACAATATTGTTATACCATAGTTACTATTTATAACCAATATCCGTTTTGATTCTAGTCTAAGTGCACAGTATCTTCAAAGTAATCTTTCTTCCTTAATAGGAAAAGACATGATAATCTTCTTTCTTAATATAGTTGACTTTCCTCCGATATGGTTGATATGTCTTAATCTTTGAGGCCCTTGTTTAGTCTATTTGTTGCCTTTACTGTCATACACCATTTTTAGTGATCTCGAGTTATCATTATTAGTTTATTAATTTATTTATCTTCTTTATCATTAGTTCACTTCCTTTGGAATCGCTGATGGTTTTTATTTGCCAATTAGCTTTTATGATTCATTATACTTCATTCCAAGTTTTGCTCATATCTCATTATATCGTTCATAATGTTTTGCTTCATTAAGCATACTCATGCTAGATATTTTATATATTCTCCCAATTTTATCTCTTTAGAGACTTTACAAAAGTTGTAATTATATTGTATTGCTTATTTATTTATATTATATTTTAACTCTATTATTATTATTTATTATTAAATTCTTCTTTAGAAAGGGACATCACATATTTCAGAATCATGTCTACAGTTGAGAAGTCTATGTTTGAGTTAATGCAAGAACTCTCTAATCTAATGAAGGACCCTGACATTGAAGAGTTCTTTAAAACAATGATGAAATCCAAACATATGGAAGTCTGAAAATAAGGTGTTAGAACCAAATACAAATGATGGAGATGGTGTTTTGACACATGACTTTGTGACAGAGCCTCATGGTGACTCTTTGGACATGCATGCAATTACTATGGTTGAGGTTGTGTAAAAAGAAAATGACATAATAGCAGCACTGGATACAATTTCAGATTTATCCAAAGATGGTACTAAAACTAATGACTTTCATGATATTTTTTGTGAATAGATAACTAATATCCTTGTGGAGGAAGTGTAGACACCTAAATCTGATCATTAAATATTTGATCAAACTAAATCATCATAACCTTTCTTCTATACTTGTCATATTAATTAAATATCACCCCTTTCGTCTATAGTCCTAGGTAAATTAATTAATTTAGTTAATCTATAGTGCCACACCCTTTAATTAAATAAATGCATGCATCTATTTAATAAAATCCCTTTTCCTCTATTTTGAATTTGAATTAATTCAAAATCCCAAAACTCCTTCATCCACTTGCACCTTCCTAATCCATCCACATGAATCGTAATCCCTCATTCGATAAAGTGAATTACATTATTTACTTAATTAATCCCTTCCTCCCACTTGGAATTAATTTATTTTTTTAATTCCCGACTCATTCTCTCTTCACCCATCACATCCTCCTACTTTTCCCACTTGCCCTCTAATCATCACTCGTTAAGTCTAATCACCTCTCCTAATTATGTGCACACCTCTAATCATAAAGATTAGGAACCCAAAGTCAACTCTTCCATCACATCATGCACATGGGCCCATGTACTTGGGCACATGGATTTGTCCCTTCATGTTCCCTAAAGGAACTTTTAATTCCTTTTATTCCTCTCAGTCACTCTCCACCATTGATATTTTCAATCAATCTCAACCATCCATTCATCTCATCCAAATCCTATAAATTCAACCCTTCACCATTGTTATCTTTCTCACCCATTTGCATTTGGAGTGCCATTATGCTGCCGAAATTTTGGGCGAGCACACATCCAACCAAACATCCAAGGACATATCGTTGCATCAAGGAGGCTATTGATTTGCTACTTAGGTTTGCATTCTTCTTGTTTTAAGTCTTCTTTTGTCTAATCTTGTATGTTGTTTTGATTTGATGATTTGAGTGCTTTTCCCAGCCATTTACATTCCGTTGAATCACTTTTCATTGCACACAATTTTGGCACACTCAGCGGGACCCACGTCACGGGTTCAAACAAACAATTTTTGGTGTTTTTAGCACTTTTTTAGTTGCAAGTTTCAGAATTGGCCAGCGCTTCCCTAGATACACCTTGGAAAACTTACACGCTTCACTAGATTCACTCAACGAAAGTCCAAATATGCTGGTCATAATCTCTTAGATTCACTCCGCAAAAACCCAAACACACCAGTTATAATCACTCAGATTTTCCTTGCGAAAGCTTAGATCCACCAGTCATAATCACTCAGATTCGCCCTACAAAAGCTCAGCTATGCTTGCCATAATCCCCCAAATTCGCTTTGTGAAAGCTCAGATACACATGCCATAATCCCCCATATTTTCTCTGTCAAAGCCCAAATACACAACATATAATCCCTTAGAACTGCTCATTCAAAGCCTAGAGTCGCCTTAAAAGATATCTCAGATTTATTTTGTCAAACCTTAGATATGCTTTTAACAATCTGACAAACCTTATTTGACAGTCCCAACTGGTGCTGAGAGGGGAGGGGTGAATCAGCGCCTCCTTAAACTTTTTCCTTTTAATCCGGTGAAGTAAACTTACAGCAGACAAGCAAGCAGATTTAAGCAAATAATAACAGTAAGTAAACAATCACATAGTGACACCAGATTTATCACATGGAAACCCGGTTAGGGTGAAAACCATGGTGTGAGGAGACCTCACAAAATTTTGTACTCTTCTGGAGTACGCCCTGTTAGGAGCCTTCCCGGTTAAAGGATAGAAGCGCACTTGTTAGATGCGACCCGATTAAGGGATTTGTTACAATAAGCTATGTTAGGAAGGTCTGTTAGGACCTGCTTGATTAGAGGACTTTGAACACCTTGAAGGATGTCACCTGGTTAAGAGATTTTGATACAAGGGACCTGTTAGAGTCCACCCAAATTCTGGGATTTAACTATTGTAGTTTGCTAGAAAACAATAGAGTAAATGACCTTTTACAAATGGCTACACACAACCTGATAAGATCTCTATTTTTGCTCAACTAAGAAATAACACTGGTCGGTGCGGGTGTCTTCTTCTCTACTTCTGTGCTTCTCTGCACAGTTCTTCTTTCTCACTTCTTTCTTTTTCACCCTGGCTTTAGCAACTTACAGGTTCACTCTTTTTTTCTCGGCAGAATTAAGGCAAGTCCTATTTGCCTTAGGCAGAAGAATATATAGGGACCTGGCCCTAATTGTGCTCATTAAGCATGACCTAACTCCAGATCTACATCGGATTCAATGCTCAGTCGAGTACCAGTCTACTGAGGAAACATCCGATATATGCCCTTGCTTTATTTGGTTAATGAAGAAAGTAGTAGTTGCGTGCCATGCAACTTTCCTTCCTAGGAGATAACACTTAGATTTAAAGCAACTGATGTCGGCTTTAAATCCTTCAATCGCGTCCAAAAAGCCACTAATTCTGGCTTTAAATCCTTCAACTACGCCTCAAACTGATCACCAAGATAACTCAAAGTCACCCGGATTTACTACAATAAATCCCGGTCAAGAGGAGTTGGTTGGAACAGAAAGTTGACTATGACTTCCTCGGTTCATACCGGAGTCTTATAATATATCGGTTGAGTTCTTCATGCTATAAATAGGTAAGAGTCTTTGACCTACTCCTGTCTCTTTCTTGGCTTACTGGTTGCACGTCCTCGGTTGGTTACCGGTTGCTCCGTTTTCAGTTGTATTGTTGACACTAGCAAGCTATTGCTTTATCTGTACTTTTCTATACTGGTTGTCCTTGGACCTTGGTTGATGTAGGTGTTCTCTTTTCCTTAACTTTGTACATTACCCGGTAACTGATGATGAGACTAGTTTGAGCGATGACCGGTGGTATTCGTGTAGCAACCAAACCATCTTCCCTTGATACAGATTTCCTTGGATCTGGAGACTTGATAGAGATGACTAGTCTCTATACTCTCTTTGCCAATCAATGACAACACTAGTACCGGTAGCAGGCTTACCGGTTTGCTTAATGCTAACAATCTCCCTCTTTGGCATTGATGGAAAAACTATGATGGGCAATCACCTTACTGTGCTTGTATCTTTGTACATCTGCAACTGCTACAGTCCTCCGATTAGTCCTCCGAGCATTGCCAAATTCTCCCCCTTTTTGACAATGATACCAAAGGCTTAGTCAGAGAGACTACCTTTGTCTAATCTGCTCCCCCTATGAGCATCATTCCTTCATCAGTTCAGAAAGGATGAGGTGTAACCCTCTGTTGAACCATAATGAACTGATGACCACCTTTTCAGGTTTACTGAAGATCATGAAGGGGTATTACCCCCAGTTTACCTCTGAGATACTCGAAAGTACTCTTTGGTAATGACTTAGTGAAGATATCAGCGATTTGTTCCTTGGTGGGAACATACTCCAGTCTTACCTCCTTGTCTTGTACCAGCTCTCTCAAGTAATGATACTTGATAGCAATGTGCTTTGTCTTGGAGTGCATGACAGGGTTCTTGGATATGTTAATTGCATTGGTGCTATCACAATAGATAGCTATTGGTTCATGTATATGTTCTTTAATTCCTTCCAACAGTTGTTTTATCTAGATCACTTGTGTGCAATTGATTGCTTCAGCAACATATTCGACCTCTGCAGTAGATTGGGATATACAGTTCTGTTTCTTACTTGTCCAAGAAACAATCCTCCCGCCTAGAAAGAATGCACCTCCACTTGTGCTCTTTCTGTCATCAATGTTGTCAGCCCAGTTTGCATCAATGTATACTTTTATTTCGAATCCTCCCTTGTGAGGAAACCATAAGCCATAATCCTCAGTTCCCCTTAGATATCTGAAGATCCTCTTTACTGCTATTAAATGTGTTTCTTTGAGATTTGCGGAGAATCTTGCCACTATGCCAACTACATGTGCAATGTCCGGTCTACTGTGAACAACATACTGCAGTTTACCTATCATGGACCGATACATTGTTTCATGTACTTCTTTAGCATCATCCTCTTTTGATAACTTGAGATTAGTTATCATTGGGGTTCCAACTGGTTTAGAATCATCAAGTCCAAAGGTCTTAAGAATTTCTTTGATATATTTGGACTGAGAAATAAAAATTCCTTCTTTCAGTTGATGGACCTATAGTCCAATGAAGAATTTTATTGCGCCTATCATAGACATCTCAAATTCTTTCTTCATTTCTTCAGCAAAGGCTTTGCTCATCCTGTCATCTCCTGCAAAGATGATATCATCCACAAAGATCTCAGCAATAAGATTTCCATCTTTTCCGGTCTTGAGATACATATTGTTGTTGTCCCTAGTTCTTGTGAATCCTATGGTGAGAAGGTATGAATGCAATCTTTCATACCAAGCCCTTGGAGCTTGCTTAAGCCCATAAAGAGCTTTCTTCAGTTTGCAAACCATTCCGTCCTTATGTGCAGATGTGAAGCCTTCCGGTTGTTCAATGTAGACTTCTTCATCCAGTATTCCATTAAGGAATGCAGACTTAACATCCATCTAGTACACTTTGAATCCTTTGTGAGCAGCATAGGCGAGAAGAATTCTCACTCCTTCTAGTCTTGCTATTGGTGCAAAGGTTTCTCCATAGTCCAGTCCAGCTTCCTAGGCATATCTTTTGCAGACCAATCTTGCCTTATTTCTTATTACTTTTCCATCCTCATTCAGCTTGTTCCTGTAGACCCATTTGGTTCCTATGAAATTTTTATCCTTTGGTCTAGGTACAAGCTCCCATGTATCATTCTTTTCAATTTTCTCAATTTCTTCCTCCATGGCCTTGACCCAATTCTCATTTTCTAGAGCTTCCCTGGTGGATTTGGGCTCTATACAGGAAAGTAGGTAGATATTTTCTCTAGCCTTTTTCCTGGTTAAGATATTTGCATGTTTGTCACCAATGATATTGTCAGTGGAATGATAAGTGACATACCTTGGAAGAACCGGTCTCTGTTCCCGATTTGGTTCTTCCGGTTGAGCATTATCTTCATCATGGTTCGGGGCATCAACTTGTTCACCATCTTGCATTAGCCTATTGGGTTCAAGTACAATCTCCTGATCTAGATGCCTGTCCATGTGTATTTCTCCTTCATCTTCAGTCATTCCTTTGTTGAATTCAAAGGCATTTCCTTCATTTAGACCTTCAATACTATCATGATCATCATGACCGGTCTTCTTGTCTAGTTCTAAAGATTCATCAACTTTTACATTGATGCTTTCAATTATCTTGCCTGTTCTTTTGTTCAGACACCAATAGGCCTTGCTTTTGGTAGAGTAACCCAAAAATGTTCCTTCATCACTCTTAGGATCAAGCTTCCCAGAGTACATATCTCTTTTGATGTAGCATTTACTACCAAAGATCTTGAAGTAGCCTACACTGGGAGTATGCTTAAACCATAGTTCGTAAGGAGTCTTACCGGTTCCCTTTTTGACTTAAATCCGGTTGAGCGTGTAGACAACAGTACTGACAGCTTCTCTCCAGAAGTGATGAGGCAGATCCTTTTGAATTAGCAAGGTTCTGGCGCAATCAATCAGCGTCCTGTTTCTTCTTTCTGCTACTCCGTTTTGCTGAGGAGTCCTTTGCGCAGATAGCTATCTTTTTATTCCGTGCTCCTCACAGTAGTGAGTGAACTCTTGAGCGGTATATTCACCTCCTCTGTCTGATCTCAGACACTTCAAACTTTTATCGGTTTCTTTTTCCACTCTAGCTTTGTAGATTTTGAACATATGGAAAGCTTCTGATTTCTCCTTCAGAAAGAGTGTCCACATCATTCTGGAGAAGTCGTCTACAAAGAGCATAAAGTATCGGTCTCCATGGTAGCTCTTTGTTCTCATTGGTCCACACAGATCAGTGTGTACCAAGTCTAGAACATTCTCAGCAGAGAAGGACTTACTGTTGAAAGATGTTCTAGTCAGCTTTCCTAACTGACAATCTTTGCAGATACCCTTGATGGGCTTGGCAATCTCAAGAAGTCCTCTTACCGTTTTCTTTTTGCTCACTTTGATAATACATAGCATTCCTTCTTTGCAATCTCAAGAAGTCCTTCCTCTGCAAGATAGCATTCCTTCTTTGCTTTGCTCTTGAACCGGTCTCTTTTATCTTTAGATTCATTATCAGGACACCTTGCAACAATATGTCCTATCTTGTTATAGGAGAAGCATTTCAAGGGGAGTTTCCCTTTGTACTTCTCTTTTCCTCTGGGGAATCTCCTAGCGATGAGTGCTTCGAACTCATCTTGCTCCATCTCCTCTGAGAGCAGATTCTCAACAAGATTGCCAATCTTTCCGGTAGAGCAATTACCGGTTTCTCTTCCCCTTTTGGTGGAAGAGAAGTTGACAGAAGACTTAAACGCTACTTCCTGAACACATAAGCTATTATCAAAATTACTTAATTCGAAGGCAGCCAGCTTACTGATTAGGGAGTCTAGGGTGACTTGATCTTTGGTCACCGATCTAAGTTCTTTAATGGCAGAGATCTTGATGGCATACTGAGGTCTGAGAGTTCTCAATATTTTGCTAACCACTTCCTCTTCACTGAGCTTTCCTCCAGCACTTCTAATGGAGTTGATCACCTCTTTGATCCGGTTCCTATATTGCTCGATATTTTCTCCTTCATTCATCCTCGTGTCATCATACTTTCCTCTGAGGGTTTCTACCTTGGCTCTTTGAACATTTGGATCCCCTCCATAGACCGTTTGCAACTTGCCCCACATCTTGAAAGCAGAATCAAGGTGTTCTATCTCGGCATACACATGATCAGGTAGTGTGCTGGCTATCATGTCCTGAGCAGTCGTGTGCTCGGCTTTGATCTTTTGTTGATCGGGTGTCAGTGTGCCAGAGGGTTCAGTGTAGTTAGTCGTGACATGGGTCCAGTATTGATCGCCGTTGGTCTTCATGTATAGCTTCATCCTGCTGCACCAGAGAGTAAAGTTTTCTTTTAAAAACTTTCGTCCTTCCTTTCTCATCATCTTGACTTTTTCTTTGTGCGGTCAAACAACAAAGAAGATAGACCTGGCGCTTTGATACCAATTGACAGTCCCAACCGGTGTTGAGAGGGGAGGGGTGAATCGGCACCTCTTTAAACTTTTTCCATTTAATCTGGTGAAGTAAACTTACAGTAGACAAGCAAGGCGATTTAAGAAAATAATAACAGTAAGTAAACAATCACACAGTGACACCAGATTTATCACGTGGAAACCCGGTTAGTGTGAAAACCACGGTGTGAGGAGACCTCACAAAATTTTGTACTCTTTTGGAGTACACCCTGTTAGGAGCCTTCCCGGTTAAAGGATAGAAGCGCACTTGTTAGATGCGACCCGGTTAAGGGATTTGTTACAATAAGGTCTACCTGATTAGAGGACTTTGAACACCTTGAAGAATGTCACTCGGTTAAGGGATTTTGATACAAGGGACCTGTTAGAGTCCACCCAAATTCTGGGATTTAACTATTGTAGTTTGCTAGAAAACAATAGAGTAAATGACCTTTTACAAATGGCTACACACAACCTGATAAGATCTCTATTTTTGCTCAACTGAGAATTAACACCAGTCGGTGCGGGTGTCTTCTCCTCTACTTATGTGCTTCTCTGCATAGTTCTTTCTCACTTCTTTCTTTTTCACCCTGGCTTCAGCAGCTTACAGGTTCACTCTTTTTTTCTCGGCAAAATGAAGGCAAGTCTTATTTGCCTTAGGTAGAAGAATATATAGGGACCTGGCCCTAATTATGCTCATTAAGCATGAACTAACTCCAGATCTACATCAGATTCAATGCTCAGTTGAGTACCAGTCTACTGAGGAAACATCCAATATATGCCCTTGCTTTATCTGATTAATGAAGAAAGCAGTAGTTGCGTGCCAGGCAACTTTTCTTCCTAGGAGATAACACTTAGATTTAAAGCAACTGATGCCAACTTTAAATCCTTTAATTGCGTCTCAAAAAGCCACTAATTTTGGCTTTAAATCCTTTAACTGCACCTGAAACCGATCACCAAGATAATTCAAAGTCACCCGGATTTACTACAATAAATCCTGATCAAGAGGAGTTGGTTGGAACAGACAGTTGACTATGACTTCCTCGGTTCATACCGGAGTCTTATAATATATCGGTTGAGTTCTTCATGCTATAAACAGGTAAGAGTCTTTGACCTGCTCCTGTCTCTTTCTTGCCTTACCGATTCTACGTCCTCGGTTAGTTACCAATTGCTCCGTTTTCAGTTGTATTGTTGACAGTAGCAAGCTATTGCTTTATTTGTACTGTTCTATACTGGTTGTACCCTGGACCTTGGTTGATGCTGGTGTTCTCTTTTCCTTAATTGTGTACATTACCCGGTAACTGATGATGAGACTGGTTTGAGCGATGACCGGTGGTATTCGTGTACCAGCCAAACCATCTTCTCTTCATACAGATTTCCTTGGATCTGGGGACTTGATAGAGATGACTAGTCTCTATGCTCTCTTTTCCAATCAATGACAACACTATTACCGGTAGCAAGCTTACCGGTTTGCTTAATGCTAACATTATTCCCCAAATACGACGTGACATATCCACTTGATCTAGCTTGAAGGTAAAGATTTGTGTTTTTGATACGCATTTCTCTCATGTAGCAGATTTGACACTGTCCTCCCAAATTTGCTTTGTAGTACCTCAGATATGCTATGTGATCACTTAGATTCACCTTAAACGTTGTCGAAAGGCCATTTTCACTTGTCAAAGATCCCCAAACCATAATTTTTGTTCTTGCTGGATTGTCAAATAAGAGGGGTTGATTTCAAAACAATAGTTAATTAATGAATCATGTGTTTGGTTAGCATAAGAACACTTTGTTTGGTTCTTAAAAAGAACAATCATTGTCTTACGTGTTTGGTGTGCTTGCACATGTAGAATGGTGTTACCTATAACGCACAATATCCTCTCCTCTTTCTTTCGTGGTATTGGTTGCAAGAGGAAAGCATTATTAACACTCAATTTTTCTTTTTTGAGGGCCTGCCTCGGTGGGAAAAAATACTCACCCCAAGGGATTGACCCAAGCGGTAATGGCTAAAGCCAAGTACTTCCAAGCCGCTCTATAAAAATGTGGTTGGGACTAATGTCTCAAACAACGAGACATGACATATGATAGTCTCCCTAAGTATCCAAGTGATGCGTTAAAACCCTTGTTCTAAGGGTTGGGAGCCTCTTTATTGAGATTATCGTTTTGACCACTGAACGGATGTCCCATACTACAAACCAATGTTTTAGTAGCCAAAAACCCATGCTTATTGGTGTAGAATCGGACCTTTGAAGCCGCTTCTTGTTATACTTCTCATAGATGAGACATAAATACTTCAGATTCATTCAAAGTATGAGATCAAGTGATTACCGTGTTGTGTAAGGTGGAGCTAGTGACACTTGATCTCTACTTGTCCACTTTGTCTAGGTGTTTGAAGAAATCCAAATGGAGACTCAACAAATAGTATCTTTGCCAACCTAGGTTGTGAGTGTGTTTGATCACAAACAAAATTGTTCTTTGTGCTTGTATCATACATTATCTTTTGCCAAAAACAAGTCAATACAGCTTTGAGTTAGTCGAATCCTAGTCCCTCAAATTTGTCAATTCATCAAATTTGCCCTGTCATCCTTCATATTCATCAATCCACTAGATTCACTCTGCAATTTCTCAGATTTGCTTTGGCATCCCTCAAATTTTCCGTTGCTCAGATTCACTCTATCATCCCTCATATTTGCTAATTCCTCAGTTTTGCTCTGTCATCCCTCAAATTTGTCATTGCTCGAATTCACTTTGTAATCCTCAAATATGCTTTGTCATCCCTCAACTCTCCGTTGCTCAAATTCGCTCTGTCGTCCCTCAAATTCGACAATTCACCAAATTTGCTCTGTCATCCCTCAAATTCGTTGTTGCTCAGATTCACTTTGTCTAGATCCATCATCTTACTATCCTTCAATCCATACTCCTAGTCATCTGGTTAATACTAATCCTCCAATCCATTACTATAATCTGTTCCCCATCCGAAATCCACCATCCATACTATCCTATCTCACTCGATTTACTTTTCCTTACCTCAATCCCCCATCCATGCCATCCTATCCCAATCCACCTTCATCTACTCCATCTTATCCCAATCCACCATCTTTTGTTCCCTCCTACATTACCACAACTCCCATTCCACAATCTCCCTACATCCTACAAACCACTTCATGTGCTATACCTCAGTCCACTGCCTCTCCCCCCAGTTAGTCAATCCAGTTCACAAATCACCTCCATGCCTACTTATGTGAATTATGTAGCCATGCCATCCTCCACATCCTCTTCTACACCATCAATCCCTCAACCCCTCTACATATGCTAATCATCCCCCTCAGCTTCAAATATGCAAGTGTCCAAGGAGCTTTACAAAGAGGACATCAAAAAATCTAGCTCGTAAAGATGATGAGTCTTGTCATCCCCCTCCATCATGCGAGGTCACCAGTGATGAGGCCCTTCCACCTCCCACACCTATCAATCCTCTTCCACTTCCTAACACAATCAAAACCCTCCCATCTGTTGACTCCATCCAGCTCCAATCTCCATCTTCTCCTAGCATCATCCAAACCCAATCCAATGAATCTCATGAGTCCATTGTCCTTTCATCCATTCCAATTGAAGAGCATCATATCCTTCCCTTCACTCCATGTAAATAGATGAGACTGCCCAATGATCAGCCTTGGGGGCTGTCATTAAGCGTAAAATGTAGCTCACTGCAAAACTGAGATCAAGTCTAGTGGCAATGAGATAGATGAGACTGCCCACTAGTTGCCTCTAAGTGGTTTCATCAACAGGAGGAGAATCAGACTTGGCTGATAATTTCAGCCCTTTCTCCATAGGCGTGGAAGCAGGTTTACAATTCTGCATTCAAAACTTGTAAAGCAAGTTCCTGGCATACTTAGACTGAGAAAGAAAGATGCTAATGTCAGTCTGCCAAACCTCAACACCTAAACAATAATGGAGAAGCTCCAAATCTGTCATATCAAAATCCTTGCATAGGTCTTGTTTGATTTTTGCAATCAAATGTGTTGAAGTGCCAGTAATGATCAAGTCATCCACATAGACAAAAAGAAAAAGAATATCATCACGAGAGCGTTTGATATACAGATTATTGTCCGAAGGGCAATGCTGAAAACCATGAGTACCACGCTCGAGGAGCTTGTTTGAGTCCATAGACTGCTTTCTTGAGTTTACATACTTGGTGTTCTTTGCCGACAACTTTGAAACCATGAGGCTGCATCATGTAGACTTCTTCGTGCAACTCACCGTTGAAGAAGGCACTCTTAACATCCATACGATGGACTTTCCATCCACACTGAGCTGCAATGGCGAGAAGAAGACGAATTGTACTCATCTTGGCAGTAGGAGAAAAAGTCTCTTCATAGCCAATGCCCTCCTGCTGTGTGAACCCTCGAGCAACTAATCTGGCCTTGTATTTATCTAAGGTACCATTTGCATGATAGTTGACCTTATACACCCATTTGCAGGTAATGGGCTTCTTCCTTGGAGGAAGATCAGAGAGAACCCAGGTGTGATTCTTCAGAAGACTGGTATTTTGCATCCATTGCCTATTCCCACTCTGGAATCCCTGTTGCCTCTTTAAACATCTGAGGCTCATAAATACTATGCAGGTTAGCCATGAGAGAAAAGTTAACTATAGTTTGCTACTTGCCCTTATTTCTAAAAGATCTACTCTCAATGAGCTCATCAGGATGAAGATCACTGATGGTTTTAGACCACCATTTAGGCCGGAGAGTAGATGTGCCAACCTCAAGAGGAGGAATAACTGCATCTAGAGGGAGAGGATCTACAAAAGGTAGAAGATCACCATCATCCAAAGGAAATTTAGGTAGTACATCATCAAATTCAGAATCTGCATCATCCCTCTCATCAGGGGAACCAAAGGGAAGACAAACACCCAAATTTGAAGCCTTCAAAGGTTGATCCTTAGAAATCTGCTTAGACGAGGAAAGCTGAAATGGTCCTTGTTCTTCATCAAAGACAACATCTCGACTGAAGATAAGATGACAAGTGTCAACATCAATCAACCGGTAAGCCTTACGATTGTCACTATAACCTGTAAACATGAGCTTCTGACTCTTGGAATCCAACTTGGAGCGTTGAGCATATAGAATCCATACATATGCTAAAGAGCCAAAAACTTTCAGATGGCTGATCCGTGGTTTGCAACTAGTCCAGGCTTCCTCAAGAGTCTTTCCCTTAACTACATATGTGGGAGACCGATTAAGGAGATAGACCGCAGTAAACACTGCTTTTGACCAATACTTCTTAGGAACATTCCTGTGTTCCATCATAGACCTGGCCATTTTTGTAATGGTGCCGTTGCGATGTTCTACAACGTCGTTTTGTTAAGGGGTGTATGGTGTGGTTAACTGACGTTTTATGCCATGTGTATCACAGAAAGTAGAGAAGCAATAGAACAAAACTCCCCCCCCCCCATTATCAGACCTAAGAGATATAATAGAACACCTAGACTCTTTTCCTACAAAGGCCTTAAATTTTTGAAATACAGTAAACACATCTGATTTCTGTTTAAGAAAGTATACCCACATTTTTCTACTGAAATCATCAACAAAAAGTAAGAAATACCTGTACCTAGTAACAAAAGTAGTATTCATTAGACCACATACATCAGCGTAGACCAACTATAGTGCCTTTGAGGCTCACCATGAGTCACCATCCTTGAACGGTGTCCTGTGCTGCTTTCCAGCTTGACGAGCTCCACAAACTCATTGATTCTGAGTTTGAATATCAAATAGGCCATGTACTAAATCTTCCCGAACAAGCTAAGCAAGATACTAAATGTTCATGTGACCATATCTTTGATGCCAGAGATTGCTGATAGAGACTGATTTTCCTGGGAAGGCATGCTTAGAAGAATCACAAGAATCCACTAGTCTATATAGACCATGATCCTCTATGCCAACATCAATAGTAGTGTGAGTCGCACGATCAACAATGGAGCACTTAAGTGCACTGAAGACAACATCCAGCTGTGGGGAATGTCGCATGATCTGACTCATTGAGAGAAGGTTAAGTTCCATGCCAGGAACATAGTATACATTGAGGAATATGAGATTCCTCCCACCAGACTGGATCTAAATGTTGCCCTTGCCAACAACAGTATACTCTTCACCTCCTCCAAATATAACTGAATCAGTAAAGGGAGAAAAAAATGTAAACCAATCACGCTTGTGAGTGAAATGCCAAGCACTAGAATCAATATACCAAGCAGAAGATTTCACATGGTCTGTGAGTCTTTTAGCCATGAAGGTGTAAAAGGCAGACTCTTTCTGCTTTGTGTGCCCAACAACATTGGCTTTAGGCTGAGACCCTCCCTGCTTCCACTGCTCGGAAGCCAAACGATTGCGACAATCTTAACTGCCTTCCAACATTAAGTTGGTCAATGATGCCATCTTGCACGTTTCCCAATGCACAAAAAATGAAAAAATAGAGAAGAGGTGCGAACACGGAGTCCACAACACCAATTCCGATGCAAAAAACAAAGGTTGAATCAGGTACATACTTCAAAAAAGTGATGAAGTATGGCTGGCACAGATTTCAAGAAAAAATTTCGACTGACCCAAATTTTTTTGATGAAAACCTAGATGAGATCTCAAAAAACCCAAAAAGAATCTAAAATCAGAATTAAATTCCAATGACATAGAATTTGAGGTACATAAATCAAGGCACCCAAAAAAATTGACAACGACCTAGTTGAGATCTCGAAAACCCACAAGGAATCTTCAATCAAAAAAAAAATCCGACTTGAACTGAAGGGCCAAAACCCTATATAGCCATGGACGAACTAGAACATGATGCAGAAAAAATGGCTGCCAGCAGCAAAAAACAACTAGAAATGTTGCTCGGGATTTTGCAGCGAAAACGGCCAAAAGAATGTGCAAATCCTTGTCGAGATTTGAAAACTAAGAGCAAGATCTCAAAAAAAATTTTGAAAAATTTAGAACTGCTAATTTTCTAAGAAATAATTTATTTTTTTCGAAAAACTACCTTTGCTTTGATACCATATTACAATGAGTAATTGGTAAAAATTTAATGTATCGAATGAAGAACAAATTAGTTCTTAAATAGATTTACAAGAGACGATGTTTCTAAATAAGAAACAGTCGTAAAGATAGAAACTATATCTACAGGATATTTACATTATACATAACCATTAAATAAATAGAAAGACATTATTTTAATATCCACAAACTGATGGAAAAACAAAAGTGGTGAATAGGAGCTTTGGGGAATTTGTTAAGATTCTTAGTAGGAGATAAACCCAAGGGGTTGGATCTCATTTTACCACAGACAAAATTTGCATACAATAATTCGATCAATGGGAGGACTGGTAAATCTCCATTCCAAATTGTATATGGAAGTAATCCTAGGAATTCTTCAGAGTTAAGGAAATTAGACAAAGGAGAAAAGAGTAGTGTCGAAGCTGAAGACTTTGCAGAA
This sequence comes from Chamaecyparis obtusa, assembly GCA_027943335.1. Lineage (NCBI taxonomy): Eukaryota > Viridiplantae > Streptophyta > Pinopsida > Cupressales > Cupressaceae > Chamaecyparis > Chamaecyparis obtusa. The sequence continues at coordinate 513,726 of BSBK01002853.1, forward strand.
CACCTAACAAATTTGCACAAAGAGGTGCAAAAGCATATTACTAAAATGAATATTCAGTACAAGGCTAAGGAAAATCAAAAGAGGAGATATAACGAATTTCAGATTGTTGATAAAGTCATGGTTCATCTATCAATGATATTTGTGCCCAAGTAATCTAGTGATACATGGCAACACTTCAGGGTTGTAGGTAAGCTGGAAAAGAAGTGAACCTCTGGAGAAGGCCGGCTTCTTGGGTACTTCACCTAAAATAACTTTTTGCAGATGGAAAGGGTTAGGAGACATTAAATGAAGCCTACTCCTAAGGTGATTCACCAATTGATTCTCCCAAATTCATATTTCTATTTCTACCATAAATGTGCTCAGGAAACCCAATTACACAATAACACAACTCAAAATTCACCCATACCTCTACATAAGGATTTCATAAACAAGGTGCAAATGCTCACATACTCAAGAATGAAAAAAGGGGTTTCACAACTGGGTGTTGTTTGCATCACTCACACAACTATATGACCTGCAAAAGTATGACATATCCTATCTAAAGGTGCTGAAAGTGGTAAATGTTAAAGGAAATGCATTAAAACTTCACAGAAACACTTAACCATCTATGCTCTACACACAGTAAGACAGGCCTTGAGAAGGCAAAGTCAGTAAAATATATTGAACAAATGATGCTCACAGCAATATACAACTCTGAAATTGAGTTACAAAACTCATCCCTCCAGCTAAAAGAACACAAAACGGGTTACAATACAACATGGAAGAAAGATAAGAACTCTCTGCTAAAAGAAGTGAGAGAGATATATATGTTTTTCAAAAGAAGTTGCATGGAAGGGAACCATAACTCCATGGTCGGATGTCATAAAGAAGGCCCTTTTTGAGCCCCTCAAACAGCTCCAAAAAGGCTCAAAGAGGCTGCAAAAGTTAAACCTTATCAGCTTTATCATAATGACCTCTCATAAATACATTCTTATCCCTCTAATAGCTCATAAAGAGCTCCTAAACAGCAAGACACCCTCATAACTTCAAACTTATCCTTATGATATTAGCGCTTGTCATAACTCTGCAAAAAAATCTCCCTTGACTTTTTAAAAGTAAAAACAAATATCTATTTTGCACCACAATTAATAATTATTGAACGATTTATAATTTATTATTTTAATAGATACTAATTATATTAATAATATTCATTAAGCAACAATTAAATCACTTAATAATATTATTAATATAATAATGTTTACTATAATAACAAATTATAAATTATTTAATAATATTATTAAATGGTGCAAAAAAACAAATATCAATCATTACTTTTGAAAACCTATTTTCCATAGTTACACTGCCCTGGGAGACATGGGTAAAGGTTTTTGGGTAGTGGGGACAAAGGGGCCTCAATTTCGGGACGGCGGGGGGCGACCAGGGAGATGTATATACTATATACTATATACTATACATGTGGTACTTAAAATGCTAGTTATGAAAAGACGTATAACAATATAAGACATAAAGATGTAAAACAGTAAATTAGAATTAGTAATTACTAATACTACTTGAACATTGAACAATAAAATTTTAAATAATCGAATCAGCAAATGGAAGAGTTTTATTATATAATAGATATCAAAAGTATGAGTATCTAATCATAAAACAAATAAAAATGTTTTTTTTTAAATGCACTTTATCTATCTATCATGATAGGGGATGCCTGGGCGTCCCCTGAGGGGTCAAGGGACGTTGTTGCGTCCCCCTATCCCCTTTTGGGATGCCAGGACGTCCTTGCGTTTCTAGTAGACACTGGAACGCCATTCCCACGTCCTTGGTGTGTTCCCATTACGAGAACATTGAGGATTTTGGGGGGGACGCGTCCCCGAGGTACATTGCTATTTTCCCATATTTTTGCCTAATTAAACAATATTAATAAAATGATAAATTGCATCATTTATATTAATATCATTTTTCCAACTCAAATTATACAAAAACATAGAAACATAAAAAATTTATTAAGTGATAAAAAAAAATCTATCACTTCACAAATTTTCTCAAGAACATCCATGCCCATAGGGGCCACTAATCCATCTTTTAAAACTTAAGACAAGACAAAATGCTAAGTCCATCAACGATGATATAGGTATGTGAAACCCTAAACGTAGCATTTTGTATTCTGCATCTTACTTTTCTTCTTACCACGCCGCCATGAAGGGGTAGGGCTTGAGATTTTGGTGGAGATTTGAAGGTTCCTTGAAGTCTTCTATGGAAGCCATGATCTTTACCTACATTTGTGGATTGATTTGGAGTTTTCTAGAAGCTGTATGGAATGTTTTATCAAAGATTCTGTGACTTTTGCTGCAAGTTGTGACTATTCTGGTGAGTCCAGTGCTCGAGCATCCCTTGATTTGAAGAAGTAAAAGAAAAACACTGCATTTCATTCTTCCATGTTTATTAATGGTCATAGCTTCTCGTGTGATGTTTCTGTTTGAACTCTCTACATTTAGTGTTTGGTTTTCTACAAGCACCATGTCTTGGCCTTTCATGGCACTTCTAGATCCTTTGAGTTTATATATCATTGTCTATGCTCATGAAAAGAGGGTTTGAGCAAAATTTCTCTATGCTTTTCTTCACATGATGATTACAGAAAAAACAAAAATGACTGAAACCCCTGGCTTTCGAAATTCTCAATCATCTCCATCAAGGATTTGATTTCTACTGTGCATCTGTTCTTATAATGTTGTGGCTGAAGATTTTTGGGTATTTTATCACCAAAGACCCTATGCTTTTTATATATCATTTCTTCAATGTTGCTCACAATCAATGATATTAGAGGAAAATAAACATGATTTCTCTGTTTTCAAACTTCAGGGCTTTTATTATTCTCCTCATTCTATGGCACCTAAAGATCTTACACACTGCAATATATGTTGTCTTTGTCTTTTTGAGAAACTGGGTTCAAACTTTGCATTCCAACCCGTGGCTATGCAGCCAATGAACCGCATAATTTATAAGAACTTGGGAAAAAAATCTAAGTGCCCCCTTGTTAAAATATGCATTTTTGTTTTCTGCTTAGACATTTCCTGTATTTCGTGCTATTGTTGTGCTCGATGCTCATGTTGCCGCCACTCAAATTATGTATTTACGCTTTGAAGTCCTGAAGAAAAAGGAAATCATTGTTCTAAAAATACTCATGTTTTATTTGATGCTCCATGTCTCTTGCTTATTGTAGTTGGCTTTTCTCATATTTGAAAGTTCCTGTGCATAAAATGGATATGAAACCCTTTGTACATTGTAACCTCTGATCTCATAAAGTCTTTGTCCTTTTGAAGCTCCTGGATCATTTGTGCATTGGTAATTGTACTTATCGCTATTGTATTTATTGTTGTCTTCATGATTGCGCTTTGTGTCCATGAATGTCATAAGAATGATACATTCGCGTGCTTCTTGAGTCCTTGTTGTGCACTATACTTTAAACTCATGGCACTATTTTGTGATGTCCCCAATTTTTAATAAAATATTTTAATTAGGTTAATTAATTAAATGGTCCTAAAAATTAAATAATATCATAAGGACTTATTTAATGAATTGATTTAATTAATAAAGGGCCCAAATAATAAAATAATAATTAAAGTTTGTCGGCCGAAATCCTATTTGTAATCCTTTGGGAAAATTTCTTGGGGCCTTTATAAGGTCGTCCTAGGAGGTATCATGGATGGAATTTGACTTGTCTTTGTATTTCCAGAGGTTGAAGGATGAGGAAGTTGCGCGCAGTTTCGAAGGTGGAAGACCCTCCCTATTCTGCCTGTTGCAGTTTCAGTGGTTCAGCGCCACCTTATTTTTCCGTTGGAAATATCATCTTGATATTTCACGTTGTGTGCCAAATTTGTTGATCGTCGTCACTCAGCGACTGATTTGTATTTGCCCAGATCTTGTCGGAGGCTCTTGTAATCTGAATTTACTTTGGGAGTCGTCGGTATTTGGTGACCATCTATTTGGCAAATCTAAAGGCTATCATTGTGGAGTCTGAAATTCTATATCTGGTGTTTCGTCTACTATTTGTTGATCTATGTTATTGAATTCTTCATCGTATGCAGGTCATTTGGCATAATACTTATCACTCCTTGTTTCCCGTACAATTAATCTTTATTGTTTCACATTCACATTTTGGAGAATACCTAGACCTTTGTTGGCAATCCAAACTACACCAAAGGAGTTTGCACTAGACTGTACGACATTCCATCTCAAGCATCATTGTGTGGAGATAACCTTTTCACCATACAACATACACAAGTGCACCATACAATCACAGTACGACAACTTTCCATTCACAGTCACTGAACGACTCAAGCCACACTTCCTCCATACGAACCTATCCACTAACACCGTACGGTGATCTTGGACAATACTGTATGACCCTTAACCAGGCCTGTATGGTCAGATGTCACCTTGTGCGGACAACACTTGTGGAACATCGGAGTCTCAGGCCGTACCACCACTCTTCAATGCTAAGTCTTCAAGAAACTGTAACGAGGGACTTTGGACATATCCTCGAGCGCCTCTTTCTGCCAGGCCCTTTTTGTACATTACATATTTCCAACATCACAATGATTTGCTGCCACTAAAATTTTGTATTTACGCTTCGAAGTTTTGAAGAAAAAGGAAATCATTGCTCTGAAAATACTCATATTTTATTTTATGCCCCATGTCTCTTGATTATTGTTTGTGACACTGTCTGTAACTTTCAACATCATTATTAGTTGTCCATACCTAACATTGACTTCATTACTTGTACTGCATACCAGCTTGATGCTCTTAACCCATTATAGTTCATTTTCTATCCTGAAGCACGTTGGGCTCAACCCTTGTGGGAGCCCATTTGACCCCACATGCTACAGGATAGACACCTATATCTCACATGAAACAAACTTGTCAGATAAAAATGCATATTTCAAATGTGTATGATGACTTGGCTGTTTTCCTAGACACCTAAAGTATGCATTGCTTGTCCAATGTACATAGAGAGCAGTTTATATATATGCGTAGGTGTAATGTACATATAATGTATGAGACTTATCATTTTAATCACTCAAATGGAGGAACTAGGAGCAATCTAAAGCTGGGGAAGACACAAGCAACTAGAGGCAAGACACAAAGCAAAGCAACACACTGAACCAGTAATTCAAACAATGACTGGTCTCTCTCCTTATTTGTGCATTTATTTGTTTACCTATTCATGTATATGAATTTCTTTATTTATATTGAATAAGTCAGTCTCACGGCTTGTGTGAGAGAAATGTACATTTCATTATCAATAAAATTATCTTTCAGACAGAACTTGCAAAACTTTTCCATGTATGCATTTTGAATAATTGCAAGAAACTATCAGATAATCTTTTGCTCCTATTTATGCACTTGGATCTAATTTAGGAGAGGTTAAAATGTACCTTTTCTTCTCTCAATTTCAAATCCATGAGCTCTACCTGATTGAACTAAAGTGAAAATTAGGTAACATTTTTGGAGACATTTGCTATATGTCTTCCTACTAACATTAAGACCAGTTGCCTAGGCTATCCATTAGGCACAGGGTCACCTAGCAAACTGACAAACTCAGAAAAAACGGTCTTATAAACAACTCAGTTCACTGTTATAACTCATTAGAACTGAACATGATACTAGGACTTATTGAAAACAACAAAAATGTAGAAAAGAAACTGCCTAACTATGTTGGACAACACTGAGGGAAATGAAACATGCAACTAAATCTATCCTATACTAACGACAAGACGAAATCAATTTAACAAAACCATTCACAGGATGGCTTAAGCAGCTGCACATTCTCCTTAGAGTGCAATGCCTTGCATGCTGGGGGACAGCTAAGAAGAGATGAGACACCAAAATATGTTAAACAATTTGATGCACCACATCTTGAAAGAGGTTTAAAAGTCCACTTACCTCATTAAATGGATCACATGTATTGTTATTCCAAAGAGGATAAGGAAGATGAACATACTCTTGTCTAGCTGCAAATGCGTCCTCAATGCCATTTTCAGTCATAGCTTCATGCTTGGCTATTTGTACTTGTTTGGACTCCATCCTGGCTAGATGTCTAATAGGGAAGCCTCTTGTAAGGACAAAGCTTTGGCTTTCCTTGCTGATCTTTTTTTCATGTTCTGTCATCTTATTATCTTGTTGGCTGGAAAGGTCTATCTCTCGTGGACCTCCCGTGTATGCTCATGTTGTTCAAGATTAAACTCCTCTAGAGGCGTTGGTTTGGATCCAAATCGATACAGAAAGTCTCTAAGTCATTCCAAAACATGTCCTCCTCAATGTCTTCTTCACTTCTTTGAATTGAAGGACTGATTTCAGGCTTAATGCAACATTCTTCAAGCTTTGACGAAACATAGAAATCATCCTCTTTGTAAAGCAAAAACTCAGATTCGGGGACTTGTTCAACTTGATGGGCAACATCACATGGAACCATATCTCCCTAAAGAATGCTACATATGTATTCCTTTTTAGGAGCTAAGACTTCAAACTCACCTTCGTCATTATACACCAATAACTCATGTAGACCTCCAACATCTTTCTGTTGCTCCGAATCTTCAATCTTGTCAACAAAACAAGGCAGCTCACCAAATGAAAAAATCAACTCTTCCTTCTAGTCCTCATCCATCTCCCTTGTTCCTTGTTGATCAAACTGATCACCCTCAACTTGCAAAAATTTTGTGTCTTTATCTTCCAATTTTGAGCAAAATTGTCCAATTATGTTTGCACACATCTCTTCATCAAGTTCAACATCAGCTTTCTCATTCAAAACATGCTAAGATATCAAAGCTTATATCTTGGAAGGTGTCAGGTTCAGTTTTAGATTCTCCTTCATGGTCCAATGCTCCATTTTCGTGTTGTTATGGACCATTTTCAACAAAAGTGGGAGGATCATTAGCCAAAATAGTGGAAGATCCACTTTGAGAGGTCTTCTCATATTCAATTCTATGCTGCTGCAATTGGTAATGCCTTATAGCTAAATGCAAAGGATTTACATTTCTAATCTTCTCCCAGAGAAGTAAGTTATCCAGATCAATGGGCTACTCTTCTACTTTTTGTATGTCAGAGCATGATTCCATTTGTATGGTTGATGGAGGAATCTCACAAGGTGTAAAAGATGGCCCTTTCCAACTTGGAATCTTAACACAAGGAGGTTGACTTCATGGCTCAGAAGATAAGTCCTGTGCAAGACTAGGAAACTTGTAACTGAGAACTTCTTCCTTCATGAGCTGACTTGGAGCACAAAAGGCTAATTGAGGTTCTTGCCTCTGTACCTGCACAAGCAAGTGCTTCATTTGCTTCTCTTTTGCAATGATTTCTTTCTCAAGATTTGCTTCAAATTGTAACCTTCGTGTCTCTAACCCTTGATCATAAAAATAAGTTTGTTCAACCAACTCCTGCTGCTCCTTAATGAACTTCTTTTGCATCTTAATGTCAACCAACAGCGTATCCATCAATGACAACACTCTTTTGATATCATTAATCTCCATATGTTTAAGATTTTGAAACAAACCCAATAACACACGGTTAAGCTTTTTGATCAGATTCCACACATGCTTATAAGGGTGCTCCCGAGTCTGATTATGTGAATAATCATGCTGGTTTGCATCAAAAACTTCTTCCTGGGACTGATCTTGATTATATATTGGCTGATACAAAGGATGAACAAAAGTGGGAGGATGGGAAACAAGATGAGAATGCTGATAAATTGCTGTCACAGGGTTATATGGAATACAACTAGCAAGCTGTTGTGTGTGATATGGATGGTAAGAGGACATATATGTAGGATTTTGTAAAGACTTTAAGGTCTAAATGATTTGAATTTTGCTTTTCTGAACTATTTAATCCTCAAAATAAATAACTGATTACACAATATTGATTCAGTAAAAGAAATAGTCAATAATACTTATGCAGATCCAAATCATTAAATAACAAGTTTTACCCAATAACTGTAAATTCAAGAATATATTTGTATTTGAAGCTGATATAGAATTTCTTCATAACAGTAATTTAAGCTTTCAGATTACACAGAACTCAATATAGAGTTCGAACAGTAGCACAACAAAGAATAACTCTTGATGGTTTCGTCCCAAGATCATGTAGAGCTCGAACAACATCATACACCAACAAAGGTGATCTCTTGGGGTTCCGTCCCAAGATCCGAATCATGCACAAAGGCAAACCAAAATATTCAACATAACAAAAAACATGGCAGATTCATCTATATATAGTATATACCAACTTTGGGCAGTTATTAACTTGTCGTGCAAGGCAAGTAAACAATCTAATTTCCCCCCTTTCTAGTAGTCAGTAGAAGACACAAAACAAAATAAAATAAAGCACAAATCTGATTTTCTGCAAGAAGACAAAATTGCACTGTTGGCAGCAATCTGATGTTTCCTTCTAGGAGACAGCTCACTACAAGACAAAACTGGGCTTCTTCAAGTAGTCGGTGGTTCTTACTAGAACATTCAAGGCCAAGATCTGATTCTTTTCTTCCTACACAAGATAAGACCGCATGACTGGCAACAATCTGATCTTTTCCTGATTTTTCTAGAAGGAGATGGAACTTTATAGTTGGGAGCCAACACTATTGTCCAAGCTAGGGGGCCTCAACTTTATGGGTTCATCACAGTCTTCCTGTCTCCTAATTGCTTGACCTCAAGCAATTTCATGTTAAGAGTGTTCGGAGATTTCAATTCCTTCCCAAGTTACATCTTCTGATGGTAATCCCTAACACTTGATTAAGTATTTGTAATAGCTCTGTTATGTATTCTCTTCGTCTTTACATCTAGAACAGATTCAGGTTCAAGGATCAATTTTCCTTCAGAGTCCAGCTCATAAGCAACTTGTCCCACCTTACTAATCACCCGGTAAGGACCATAAAAGCCTAATTTTAGCTTCTCTTTTTCGCTTCCCTTCATAGACAATTGTCTGAAAGGTTGTAACCTCAGTAACACCAAACGATCCTCTTCAAATGCTCTATGTTTGATGTCTAAATGCATACAACTTCTGCCGACTTTGGGCTTGTTGCAATTTCCCTTTGACAACTTCTAGAATATGTTTGATTTGCTGAATCAAATCTTGAGCACTAGGTACTCTACTATCAAAGAGAATCTGATCCACAAAAGAAGTTGCATCATAGCCATACAACACTTTAAAGGGGAGCATTCCAATCGACATAAGGTAAGTTGTATTGTAGCAGTATTCCCAAAAATTTCTTGTCCTCGAGCTATTACATGTGTCAACTCTATAGTGACTCCAAATTCACCAATCAATACCCGGATCCCAAATTAATCTAGGACCTTGGTGTGTTTTCCCTTGTACGTTGCCTTTAAACTTCCACTGCTCCACTCTGATAAAAACATCGTCATGCTTCAACTTGTGAAACAACGAATCATGATTCCAATGAAGTACCGTACCAAACATACCAATGTGAGGATCCCAAATCATCACGTTGTCATATTCATCAAATATGAGAGGATAGAAATATCTCGAAGAGCTATTAGAATACAACTCTGCTACTCCAAATGATCTCCCATGGATGCGAAAAATAATCATCCTAAGTGCATGATCAATCATGCCAAACCACCATATGCAACTGTTACGAATTAGAACAACATTTATCCAACTGAGAACCTTGCTCCAAATGAAGCAAATAGTACCTCTAATGACAAGGGATGATGGGGTGTCATCAATGTGCCAGCCTTCAAAAGGGAGAAGATGATACAAACCTTCCCAATTCCACCAATTAGCTGCTGTCTCCAAAGGATATTCTGAAATCTTTGTGATCAGTAGTACAGAGCAACTATCTAACACCAATATGTGGGTCACAACCCAATGGATTAAGGTTGAAATTCTTCTCCACGTGTAAATCATTTTGCCATGTACCAAGGCTCAGCTGAAACTTATCCACTCCATGTGAATGCCACTCGACATGAATAACAATGATCATGCACATTTCATTCCCTGAAGATGGAACAACTCCTTGCTCTAATAATGCATCATGAGGGAATAGTGTATTCGTGACTTCTCCAAGAGTGTCCCCATGTTCACAAAAAGGATCCTCATCATAAGAGTGGTGTGTTAACACACTAATCGTCCCGTGCTCATTTTCATCTGCTGATCTAAAATTTATTTGTGGTAAATCTGATATTTCAACCTTAACCACATACTTGTCTATCCAATCTTGAATGTGCTTGTTGCAAAGTTTGGATTTAGGCTCAAGTGATGACATAGAACTGCTGATCATATACTGAAAATCAGAATTCCCTGCTCATTCTGAGATTAGGACAGCATCATGTCTAGTGTAGTGAAGCAACTTATCAAACAGTTCAAAGGTATTTGAATCCCCTATCAAGACAGATTCATCCTTGACTTCTTCTATCTTTGCGTGCAATCCATTACTATCTGATCCAAAATATGTAAGCACAATCTTTTCTTGTTCCATCATGGTTTGAGTCTTCATTAAACTTTCCAAATGATATGTCTCATCATTGTTAAGCCCAAAATCATTAGCACAACATGAAATTTTTTATTCATAAATTATTTCATGTCTACACAATTCTGAATGCTTTCTAAGCTTGCTTGTCATAAGAGGTTTATCCATCAAATATTCAACCTCTATAGTACCTTCCCTTCGAGGAAGTAGGGAACTATAATACCCTACCCTTTGATGTCTCACATGATTCGTGTGTTTGACTTGTTCTTCATTTTTTTGAAGTTGTTGTCTTGCATGGGCAGCCAACAACTTAGTCTCCTTAGCTCTTCCCATCCACTCATTACATATACTTTGGGCCCTTATAACATCTTCAATGTCATGATAGATAATTTCAGACCTCTTGAGGGATGGGTCTGTGTTGCAATTATTATGTATGACTCTTGAATTTTGAGAGTCGACATCAGGAAGCTCAACAAAACTTACATCTTCATGATGTCAACCAAACTCCAAATCATGTCCTAAATCATTTCTTGAATCCCATTCTTGAATCCCATACCTAGCTATCTCCCACCAGTTTATGGAAATTTAGCCGATCATCATTCTCTAACATCATAAGAGGTTCGACCATCATATTCACAACACTTTGCTGATCTGAATTATTTGCTTCTGCTGACTCCTCCCTATTCATTTTATCATCTTTGACATAGCATCTCATGTTTGGATGTTGCAGCACTTCACTCCTACTAATTTCATCAATCCCTTCAATTATTGATTGAATTTCCCTAGTCCTTGTATTATCTTCCGGTTCCTGAGGTGTGGCTGCACTCGTTATCTGATTTTCTACTTGGTATAGAGAGTAGTGAGCCAAACTTATCTGGTAGCAGAGTTCATCAATCTTGTTTTCCTTGTCTTCAACAAACTTGATGGCAAGGTCCCTATCCAAAAGCAGTTGTAAGTAATCTGATTTCATCATCTCTAATGCCACTTTGATTGTTTGTTGTTGTGGACCAATAATCCCACCAACAATTCCTTTCTGAGTATTCCACATAATATCTTTGATGTGTTTATGGGTATTATCAGCCCTTGATAACATTTGCACAATCTTTTCTTCTATGACCAATAACTGTTCTTTCAAATCTTGCTCTGCCAAAATTTTCAGCTTATTCTCATAAAAGTGACTAGAACTATTAGACAACAAATCTTCTAATTCGCTTTCATTTATAAGGACACTCTTCTCATCATTAGTGTGTGACTTACTAGGAGACACCATATATTCCTCACTAGGTGAGATAGCATTATGAATGAAATCCATCACTTCATTATACTCATCAATATTGATCTCCAAATCACCCATATAAAAGCTTAAGCATTCATTACCTATAGCAACACTTTTCCCAAGTCTGAAACTTGTACTTTCAAGTGAAAATTGCTCCTTGGATGTTATTGTAATAGATGACTGATTTTCTGATTTGATAATCTCCATGATGGCATCTACTGCAATCTTCACGTACTCTTCATCTATAGCTTTAGAAGGTGACTCTCCTATGTCCTTGTCCTCATAGGGCTCGAGTGAACTAGTGGCTCTATTTTCTTTAGAGTTTACAGTCCAAACTCCCATGCATGTTGACTGATTTTTATCTTCTCCAAGATCACCTATAGGCTGCCAGTCACAAACAAGTGCTTCTTCCTTCACTAACCATTCTTGAAGGGTAATTACTAATTTTTCTTTCATTATTCTTCTGATCTAATTCATCATGTTTGTTTTACCAGGTCTCAAGATTACAACCATGATGGTCCCAACCGGTGCTGAGAGGGGAGGGGTGAATCAGCACCCACTAAAACTTCAAACACTCTGATAAAAATTAACTATTAGTGCATGCAGAATAGATCCTATAAAAGAAATAACTAACACAAGATCATAGTAGTATAGAACACCAGATGTATCACGTGGAAACCCAAAGCGGGAGAAAACCACGGTGAGTCTAACTCACAAATTTTGCACTCTTCTGAAGTGCGCCCTATTAAAAGTCTTCCTTGTTAAAGGATTACAAATGCACTGTTAGATGCGACCCGGTTAAGGGATTTAAAATAAGGCATGTTAAAGCCTGCCTTGTTAGAGGACTTTATAAGATCTATTAGATGTCACCCGATTAAGGGATTTAATACAAGGGACCTGTTAATGTCCACCCAAATACTGGGATTTTACCATTGCAATTGTCAAAGAGCAATAGAGGGGTTGATCCTTTAAAATGGCTTTGCTGAGCCTGATAAGATCGCTATTTCGTCCACTAAGAGTCATCACCAGGCACCACATGTATGCTCTCTTCAGGTTGTTGTGCTTCCTTGCACACTCTTCTCTTCTTCTTCTTCTCTTCTCCTTTTCCCTTAATGTAGCTTTTCTTAGCGTACAGGTTCACTCTTTTCCTTTTCCAGAATGAAGGCAAATGATATTCTTCGTTGCCTGAAGAATAAATAGACTTCCCTTGCCTTCCCCACTTTTTGCATGTTGTAGTATCCGCGAAGATCTCCTTTGGATCCATCATCCAATTGAGTCTCAGTTATGAGAGGAAACATCAGATGCATGACATAAGCTTTTTCTCAACAAGAGATCCGCCATGCAGTCATGTTTCTATTTTGTAAAGGAAACATCAGATGCCTGTCGCATAAATCCACCATTATTTAATGCCATACATTTCGGCATTAAATCCTTTATCTGTGCCTTTCACCGATCTTTTCTGTAACACAAAATCCTGCATGATTTGTGCAACAAATCTCGGTAGAAGAGTCTCTTAAGTGTTTGTCAACTGTGACTTTCACTGGTTCACCGATCATAATGATATCTCACCGATCATAAATGATCGGTTTACATCCTTCCTTATGCAGTGTACAGGTCTATGTCTTTGCCTGTCACTTTTCTTTTCTTTGTCTATACCAGTCCGGTCATATACTTACCAGTTACTGCTCTAGTTAGAGACATCACTGATCGCTACTCAGAGAAACAAGTGTGCATCTTTGCTCAATATGTGTCACCGGTTCCCTATTTGGACAATGTTAGCTAATGACATCAATGACAACACCGGGTTCCCTATTTGGACAATGTTAGCTAATGACATCAATGACAACACCGCTTTTACCATTTACCGGTTGCATCTTTACCAGTAATGCCAACAATCTCCCACTTTGGCATTGATGGCAAATACCATACCGGTTCAAATAATACTACCGGTCCACTAATCCATCTTTTAAAACTTAAGACAAACAAAATGCTAAGTCCATCAACGATGATATAGGTATGTGGAGACCTAAATGTAGCATTTTGCATTTTGCATCTTACTTTTCTTCTTACCACGCCGCCATGAAGGGGTAGGGCTTCAGATTTTGGTGGAGATTTGAAGGTTCCTTGAAGTCTTCTGTGGAAGCCGTGATCTTTACCTACATCTGTGGATTGATTTGGAGTTTTCTGGAAGCTGTATAGAATGTTTTATCAAAGATTTCGTGACTTCTTCTACAGGTTGTGACTATCTTGGTGAGTCCAGTACTCGAGCATCCCTTGATTTGATGTAAAAGAAAAACACTGAATTTCATTCTTCCGTGTTTATTAATGGCCGTAGCTTCTCATGTGATGTTTTTGTTTGAATTCTCTGCATTTAGTGTTTCGTTTTCTACAAGCACCATGTCTTTGGCCTTTCATGGCACTTTTAGATCCTTTGAAAAGAGGGTTTGAGCGAAATTTCTCTGTGCTTTTCTTCACATGATGATTACAGAAAAAACAAAAATGACTGAAACCCCCGCCTTTCGAAATTCTCAATCATCTCCATCAAGGATTTGATTTCTACTGTGCATCTGTTTTGATAATGTCATGGCCGAAGATTCCTGGGTATTTTATCACCAAAGACCCCATGCTTTTTATATATCCTTTCTTCAATGCTGCTCGCAATTAATGATATGAGAGGAAAAACATGGTTGCTCTGTTTTCAAACTTTAGGGCTTTTATTATTCTCCTCATTCCATGGCACCTAAAGGCGCCCCTACTATTCTAAAGGGCCATGATGTTCCTACTAATGAGTGAGTGTCATTTGCACGTGTTCCAAAAAGAGTTGCATCTGAGCTAGTTTAAGTGCCAGTCCCAACGATTGAGACAAGATCTTACACTGCAATATATGTTGTCTTTGTCTTTTTGAGAAACTGGGTTCAAACTTTGCATTCCAACCCGTGGCTATGCAGCCAACGAACAGCATAATTTATAAGAGCTTGGGAAAAAAAATCTAAGTCCCCCTTGGTAAAATATTTGTTTTAGTTTTCTGCTTCACATTTCGTGTATTTCATGCTATTGTTGTGCTCGATGCTCATGTTGCCGCCACTAAAATTCTATATTTACGCTTTGAAGTTTTGAAGAAAAAGGAAATCATTGTTTTGAAAATACTTATGTTTTATTTGATGTTCCATGTCACTTGATTATTGTAGCTGGCTTCTCTCTTATTTGAAAGTTCCTATGTATACAATGGATATGAAACCCTTTGTTCAAACATTGTAACCTCTGATCTCATAAAGTCTTTGTCCTTTTGAAGCTCCTAGACCATTTGTGCATTGGTAATTGTACTTATTGTTGTCGTATTTATTGCTGTCTTCATAATTGTGCTTCATGTCCATGAATGTCATAAGAATGATACATTCATGTGCTTCTTGAGTCCTTGTTGTGCACTATACTTTAAACTCGTGGCACTATTTCCAACATCACAATCATTTGCTGCCACTAAAATTCTGTATTTACGCTTTGAAGTTCTTAAGAAAAAGGAATCATTGTTCTGAAAATACTCATGTTTTGTTTGATGCTCAATGTCTCTTGATTATTGTTTGTGACACTATCTGTTACTTTCAACATCATTATTAGCTGTCCATACCTAGCATTGACTTCATTACTTGTATTGTATACCAGTTTGATGCTCTTATCCCATTATAGTTCATTTGCTATCCTGAAGCACGCTGGGCTCAACCCTTGTGGGAGCCCATTTGACCCCACTTGCTATAGGATAGACACCTGTATCTCACATGAAACAGGCTTGTCAGATAAAAATGCATATTTCAGATGTGTATGATGACTTGGCTGTTTTCCTAGACACCTAAAGTATGGATTGGTTGTCCAATATTTATATATATGCATAGGTGTGATGTCCATATAATGTATGAGACTTGTCATTGCTTAGATCATTGATCTAATATCATTTTAATCACTCAAATGTAGGAACTAGGAGCAATCTGGAGTTGAGGAAGACACAAGCAACCAGACGCAAGACACAAAGCAGAGCAACACACCTAACCAGTCATTCAGGCAATGCTGGTCTCTCTCCTTATTTGTGCATTTATTTGTTTACTTTTTCATGTATATGCCTTTCTTTATTTACATTGAGTAATTAGTCTCACTGCTTGTGTGAGAGACATGTACATTTCATTATCAATAAAATTATCTTTCAGACAGAACTTGCAAAACTTTTCCATATTGTATGTATTTTGAATAATTGCAAGAAACTATCTAATAATTTTTTGGTCTTGTTTATGTACTTGGATCTAATTTGGGAGAGGTTAAAATGTACCTTTTCTTCTCTCAATTTCAAATCCATGAACTCTACCTGATTGAGCTGAAGCGAAAAATTAGGTAGCATCGCGAAAAGATGGGTTTCCAATAGGAATATATAATAAGTTGAAGATGAAGAAATTTGGACCATGCAAAATCCTGAAAGAACCATGATTCTAGAAATACTTATGAGGTAGAATTGCCAGATGGACTTAACATTTACTTGTGTTTAAAATTATAGATTTGGCAGCCGTGGAGTATCATGAAGGAAGCAATGAAGATGAAATAACATAAGCGCAGTGGAATATTCCAGCACCTACTTTACTTGCAGAAGAGATAGAGGATATCTTGGATAGTCGTATGGGCAGAAGCACAAGAAACAGGCAATATGAAAAGTTCCTGGTTAAATGGAAAGGGCAACCTATTGAAAATTCATCATGGCTATCAAAAGTAGAAATTAATCGCCTTGGTTTTCCTCTAAACACCTGAGATGTGACAAGATTACTTCTCAAATTACCTCGGGTGTCAAATGCAAGAGCATCTAGGGTGTAAGAGCAATCTTGCATCAACCCAAAAAAAGAAAAATTAATTAATTAATTAAAAAAATAGAGAAGAAAATTCTTGAAAAAATAGGGGATCCAAAAAACTAGGGAATCCCAAAAAAAGGGAATTCCGAAAAAGTAGGGAATCTTGAAAAATTAGGGAATCCTCAAAAATTAGGGAAAAAGAAAAAAGGGTGATTCTAAAAAATTTAAAATTAAAATCATATTAGGTGTCATTTAATATTATGCATCTTGCATTTAATATTTGTAGCAGGGTAGTTATATCTACCCTTTCCAAACTTCATCCCACATTGCTTGTGATTGCAATATCTTTGGTGTTAAGTGCCCATTTAAGCAAGGCATATGAGCATTTCAAAGGAGCTCTCCTCTTGAGGAGCTTGTAATGATCTCATACTGTAAGAGGTTGTAATGATCTTATATTGTAAGAAGTTGTAATGATCTCTTTCTCAACAAGTTGTAAGGATCTCATCCTCAAGCATTTGGAAGCATTAAAATCATCTTCAAGTATTATCAATCCATGCTTTGTGAAGCATTTTTATTCTCTCATTGTCTCTATGTTGTTTTGTATATGGTTATGAATTTGTAAGGGTGGTGTGGCCCTTCATTTATTTTCTTACCAAATGTAGGTGCACATTCTCTACTTATATTGTATATTATTTTCTTTTTTGCTTGACATGGCAACTCACCAAAACAAACAAATACTTAAGGTGTAATTTTTATGATTATTTATCTAATGCACTTCAATTATACATAACCTTCAAATTGGTAACATAAGAACTAAGAATGAACCCTCCAACATCAACACCGATGACATATATAAGGTTTGTGCTTCATGTGACTTTACTCTTTCCATTATAACTATATTTACTTATTCTAGCAATACTATCATTAGCAAATTTGAAGTCCAGTCCAAAGCTAAATACAAGTACATATTTCCTATAAAAAGATATAAACACAATATGCTACATGTCTTGAAATAAGTGACTTGATTTTCAATTAAATTAGCCCATCTAGACAATTCTACTTCTATAGCTTAGCCTGAAATCACATAGTTTCTGTATTTTCAAAACACTGGGTAGAAAATCTTACCACACCACCTGCTATTGAAACTTCAGTCAAGAGTTCTTTGATAGGAAGTAGTGGAGCAGTTGTCTCGGCAATTACTTCAACGACTTTATTTATAGAAAGATCTCTATTATCTGCCATGCACGCAATGAGTTCTGCCACCTGGAATTAATTTATAAGTCAATTTCCCTAACTTTGAATAAAAGTTAAAATCAAAGTAATAAATCCACTATCTGGGAAATGAGATACAACTATCACATCATCCAGGAAGCTAATTAAAAAATATTAAAACAAATTGTATGAAAAAGTAACCTACAGAAACAAATATTCAAAAGTTGAAAATGGTGAGCTAATAACCTCTTATAATCAGCATTTATTGCAATAAGGTTTATTGATAATATTTTTTAATTAAACTTGTTGCTTCTTATTTTTACATTGTAAAATCAAGCTCTTTTGCATTGTTTCTGCACAGGTCTTGCTCTAAATTTTTCGGCTGATTTCCATTCCCAATCTGGGGCTGGCCCTACCCTCTTTCCATTAGACATTTGTACGAGATTTGCAAACTAAATGAATCATTAAATCAAAACTTTAAATCCTATAAACCTTACAAGACTAGAGTTTCTCTAAAGCAGATTCAAGAGGAATTTTCTGATTTTCTGGAAGTTTAACTGCATTAGATCTGTGTAAGCTGGAAATTGTCCACTAAGAAAAAACATCTATGTGCACAAAGTGTCAGCAAATGATAAATGGGGCATATAGCACAAATTTTTCTCAAGGTTTACAATATATGATGTAAGTTGGCATTAGATCCAATATACCTCATGAAAAATACCTTTGGATCAATTCATTTGGAATCGGAAGAGACTTGAGTGCAAGTAAGCTGGTATGTACATCTAACATACCTGATGAAAAATTCCTCACCCTTTCCGAATCATTTTGCACATCACTTGCTAACTCAAAATACATCAATGTCGAGTTGAATTCGAGGACAACTATGTGCATACGCAAGTCTTGATAGTGTGTTAAAACCATAGTTCCCAGACTCTCCGAGTCCTGGCAAATGCCGAGTTGAGTCACCTTGGCTGAGTCCTAGTGACCCGAGACTCTCCAAAAACTTGACCTAGGCAAAACTCCCCAGAAACCTAGTTTTTGTCGAGTCCTGCCGAGTTTTTGCTGAGTCCCAAGTCGAGTCAGCCTTGCCGAGTCCGTGCCGAGTCCGAGTCTAGGAACTATGGTTAAAACTCTAATGCATGTGAAAGTGACAGAAAGTTAGACAATTATCCATACATTAAATCATAGTTGAGCATTGTTTAAATATTCTTGTTATATAAGACACCGATGCAATATCTTAACTTTATTAAAATGTGCATGTTGTTATGGAAAAATGCAATTTCCGTACAGACTATATTCTTACAATAACTTATCACAGCAAGCACCCTACATAACATGTCTTTATAGGAGCCAAGATAAGTCATTAACAAATAAGTACACATCCTTGGAAGATATCTTAGTATGTTAGTCATCATTTTGCACTTGTTGATCAAATATTGCAGTAGGTAAATGAAATGTCCACGAACTAATGCAACTGCTGGTGATACAAGTTTTCAATTATGGATCGTCCAATTAGGTTTCCCTTCTATTTTAGAATATACACCATGATATTTTCCCCCTTTTGAAAGCTCTAGAATGTCTGGTTGATAAAATTATCCCTCCAACATATAAAAATTCTTGCCACCTTAGGCATTTGAGCATTTTGCCTCTTGATTAGAAAATCCTATCATCTCAAACTTCTCAGGAATCCATTCAAAATCACCATGCGAGATATAAAAATAAATCTTCCTATAGGGGGTAGAGACTATATAAAGCTCTCTCTCTCTCTCTCTCTCTCTCTCTCTCTCTCTCTCTCTCATTGAATGAGACCTTCTATTAACTCTCATGTTGTAGCACATGATCTATTGTAAACAAACAGTTCTTCAATGCATCATCCAAGTGTTGCCCAACTGCTACACCTTGGAATAATCTTTAGGCTCACTTTCTATGTCATGTCCCCTCCTTAGTTCAACTTTCAGAGTGATGAGAGTTAGCCTATCATGGGAGTCTCCTAGGCTAGCAGTGTTGGATAGACACTTACACAGGATTTTCAATGGCCGGGCGTGGCATCTCAGGCAGTTTTGTGCCAGTTTGGAGCATTTCCTTGATTTTAGGAGGTTTCCCCAAAATTTAGGAGGATGTGGCAGTTTCCAGATATGAGGCTCCTCGGGACTAGTCCATGGTTTCAATTTCAAGACGATAGGATGAGTTCCCTAGTTTCTAGGAGCATCCCTAGATTTTAGGGAAGGGACTGCCAATTGTCCCATCTTGGCCGGTATCAGTCACAGACAGGTGACATGGCTAGTTTTATGATTATCTGGTTGATTTGGGCTTTTGGAAGCATAAAGGGAAATATTTTAATATTTCCTAAGTTGGTTATTAAATAAATTATAATAAGGCTATATTTATAGTCATTTTGGAGTAATAAGGGAATAATTTAATAATCTGGGCGTGTATACCTGTGTGGTAGCTCGTTGGAAAGGTCTCGAATTATCATAACCTATTTTCACTACCAGAATGTTATTTGATGCATTGAGTTATGACAATTTAATAAAGTAATATTTCTTTCTAAGTCTGGACGCCATTTACAAGGGAAATGTTATTTTATTATATTTCAATTAAAATGCAAAATGGGAATTACTCTTTAGGGTTCGATTTGCTATGGAGAGGGGATATAAGGTGAAGCAACCCTATTTTCTCATTATCTTTGGAAAATTACACTTGTGAAATTGGCAATTACTCTGGTGGAGCAATTTGGAGGTCTAGGACGCAAACCCCAGGTCTGGGATTGCTGGGACGTAGCCCTCAACAAGGATTGGTTGTTACATTTGTTCGATTGTGTACTCAGATGGACAGAGGTAGAGATAGATTTCATCATTGCCTGCAAATTTAGTTTGATAGAGTGGGTTTCAGCTAGGCGGCCAGTTCATATCAGCTTGCACGTGCCTCTATAGCAGCTCACGCGAGGGTTCTTGGAGCCATCAATCACCTTGCAGCTGACGCCATTGTTTGAGCATTGCTGAGAGAGGGTTGTAGATAGCAAATTGTATCATCTTGTTTAAGACTGATAATCTTCCTCAAGTTGGCGTTAATTCAGATTGTGGGCAGCTTCAAACTATTGCAAGAATCCATTGTTGAATAAAAGAAAAATCAAATTGTTTGCTTGTACGGGTATGTACTATTTCAGAATTAAACAACTATTAAATTCTTAGCATTTTGCTTATTGTTCTAGCTGGAAATTGTTTACTGTTTTCTATGCAATTATTTATAATTCCAAAACTCCCCCGAAAAAAAGTGAATATTAGAGAAAAGCATAAACAAATCAGAACTTGGCATTTATACGGGCAAGTTTGTAAATGATGGTTAGAGACAAATTCTTCAATTAAAATAGCTATTCGCCTAGAGTCCAGTTTGGGATCTTTCAGTGGTATCAGAGCCATGATTCTGCCAGCCTGTGAATTTAATTAAGAATTCTATGCATCTGGAAAGAGCAAACATAATATTACACTCGCAGGAGAGCTCGGTACAAGTTAGAATTTGGTCCAGAACAGGTACCCATTATGGCAGATGAACAAGGAGGTGCCAGACATAACCAATAGGAGGAGGAACAGAGAGAGTTGATGTGTACTCTCATCACTACACAGCCTAGGATAGTTTAGACTAGGTTACAGGATACCTTGGAGCGAATGGAGTTGGATAGACATAGAGGCAGACAGGGAAGGAATAGGTCAGTCTCAGTTGCAGGAAGTCACCATAGTCATAGATCCCATGCATCGGTAAGGAGCTCCCTTCATTCCCATAGGCAGGAACGACCCCGTATACCTGCTATGGTGTAATGACCCTCACTAGTAGGATCACTAAAACACCCAAATCTGAACTGTGGCAATTTGTCAAACAGTTGGCATGCACTGAAATGTTTTGCTTGCAATTATGTGTTTCAATGTGTATATTGTTTTGGCATATCACAATACCAATGTAAAAAAGTAATGCAAATGAGCAACAATGGTATCAAAGTAATATATCAAATTCTGATTACACTTTCAGAATATATGAGACTGTGGCATCTAATACATATAAGCACTGTTATAGTCTGATTACAACATGTGAAATATATGAACCCTCTTACATGAACATAATCCTATCAATGCACCCAATTACAATGCAAAGTCTGAATACAATGTCTGTTCTCGGATTATAATTGACTGTGACAATATTCAGAATTACAATGCTATAACAATGTGGTAATATCCTTGCATATATCTGACGATTGAGGACTGACTGTTACAACCGAGATATATGAATGATTATTGTAACAAAATAAATGCAATAACAGTGCAGATTTAGACTGGGATTGATGACTGTTACATACAATTGAAATGCAATATATATTGGTATCTAACAATGTCAACACATGCACCTGGAAACCGCTCCTTATTGCCTGACTGAGACGCGGGTGAAGACGCTGGAAGAACAGACCTGAATTGATCCCGAATTGCCAACCAAACTCTGCAGATTTGTACCTGCTGTGACTGCTGTACCAGGCCGTATAGGTACGGCTCCTGCCAAAAATAATTGCTGGGGTTTCAACACCCAAATTTGCTATCAAAGGGACCGCCAGGGATGTAGGATGATCCTTCCAAAAGCATAAAATTATTCTCCAATAAGACTAGGAGATATGAGCAAAACTTTGATTCCAGGCCCTGGTATAAAAAGTCTGAAAATATGCAAAAATGTCTTCAATCCTTTGCCAAATCGATTCACTACTGCAAGGGGTGAATTTCAATCCTTATTCCAACCACAAACAAACCCTTATGACGATTTCTCAATGAAGTACCAATGAGATGGCTGAGTACCAACTCCAAACTTGCAACCCTTCAATAGATATTTCACTACCTCAGTTATGCCAATCTAGGGGAGTGATTCGTTCCCAAATATTGAATAATATTTGCAGACCACAAGGCTACAAATTGCTTCACAATGAAGAAGTAGAAGAAATTCCAAATCCAAACATGTCCAAATGAAAGTCCAAGCCCTCTATTTATTCTTTTCCTTGAGAAGTTGCTAGAACTTCTAGAAACATCCAATTATAATGTACTTTATAATAAAATAACATTATAATAATAAAGTACATTTCTCAACTCAAAATTATAACAATGTAGGCCCAAATGTCTCATAACTGAATGTAGGCCCAACTATGACTGAACGTAGGCTCAAGACTGAACGTAGGCTCAAACTGGATGTAGGCTCCACTACAACTGCATGTAGGCCCAAACTGGATGTAGGCTCTACCGAATGTAGGCTCTGTCAGCAATATGCAATCAAATGATCAACATAATGACCCTCTCTCCAAACCATTTGCCTACGAGAGTTGATGATAGGCAAATCCGTCATGCCAAACGATGTCAGCCAAAATGGGGACATGACATATGGATAGACATTTGCTTCCACAGTTTATACCAAGTGAGCAGCCGACACAGGTAGAGCCACCCGAGGTAGGATTCCAAGAGTCAATTATGGCAGCCACAATTGAGTGGAGAGCCCTACCTCCGGAGGTTAGGGATGTTTTTCCTCTTCCCCAGTATTGTGCACAGCGTAAAGATACTGTCAGGTTCAGAGGAGACAAGGGCCATAGGCCACAACAGAACAAGGATCGCGGTAGGGCCACCGGGAAGATCACACTAGCTACTTATGATGGCACTAGTGGTGCGAGTGCACGAGCTTGGGTGCACAAGCTAGACATTTATTTATCCTCGAGGCCCATGCCTGAGAGAGAGGCTATCCAATTTGTTGTCTTGCATTTAGATGGGGTTTCTTATGACTAGTGGCACCATGGATTAGTCACCCAGGATCATGCCTTGGTTCACTCCTATGTAGAGTTCACAGAGCAACTCATTACCAGATTTGACCGTAAAGACACAGAGCTTTACTATAGGGAGTTGGCACTTCTTAGACAGTCAGGGCACGTGGAGACCTATGTTAATGAGTTCCAGCGTATTGCAGTCATGGTACCTAATATGCCTCAGAGGCGTAGTGTGATGCTTTTTATTGAGGGATTGCAAGAAAGGCTTAAGGTGTTGGTGCGAGCATTCAGACCAGACACTCTCAAGGAGGCCATTGATGTGACATTGAGACTGGACACCACTCCTACTTCTTATCAGACAGATAAGAAGTCATTCAGGGACTCTCGGCCTACACAGAAGGCCAACACTTCCCAGGGTAGAGGTGGACCATGATTCAGACCTCCCAGGTTGGACCAGGAGACGAGGAATGAGATGAGAAGACGAAAATTATGCTTCTCCTTTAAGGAGCCATGGGAGCCCGATCACCGTTGTCTGGGTAAAGGCAAGGTTCACTTGATTGAGGTGACATCCGAGATGGGGGATGAGGAGATACCTGACACTGATTTTGAGGATAGTCTGGAGGAGGTTGAGCAGGAGCACCCGCAATTGGAGTTAGACACTACTGAGCCTTTGGCGTCAGCCAAGGAGACTATGGCTACTCTCTCCAGTTATCCAAGTTTCATGCCCTTCAATTGAAAGGTACACTTCGGGGCCAGCGGGTTATAAGCTTGGTAGACACAAGTGCCACGTACAATTTTATTGATCTTAAGTTACTTGATATGCGTGGGTTACAGTATGAGGAGTTTTCTGGTTTTGGAGTGAAGGTTGTTGATGGTGCAATATTGGGCTGTACTAGGAGGATTTCTCAGCTTAACATTCAGATGGGGAATTATACTTTGATAGATGATTTCTATGTGCTACCGTTAGAGGATTATGATGTGGTTTTGGGCATGCAGTGGTTATAGGGTATTGGCCAATACATTATTGATCACTACCATATGCAGTTAGAGTTCCTTTCTGGAGGGAAGAGGACAGTTTTGAGAGCAGCCTCTGATGGTGGACCTAGAGAGGTATCTTCCCGCAGGATGGAGTCTATCATTAGACATGATGATGTGACTTGGGCTACATGCTGTTATGTGAAGTCCAAAACACCTACATCTCAGGATGGCAGGGCATTTCATGTTGACATACAGTCGGCGATGGACCGATACGGTAGAGTTTTTGGTGACATACCCCCTAGTGTACCTCTGGATAGAGGATTTGAGCATGGGATAGAGATGGAGGAGGGTGCTAAGCCAGTAATTACTACCCCATATTGTCATCCTAGAGCATACAAGGATGAGATTGAGAAGACCATTCATGAGTTGTTGGACATGGGGTTCATTCGCCCTAGGTCTAGTCCTTTTGCTTCTTCTGTGGTACTGGTTAAGAAGGACGGGACTTTGCGGATGTGTATAGATTACAGAGCCTTGAACAAGAAGACAATCAAAAACAGATATCCCATTCCCCGCATTGATGAGTTGGTGGATGAGCTTCATGGAGCTATCTACTTCTCTAAGATCGGTCTTCGTTTAGGTTATCATTAGATTCGTGTGTGAGATGAGGACATACACAAGACTGCCTTCCATTGTCACTATGGGCATTATGAATTCTTGGTGATGCCTTTTGGCCTCACAAATGCACCTACCACTTTCCAGTCCTGTATGAACCACATCTTCAACAAACAGTTGAGAAAATCGGTGCTAGTGTTTTTTGATGATATATTGATCTACAGTCGTACATGGGAGGATCATCTCAAGCACATAGAGGAGGTACTTAGCATCATGAAGAGTCAGTCTCTATTTGCTAAATTGTCCAAATGTGAGTTTGGACTTACGGAGATCTTATCAGTTGATCAGTGTTGATGGGGTGAAAGTGCATGAAGAGAAAATTCAGGCAATTCGAGATTGGCCCTACCCCAGGAACATTACAAAGTTACGTGGATTCCTTGATTTATGTGCTTATTACAGGAGATTCATGAGGGGATTATCTTAGTTAGCAGTGCCTTTGACAGATCTCACAAAGAAGGGGGCCTTCAGATGGATAGAGCAGGCACAGAGAGTTTTTGATAGGCTCAAGGAGGTTATGAGCACTTGTCTGGTTTTGGCACTTCCTGATTTTTCGCAGCCTTTTGTACTTGAGTGTGATGCTTCAGGTGAGGGCATTGGAGTAGTTTTGATGCAGAACATACATCCCATTGCCTACGAGAGTAGGAAGCTGCGTGATAATGAAAGATTGTATTCTACATATGATAAGGAAATGTTGGCTATTATGCATGCATTAGCCAAATTCAAACAGTATCTTGTTGGCAATAAATTTGTGGTAAGGACAGCCCACAATAGTCTAAAATATTTCCTTAATCAAAAGGAGCTCAATGATCATCAACAAAAATGGGCAAGCAAGGTACAAGCCTATGATTTTGACATAGAATTTATTAAAGGGAAGAAAAATACTGTTGCTGATGCACTTTCTAGAAAACTGTCACTTGCTGCCCTATGTTCATTCAGTGAAATTTTAGCAGATTGGAAGGCCCAACTTTTACTTGAGTATTCCAAAAATCAGCACACTTGTGAGGTCATGGATGGATTGGTACAGAATGAAAAATATAGTGTGGTTGATGACGTCATCTACTACAAAAACAGAGTCTATCTTGTTCTTGAATCAGAGTTGAAGCAACAATTTTACATGCCTTTCATGATACTCCTACGGCAGAGCATCCAGGGTTTAGTAAGACATACAGAGCGGTTCAGGAGAGATTCTCTTGGAAGGGTCTCAAGGATGATGTCTTACGCCATGTTCGTGAGTGCATGACTTGTCAGCAGAACAAGTTAGAGCATACTTTCCCTATTGGTTTGTTGCAGCCCTTGCCTATACCGGATCAAAAGTGGATAGGAATCTCTATGGATTTCATTACAAGTCTCCCTCGAGTTCAGGGGAAGGATTGTATTTATGTTGTGGTGGACAGATTGACTAAATATGCCCACTTCTTTCCGATTGTTGCTGATTTCACAACATCCCAGGTAGCAGAGCTATTCTTCAGGGAGGTGTTTAGACTCCATGGTCTTCCTAAGACCATAGTGAGTTACAGGTACAGCAAGTTCATGAACTTTTTAGACTCGCGGGCACAGAGTTGACACCTAGTACCAGCTACCACCCTCAGACGGATGGATAGACCGAGATAGTTAATAAGTGGATTGAGGGGTATCTGTACAACTATGTGTCAGGGCAGCAGAAGGCATGGGTGCGCTGGTTGTATTTAGGCGAGTATTGTTATAATACTACGCACCACATGTCTATAGATATGACTCCTTTCAGGGCCCTTTATGGCTACGATGCATTATCTTTTGTTGATTTGGCCTTGAGTGACAATAGAGTTCCTTTGGCATAGGATTGGTTACAGGAGAACCAAGATATCATGAGATCTCTCAGGGAGAACTTACAACATGCTCAGAATCAGAAAAAGATGTACGTTGATCAACATAGGACTGAGAGGACATTTGAGGTGGGTGACATTGTTTTCCTTCGCTCACAGTCATACAAGCAGAGTACTCTCAAAAGGGGGGGAGCCGAAAAGCTCAAGCCTCGCTTTTATGGTCCATACAGAGTACTCAAGTGGGTTGGGCAGGTTGCCTATGAGATTGAGTTACCACCTGACAGTAGGATTCATAATGTGTTCTACGTGTCATGCCTGAAAAAGGCACTCGGACAACATATTTCAGCATCACCCAATTTACCCCCTTTGGATGAGAAAGGCAGGTTGACTTTGGATCCAGATGAGATTCTTGAGGTAAGGGAACGACAGCTGAGAAGCAAGGTGATTCGAGAGTATTCGATACGCTGGAGAGATCTTCCCATAAAGGATGCCACTTGGGAGGGTGAATCCATTTTACAGCACACAGCATTGCAGTTTCTCGAGGGCAAGCATCTCCAAGAGGGGAGGACTGTCATGTCCCCTCCTTAGTTCAACATTCAGAGTCATGAGAGTTAGCCTATCATGGGAGTCTTGTAGGCTAGTAGTGTTGGAGAGAGACTCCCACAGGATTTTCAGTGGCCGAGCATGGCATCTCACGCAGTTTTGGGCCAGTTTGGAGCAGTTCCTTGATTTTATGAGGTTTCCCTAAAATTTAGGAGGATGTGGCAGTTTCCAGATTTCAGGCTCCTCGGGACTAGTTCATGGTTTCAATTTCAGGACAACAGGATGAGTTCCCTAGTTTCTAGGAGCATCCCTAGATTTTAGGGAAGGGACTGCCAATTGTCCCATCTTGGCCGGTATCAGTCACAGACAGGTGACATGGCTAGTTTTATGATTATTTGGTTGATTTTGGCTTTTGGAAGCATAAAGGGAAATATTTTAATATTTCCTAAGTTTGTTATTAAATAAATTATAATAAGGCTATATTTATAGTCATTTTGGAGTAATAAGGGAATAATTTAATAATTTGGGCATGTATACCTATGTGTGCTAGCTCGTTGGAAAGGTCTCGAATTATCATAACCTATTTTCACTACCAGAATGTTATTTGATGCATTGAGTTATGACAATTTAATAAAGTAATGTTTCTTTCTAAGTTTGGACGCCATTTACAAGGGAAATGTTATTTTATTATATTTCAATTAAAATGCAAAATGGGAATTACTCTTTAGGGTTTGATTTGCTATGGAGAGGGGATATAAGGTGAAGCAACCCTATTTTCTCATTATCTTTGGAAAATTACACTTGTGACATTGGCAATTTCTCTGGTGGAGCGATTTGGATGTCTGGGACGCAAACCCCGGGTCTGGGATTGCTGGGACGCAAACCCCGGGTCTGGGATTGGTTGTTGCATTTGTTCCAATGTGCACTCAGATGGACAGAGGTAGAGATCGATTTCATCATTGCCTGCAGATTTAGTTTGATAGTGTGTTTCAGCAGGGCGGCCAGTTTGTATCAGCTTGCACGTGCCTCTGTAGCAGCTCACGTGAGGGTTCTTGGAGGCGTCAATCACCTTGCAGCTGACGCCATTCTTTGAGCATTGCAGAGAGAGGGTTGTAGACAAAAAATTGTATCATCTTGTTTAAGACTGATAATCTTCCTCAAGTTGGTGTTAATTCAGATTGTGGGCAACTTCAAACTATTGCAGGAATCCATTGTTGAATAAAAGAAAAATCAGATTGTTTGCTTGTACGGGTATGTACTATTTCAGAATTAAAGTACTGTTAAATTCTTAGCATTTTGCTTATTGTTCTAGCTGGAAATTGTTTACTGTTTTCTATGCAATTATTTATAATTCCAAACCCCCCTCCCCCCAAAAAAGTGAATATTAGAGAAAACCATAAACAAATTAGAACTTGGCATTTATCCGGTTAAGTTTGTAAACGATGGTCAGAGACAAATTCTTCAATTAAAATAGCTATTCGCCCAGAGTTCAGTTTGGGATCTTTCATTCTACGTCCACAAACTTCAATCCATGGGGACCTTGTCTTTTGGTCATAGGAGATGTTGGTTCTTGAACTTGATGTTAGTTCTTTCTAAGGGGTTGTGAATGCCTATGATCAAACCTATTAAGATGCTAATATTATTCCTAACCGGTTACTGAGAGGGGGGGGTGAATCAGTAAATATTATTTCTATTGAAATTTTAAACTTGTATAAAGATTCTTGCAAGATAAACAGAATGTAAATGATCATCCACAAGCAGAAATAGAAATACTCAAATCAACACATCATGTATACATGGAAACCCTCGGTTAGAAGGAAAAAACCACGGTGAGACAAAGCTCACAACTTCACTACTGTAGTAATAAAGACGTCGTGTTAGGAGCTTACAAAGCACTTGCAAGAGTGCTACCCAGTTAAGGGATTTGGTAGAAGATCGGTTAAGATCTTAACTCTGTTAGGAGCCGCCTTGTTAGAGGACTTTCAACATCAACAAAGATGTTACCTAGTTAAAGGATTTTTACAAAGAACTTATTAGGGTTCACCCTAATAGAGGGATTTCAATATGCTTTCACAATACAAAAGCAATGATCTTAACTTGACACTCTCTGTCTGATTAGATCATACTTGTTGATCTCACCCGGTTCTGCCTTGCTATTGAATCTTTCTGCCTTTCACCTTGTGACTGTAGCTCTTCTCTCAGAAGATATCTTTCTTCTACTCTATATATTCAACAACTATCAACAACAACTTTTCTTGCATCCTATGACCTCTATTTATGCAAAAAGTTCATCTTAATGAAACTCTTAACTCATAGAACCGCCAGGCTGTAAACTCGTCCAATAAATCATGCAACAAAAAAGTTGTGTTCTGATCTCCAGTTTACCTTGAACCATCCACGTAGAAATAAAACTAACTCCTGTTAAAAAGCTAACTTTAGTTCAAAACGGTGGATGCTCCACATATTCCGGTTATAACTTAAACAACTCCGCATTTACCGGTGCGGATAGACATGCTATTGACTAGTATCAATTTTATACCCGGTCCATATCATTAGACTCTTATCCTCAGTTCATTTCCTTTTCTACTTGGTCTACCAGTGCATCTCCTTTGTTTAGTCTACCGGTGCATACACTCTGTTATAGTCTACCGGTGCCTATAAAGTAATATGAGTGATCTTCTGGTGTACCTATACCGATGGGAATGATGTTTGCATCTAATCTTCACTAATGACAACTTAAATTGCTAACAAGCTTCCCCTTTGTCATTGGTGGCAAAACCATTACTCACATACTCATCACAATTAATACCTTGTCCTGTAGACTTCTCTTTCCTCTGGTTGCATACTTCCCTTGTTCCAGACTTCCCCTGTTCTAGTGCTTTAGCTCTTTTGTCCTGTATCTTTCTTCCCTTCTGTTCTGATCTCTCTCTTCTTCCCATTGCTTCTAATCTCTCTCTTGTTCCCATTGCTTCTTCTTCCCCTTTTTGCCTCCATAGGACAAAGGGTTTAGCTTCACTGTTTATTTTACATTTGTAGCTTTGTGAAGATATCCTTGTATATTGTCTTTGCTGAGTGAAGAAATGGGTTCCATTGACCGGTTACATATTCAATGTTCTTTTGTGTTGCTTTTAGAGAGACAAGAATGTTCTCCATGTCCTCCACAGTCTTGTAGTCCGGTTCACCGATCAGATTCTCAGCATCTGTGGCAGTTTGTTGCATTAACTCAAATGTGGGAGCTAAAAATAATTGAAATCCACTAATATCTTCGATTCTCTTGGTCTTCTCTTCATATGCCTTTCTCAGAATGAGAGGTAGGCTTGTCATTTCTCTGCTGAAGTCTGTTGCAGACTTGTTCTTTATGTCAAACCGGGAAGACAAAACTCTTATGTCATTTGAAGTCTTTGTTGACTTCTCTGTCAGATCTTGCATGAACGTATCAAAATTAGAAAGTTTTGGTCATCAAACTTCCTACAACTTGAGTCTGTTATTGGAGTACCCTTAAATTGGTAGATACTGTGACCTTTATTTCCTCAACTTGTTTGTGGAGAATTTCTATTGTCTTCTTCTCATTGTGATCAATTACTACTATCTCTGGATTGTTTAGATCTTCTCCGATCGCTTGTGCCAAGATTTCCAACTGATCAATGATAGGTTCATCTTCATCGATGTCTACATCAAGTACAAAATTGCTCAGGATATTTTTGACACTTGTAAAGATCGTGTCTTGTTTCTGCTTGGTCAGCTCCTTTAGCTGCCTTGTTGACATTTTGCTTATGTCAACTACAGTTTCCGTAGCCTTGCTCCTTTTGGCTTTTGTGTCAACTGCAAAAGATAGTTTCCTCTTGGATGAGGATGAGCTTGGAACATTTACCCGTTCCTTGTGTCTAGGCTCCTGTACCGGTAGTTCTTTTTCTGGTATTTCTTGCTCTTTTCCCGGTTGGGCCACTTTATCCATTTGCGCCACTTCTATAGGTAGGACTTCTGCAGCTAATCGTTTTTCCGCTTCCTGTACTTCAACTTCTGGTTGAGCATCCTCTTCTTGTGGAAATTGCTCTTCTGGTGGGACTTCTTCCTTGTGCGGCTCTTCAGCTGTATGCAGATCACCCACAACAATTTCTTCTTCAACACCTGAAGTGTTGTCAGTGGTCATCGTGACTAATGACTCCCAGATTCACCTGTTCACCAGATGTGAACTGTTTTGTATGAATATTCTCCTCACTAGTTGTAGGTTCTTCACGAGAAGTGAATTGAACCGGTGGTTCTTGTGCTGTTTGAGTTGGATCCTATGGACCTGTTCCCTCAAGAGCATTGAAGTCATACTGCTTCCATAAATCTAGAGTCTATTTATAGACTTCGTTTTTATACCCATTGAGTATCTTAGCAACTCTAAACTTGGTATCCAAGTTCATTGATGCTTCTTCTAGCAGAAGCTTGATTCTTTCTTCACTGAGACTAGGTCTAACCTTTGACAATGTCTCCTTATTGATTCTAGTGTTGGTGCCAAGACCCAGTTCTCCATTTTGTCATTAGCCTAGAATTGAGTTCAGGGGGAAACTTGGACCTGTAGTCCCTTCGAGTTCTGTGGTAATCCATAAAAGTTTCCACAAGAGCTACAATTACTACCTGTTTATCTTCTTGTCCTAGCACACTATACCATCTACCGACATTGTCTATCTCTCCAAAATCCATCACCTCATCAGCTATATCATTGACAGTCATGGTGCGAGTCTTACCTTTCTCCGGAGAGACAAGAAAGGTCAGACAAGCTGGATCACTGAATTTATCGTCGGTGATGTCAACGATGACCAGTCCGGTAGGAATTTTTTCTTTGACCGGTACTTCTACTCCAAGTACTCCTTTTCCTTTTCCGGTATCGATGACCGGTGCTCAGTTGTCCTTTGGTGTGCTTCTTCAACTTCTTTCTAGGTCTGAAGAAGTTTAGTCCATATTGCTACTCCTTCCTCATGAACCTTCTAAGCTTCTCCAATAAGCATTAGACTGATCCTCTTCTTTGTCAGGAAATTTTGCTGATGCATTTTGGTTTGGTAAGTGGCCTCTGACAGTCCCAACCGGTGCTGAGAGGGGAGGGGTGAATCAGCACTTAAAAAACTTTCCTTTTTTTTCTTTAATCCAGTGAAGTAAACTTGCAGCACAAAAACAAGCAGTTCTAAGCAAATAAAATAGCAAGTGAACAAACACAAAGTGACACCAGATTTATCACGTGGAAACCCGGTTAGGGTGAAAACCACGATGTGAGGAGACCTCACAATATTTGTACTCTTCTGAAGTACGCCCTGTTAAGAGCCTACCCGGTCAAGGGATAAAACACACTTGCTAAGTGCAACCCGGTCAAGGGATTTATTACAATAAGGTCTATTAAGACCTGCCCGATTAAGGGACTTCAAACACCTTGAAAGATGTCACCCGATTAAGGGATTTTGATACAAGGGACTTGTTAGAGTCCACCCAAATACTGGGATTTGTCTATTGTAGTTTGCTAGAAAACAATACAATCAAGATCTTTACAGAAGGCTCTGCTTAGCCAGATGTGATCTCTATTTGTGCTCTACTGAGAACTATCATCGATTAACACAGGAGTATTCTCAACTGTTGTTGTGCTGCTTTGCACAACCTATTATCTCTCTTGGTCGATTTTCTCTAACCCTTGCTACTGTAGCATATAGGTTCACTCTTTTTCTCGGCAGAATGAAGGCAAATCTTCTTCTCAACAGTCATAAGAATATATTCAGTTTTGTTGCCCTGACTGCGCCTCAAATGCATGACCTAATCCTGAGATCCAACAAATGCATCACTCAGTAAAGTGTTTGTTCTCTGAGCAAGCATCCGATGCAAGCTCTGGCTTCATCCACTACATGAAGAAAACAACAATTGCGTGTCAGGCAACCTTTCTTCATAGGAGATAACACTTCGATTTAAAGCCACTGAATCCGGCTTTAAATCCTTCAATTGCGCCTCAAGAAACCATTGATTCAGGCTTTAAATCCTTTACCTGTGCCTCAAACCGATCACCAAGACAACTCAAGATCACTTCGTATTTACTGCAATAAATCCCGGTCAAGAAGAGTTGGTTGGAACAGACAGTTGACTATGACTTCCTCGGTTCATACCGGAGTCTTATAATATATCGGTTGAGTTCTTCATGCTATAAACAAGTAAGAGTCTTAGACCTGCTCCTATCTCTTTCTTGTCTTACCAGTTACACGCCCTTGGTGTGGCAGATTACCGGTTGCACTGTCCCAGTTGTGTTACAGACATTAGTTGGATATGCTTTTATTTGTACTTGTCTATACCGGTTGAAGGTCGGTCCTTGGTTGATACTAGGATACACTCTTCTCTGCTGAGTGCATTATCCAGTTGCTGACGCTTAGTGTAGTAACCGGTTTCACAGCCTCTCTAGATGAAGTCACCTCTATAATAGAGACAACAAATCTCTATCTTCTTTTGCCAATCAATGACAACACTTGGACCGGTAGAGAGCTTACCTGTTAGTGATGCCAACAATCTCCCCCTTTGGCATTAATGGCAAAAATATGATAGGTAATAATATTCTCCCCCTTTTTGACAATAGAATGCCAAAAGGCTAATCAAAGAGATTTGCATACCTTGCTCCCCCTGCGAGCAGCAGTCCTTTTCATTAGTTCATAAAAGATAAGATGTAACCTTTTGTTTGAATCATAATGAACTGATGACTTCCTGTTGATGATTACTGATGATCTGAGAGGGGTACAACCCCAAATCTACCTCTGAGATACTCAAAACTACTCTTTGGTAATGGCTTTGTGAATATATCAACAATTTGTTCTTTGGTGGACACATACTCCAATCTAACTTCTTTGTTCTGTACAAGCTCCCTCAAGTAGTGATACTTGATGGCAATGTGCTTGGTCTTGGAGTGCATAACAGGATTTTTGGATATGTTTATGGCACTGGTACTGTCACAATGAATTACGATCGGTTCATGCACCTATTCCTGAATACCTTCCAGCAATTGTTTGATCCAGATCACTTGTGTGCAGTTTATTGCAGCAGCAACATATTCAGCTTCAGCAGTGGATTGTGAAATGCAATTTTGCTTCTTACTTGTCCATGATACTATTCTTCCACCTAGAAAGAATGCACCACCACTTGTGCTCTTTCTATCATCCACATTGCCAGCCCATTCTGCATCTGTGTAGACTTTAATTTGGAATCCACTCTTGTGTGGAAACCATAAGCCATATTCCTCGGTTCCCTTTAGATATCTGAAGATTCTCTTTACTGCAATTAGATGTGTTTCTTTGGGATTAGCAGAGAATCTTGCCACTATGCCAACTACATGAGCAATGTCTGGTCTGCTGTGAACAGCATACTGCAATTTTCCTATCATGGACCGATACATTGTTTCATGTACTTCTTTGGCATCATCCTCCTTTGATAACTTAAGATTAGTTATCATTAGAGTTCCAACCGGTTTGGATTCTTCTAGTCCAAAAGTCTTGAGAATTTATTTTATGTACTTGGACTGAGAGATGAAGATACCTTCTTTTAGTTGATGGACCTATAGTCCAATAAAGAATTTTACGAGACCTATCATAGACATCTCAAATTCTTTCTTCATTTCTTTAGCAAATGCTTTGCTCATTTTGTCATCTCTTCCAAAGATGATGTCATCAACAAAGATTTCAGCAATTAGATTTCCATCCTTTCCAGTTTTAAGATACATATTGTTGTTGTCACCAGTTCCAATGAATCCAATTGTCAAAAGATATGAATGCAACCTTTCATACCAAGCCCTTGGGGCCTGCTTGAGCCCATAGAGAGCCTTTTTTAATTTACAGACCATATCAGTTTTTTGAGCAGATGTAAACCCTTCCGATTGCTCAATGTAGACTTCTAGTATTCCATTGAGGAACGCAGACTTCACATCCATCTAGTACACTTTAAAGTCTTTGTGAGCTGCATAGGCAAGAAGAATTCTCACCCCTTCCAGTTTGGCTACTGGTGCAAAAGTTTCTCCATAGTCTAGTCCAGCTTCCTGAGCATAGCCTTTGCAAACTAGCCTTGCTTTATTTCTGATGACTTTACCATCCTCATTCAATTTGTTTCTATAAACCCATTTAGTCCCAATTACGTTTTTGTCATGAGGTCTTGGCACAAGTTCCCATGTGTCATTCTTTTCTATTTGCTCAATTTCTTAGTCCATGGCCTTGACCCAATTTTCATCTTCAAGGGCTTCTCTGGTGGTTTTGGGCTCAACACACGAGAAAAGACAGACGTTCTCTTTGGCCTTTTTCCTGGTCAAGATGTTCCCATGTTTGTCACCAATTATATTGTCAGTAGAGTGATATGTGACATACCTTGGAAGAGCCGGCCTCTATTCCTGGTCCGGTGCATCTTGTTGAGCAATATCTTCGTCATGGTTCTGAACATCTACTGGTTCACCACCTGGGGTGTCCTGTCAACTTCGGGCACAATCTCTCCCTCTTGATTTCTATCAGTGGGAGTTGCCTCTTCTTCTCCAATTGTTGCTTCATGGAACTCAAAGACATCTCCATTAGTAAGTTCAAAATTTTCACGATTGACATGTCCGGTCCTCTTGTTTGGTTTTGATGATTCATCAATTTTTACATTGATGCTTTCAATTATCTTGCATGTTCTTTTGTTCAGACACCGATAAGCTTTGCTTTTGGTAAAATAACCCAAAAATGTTCTTTCATCGCTCTTGGGATCAAACTTCCTAGAAAACATTTCTCTTTTGATATAACATTTACTACCAAAGATTCCGAAGTAGCCTACTCTGGGAGTATGCTTAAACCATACTTCGTAAGGCATCTTACCGGTTCCCTTTTTGACTTGAACTCGGTTGATTGTATACACAGCGGTGCTGACAACTTCTCTCCAGAAGTGATGAGGAAGATTCTTTTGGATCAACAAGGTTCTGGCGCAGTCGATCAGTGTTCTGTTTCTTCTTTCTGCTACTCCATTCTGCTGAGGAGTCCTAGGTGCAGAGAACTATCTCTGTATGCCATGTTCCTCACAGTAATGAGTAAACTCCTGAGAGGTGTACTCACCTCCTCTGTCCGACCTCAAACATTTCAAGCTTCTACCAGTTTCCTTTTCCACTCTAGCCTTGTAAACTTTGAACATGTGAAAGGTTTCCAATTTCTCACGGAGAAAAAGTGTCCACATTCATTCTTGAGAAATCATCTACAAACAACATGAAATACCGGTCTCTATGATAGCTCTTTGTCCTCATTGGTCCACACAGGTCTGTGTGTACAAGATCTAGGACATTTTCAGCAGAGGACTTGCTATTGAAACTTGCTCCTGTCAGTTTTCCCAACTGACAATCCTTACAAATGCCTCCCACGGGTTTTGCAATTTCTGGGAGTCCTCTGACCGATTTCTTCCTGCTTACTTTGACAATGCTGTCAAAGTTTATATGGCAGAGTCTCTTGTGCCATAGCCAGCTATTGTCTACTTTGGAGATAAGACCAATCTTGCTTGATTCTCCTTTGACAGAAGCAATTAAACAAGCTCGTTCTGTTGACTCTAGGTAGAACAGATTGCCTTTGCTCTGTCTACCGGTTGCAACGTGAGATCCAGATTGATTTTTGACTACGCAGTAGCCTTGACCAAATTCCAACTGGAAACCTTTGTTGTTTAGTTGTGCAACACTCATCAGGTTATACCTAAGTCCTTCAACCCAGTACACGTCTTCACAGACAGCATTGTTGCAGAGAACAATAGATCCCTTACCCTTGATGGCATAAGGGGCATTGTTTCCAAATGTGACTGATCCGCTATCAT
Organism: Chamaecyparis obtusa; assembly: GCA_027943335.1. Classification (NCBI taxonomy): domain Eukaryota; kingdom Viridiplantae; phylum Streptophyta; class Pinopsida; order Cupressales; family Cupressaceae; genus Chamaecyparis; species Chamaecyparis obtusa. Next base: position 551,095 of record BSBK01002853.1, read on the forward strand.
TCAGCTCCAAGTTGATGAACTTGCTCGTCACCGGTCATATGGTGAGTACATCCGCTGTCAATGATCCAATCGTCATATTGATGAGATCTGGATATGAGTGCAACTTCATTAAGAGCTGGGCTCTCCTCCTTTATTGCAACAAATGCGATTTCTGGATCTTTTGAGTCTTCAGACTAATTGTTTGTGACTCCTTCCTCAGCAAGATAGCATTCCTGTTTTGCTTTGTTCTTGAACCTGTCTCTTTTGTCTCTATTTTCATTATCTGGACATCAAGCAGCAATGTGTCCTATTTTGTTACAAGAGAAGCATTTTAAAGGGAGTGTCCCTTTATACTTCCCTTTCCCTCTGGGGAATCTCTTAGCAATCAGGGCTTCAAACTCATCTTGCTTTGTCTCCGCTGAGAGTTCTCAATGAGGTTGCTGATCTTACCGGTAGAGGAGTTACCGGTTTCTCCTCCCTTTTTGGTGGAAGAGGCATTGACCGATGATTTAAATGCTGCTTCCTGAACAGGTAGGCTATTATCAAAGTTGCTTAATTCAAAAGCAGCCAACTTACCGATTAGGGAGTCTAAGATGACTTGATCGTTGCTTACGTATCTGAGCTCTTGAATGGTAGAGATCTTGATGGCATACCGAGGTCTAAGAATTCTTAGTATTTTGCTCATCACCTCTTCTTCAGTCAGCTTGCCTCCAACACTTCTGATAGAGTTGATCACTTCCTTGATTCGGTTGCTATATTGCTCGATATCTTCTCCATCATTCATCCTCATGTCGTCATACTTTCCCCTGAGGCTTTCGACCTCGTCTCTTTGGACATTGGGATCTCCTCCATAGACTGTTTGTAACTTTTTCCACATTTTGCAAGCGGAGTTAAGATGTTCAATTTCAGCAAACACGTGGTCGGGTAAGGTGCTAGCTATCATGTCCATGGCAGCCGTGTGCTCAGTCTTAATTTTCTCTTCATCAGGTGTCAAGGTGTCAGTGGGCTCACTGTAGTCATTGGTAACATGATTCCAATACTGGTCACCGTTGGTCTTCATATATAGCTTCATTCTGCTGCACCATAAGGTGAAGTTTTCTTTTGAAAACTTTGGTCCTTCCTTTCTCATCATCATAGCTTTCTCTCTGTGCGGTTAAGCAACAAAGAAAAACAGAACAAGGCTCTGATACCAATTGACAGTCCCAACCGGTGCTGAGAGGGGAGGGGTGACTCAACACTTAAAAAACTTTCCTTTTTTTTCTTTAATCCAGTGAAGTAAACTTGCAGCACAAAAACAAGCAGTTCTAAGCAAATAAAATAGCAAGTGAACAAACACAAAGTGACACCAGATTTATCACGTGAAAACCTGGTTAGGGTGAAAAACACGATGTGAGAAGACTTCACAATATTTGTACTCTTCGAAAGTACGCCCTGTTAAGAGCCTACCCGGTCAAGGGATAAAACACACTTGCTAGGTGCGACCCGGTCAAGGGATTTATTACAATAAGGTTTGTTAAGATCTGCCCAATTAAGGGACTTCAAACACCTTGAAAGATGTCACCCGGTTAAGGGATTTTGATACAAGGGACCTGTTAGAGTCCACCCAAATACTGGGATTTGTCTATTGTAGTTTGCTAGAAAACAATACAATCAATATCTTTACAAAAGGCTCTACTTAGCCAGATGTGATCTCTATTTGTGCTCTACTGAGAATTATCACCGGTTAACACAGGAGTATTCTCAATTGTTGTTGTGCTGCCTTGCACAACCTATTATCTCTCTTTGTCGATTTTCTCTAACCCTTGCTACTGTAGCATATAGGTTCACTCTTTTTCTGGGCAGAATGAAGGCAAATCTTCTCAACAGTCATAAGAATATATTCAGTTTTGTTGCCCTGACTGCGCCTCAAATGCATGACCTAATCCTAAGATCCAACAAATGCATCACTCAGTGAAGTGTTTTTTCTCTGAGCAAGCATTCGATGCAAGCTCTGGCTTCATCCACTACATGAAGAAAACAATAGTTGCGTGTCAGGCACCCTTTCTTCATAGGAAATAACACTTCGATTTAAAGCCACTAAATCCGGCTTTAAATCCTTCAGTCGCGCCTCAAGAAACCATTGATTCAGGCTTTAAATCCTTTACCTGTGCCTCAAACCAATCACCAAGACAACTCAAGATCACTTCGGATTTACTGCAATAAATCCCGGTCAAGAAGAGTTGGTTGGAACAAACAGTTGACAATGACTTCCTCGGTTCATACCGAAGTCTTATAATATATCGGTTGAGTTCTTCATGCTATAAACAGGTAAGAGTCTTAGACCTACTCCTATCTCTTTCTTGTCTTACCGGTTGCACTGTCCCGGTTGTGTTATAGACATTAGTTGGATATGCTTTTATTTGTACTTGTCTATACCGGTTGAAGGTCGGTCCTTGGTTGATACTAGGATACACTCTTCTCTACTAAGTGCATTATCCGGTTGCTGGTGCATGGTGTAGTGACCAGTTTCACAGCCTCTCTAGATGAAGAGTCACCTCTATAATAAAGACAACAAATCTCTATCCTCTTTTGCCAATCAATGACAACATTTGGACCGGTAGAGAGCTTACCGATTAGTGATGCCAACAACCTCTTCCAGAGTAAGATGGTTCTGGACCTCGAGCAGGGCTCGAATCCTCAGCTCCTCTTTGTCCATTGAAGCTTTCCACCTAGCTTCAAGAATTTCTTGGAGATCATCAAGTACAACCTTATGAAGTTTAGTAGGAGAGAGGTTGAATTTATAGATATAGTGAGCTACTGCTTCCTCTATTTTTCTCCTGTCTTCTTCATTGGCCAATTGATATCTTCTGTTGACAACACCTATTCCGCTAGATTCTTTCAATCCTGCCACAAATTCATCAATTGTGGGCTTTCTCCTTCTTGGTGGATCCTCCTTCACCGGTTTTCCAGATGTCCTCTTTCTGACTAGAGGAAATGTTTCTTCAATTTTTGTTTCTTCTTGTTCTTCCCCTTGGGTACTGGTTGAGCTCTTCTCTTTTGAGCCTTGGGTTGTTCTGTCACCGGTTTCTTCTTTGGTGTGGGGGTCCTTTTGGTGTAGACATTCTTGATTGCTGCCCTTTGCTTCAGATTTTCCTAGATCTCTTCATAGGTACCAAACTGGTAAGCATAGAGATCTAGGTCAGCTTCGGTCAAGGCATCTGCATATGCCTTAGCTGTCTTGGAGGAGATCTCATAGCCAAGTTCTAGAGCGTATCCGGTTCTTGGTTCCACTACTTCAATGATGCAGTGATCAGTGGAGACCAGAAAGCATACATCGTCTTTCTATGAGTCAACAATAGTTGACAGCACCCTCTCCCTTGCATGCATTCTCAGTTGGAATGCCTCAAAGTACTTGGTCATTACTTTACCGAATTGGTTTCCCAGCTGGTTGGCCATTTCACTTATTTGGTGCATAACCGGTCGATCGGTTCCCCATGTCTCCTTTCCAATTCCTGGGAAGAAATTTGAATAGTAGAAGTAAAGGCATACCAGTACTGTCCCGTACTTCATGGATTTCTTCTTTACAATGCGGAGCTTCTTCATATCTTCAATTATCTGACCTTGAAGAATTTTGCAGAGATTGTACTTGGCGTTGTCATAAATTATCCAGTGAGCGGCATGAATGGCTCCTCCCGGTATGTTGTTCAGGTTGCTAGATTGATAAATCTTGTATCCTATCACAGCGGATGCAAACCGAACTCCTTGATCTTCGATGTCATTTATGGTCATAGGTCGACCATCCGATTTCGACTTTGTCAGTTTGGTGACGACAACATTTGAGATAGTTCTTAAGGCTAGTGCTTCCTGTCATGTCCCATTTCTAGCGACATGATTTTTCATATTGGATTTGCCTATCATCGGCTCTCGTAGGCAAATGATTTGGAGAGAGTCATTTTTGGAGATCAGTTGATCATACTTGCTCTTGGAAAAGTGAAGTTGGGCTTATATTTTATTATTATGTGTTAGTAGGGCCCATATGTTATAATTTTAAGTTGAGATTGCACTTTTTATTTTATAAAGTTACTTTATTATAAAAGTGCATTATAATGGGATTTTATAATGGATGCTTCTAGAAGTTCTTAGTAACTTCTTAGGAAAGTGAATAAATAAAGGGCTTGGGCATTCATTTGGAAAAGCTGATTTTGAGAATTTCTTCTACTTCTTCCATTGTGGAGCAATTTGTAGTCATTTGGTCTGCAAATATCATTTGATCTCTGGGAACGATAACTCCCTTAGATTAGCATAACTGAGAAAGTGAAATATCTTCTGAAGGGTTGCCATTGGAGATGGTACTTAGCCATTTCATGTTGGATTTCATCTGAGGATTGATTTGAAGAATTGAAATTGATTGAATAAGGGTTTGATTTCATCATTGCATTGGAGAATCAGTTTGGTAGAGTTTGGGAGACCATTTTGTGCATTTTCAAAGAAGTTCATATCAAGGCCTGGACTCACATTTTCACTCATAGCTTCCTAACCAGATGGAGATTATTTCTATGCTTTTGGGAAATGATCCCATAACCCTAGGCGCCCCTGTTTGGTCCATTTTTGGCAGTAAAAAAAAAGGAGAGATTTTTGTATAGCTGCCGTACTGTACGGCCTAGGTACGGCCCTGTACCAGACCAGTATAACAGCTGCAGATTGGGTACAGTCTGGGTGCAATTTGAAGGTGTTTCATCAGCATTTATCATCGGAATTTAAGGAGCGATTTCCAGGTTCATTTCATGAGTTTTAGTTGTCATTGAATGCCAAACTGTGTAAAAAATTGCATAGATTCAGTCACTGTCATAACAGTCCAGTATATGTCATAAACAGTCACTGTTATCTGTTACATGTGATTGGATTGTCATAGCAAATGAGAGTGTATTGATAAGGACTTGTCATTGTAATAGTTCATTATTCATGTGTGACAGTTCATACATTCTCAGAATTATCATACTTGGTATATTGTAATCAGACTTTGGAAATTTCATAAGTCATTTGGACTGAGGTCATTGCATTGATATTTAGAGTTCTATTATTGTTCATTGTTCATCATTGCATATTGGCATTATTATCTTAATTGTACTTGTGGATTCGTTGCTCAACATTTACAACCTTGAAACACTACATTACAAACAAAACAATTCAGTGCATGCCAAATGTTTGACAAATTGTCTCAGTTCAAATTTGGGGTTTTTAGTGGCCTTTATAGTAAGGGTCATTACACTTCCCCTTCCTGACTGTACCCAGTCACACGATGCAAGTCCTCCTTTGTAATTTGTGTAGTTGCTCCCTTTTGGAGCCAAAGATCGTTCACACGACTGAGAACTAGTCGAATCCAATCTGGTTGGAAGATAGTTGGATAGCTGACTCCGTTGATGAGGCCAGATGACACCAGCTTCGCGTATCTATCAGGAAGCTTTCCGTCCTCACATAGCGAGAGATACTAGCTCTGGATGAATGTCTCTCACAGTTCTTCTTGCTTGGCGTGAATGAAAGCGGTCACGCCTTCCATCATGAGAACACCATCAGGCACGCAAGATAGTGCACCAGTTATGTCGTTCGCCCTGTTCTGAATCCCCATGATATTGTAGACAAGTCGATCAATTTGATTTCCTTGAATCAGCTTGGCGACAGATGATGAAGATGCCATTTCTATCAACCGGTTAATACAGAAAGTAGCTTGATTGGTCTCACAGACAATATCTTACGATGATTAAAGCACGAGAATATTACTCAAGCATAAGAATTTGTTAATCACACAATCCCAAAGTAAAAGTAAATGAGTAATCCTCCTTTCTTTATATAGAGTTAGGGCATAACGGTAACTATTGTTAAACGGCTACAGCATTAATTGCCTTACCTAACCTTTCTTTTCTTTTTCGCCAATCGGTATTCAAGCTTTTTCGGTTGAGCAAACCCTGGTTGATCAACGCTTACCTGTCCGGTTATACTTCCTGCCTGAGTGAGTGGGTTGGTCACCAGTCCTACCGGGAACAGTACACGAGCTACCGGCTCCCCCTAAGCCCTATAGGCTCAGTTTGCTGAAGAGATATCACCATCGGCCGATGATCTTTCCTCTATCTTCTCCTCAGCGGATGAGGTCTTCTCCACCGGTTTGACCGATCCTTTCCTTTTGTTCATTGATCGGTTCCTGCAGTCTTTAGCTAGGTGTCCAACTCTGTTGCAGGTGTAACAGACTATCCCGGTTGCCTTCCATGGATTCACCCTTCTATTGTTAGGTGATCTGCAGCAGGAGTCATTGTGACTGTGCATGCCACAATTAGCAGAATTGGTTGTGCTTCGATTCTTGTTTCTTTTGGAGAATACCGGTCTTGGTGGGGATCTAAATGCTATTGTCTTGAATCTGCATTCATCAGCTTTGTGTCCAAACTTGTTGCATACGTAGCAATAACCCTTGAAGCTTCCCTTGCTTCCACTAGACACACTTGTGGGGCTCAACCAGCATTCACTGGTCTTGTGGCCATACTTGCAACAAGTTTTGCAGTAACTGTTAGTTGGCTTGATCGGTGCATTTCTGCATTTACTTGTTTTATGGCCCGGTTTCCCACAGTGTTTGCAAAAAATGTTGAAGGTCTTTTTACCCTTTTGTTCTTCCGGTTTCTTCTTTTCCTCCTTTCTTTTGTTGGCTCCTGATAACTCACCAATCTCTTTGGTGTCTTGACCAGTGAACACAAGTCCGGTGGGATCTTTGTGCTTTCTTTGAGCTTTGAGTTGCTCATCAAACTTGACCAAGCTCTCGTTGTATCTTCTTAGGGTTTCATTCTTTTCTTCAAGTTCTTTCATCTGTTCCTTCAGTTGATACAACTCTATTGCCAGCTTTTTGCATGCATCATCTCTATCATGCCAACCCTTTTGCATGTTGGCATTTTCTTGAGTGACAATTTGCATGTCTTCTTGAAGTTGCAGAATGACAAGATCATTTTCCCTTACCACTTCCTCTGCTAGATTCCTTGCTCTCTCAGAGGCTGTTAAAGAGTTGACTGCTGTGTTTCTTTCATCTTCAACTTTTCTCTTTCTCTCAATCAATTCAGTCATCCTTAGGGCATTATCTTCCTGCTCCCTCTTTAGGTTGAAGATCTGGTCAGTTAGGATCTGGTTCCTCTCCATGAGCTCAAAGACTGCCTCTTCAGCTTCATCTGATCCACTCTACCCAGAGAGTTCATCAATTGTTTCATTGCTTTCACTCAACTGCAGGGCCAGCTCCTTTCTTTTACCAAGTGATCTTCTCAACCTATTCTCCAGAGAGGCAATGATGTCATTGGCTTCCTCAAGTTGTTTCTGATACCTGTAACCCTCCATGATCTTTTTCTCAAGCGATTATCTATTAAAGAACTTAGCTCTGATACCAACTGTTATTCCTAACCGGTTACTGAGAGGGGGGGTGAATAAGTAAATACTATTTCTATTGCAATTTTAAACTTGTATAAATATTCTTGCAAGATAAACAGAATCTAAATGATCATCCACAAGCAGAAATAGAAATACTCAGATCAACACATCATGTATACATGGAAATCCTTGGTTAGAAGGAAAAAACCACGGTGAGACAAAGCTCACAACTTCACTACTGCAGTAATAAAGACGCCGTGTTAGGATCTTACAAAGCACTTGCAAGAGTGCTACCCGGTTAAAGGATTTGCTAGAAGATCGGTTAAGATCTTAACTCTGTTAGGAGCCGCCTTGTTAGAGGACTTTCAACATCAACAAAGATGTTACCCGATTAAAGGATTTTTACAAAGAACCTATTAGGGTTCACCCTAATAGAGGGATTTCAATATGTTTTCACAATACAAAAGCAATGATCTTAACTTGACACTCTCTGTCTGATTAGATCATACCTGTTGATCTCACCCGATTCTGCCTTGCTGTTGAATCTTTCTACCTTTCACCTTTGTGACTGTAACTCTCCTCTCAGAAGATATCTTTCTTCTGCTCTATATATTCAACAACTATCAACAACATTTTTTCTTGCATCCTATGACCTGTATTCATACAAAAAGTTCATCTTAATGAAACTCTTAACTCATAGAACCGCCAGGCTGTAAACTCGTCCAATAAATCATGCAACAACAAAAAAGCTTTGTGTTCTGATCTCGAGTTTACCTTGAAACATCTGCGTAGAAATAAAACTAACTCCTGTTAAAAAGCTAACTTCAATTCAAAACGGTGGATGTTTCGCATATTTTGGTTTTAACTTAAACAGCTCCGCATATTCCGGTTTTAACTTAAACAACTCCGCATTTACCGGTGCGGATAGACATGCTGTTGACTGGCATCAATCTTATACCCGGTCCATATCATTAGACTCTTGTCCTCGGTTCATTTCCTTTTCTACTTCGTCTACCGGTGCATCTCCTCTGTTTAGTCTACCAGTGCATACACTCTGTTATAGTCTACCGGTGCCTATAAAGTAATATGCGTGATCTTCCGGTGTATCTATACCGATGGGAATGGCGTTTGCATCTAATCTTCACTAATGACAACTTAAATTGCTAATATCTAAGCCAACAAATGAGAGATATATGACTCTCTCCTACACTTTAGGCTTTCCATAACCTACGTGGGTGTAACTAACTCACAAGAACAATAGATATCTATAGAATAATGGATTTATCACACTAAAAAAGGTGGATAAATGGTTCATGCAAATATAGCAAGGGTTTGAAATAATGGGTTCCGCACACTAAAAAAACTGATAAATGGTTCATGCAAATATAGCAAGGGTTTGAAGATAATTTTGCAGTATCAACTTTTGTGTACCTTTAATGGCCAGGCATGAACAGATCAAAAATATCTAAACAAATATGCAACACCAAAATGTGATTCCTCATTTTGTATTTTAAATTTTTTACTATCTGTTGTAGTCATTTTTTGACATGTCCCCATGCCAAGGATATTATGGGGACTTGGGGACACCTCGGACACCTCCCTCCCTCCACCACTCCCAATCAAAAAAGCATGGGCCCTAACATATCAAATGTCTCGAAAACACGAGGAATTCTTGGGTATGGCTAGACATCCCAAAGACATCTGTGAATGCCAATGGCAGCCATTGACTATCCTAGGGACAATCGTTCATCCCCTTTTAATTACACTTAATTTTTTAATAAAAAAGAGCCAAAAATATATTTGAAAATATTTTATAATTTATTGTTCTTTTGTGGCCTACACCACTCTAAACACTAAATGCAACGTTTTGGTTCGCCAAACAATAGATTTTCAAATTCCTTTATGGTGTATGATAGTCACTAGTTAATGATTTTGATATTTCAAAGCAGTTTTCAACCATGTCAGGTGGTAAAATAGCAGTGTTTTCAAGATAAAATTAGGGAAAATAACACAAGATTTCCAGCTACATTTGTATCTCTCAGGGTAGTGTTTCCCAAGATTGTAATACATACAAAATGTAGAACTCGTATAAGAAATATCAGAGTTTCAAAACCCGTCGCGGGTAGCACGGGTTTTGATGACCCACAGGTCGGGCACCCTTGGGTTTTCATGACCCACTAGGATGACCTAACGGGTCATGGGTCATGACCTACGTGACTCATCGATTTAGCGGGTCATGCCATGAGCCGCCAGGTTCGTGCCCTATGACCCACACCACGGCAGGCCTGGTTGGGCTTTTAAAATTTATAAAAATCCTTTGACTTCTTGAAGTCTATTGATACTTCCTAACATGTGAAGAATGCCACATACTTATGTGAGGTTATTAAGGAAGTTATACTTGAGGTGGGGGAAGAAAATGTGGTGCAGGTGGTGACAAATAATGCAGCAAGTTATGTTGTTGCAAGTAAATTTATAACTTTTTAAGTTTTGATGGAGAGGCATCTATGAATTTATTTAAGATTTTCTTAACACTTCTAAATTTCTAATTAATTTAAAGTTGCTACATGTAAACTTTTGATGGAGAGGCACCCGAAATTTTTTTGGTCTCCATGTGCAGGCCCATTGCCTTGACCTCATGTTAGAGGATATTGGCAAGCTTGAATGGGTCAAATCATGTGTTGATAAGGCCAAAAATATTTGCAAGTTTATCTACAATCATGCATTGGTCCTTAGCATGATGAGGCAATACACGGGGCAAAGGGAGTTGGCTCGTCCTGGTATCACGAGATTTGCCTCAAATTTCCTCACACTAAAATCCTTGTTGAAATCAAAGGCAGCTTTGAGACGCATGTTTGTTGATGAGGAGTGGACTACCTCATCCTATGCTACAACCACTATGGGGATGGATGTGACAGATTGTATTTTTGATGAGCCAAGTTTTTGGACCCCTTGTGTAGAGATCATGGAGGTAAAGATATTTTTGTTTTGTTTGCAACTTTGCAATTTTTTTTATTTTTAATTTTTAATGCACACTTGTCACTTAACTATTTTTTTTTAACATTATATGCGGGTCATTGAGCCCCTCGTAGTTCTCCTATGAGTTGTTGATGGGGGAGAAGCCCTCTATGGGCTACATATATGAGGGCATGGATAGGGCCAAGGAGGCCATTAGATCCAAGTATGCAGGAGTTGAGGATAAGTATGGCCCCATTTGGGAAATCATTGATAGGAGATGACAAAACCAACTTCATAGGCCTATCCATGCAACAACTTATTTCCTCAATCCGTCATTTCGTTTCCTTGATAACTTCAAGGCGGATGAGGAGGTTCTTAGTGGCCTATATACAGTGATGCAAAAGATGTCTAGTTGTAGCACATCTACGGTGCAAGAGATAGATGCATATAATAATCAACAAGGGGTGATTTTCGCAAGCAAGATGTGCAAAGACGCTAGGACAACATTGCAGCCAGGTAGAAATATATGTTAAACTTAAGATTCTTAATTTTATGGCTTATGCATTTTGATTTTATAATCTATCCTTAAAGTTGGAAATGAGACTGATTTTTAGCTTTTCCTTATTTCAGATAGATCGTGGCAAATGTTTAGGCCTACAACCCCAAACCTTCAAAAACTTGTCATCCGTATTTTGAGTCAGCCATGCAGTGCTTCTTGATGTGAGCGCAATTGGTCCATGTTCGAGCACATCCACTCGAAGAGGCGTAATAGATTGTTTGTGGAGAGGTTGAATGATCTTGTCTTTGTTCATTACAACCTCCATCTTAGGACCAGAGAGATTTTGGACACTGACTCCTCTCCGATCACTCTAGCAGAGATCGATCCAGAGTCAAAGTGGCTCACTAAGTCTACCGATCCTATCTTCACTAAGGAGGACCATGAGTGGGTTGACCAAGTAGACAGAGAGGTTGTGGTTGTGGCTATGGCAGAGGAGGATAGAGCACGATCAGTTGCCCGTGCAGATGATGTTGATTAGAGTGGCACCTCATAGGCAAACACTATGTCTTGTCAGTCATCCAGGACCTACGTCAGACGCATTTGTAGGAGGCAAACAAACTACTTTGAGGATGAGACTGACCTAGAGCCTGAGCCATAGACTTGTTTTTGTTGTTTACAACTTTATACAATATGTTTGGGAACATTTGATGTCATGGATTTCATAGATTTTATATACATTTGACAATATTTATATTTTATAATTTTGCATATCTATGTTTTCTATTTCCTTCAGCTACAATTTACGTTTTTACTAATGTGATGGATGTATGTTTATGTATGTGATCAAATTAGATTCTATTTGATGATGTTATAGTGTCTTTAAGCTTTATTCAATAATGGGTGTGTGAAAGAAGTTTTAAATCATCCAAAATCTTTTTTTTTTCATTTTCTCAAGTCGTTGCCGAGTCATCAGTGAGTCACGGGTCAAGTTGACCTCGCCGAGTCATAGGCGAGTCCAAGTCATGGAACTATGAGAAATATACACCTAGATGCACATTAATATTATCCTATGTTGCATGGGTACTCGTACCAATACCCTTGGGACACATACTGGGTACTGGTACACATACCCAAGTACCGAGTACTTCGTGGAGAGCATTAGAGCTGATGCAGTCAAGATCGGAGAAGTCTCCAAAGGAGATGTCCAATCTTGCAGCCTGAGTCAACACAGTGGAAAGAACAAAGAAACACAGAGATATAAATCGAACGTAACAACTTTTATTATCATCAACAAGATTTACATCAAATTGACTTCAAACATGCCAGGCTATAAGGCCTTCCCAGTTGCAGCCAAATACAAAAAAATCAATCTCGGATCCTATTTCCAATGTGTCAAACTTCAAAGCTATTCTCTATCAGCTCCCTACTACCCCACCTCTAGCTTAAACAAGAACTACTACCCAGCTTATATACAAGATCACTGGCCACAAGTCATCTTATTCGATCATCAATCCCAAGATAAGAAAACAATTTACAAATACATAGGTAAGGACCCAAAATCCATAAGAACATCCACAAATAAGTATATCATGGCGTGCAAATGAACAAGTAAGTTGACCAATAACACAAGAACCTTGAACCACAAGCAACTGCAAACCGTGAACCTTCATCACAAGCCGAATCTTGCCACCCTGACTGTAAGAACAGGAAATCAATATAGGACCAGACCCAAAATGTGAAACACCAATCACCACAATAAAAACATAAGGATGCGCGATCATAGATATAGGTCCAAAAGAGTTCCAACAATCACGAATCACGACCGCACACATTAAAATCCAACGATCATGAACCGCACAGTAAACCTCTTAAATCAGTCCAAATAGGAAATGAACATGTTACTCATAACCACTAGATGGATCCAAACTCGAACCACCAAGATCCAAAAGAGATGCAATCATAGGAAACTATTCCCAAATAGGTCCTAAACATCTTAGTACGATCGCACACGCCAACTCTAACACAAGATCAAAAGCCAACTCGATCACTCAAACCGGAAAATAAGACCAAAATACAACACTTTTTTTTTGGTTGATGCAAGATTACCAACTACCCAAGGATGCTTTTGCATCAGACACCCCAGGTGAGAAAAAGATGTTTCATGAGAGGAAATCATGAACATCTAATGGGATTCAGAATATATATCTCATACTTATTCTTGATCCACATATCCTCTTGCCCGACAACTGAGACTTCCTTCCCCTTGCTCATTTTTTGATCTTGCTCTACACTCTTCTCCAATAGTAACTAACCTCTACTATCCTCTTTCTTCTTCTGCTCACTGAATGTACCTCAAGTTGCAATCCTTCAACTACCTGTGCTTACAACTAACACTTCATTGAACCACATCATCATCAGACCTTCCAATGAAATTCTTCTTTAATCTAGTACTATTTGTACGTTGTTGTCCAACACTTACAAGTGCCATCATCTGTTGTACTGCCATAGCCAAAGATGTCATCTGCACCTTAATTTTTGCAAGTTCCTCAGAGATGTTATTCTCCTTAAATTTCTCCTTCAAATTTTCATTTTCCTTGATTTCACTTATAGGATTAGATACATCAATTCTCAGCTTCTCATGTCTACTACTGTCAATCGGACAACATCTGACAACTCCACACCTTCCATTCCCTTTTTCCTACAAAGGTATCAATTTATACTTGGATCCTCCTTTCCTCACCACATAGGTATTAGCATGACCATCAAACATAACATGCCTATCAAATTGCCAAGGTCTCCCAAGCAATAGATGAAAAGCATCCATAGGCAACACATCACATAATATCTCATCATAGGAAGTCCTAATCTTAAAACTGACTAGGCATTGCTCCTCAGTCCTAGCCTTAGATTCATCTTGCAACTAACTAACCTGATAAGGATTTGGATGTTTTCTCCTTTCCAACTTCAATTTACTAACCATTTCTTCTGAAACAAAGTTATTACAACTACCACTGTCAATGATAACATTACATACCTTATCCTTACACTTATATTTGGTTCTAAACAAATTCCTTCTTTGCACCGGTTCGTTAATACATGCATCAACTCTTCTACTAACAAGTGCTTCACCTTCTTCAATAGCATTCAATGTACTCTCCTCAGAAGTCGATGTAATCTCTCTATCCAAATGTGCAACCCTTCATTTAGGACATTGATAAGCCCTAAGACCTATTTCACCACACTGAAAACAAGCACCTATAAATTCACCTCTTCCTCTTCCTCTTTGTCCACCATTGTAACCCTTAGCCGTTTGACTGCTACTAGATCCTTCATTGGTCTACTTAGAATTCTCTGCCACATTACTCCCACCAATTGATACACCAGTCTTACCACCTCAGTTCCTGTTATTTTGCCTGCCTTCAAACCTCTTGTTTAGCTTCTCTTCAATTCTTAATGCCATATGATAAGCATCTCCAATTGTTGTCATTCGAACCGTAAGTAACTCCACTTGAATATTAGGTCTCAAACCATAGATACACCTAGCAACCTTTTCCTTATCAGCTTCAGAATGACCAGTCCTAATCATGATCCGATAGAACTCTTCAGTATATTCCTATACTGATTTGTCAGCCTGCTTCAATGCTTGCATCTTCTTGAACATCTCCAATTCATAATCCATTGGAATAAATTGTCTCTTTAACTTTTCAACCGTTTGATCCCATTTAGTAATCTTTTTTCCCTTTCTTATTTCTCTCTAGTTGAACTTCTCTCCACCATATACTTGCATGACCCTTTACCTTTGTCTTTGCAAATCAAACCCGATCAAGGTCTTCCACTTCTTCATATTCGAAGTATTCTTCCATCTGATTAATCCAATCAATCAATTCCTCTAGTCTAAGACTACTAGCAAATGTAGAAACTTTAGCTTTAGGTCTCTTTCCAATCTTAGACATAGCTTTCATAAATTTGGCCTCTTCTGGATCTCTGACATCTTCTACAGCCTCTTCAAAGTGTTCTTCTTCCTCAAATTCTACATCACTATCTTGACCAACTTTCGACGCAATGCTCCTTCGCAATTCATCTTGTAAGGCTTCATCAGTGACTCCACGAACTCTTCTCGGAGGCATCTTCAATCCAACGAATTCCAAGCGAAATCCTCTACAATTGCGGGCCAGATCCACACTCTACCACCCCACAACAAACTAATTCAGGATATCACTGCCACGGAATCCAATCAACGCCCCAGCCACTAAAACCTTGCTTTGATACCACTTGATGCAGTCAAGACCAAAGAAGTCTCCATAGGAGATGTCCAATTTTGCAGCCTGAGTCAACACAACGGAAAGAATAAAGAAACACAGAGATATAAATCGAACATAACAGCTTTTATTATCATCAACAAAATTTACATCAAATTGACTTCAAACATGTCGGGATGTAAGGCCTTCACAGTTGCAGCCCAATACAAAGAAAACAGTCTCAGATCCTATTTCCAATCTGTCAAAGCTATCCTTTAACAACTCCCTACTACCGCGCCTCTAGCTTAAACAAGAACTACTACCTAGCTTATATACAAGATCGCTAACCAAAAGTTTGCTTATCCGATCATCAATCCCAAGATAAGAAAATGGTTTACAAATACCTAGGTTAGGACCCAAAATCCAAAAGAACATTCACAAATAAGTATATCATGGCATGCGAATGAACAAAGAAGTCGGCCACTAACACAAGAACATTGAACGACATGCCATGAGCAACCGCAAACCGTGAACCTTCATCGCAAGCCGGATCTTGCCACCTTGACTGTAAGAACAAGAAACCAATATAGGACCAAACCCAAAATGTGAACATAGGGATGCGCGATCACAGATATAGGTCCAAACGAGTTCCAACAATCACGATCCACGACCGCACACGTTAAAATCCAACAATCACCAACCACACGGTAAATCTCTTAGATCGGTTCAGACAAGAAATGAACACGTTACCCACAACCGCTAGATGGATCCAAACTCAAACCACCACGAACCAAAAGAGATGCAATCATAGGAAACTGTTCCCAGATAGGTCCTAAACATCACAGTACGATTGCACACACCAACTCTAACATAGGATCGAAAGCCAACTCGATCACTCAAATCGAAAAGTAAGACCAAAATACAACACTTTTTTTGGGGTTGATGCAAGATTACCAACTACCCTAGGATGCTCCTACATCAAGAGCTAAGGACCTTGATTAAGATTTCTGATTTTGGTTTTGGTTTTTTGTGTGTATCAGCTTGCTGATTATCAAGCTTAATTCAATACGTAATCAGTTTGAAACTTTGATACAATACCGATTAACAGTAAACTTTATCACTGTTCAAGTCAGAAGTTTATCATTTGCAATATGTCATTGTTATATGATTTATGGTCTTGTTTATATTTAAAGTTTCACTTCTCTGTTATGCATCTAAACATTTAGCATATATTATTATTATAAACATATTGCATATAATCTGAAACTGAAAACAATTTTATCACTGTTCTTGTTTTGAAAACTCATTGTCATGACTCATATTTTTAGATTTTCTATAAAATGCTAAAAAAAAAAAAATTTAAAATTTGACATACCCAATGTTAGAATGTTTCAGATTTATGCTAGGAATGTATCAAACTAAGCACAGGATGATAAACAAGGAGGAATAGAAGATACCCGGAAGTCAGATTTTGACTATGCCTTCAACCTTTCCAATTAGGGCTTCTTTCAACTTAGATCCAAGGTGACATCAACCAGATCTGCAATTATAACTGCACCCAGTCTGCACTTGATGTGCAGTCCTGAACTTTTACTTGAGTTCTTCAACATCTATATGCTGGAATGATTACACCAGTTCGGCAACTAAAGGCAGCTAGTGATTGCTCCAAATCACAGTCAAGACTTAGCACTTAATGGTTGTTACGAATTATATACTTCAGATCTGATGTAAATCGCATTTCCAGTTTACACCATGAATTCGCTGATCCAATTGTTTGCTCATTGATGAACTCGCTGACAACAATATTCGCTCCTCTATAGCTGACTAAAATATGCACATTAATGGCAAGATTTCGCTCCAGCATGAGGATGAATTCAATCCTATAATACATGATGGATTTCGCTCCAGCACTAATGAATTCGCACCAGCCTGTATATAGCAGATCCAAACTATAAATCTCTACTATGAATATATATGCAGATCGCATATAATTTCCAGTCCTTTGATCCAAACATCTTGCCCTTGTTATTCGCTTTCTATTGCTGCTCTGATCATGCAGAAAGTACCGAATCTTAAGGGGAGGAAGGCACGTTATGTTTTCTGTGTCTCCTCTCCAAGATTCACACCAATATATATATGTGACAACAAAAATTACACCCTCTTCTAAGAGAGCCGACCTGGCCTATCTAGGGCCCTTAATTTAATTGCCAATATATATATATATATATATATATCTTCATTATTATAAAATCGTACAAGGGTATAATTAATAAATAATTATTAATCTTGTAGTCCAGTTTGATCAAAGCCGACAGGCTATAAATATTAACACCTAAGTACCCTCGTCCCCTATTTTAAAAAATAGCCGTACCCGTAGTACCCAAGTACCCCCGTCCCCATGCAACCTTGATAGTATCTTGTCACAAATAATTTGTGTTTAAGTGTTTAATTAATAATTTGATCATCATTAAAGGAATATTAATGCCAAAAGAATGCGTCATAGAATGATATGGAAGACGCATACCAGGAGCAAACCATGCATGCTACTTTGGAGGAATCATGGTTCTCAAACACACAATCCTGTTGTAATTCTATTGCTCACAAGCTGGATGATTACTCAACTTCATTCCTTTAGTGCATATAAATAGATAGGTAGGTAGATACACACTAAACTAAACACTATCATAATTTTGTGGTAGATGAAATGAGATAGAAATAAATTAAGTAAATATAAATTTGTGAAATATAAGTATTTATCTAGTTATAGAAAAGTACTCACACTCAAGCCAACCTCCTATCCTCCAAACTTTCATGATTTAAATTCATAAATGTATTGAAAATTGTTGAATTCAGATAAAATCACCTGCAATTTCGACACCTGACCACCAAAATATGTGTCTTTGCCAGCAAGAACAAGATTATGGGTCTCCTTATAAGTGTCTGTTGGTCGTTCCATCCCACCAGGTCTAACAATCTGAAAATCATCAATAAACAAAACTGAGTTTGTAACTTGCATTATTTATAAAACCTGCAGCTCCTTTATTCATGAAAGCCTTTCAAATGTCATTGGAATTATCTCTGTAGCATTTTAATTTCGTGGTCTCCATCTTCAATTCAAGCCTAAGTGTTGAACTAGATTTATTGACACAAGACTAAAGGCTAATGTCATATTTCCCTTATTTTTATAATGGTCCGTATACCGAAATTGAACTATTAAAAGCTACTCCAATACAGAAAAAAAGAGCTGTGCTAAATTTCTTTTTGCTGGCACTCACACTATATGGAAGGCCACTATTAATCAATGCTTCTTCCGCCTTTCTTTTCCATACAAGAACACCCCAAAAAAGGCTGTAGAAGACAAAAAAGTTTAATGTGAGGTGTTCAAGAATTTGCGTCGAGTATAATCTCAGCTATGCTGTCTGAAGAGATGCTCAGTACAGAATCATCTGCCAGTTGTTCCAACTTGAAGGAAAATACCATATCTCAAAGGAAAAAGGTACAATTGCATAAAACAAGATAGATTACACCCCAGAGAGAGGTCAAATCAATGCAAGGCCCAATTACAACATTGAAATGCAATGATCGAAATATCTTAAATGCTGTGGGTGAAGAAGACCAACCTCAAGGAACTAAATTCAGAATGATAAAGAAGCATCATGAATGTTGTTAGAGAAGATGGTGATAAACCATTAAAGTCCAGCTTAAAAATACAACTCGTAAAATCAGACCAAAATCAGAAAACTGAGAACCCAAAATTATGTACTTCCTAAAATAAAATCCAAGAGAAGCATGCCACTGAAAATGAATCACATCAAGCATTTTTGTTCCAAATCATAGCCTGTTTTAAGCATTTTCCAATGCAATATGACAGCTTTAAATAGTACAGGCAAATTGTGGAAATTGAATCCACAAGATTCAGGAATAAGAAATGCCAGGGGAAATGATTATATTCAGAGTCTGTTCTAAAACTAAATCCATGGAATCTAAAATTGGTGGTGCACTATCGTGAATAAAATATAGATGATGTGATGGTTGAAACAGATTTCCTTTTATTGAATTGTAAGTCTTATTGATAACAAAAATGCTTCTCCAAAAAGCATATTATTGTCAACACTGAAAGTGAAGGCCAATCAGGTAATTATAATCTAAATATTATTTCACCTAAATACTGTTCTAAGATAATAGTTATTAAGACTAAGTACTTATAATTATAATTGACATAAAATGTGATAAAGCAATGTCAATTTCACACAAAGTTGCAACAAATAGATTCTACCAAGAAAAGATCAATCAATTACTTAATGTTCAAATGTAATATGCACCTCTAGGCTTTTTCTTTTTTTAATTTCATCAACTGAAAACAAGATGCACTGCAATAGCCTTTCCACTTTTTGACCTCCCACATCCCATGATGGGGAAGGTGAAAGCATACAGTGTCCACGATTCTACGATTAATTTGAACACTGAAATAGAATAGGTGATGCACTAGGCAGCAAGCCAACCATTGTTGCTTATTCAGTGGAGTGCTTACGCAATAATGAAAAAACAAAGAACACTGCAAGCTTATTCAGCAGAGTGTAAGTACAAATCATCCACTTGTTCAGTGGGTAAACAAAGAGGGTGCTTCCAATTATGCAATGGGAAAGCAAAGATGGCACTTCTGTTGGCCTTACCGGTAAAGATGCAAATGGTAAATGGTAAAAGCGGTGTTGTCATTGATGTCATTAGCTAACATTGTCCAAATAGGGAATTCGGTGTTGTCATTGATGTCATTAGCTAACATTGTCCAAATAGGGAACCGGTGACACATATTGAGCAGAGATGCACACTTTTTGCTCTGAGTAGCGACCGGTGAAGTCTCTAACTGGAGCAGTGACCGGTAAGTATATGACCGGACTGGTATAAACAGAGAAAATTAAAGTGACAAGTAAAGACATAGACCTATACACTACATAAGGATGTAAACCGATCATCTCTGATCGGTGAGATATCATTAAGACCGGTGAACCGGTGAAAGTCACAGTTGACAAACACTTAAGAGACTCTTCTACCGAGATTTGTTGCACAAATCAAGCAAGATTTAGTGTTACGGAAAAGATCAGTGAAAGACACAAATGAAGGTTTTAATGCCAAAATTTATGGCATTAAATCATGGTGGATTTATGCGACACACATCTGATATTTCCTTTACAAAATAGAAACACGACTACATGGCGGATCTTTTGTTGAGAAAAAGCTTGTGTCATGCATCTAATGTTTCATCTTATAACTGAGACTCAACTAGATGATGGATCCAAAGGAGCTCTTCGCGGATACTGCAACATGCAAAAAGCAGGGAAGGCAAAGGAAGTCTATTTATTCTTTAGCCAACAAAGAATATCATTTGCCTTCATTCTGCCAAAGAAAAAGAGTGAACCTGTATGCTGAGCAAAGCTATGGTAAGGGAAAAGGAGAAGAGAAGAAGAAGAGAAGAGAATGCAAGGAAGCGCAACAACTTGAAGAGAGCATACCTGTGGTGCCTGGTGATGACTCTCAGTGGATGAAATAGCGATCTTATTAGGCTCAGCAAAGCCATTTTAAAAGATCAACCCCTCTATTGCTCTCCGACAATTGCAATAGTAAAATCTCAGTATTTGGGTGGACATTAACAAGTCCCTTGTATTAAATCCCTTAACCGGGTGACATCTAGTAGATGTTCTAAAGTCCTCTAACAAGGAAGACTTTAACAGGCCTTATTTTAAATCTTTTAACCGGGTCGCATCTAACAATGCGTTTGTAATCATTTCACAGGGAAGGCTTTTAGTAGGGCACACTTCAGCAGAGTGCAAAATTTGTGAGTTCTACTCACACCGTGGTTTTCTCCCGTTGGGTTTCCACGTGATACATCTGGTGTTCTATACTGCTATGATCTTGTGTTAGTTATTTCTTTTATAGGATCTATTCTGCATGCAGTAATAATTAATTTTTATCAGAGTGTTTGAAGTTTTAGTGGGTGCTGATTCACCCCTCCCCTCTCAGCACCAGTTGGGACCATCAACTTCCACTTATACGGTTGGAAAAATTAATACAAAATAACCACTTGTTCAGTGGGATAAATACATCAGCAATAAGCAAAGATCAAACCCATTGGTGCTAGTACCATCTAGTGTTTACAATATAAAATGCATAGAAAATATCAACTTTTTGGCAGTATAACCTTCTGAAGTATTACAAGATTAGTCCATATGCAATACAAACATTGTTTAAGAGAAATAATTGTTGTTATTAAGTGCTGATAATAACCAACTATTGTAACACCCCAAAATAATGCCAAGTATCATGAACAAAACACCTTAACCATGAAATAACATTGAGATACCTCGTCTGAATGATAAAGGATGCTGGTGCAGGTCTGATAATGATATGAAACATGTTGCAACAGGTCTGACCATTGAGATAGAACACTCAAAAATCTCAACAAACTTGCTCCCATCACAAAACCAAGTGTTCATAAGCTGAAAGACACCTCAAGATACATCCAATCTTCACCAAAGTGCACTAGAGGAAAGATATTTCAATTTGATCAATGGAAGCAACATGTGCAGGTTAGTTGACATGCTGAAAATACACACAATAAGTATACTAGGTTGTACAGACCCCCAAAAAACATGTAAACATAAAAAGTCCACCCCAAAATCCGTACAACTGGTCTCCAGAAAGCTAGGCACCACTAATCAGAAAGTAGAAACTGCAAAAGGTGTAGTGCCTCATTTAGAAATTCCCACACCCCAGCCAATAGGCATTCACCAACATGAGGTAACAACCTAGCAAAGAAAGGAATTAGATTCAAACAACAATATTATCCTGCAAGAAGTGTAAAGCCTGCATAGAAACAACCTCCACACTTGACGAAGATGTTAACACATATTGATTATGAATTTTATTTCATCAAACAAATGATATGGCCTGCTACAGCTGAGTGGTACAGCCAGCAAGGAGCCCCCCAAAATATCACCTTGAAATACTTCAAATTTTTTGAAGTATTATGCAAAACAACACCAAAAACTTGCAACTCTAAGCATTGCAAAAATCTTCATTATGAAGGAAATTGGAAAATACTTCACTTTCAGCACCACTGTAATCCCTAAATACAATTTCCAAAACCAGCTAGGGGAGTTTTCATCACCAAAACCAGTGACTCCAAGAAGTTTCCACCTTCAAGAAGCTTTGTAAGAATTTAGGTTCTCGTCAACAGCAAAAACAAATGACATATTCTGGCAGATCTTGCAAATGCGCCCTAGACCTTTTACAATATTTCTAGGAAAAAAAATAATTTTGAAATAGTAATTCCATTACCCTCCAAACTGACCTTTTTGAGAAATAATATTATAATACTTCTCATGTACAAAAGGCACATTTCCTTAGGCATCCAACGTGAAACACAACTTAACACCTTTTTAATGACTATGACACTAAGTTGTCCTTTTTAATATTACAACATTAACAACTTAATAACTAATTAATAACTCAATAACTTAACTCTATTGTGAAAAGTACCAAAATGATGTAAATATGCAATTCTGTTCATGCCAAAGCAATCATAAATCTTAGGAGGATGATTAGAAGCAACCAGAGGACTTACTAAAAATAGCATCCTCCTCTAGGAATTCTGGAGAAATCCCAAGAAGTCGAAAATCAAATTTGGAAGTATCACAAGGCTCACCAAGACCAACTAAGCTCCGTAATATTCCCCTTTTTAAAGGGAATTATTTAATATTTTAGCCCTATTCTATTTGTAACTAGTGGACCTATTAGCATTTTGGCACCATTTTTCAAGCCATTAGACAATTTGGAGATGGTTGAGAAAGCTATTAAACAAACAAAGCTGAAATTTTCATGAACACAAAGATGGAGTCATGATACCTTCTGATTTTGAAGACTACTTGCTTTACCAAAATATCACAAAGGCTAATGCAGCAGCCCAAGTGAACGCAACATCATCCCAAGACAAAGGAAAGTCTACTTCTAGTGGACCTTCTACATCACAAACAACATCAACATCACAACCCGCACAAACCGTTGAATTGACACTTGAAACTCTTCAAAAAATTCTTAGTGTCATACCTAATTCAACCTCCCATGCTAGCACTCATACAAAAACCACATCTAATGGCATGGATGTAAATGTTTTAAACATTGGTCAAACTCCAATCCCACAATCCACACAACATTATTCTTCATCACTCTTCACATTTCCTTCATCTTCCATGAAGACATCCATTCCATCCTCATGTCAAGCGTATCATTATACACCTCCTACATTAGGACTTACATTATCACAACTTGGTGGAGGACAATCTTTTGGACCTACTCTCACACATCAAAATGCTCCTGATTTACCCAACAAGTCAATGAGTTGAAGAGCCCTTTTTATAACATGCAACATGGGGGGAAGAAAGAGTTCTCGTTTTATGAGATATGTCCCTATCCATTTGATAAATCTATCAACATGCATCCATTTCCCCCGAACTTCGAAATTCCAAAATTTGACAAATACAAAGGGGAAACATGTCCAATTCAACATCTCAAAGAATTTCATGTTGCATGTTAAGAGGCCTCCTATAATGAGAATTATCTTAAGAGACTTTTCACTAGATGTCTTGGAGGCCCCACCCTTGAGTGGTTCATGAATCTACCTCAAGGATCAATATCTACCTTCTCTGATCTTGCAAAGAAGTTTGTTGCACAATATTCCTACAACTTTGAACATCAAGCGTCCTTAAGTGATTTGTGCAACACAAAGCAAAGAAATGGTGGAACCTTTGCGAATTTCTTACAAAAGGTGGAGACACCTTGCCAATAGAATGCCTTGGAAAATACCCGAACAACACTTGATTGATATATTCACAAGGAACTTAGTATCTAAAATGGCATTTCAAATGAAAATGGCTTCTCCTAACATCTTTGAGGCTGTTGTTAAGAAAGGGAAAAACATTGAAGATGGTGTCTCTTGCAACAAGGCGCCATTAAGTATTACAACCCCTCATCAAATGATAAACCAAAGTCTTGGACCAAGAATAAGAACATTGTGAATGATGGTCTAGCTGATACCAAGCACGTCCAAAATGTCCAAGCATCTAACAATCAAAACAATGGAAACAACAACAACAACAATTAGCAAAGTCAAAATAACCAGCAAAACAATTCATCACAACAACAACAAAATCACAATCCACCCAATGACAATCTTTTTCCTCATTGCAATAACAACACGAACCACCAACATCGTCAATACACTTCACTTGCAAAACCCCTTGATGTCATCTTCCATCGACTTGTTGATCAAAATATGATGGAATTTCCAATCACCAAACCATATGATGAAAATCAACATTAACCTCATTGGTATAAGGACAACGAATATTGTGACTATCATTGAATCAAAGGCCATGATACCAAGAAGTGTACGAAACTAAAGAATTTCTTTCAAGACCTTAATGACAATGGAAAGGTTGAGGTTGAAGGACACTCCCCATCATCATCGAATGCACTATTGAAGATCTAGAACACCCCTTTTCCTAAGCATGATCAAAACAATGCCTCATCATCAAAGATCATCCCTTATGACTATAGCACGAACAACATCTTAGGCTTTGACTCCATGTGTGGAAGCCTCAAAGAGAATGATATCCTAGGCTTTGACTCTTTATGTGGCCATATTGAAGAAGTTGATAACCATGTGAATACTCACCCTTAAAGGTGTTGATTGCAATGCCAGTACTTGTAGAGCAAGAGTTATTGTTCAAGCCGCCACACCACCTTCCGCACCATCCACTTCCACTAGACCCACTTCACATTATGATCTCCTTGCTCAACTTGAAAAGACTCCTCCTGCACAGATATCAATTCTTGAGCTTCTCCGAACATCACATGTTCATAAAGATATCCTTGAGCTATGATTGGGAATCTTGTTTCGTAACAACACCTAGTTTTCAAAGATAAGGACTTTCGTGCTCCTAACCCACACCACAATAAACCCTTGCATATTAAAGTTGTTGTCCATCACCATAATATAAAAAGGGTCCTTATAGATGGTTGATCTAGTTTGAACCTTTGTACCTTGAAGTTAATAAGACAGTTGAACCTCCCTGATGAATTTCTTGATGTTACAAAGAGAATCATAAATAAAAGCTTGTGATGACAGAGAAAGAGAGTCTAAAGGTTTGATCACACTTCCTCTTCAAGTGGGTCCTGCATTGATTGAGAGTACATGCCAAGTTCTTGATCTTGACTTGTCGTATAATATCTTCCTTGACAAACCTTGGATCCATACTATTCAGAATCTACCCTCTATGTTCCATCAATGTCTCAAATTCCCACATCAAGGCAAAGAAGTTACTATTCCTGGAGATCCTAAACCCTTTCAATATTGCAAAGATCGGAAAGGAAGCAAACCAACTTCTTCCCATTGAATGGGTTAGTCAGACCATCTACTGTCAAAAGAAAGATATCCAAAGGCAACTCCTATAGTTGAAAGTATGGGGTATCATGGCATAGGCTTAGGCGCACAAGAACAAGGTATCAAAGAACCCATCAAGCCTATTGGTTACCCTTGCAATAGACGATTGGGCTCCCTAGAGACTAAAGTGCCCTCTACAAATGATTGTGAAGCTTCTTCTGATTGAGACCTTGAGGACGAATTCTATGAAGTCCCCTTTGAATAAGAAAATGATCTCATCGATACCAACCATGTCCTTACCATCACTATCGTTGACCTTATATCCCCTAGCCTCCCACTCAAATACCCTGAGCTTATTGATTAGGACCAACAAGATTCACCACCAGCTTTGGGCATATGTGATTTGGATGAAGCAATGTTAACTCTCTTTGAAATAAGAGACCTCCGAGACTACGAGCACGAAATCAAGTATCATGATCAAGCTTACTTTGGAAGACAAGTGAACTCTCTTAGTCACAAATGTGAAAAACAAGATAAATATCAAAAAGAGAATAAAACATCACTTGGTGAAAACCTTTCTAAGGCACCTTCAGATGAAGAAAAAGTAACAATTAAAGGACACATCTTCTGGTGAAAACCTCTATGAGACGCCGGAAGAGGGAGAAGTTGACTTTCCTTTCATGTCTTTGCCATGAGAGAAATCATCCATCCTTATAGAGGATACTGTTATTACTAACCGGTTACTGAGAGGGGAGGTGAGTCAATAAATACTTGTTTCTATTACAATTCAAAACTTGTTTAATTATCCTTCCTTGATAAGCAGAATATAAACAATCATTCATAAGCATTAATAGAAACACACAGATCAACACAAGATGTATACATGGAAATCCTTGGTTAGAAGGAAAAAACCATGGTGAGACAGAGCTCACAACTTCACTACTGCAGAATGAAGGTGCCCTGTTAGGAGCTTACAAAACACTAGTGAAGGTGCTACCCAGTTAAGGGATTTGGTAGAAGATCGGTTAAGATCTTAACTCTGTTAGGAGTTGCCTGGTTAAAGGACTTTGAACATCAACAAAGATGTTACCCTGTTAAAGGATTTTACAAAGAACCGATTAGGTTCACCCTAATAGAGGGATTTCAATTTTCTTTCACACCTTATAAAAGCAATGATCTCATATGACACTGATTGTCTGATTAGATCATACCTGTTGATCTCTTCCCCGGTTTGCCTAGCTGTTGATCTCTTTTGCCTTTCACCTCTGGTGACTATAATCTCTCTTCTCTTCTCTCTCTATTCAACAATTATCAACAACACTTTTCTTGCATCCTATGACCTTGAAAGCATCCGTAGAAATAAAGCTAAATCATGTTAAAAAGCTAACTCCACTTCTGAGCGGTGGATGTTCCGTATAATCCGGTTTTAACTCAAACAGCTCCGTAGAATCCGGTGCGGATCTTTATGCAATTAGACTGGTATACTCTTATACTCGATTCATCCTTGTATGCAACATAAGACCGGTACTATGTACTTGGTTCGGTCTACCGGTGTATCTTTCTATTTAGTCAACCGGTGCATACACTCTGTTTCTAGTCTACCGGTGCCTTTAAAGTAACATGAGTGATCGGTGAACCTTCACCGGTGGGAATGGTGTTAACACTAATGACAGCTTAAATTGATAACAATCTTCCCCTTTGTCATTGGTGGCAAAACCATACTCACTTACTTGTGACATTTCATATGTTGTTCTTGTAGACTTCTCTTTCCTCTGTGGCACACTTCCCCTGTCTGGTTGCTCCAGTTGTTCTGACCTGTTTCCTTTACTAGCCTTTCTGTTCTGATGTCTTCCTGCTTCCCATTTCCCTTTCTATTTCTCTGCTTCTTCTTCTCCTTTTTGCCTCCATAGGACAAAGGGTTAAGCTTCACGTAGGATTTTACATTTGAAGCTTTGTGAAGATATCCTTATAGATCGTCTTGGCAGAGTGAAGAAACAGCGCCCATTGACTGGTTACATATTCAATATTCTTTTTGGCTGCTTTTAGAGAAACAATGATGTTCTCCATATCTTCCACAGTTTTATAATTCAGTTCATTAATCCGAATACCTGTAGAAGTTGTTGTTTGACGCATGGAGTCAAATGTTGGTGCCAAAAATAATTGAAATCCAATAATATCTTGGATTCTCTTACTCTCCTTTTCTGCAGTCTTTTTGAGAATTAGAGCCAGACTGGTCATTTCTCTGCTAAAATTTATTGCAGACTTATTTTTGATGTCAAATTGAGAAGACAAGGCTCTAATGTCTTCTGAGGTCTTTGTAGACTTCTCAATCAGATCTTGCAAAAATATGTCAAAGTTTGAAGTCCTAGTCATCAAACTTCCTGCAACTTGGATCTGTTGTTGAAGAACTTTGAAGTTGTTTGACAGAGTTACCTTGATATCTGCAACTTGTTTGTGGAGAATCTCAATTCTGTTCTTCTCATAGTGGTCTATGGCTACAGTTTCTGGATCAGTTAGATCATCACCGATTGCTTGTGCCAAGACTTTCAGCTAATCTATCACAGGTTCATCTTCATCTATATCAGCTTCAGGTACAAAGTTGCACAAGATATTCTTAACAGTGGTCAAGACCATGTCTTGTTTCCTCTTGGTCAACTCCTTGAGCTGCCTTGTTGACATCTTGCTAATGTCTACCACTGTATCGGTGGGCTTGCTCCTTTTGGCTTCTTTATCCTCAGCAAAAGACAACTTTCTTTTTGATGAGGAGGAGCTTGGAATATCTGCTTGCTCCTTTTGCTTGGGCTCTTGTTCCGGTTGAGCTTTCTCAGTTTGTACAGGAATTTCTTGCTCCTGTTCTTTATTTTCTTCATTTCCTTCTTGAGCTGCATCTCCCAGTTGTGCCTCTTCTCCCGGTAGGTCTTCTTTAGCAAGTGCTTCTTCTTTATTCTGAGCTTCTTTCGGTTGCACTTCAACTTCTGGTGGGACATCCTGTTCTTGTTGAAGTTGTTCTTTCGGTGGGACTTCTTCTGCATGCTGCTCTTCAGTTGTATGTAATTCTCCCATAGGAATATCATTTTCCAATTCTTGTTCTACCTGTTCAATGTTTATCTGTTCACTAGATGTGAACTCCTCTGCTTGAACATTTACATTACCAATTGTTGGTTCTTCACGAGTAGTGAATTGAACCGGTGGTGCCTGTACTTGTTCAGTTTGATCCTAAGGACCTAATTTTTCAAGTGTACTAAAGTCGTACTATTGCCAGAAGTCCAGAGTCTCTTTATAGACTTGATTCTCATATCCATTTAGTATCTGGGCAACTCTATACTTGGTATCCAAGTTCATTGCTGCTTCCTCCAGTAGAAGCTTTATTCTATCTTCACTGAGACTAGGTCTGACTTTTAACAATGTTTCCCTATTGATCCTTGTGTTTGTGCCTAGACCGGTTCTCCATTTTGTCTAAAGCCTAGAATTGAGTTCTGGTGGGAACTTAGACCTGTAGTCCCTTGGAGTTTTATGATAATCCATAAAAGTTTCCACTATGGCTACAATTACTGCCTGTTTATCAGCTTCTTCTAGTACATTGTACCACTTAGTAGCATTATCTACTTCTCCAAAGTCCATTGCCTCATCAACAATTTCATTTACAAACATAGGGTGAGTGTTACCTTTGCTTGGAGAGATGAGAACAGTTGGACGTGCTAGCTTGCTGCTCTTATCATCGGTGATGTCGACGATGACCGGTTCTATAGGGTTCTTCCCTTTGACCAGTGCTTCAGCTCCAAGCACTCATTTTCCTTTTCCGGTGTCAAGCACCAGTGGAACTGTTGTTCTTTGGCATGCTTCCTCTGCTTGCTTCTGGGTCTGAAGAAGTTTGGTCAACATCACTACTCCTTCATCATGCACTCTCTCAGCTTCTCCAACAAGCATGAGACCGATCCTCCTTTTTGTTAAGAAGGTTTGTTGATGCAGTTCAGCCTGTTCGGTGGCTTCTTCCAGAGTGAGATGGTTCTGAACCTCTAGAAGAGCTCGTATCCTCAGCTCCTGTTCTCTGTCCATTGAAGCTTCCCATCTAGCTTCAAGAATTTGTAGGAGATCCTCCGATACAATCTTGTGAAGTTCGGTAGGATGCAGATTATACTTATGAATGCAATGCACTACCGCTTCTTCAATCTTCCTCCTGTCTTCTTCATTAGCAAACTTATATCTTGACTCCACTAAACTCATTCCACCAGTATCTTTCAATCCTACCACAAATTCATCAATTGTGGACTTCCTACTTCTTGGTGGATCCTCCTTTACCGGTTTGCTTGAACCCCTCTTCTTTTTTATTAGAGGAACTGTGTCTTCTAAATCTATCTCCTCTTGTTCTCCCTCTTGTTCTCCCTCTTGGGTACTAGTTACCCATTCTGCTTTCTTCCTTCGAGCCTTGGGTTGCTCTGTCATCAGTTTCTTCTTTGGTGTGGGGGCCCTTTTGGTGTAGACATTTTTTATCGATGCCCTCTTCTTCAGATACTCTTGAAACTTTGCGAATGTACCGAACTGGTTTGCAGTGAGATCTAGATTTGCTTCATTCAGGGCATCAGCATATGCCTTAGTAATCTTGGTAGTGATCTCATATCCCAGCTCAGGAGCATATTTTGTTCTCGGTTCCACTGCTTGAATGATGCAGTGATCGGTGGAAACCAGAAAACACACATCATCCTTGTATAAGTCAACAATGGTTGACGGCACCCGCTCCCTTGCGTGCATCCTTAGTTGAAATGCCTCAAAATATTCGTTCATTACATTACCTAACTGGTTTCCCAGTTGGTTGGCCAATTCAGCTATTTGGTGCATGACCGGTCTGTCAGTTTTCCATGTCACTTTGCCAATTCCCGAGAAGAAACTTTGATAGTAGTAGAGACATACCAGTAGGGTTCCGTACATCATAGATTTCTTCCTAACAATACCGAGCTTCATATTTTCAAATATTTGCCCTCGGAGCATTCCGTAGATATCATATTTGGCATTATCATACATTATTCGGTGAGCGGCATGTATGGCTCCTCCCGGTATACTATTCAAATTACTAGACTGATAGATTTTAAAACCTATCACCGCGGATGCAAACTGAACCCCTTCGTCTTTGATGTCGTTCACTGTCATGAGGCGACCATCAGATTTTGATTTCATCAGCTTTGTGACGATTGCATTGGAGATTGTTCGTAGGGTTCAAGCTTTCCCTTCCTGACAGTACCCAGTCACACGATGCAAGTCCTCTTTTGTTATTTCTGTAACTGCACCCTTTTGGAGCCAAAACCCTGGATCGTGCACTTGACTGAGGACCAATCGAAGCCAATCGGGTCGGAAGATAGTTGGATAGGTGACTCTGTTGATAAGACCGGATGACACCAGCTTCGCATATCGGTCTTGAAGTCTTTCGTCCTTACACAGCAAGAGATACTCGCTCTAAATGAATGTCTCACCAAGTTCTTCTACTTGGCGTAGATAAACGCAATCACATCTTCTGTCATGAAGACACCATTTGGTACAGACGACAGCGCACCAGCCATGTCGTTTTCCCCGTTCTAAATCGTAGCAATATCATATGCAGGTAGAGGATGATGATGCCATTTCTTGATAACCGGTTGACGCGAAAGTAGCTCGATCGGTATTACAAACAGTAGCTCACAGTGATCAAAGCGCAAGAATATTACTTAGCACGAGAATTCGTTAATCACAAAGAAAGCAAAGTAAAACTAATGAGTAATTCTCCTTTCTCCTTTCTTTTATAGAGTTAGGGCATAACGGTAATTACCAAACGGTAACTATTGTTAAACAGCTACAGTATTAAATGCCTTACCTAACTTTTCTTTCCGTTTTTGCCAACCAGTGATCTGGCTTTTTCGGTTGGGCAAACCCCGGTTGATTACTACTTACCTGTCCGATTATCCTTGTAGACTGAGTGAGTTCACTTCTCACTAGTTCTACCGGGAACGGTAGATGCTCTACCGGTTCCCTCTTGGCCTTCACGGCTCAGTTTGTTGAAGAGATATCACCATCAGCAGATAATGATCTTTCCTCTGTTTTCTCCTTAGCGGAGCTATTTGATTCCTTTTTGAACCAAATCTGCTTGACTTCTTTCTCAGTCTTCTTCCCTTTGTTCTTCTCATTTGAAGACGAGATCTTCTCCACCGGTTTGGCCGATCCCTTTCTTTTGTTTATTGACCGGTTCTTGCAGTCTTTGGCTAGGTATCCAACTTTATTGCAGGAGTAACAAACTATACCGGTAGCCTTCCATGGATTCACCCTTCTTGTGTTAGGTGAATTGTACAATGAGTCATTGTGACTGTGCATCCCACAGTTTGTACAGTTGGTTGTGCTCCAGTTCTTGTTTCTCTTGGTGAATACCAGTCTTGGGGATCTGAATGCCATTGTCTTTGATCCGCATTCTTTAGCCTTATGTCCAAACTTATTGCATGAATAGCAGTAGCCCTTGAAGCTTCCCCTACTTCCACTGGACACAGTTGTGGGGCTGGACCAGCATTCATTGGTCTTGTGGCCATACTTGCAACAGTTCTTGCAGTGACTGTTGTTTGGCTTTACTAGTGCATTCCTGCAGTCATTTGTTCTATGACCTGGTTTCCCACAATGAGTGCAAGAGGTGTTGAAGGTCTTCTTACCTTTTTGTGTCAACGGTTTCTTCTTATCCTTCTTGCTTGTCTTAGCTCCGGTTTTCTCACCAGTCTCTTTGATGTCTTTTTTGGTGAATCCAAGACCGGTGTGATCTTTGTGCTTTCTTTGAGCTTTAAGTTGCTCATCAAGCTTGACCGAGCTCTCGTTGTATCTTCTTAGGGTTTCATTTTTTTCTTCAAATTATTTCATATGTTCCTTCAGTTGATACAACTCTAGTGTCAGTCTTTTGCATGCTTCATCCCTGTTATGCCAACCCTTTTGCATGTTGGCATTTTCTTGGGTGACAATTTGCATGTCTTCTTGGAGTTACAAAATGACAAGTTCATTTGCTCCTACAGCTTCCTCTGCCCGATTCCTTGCTTTTTCAGAGGCTTTTAATGAGTTGACTATTGTGTTTCTTTCATCTTCATCTTTTCTCTTTTTCTCAATTAGTTCAGTAATCCTTAGGGCATTATCTTCTTGCTCCCTCTTAAGATTAGAGATCTGACCGGTTAGGGTTATCTTCTTGCTCCCTCTTAAGATTAGAGATCTGACTAGTTAGGGTCTCGTTCCTTTCCATGAGCTCAGAGACTGCCTCCTCAGCTTCATCAAATCCACTCTACCCAGAGAGTTCATCAATGGTCTCATTGCTCTCATTCAGTTGCAGAGCCAGCTCCTTCCTTTTTGCAAGTGATCTTCTCAGCCTATTCT
Source organism: Chamaecyparis obtusa (assembly GCA_027943335.1). NCBI lineage: Eukaryota > Viridiplantae > Streptophyta > Pinopsida > Cupressales > Cupressaceae > Chamaecyparis > Chamaecyparis obtusa. Next base: position 583,943 of record BSBK01002853.1, read on the forward strand.
CCAAAGAGGCAATGATGTCGTTGGCTTCCTCAAGCTGTTTCTGATACCTGTAACCCTCCATGATCTTTTTCTCAAGCGGTTAAGCTTTGTATACTAGAGAACTGAGCTTTGATACCAATTGTTATTACTAACCGGTTACTGAGAGGGGGGATGAATCGGTAAATACTTGTTTCTATTACAATTCAAAACTTGTTTAATTATCCTTCCTTGATAAGCAGAATATAAACAATCATTCATAAGCATAAATAGAAACACACAAATCAACACAAGATGTATATGTGGAAACCCTCGGTTAGAAGTAAAAAACCACAGTGAGACAGAGCTCACAATTTCACTACTACAGAATGAAGGCGCCCTGTTAGGAGCTTACAAAGCACTAGTGAAGTGTTGACTTGGTGGTCAGCACCTCCTTGGGGACTTGTGACATGGCTTAACCGCCTCCCGTGGGTTGGGTTAAATCTGGCATTTTTATTGGGCATTGATAGTTCAAGCTTTTGGTACAACGGCAAATGATTCCAACAATTGGTATCAGAGCCTTGGGTCACGGGTTCGAGTCCCCCTTCAGTGGGTGCTGAAGGCTCAGTCGGTGCTGAGGGGGAGATTGTTGACTTGGTGGTCAGCACCTCCTTGGGGACTTGTGACATGGCTTAACCGCCTCCCGTGGGTCGGGTTAAATTTGGCATTTGTATCGGGCATTGATAGTTCGAGCTTTTGGTGCAACGACAAATGATTCCAACATGAAGGTGCTACCCGGTTAAGGGATTTGGTAGAAGATCGGTTAAGATCTTAACTCTGTTAGGAGTTGCCTGGTTAAAGGACTTTCAACATCAACAAAGATGTTACCCTGTTAAAAGATTTTACAAAGAACCGATTAGGTTCACCCTAATAGAGGGATTTCAATTTGCTTTCACACCTTATAAAAGCAATCATCTCATATGACACTGATTGTCTGATTAGATCATACCTATTGATCTCTTCCCCGGTTTGCCTGGCTGTTGATCTCTTTTGCCTTTCACCTCTGGTGACTGTAATCTCTCTCTTCTCTGCTCTCTCTATTCAGCAATTATCAACAACACTTTTCTTGCATCCTATGACCTTGAAAGCATCTGTAGAAATAAAGCTAACTCCACTTCTGAGATGGTGGATGTTCTGTATAATCCGGTTTTAACTCAAACTGCTCCACAGAATCCAGTGCGGATCTTTATGTAGTTAGACTGGTATACCCGGTTCATCCCTGTATGCAACATAAGACCGGTACTATGTACTTGGTTCGGTCTACCGGTGTATCTTTCTATTTAGTCAACCGGTGCATACACTTTGTTTCTAGTCTACCGGTGCCTTTAAAGTAACGTGAGTGACCGGTGAACCTTTACCGATGGGATGGTGTTAACACTAATGACAACTTAAATTGATAACAGATATAGTTGAAGTAAATCTCGACACCACTGAAAAAACTAAGATCACATTCATAGCAGCATCCTTGAATGAGAAAGAGAAAGCACAAAAGAATTTTGCCTGGACTTACAAAGATATGCCTGGACTGGATCCTGATCTAGTTGTACACCATCTTGCAATAGATCCTAAAGCGAAGCCTATCAAACAGAAACTATGCAAGATGCATCTACAAATAGCCCTATTAGTAAAAGCAAAATTATAGAAGATGCTTGATGTTGGGTTCATAAGACCTATCGACTATCCTAAATGGGTATCCAACATTGTGCCAGTAGGTAAAGCCACTGGGGGCATTCGCATCTGTACAGATTTCAGAAACTTGAATAAAGCATGTCCCAAGGATGATTTTCCATTTCCCAACATTGACATCATAGTAGATTTGATGGCAAGACACGAGATGCTATCTCTTATGGATGGATTTTCCGGTTACAATCAGATTAAAATTGTAGCAAAAGATCAACACAAGACCGCATTCACCACACCTTGGGGTACTTTTTGTTACCAAGTCATGCCCTTTGGACTTAAGAATGCTAGAGCCACATATCAACAAGCTATGGCCACCATCTTTCATGAGCTCCTACATGACATCATGAAAGATTATGTTGACGATCTTTTGGGCAAATCAAAGACTAGAGAATCACACATTATCGTACACACAAGGATATTTGACAGATTAGAGAAAGTATAAAGTTTGGCTAAATCTCAAGAAATGTGTCTTTGGTGTACAATCAAGAAAGTTGCGAGGTTATATTGTGTCCCAAAGAGGAATTGAGGTAGATCCAAAGAAAGTGAAAGCTATCTTAGAGATGCCAACTCCCAAAGCACTGAAACAGCTCTGCAACTTGCAAGGAAGACTCTAGTCCATCCAAAGATATGTCGTTCAACTCTTAGATAAGGTTCACCCTTTTTCTCATCTCCTTCGGAAAGATATCAAGTTTCTATGGGATTGTCTCTATCAGAAGGCTTTCGAACAACTTAAGCAATATCTAGCTTCACCACAAGTGTTGGTCCTGCCTGTTCTAGGATGACCTTTGATCCTATACATTTCTGCTACCACTGTTGCATTCAGGGCACTTTTGGCACAGCTAGATGATAATGGAAAAGAGCGAGCAATCTATTACCTGACCAGAACATTAGTTGGATATGAGTTGAACTACACCACTATAGAACGTGTTGGCAAATTTAAGTTGTCATTGGTGAAGTTAGATGCAAACATCATTCCCACTAGTATAGGTACACCGGTAGTCCACTCTTACTTCGCAGTATGTACCGGTAGACCAAACAGAGTATATGCACCGGTAGACTAAACAAAGGAGATGCACTGGTAGATCAAAGAGTGTACATATTACCGGTCTTATAGTGCATACAAGGGATGAACCGGGTATAAGATTGATACCGGTCGAGTGAATAATAATCCGCATCGGATTGTGTGGAGCTGTCTGATTTAAAACCGGATTATACGGAGCATCCACCGATTAGAACTGGAGTTAGCTTTTTAACAGGAGTTAGTTTTACTTCTACGCGGATGTTTCAAGGTAAACTCAAGATCATCTCGCAAAGCTTTTTGCTGCATGATTTTTGGGTGAGTTTACAACTTGGCGGTTCTATGAGTTAGGTTTTAATAAGATTAATTTCTTATAAATACAAGTCATAGGACACAAAAGAAGTGTTGTTGAAAATACAGAGCAGGAGAGAGATATCTTCTGAGAGAAGCTACGGTCACAAGAGGTGAAAGGCAGAGAAGTTTAATAGCCAGGCTAAGCAAAAAGGTTAACAGGTATGATCTAATCAAACAGAAAGTGTGAATTCAGCTCATTGCTTTTATTCTGTTAAAGCATATTCAAATCCCTCTATCAGGGTGAACCCTAATAGGTTCTGTGTATAAATCCTTTAACTGGGTAGCATCTTAATTGATGTTGAAAGTCCTTTAACAAGGCGAATCCTAATAGAATCAAGATCTTAACCGTCTTCTACCAAATCCCTTTACCGGGTAGCACTCTTACAAGTGCTTTGTAAGCTCTTAACCAGGCACCTTTATTACTGCAGTAGTGAAGTTGTGAGCTCTGTCTCACCATGGTTTTTTCCTTCTAACCGAGGGTTTCCACGTATATATGATGTGTTGATCTGACTATTTCTATTTCTATTTATGAATGGTTAATTGTATGTCATTTATTCTACAAGAATCTACAAACAAGGTTTAATTAAGATAGAAATGGTATTTATTGATTCACCCCCCCCCTCCTCTCACTAACCGGTTAATAATAACAGAACGAGCATGCTTAGTTGTCTTTTGTACACAAAAACTTTGTCATTACATGCTTAATCACAAGACCCAACTCATTGCAAAGATTGATCCACTCAAGTACTCGATGTCTAAAGCTACTCTTATTGGTCGTACAACAAAATGGGTTATGATCTTGAGTGAGTTTGATATTGAGTACATAGATCGAGAAGCTATAAAAGGACAAGTCATAGAAGACCAATTAGTAGAAGCTCCTCTTCCAGGAGACCATCCTATCATTGCAGATTTCATTGACGAATCCATCATGACTGTTACCCCAAGTATACAATGGAAACTCTATTTTGATGGATCGTTTACACAGAAAGGATCCGGAGCAGGAGTATTGTTTGTGACACCACAGGGAGACTATATCCTGAAATCTTATAAGTTGACATTTGGGTGTACAAACAGCATTTCAGAATACGAGGCCTTGGTCACAGAACTTCGTCTAGATGTCAGATGGGAATCACTAGCCTACTTGTCTTTGGTGATCCTCAATTGGTTCTCAAACAAGTTAATGATGGGTATCAGATGAAGGATGATAAGTTGCTACCTTATTGTAGGATGGTTGAAGATCTGAAACAACACTTTGCAGAAATCCAGTTTCAACAGATCCCTAGAACCAACAACAAAGTTTCCAACACAATGGCTTCCATCAGATCCTTGATCTCTATGCCCGAAAAGAGTCATAAGTGCGAATTTCTTGTCGAGAACCTTATGGCCCCTACTTATGACATGTTGGAATTTGAAGTGGTGTGTGATATTGTTGGTCTCGACTGCCCTTAGAACCAAGAGATTTACGCTTACCTACATGATGAGATCATTCCGCTCCAACTCACTCATAACCAACGGAAGACATTCATTCGCCATACTTCCCGATATACCATCCTAGGTGATACCCTCTTTCGGAAACACTTCATCAGAAGCCTCCTTAGGTGTCTTGGATCAGAAGAAGCTAAAACAACGTTAGAAGAGGTTCATCAAGGAATCTGTGGACCACATTCCAATGGCCTCACTCTTGCGAAGAAACTATTGCGTACAAGATACTACTGGCTGACCATGGAACAAGATGCCTATCATTATGTGAAGAGGTGTGTGCCTTGCCAGTAGCACAACGATTTGATACATGCACCCTCCCAATCCCTAGCATGTTCCCATCACTGTCACCTCTAAACCTACCCCTTTTGATTAATCCTAGATTAATTAAGCTAATTTTGTGATTCCTACAATAATTAGTCCCCTAATGTTGCTCACACATGTGTGAGCAACCCTTCTCAAGCTGGCTAACCACCTTCCTTAAATACTCATCTACATTCTTACATGAATGTCCCCATCTTATTTAATTAATTGTTTGTGTCTTCTATAGTCTTAGATTAGTTAATTCGCTTAATTTATCTAACGTCCCCTATCCTATTTAATTAAATGAACCTCTAGCTTTATTTGATTAAATGATTAATCCTCATTCTTCTATAATTGTCCTGTCAATTAAATAGTTTGTCTATTTAATTAAAACTCTCCCATTTGCCAACCCTTCTAGGTAAGTTAATTGATTTAATTTATCTAGAAGCCCAATCCTATTTAATTAAATAAACCCATCTATTTAATTAAACCACTTTCTTCTTTTTTGAATTAAAAGGAATTCAAAATTCATAAAACCCCATTCACTTGCAAAATCCTAAAAACCCCACTTGCACCATTTACTCCCAACTTAATTAGGTAGATGCATTATTTACTTGATTAATCCCCGCATATTCTCTCTCTTCCCACTTGCATTCTCCTACCAAACCTACTTGCCCTCTATTCACCTTTTTCATTAAGCCTAAAACCTCATTAAACGCATGTACATTCCTAAGCATAAGGATTATGGAACCAAAGTCAAACCTTGTCCCATCAATCCCCATCCCCAAATGCATGACATAAATCTTCCATAAAAGCTCTTACAATCTTGTCCCCTCAAAAGAGTTTTATATTCTTTTTCCCATTCCCCCACATGTCTTTTGGGATTTGAGACAAAAGTGCCTTTATGGCTTGTCTCTTTCTCAGCCCCCAAGGTTTCTTCCTCCACTCTTGGGTTGACACTTGTCAACCTCTCATGAGAGTTGAGAACCCTAACCCTTTCCCAACACTTAAACAAAATAAATCATCTCATTTCCATATCTCATCTCATTATGAAACTACACTTGTGCAACTTTGAGCGCTCTCCATAGTTGTGCAACTTTGAAGGTATTTTCATGACCATTATGCAACTTTGAGAGCTCCCCATATTTGTGCAACTTTGAAGGTATTTTCATGACCATCTTGCAAACTTGAGCAACAATGGAGCATTCTACTACCGTTAGGTAGTCAAAATCGTGAGCACATATACAACCACACTATCTTGGACAAATCAATGCATCAAAGAGGCTACAACATGGGTTATAACGGTTTGCATTCTTGTTCTTTTTGGTCTCTTTTTGTCTAATTTTGTATGTTCCTTTGTATTTGTGTTTTGAGTGTTTTTACTTAGTATTTGCATTCCTTTGAATCACATTTCCTTGCACACAACCCCCCATAGGTCTGCCTTGGTTGTCACAAGTAGAAAACTAGTCATCTACAATACTATGTCTTCATATTAGCAACACAAGCACATTTTCCAGCAATCATCATCATCCAAGAGACCGGTTATTGTAAATGGCTTCATATTAGCAACACAAGCACATTTTCCAGCAGCAATCATCATCCACGAGACTGGTTATTGTAAACAGCCTTTAGATAATACTACTTCACACATTGAAAAAGGTAGACTTATGAGACATCCCTCACAACTTCTACCTCAGCATGTTCTGCATCAAGACCATGGTTCTACTTCTTTCTAGTAGTGTGGTTCAACTCCTTGACAACATAGGTCTACACCTCTTTGGCCACCTCCAGCCATTGAGACACCACATAATACAAGATTCTTCACTAATATGAGAATTACTACAGCCATCAATGTTAGGAGTGATTCTAGGGGAACTATATTTCCCCAATTCAACCTTCACAGCCTTAGTCACTTCACTATGAGCACTATCAAATCTTGTTTTGGCCCCTCATAGTGATTGACAAGGACACCAATGACAACTCCGTTTCTGGTACAAATGGTGATACTCAATGAGAACTCTCTCTAGTACTCCTCAACGTGTTCTCTTTGTGGTTCTTGTTCCCTCTACTTGGCTGTTCGTATTAGCTTTTTCACCACCTATGTTGGTGGTCCCCCACTATTTTGTATTTTTTTTGTTCTCCCCTTAGTGGGCCTATCTAGGATTCTCCTTCTAGAGCTTTCTTTGTGAACTAGTGTATGCTTGAATTAAATTGAGCTATTTCTAGTCATTCATGCACAGCAATTTAATTTCTTTCTTGAGAGTTTAAAATAAATAAAGTGGCTCTAAGAGTTGTAACAAGATAATGTTTATTATGTTTGCCTATTCTCTTAAAAGAAAGGTTCAAATTGTTAATGTTTGGTAGCTAGATCGGATTCTAGCTTCACATTATTTTAATTAGGAGAATTAAAATAATGAATTAATTATTTAATAGGAGAGTTAAATAATAAATATTTAATTGTGAAGATTGGGTGAAGTAATTATTTAATTGGAAAATTAAATAATATATTGTGAGATGTATTGGAACAAATAAAGAGCAGAAGACTAATGTATTGGAACAAATAAAGAGCATTTTAAATGAGATTGTTCCCAAGGCTATAATAAATGAAAAGGTAGACATTTATAGTCAGTTAAAAGAACTGGTCATTCAAATTAATCACCCTGGAACCGACACAACTGAATATTTAATGAAGGTTCACAAGAAAGACATGGAGACTAAGGTGATTGAAGAAGTTATTCAATCGGTAGCAATGGACAATGTAACTCTATCTGACTTAGTCAATGCATTAGAGAATGAATTATAATCCATTCTTTCTATATTTTCAAATTTTACAAAGGAAGTAAAGGATAAAGATGAAAATGTGGAAAAAAAGCTCACCGAGCTACTCTTAAAGATTTCCATCGAGCCCAAAATAATCACAAAATATTATGAGAAGCTCAAGCACCTAATGGGAGTGAAATTTGAACTAAGAAAGGAGGATAACCAGATAAGGATGGAACTTCTAGAACTCCAAACAATTTTTCTACCAACTATTGAATCACTGCAAAGGCAAATACAAAAGGCAAAAGATCTAGTGAGCACACTAGATGTCAGTGCCATGGACAACATGGTGAGTCTAACTACTGATATCAGTGAATAGATCATAGTGTTACAGACAATCCAAGACATCTGCAAGGCATCATTGAAGGATGTACAAGATAAATATAAAGGTATTTTTGAGAAGATCCCCAAATCGCATAGTAAGTATTTTGGTCTTTTTATTAAAAAAGGGGGAATATAGATAAGTTTGAAGGGGAATCTATATGATTTTGAATTAGATATAAAAGGGGAATATACATACTATATGTACATAGTATGGAGATGTACCTAAATTATCACTTTAGGGGAAGTAATAAGTTTTATTGAGGAAGAAAAATAGACAAGGACAAAATTTTGTTTTATGACTTTGAAGGTTTAGAAGATTTTTAACAAACATACCAAACTAATGCCAAAGGGGCATATTGATACTCCTAAGAGTCAATTTTTTTGTCATTTGTTATATGGAAGTCATTATGTTTATCAAAGTCATTCGGTAAGGAAGAGAAGATGAATCGATAAGGTAACGAAGGCAATCGGTAAAAGGAATAAGTTATCAAGAAATTTTAGTAAAGAGAAAGCAAGTATAGACACTGAGAGAGGTTTAACCGAGCACCGAGCATCGAACACTAAGCACCGAGAAGAGAACCTAGTTATCAAGTTAGAGAAAATGTATTACCGAGTAGAGAAGGACGACACCAAATGAGATCTAAGTACATTGAACCTGGACACCGATCAGAAAACAGTTTATATATCTAGAGATTGAAATCTAATGATTACAAGGTGATTTTAGCCAATGGAAAAAATGGATGAATATGCATTGGAAGTATACCCAATGCTAGCACCACTTAAAGAAGAAGATTCTAGAACTTCTAGCACCACCTAAAATTGTATATAAGAATATCAGAGTATAAAGATTAGTATGGTGGCATATGCATGTGTGAAGAGAAATTGGAGATTGCATGCATGAAGTAGATCAGAGAAAAAGGTGTATGAACAGTAAAGCTACTGAGTATCAGAATATTGATGAAGAGATTTAAAATCAAGCTACCGAGTACTGAATTGGTTAGTATGATGGATACACAGTATGAGGTAATGGATTGATAAGAATGTTATCTCTAATTGAGCATTAAAGGTTGTCATTAGTATCAAAGGTTATCAAAATGAAGCTAAGTATATCGGTCGGTTACATATAAGAACCTAGTCGGTAACTAGAAGCAAAACTGGACAGTCGGTTACAGTGTATACACCGAGCATCAGTCAGTTTACCGAGCATCAGCAGATACCAACACCGAGCGACAGTAAACACCGAACATTAGAATGAACACCGAGCAGTTTATACAGTGTTTACCAAGGATCACAGAAAACAACATAGTAATCAGGAATGGCACATTCTTCTATGCAAATGGTTACAACAGATCAAAAAATGTTTTACCAAGATCGAGGAGAATTTATTGTCAAGATATTCATTAAATGCAATGTATATCTTATGTAACTGTTTTTGATCTAGGTTATTTTTATACACCGTAGATCTTAGGGTTTTGTCTAAGATTTGTAAACCTAATTTTGTAAACGACATAAAGCAGTATGCTATATATTTGTATGTTTACATCATTTTTGATGTGAACTGATGTATGAACGAAGAAGCACTTGAAGCACTAGCCAACCTTCAAGATTATCAATTGACAGAGAAGGACGGAGAACAGAAGTTAATCAGATTAAGCAGAATCAGAGCAGGCTAAACCGAGCAGTTCAGAGCAGAGATTCATCACAGTAAAGGTGATATTTTATCAGTATTTTATTGATATGTATCAGACAATCAGGTTGTCATTAGCAGATATTTGCCTATTGCTTTCTAACAATTGTAATAGAGTTTTGGTTAAATCTCTTAATAGAGTAGACTTGACAATCTTTTGTAAATCTCTTAACCGAGTGCACACTCAAGTAGTGTTGCTAAAATCCTATCACTAGGTAGATCTAGTTGATCTAATATGTTACTCCTAACAGGGTAAGATCACCAAAAGTGATCAACACTTGTAGCCCGAACAGGCAAACCTTTTCTATCTGCAGTAGTGAAGAATTTGTGGGTGTCATCCCCACCGCAATTTTTACCTTCTAACAAGGGTTTTTGCGTTACCAAAATATTTGTGTTATGGGAATGTCTTATTGTTGATTTCATGTTATTTACTTTTGCAAGTTAAATGAATGAATGATATATGCATTTCATGCAAGTTATTTTGGAAGGTTACATTGTTTACTAGTTCAGATCTAAAGGTTTATAAGTGAAAGATTTTGTGGGCATTGATTCACCCCTCCCCTCTCAGTACCCTATCTCTCCTAATTCCAACAAAGAATATAGAGTCTGATAAGCATTTGTTGATGCACATTTAATAGACATTTTGTTGTTACTGATTAAGGATTAATCAAAATTATATAAGTCTCTTAACCGAGCAGATCTTAATAGATCTTATGTATAAATCCTTTAACCGGGTACAATTCTTAGTTAGAGTTGTGAAATCTCTTAACAGAGTAGACTTAGCAGTCTTAGAACTCTTAACCAGGTTAATACCTTTAACAAGGTAAGATATTAGAAATAGCTAAGCATTCGATCTCTAATTGAGCAACTATGTTCCTGCAGTAGTGAAGTGTTGTGGGTGTCATCCCCACCATAATGTTTATCCTCTAACAAGGATTTTTGCAATACCAAAATACATGTGTTATGTGATTTTTATTATATACTTTATTTATTTATGTGATGCATGCAAAGGTTAAGTAATTAGTAAATGTGAAAGAAGTTCAAAAAAGTATAAAAGTATTTTGTAGTACTGATTCACCCCTCCCCTCTCAGTACTTACCTTTCTATACTTGAATGCAACCAAAAAAACCAAAAAACTAGCAATAATAGCATGTGCATGAAAATCATTGTCCCTGTAACACAAATTCTTTTCAACCAATGATATTGCAAATAAGGGATTTTTTTTAATTTGAAAAATTATAAAATATGAATTTGAACTTTATAAAAATTATGGCTATTTTGAAAACGAAAAAAATAAAGTGTTATCATTGGTGGAAATTAATTGACTAATTAGGCACAAGTGAGTGCAATAGTATTGCCCATGACAAATACACTAAAAAAAGAAAGAAAATCAAACCTAAACAAACTAAAAACTTAAAATGGAAGACCACTAGATAACCACTAGATAACACATTTGATGTCAAAAGAAAACAATTATTTATACAATTTTATTTAGCCGATAGGCTATTTGTGGGAGCTTTGCTCCCTGAAATATAATTTTTTTGCTAGAAAATTGTCAACCTCTTTGCCAAAGGTTTTAGTTTTCCAGCTATGGAAACAACTTTGAATTTTTTTTCATGTTACTTTGGCAAGTTACCTTTTTTTTCCATTCTTATCCTTATTTTTTCTTGGAAACCCAATTTTTTTTAGTATCTTCTATCATTGAATATATAAAACTACAGCACTTAAAATTACAACTGGATACTCTTTATTTAGGGAGGTGCTCATATTCAAAGCAAAGAGAGAAAAATATGAAGATGAAAATCACAATCTTTTTTCTCCTCTTTCTTCTATTTGCAGCGACCAATACTCTTCTCTGCTTGGTAAAATTATTATAATTATAATTTCTATGATTTTTTATAGTTTATGCACGATTTAGTTTGCATGCTTTTGAAAATTTTGAGGCTCATATGAATGAGTTAGTTAAATTGCATTTGGAAATATCTATTTTAAGTTTTTCTTAAACCCAAATTTCAATCACACTGATGATGATCTTCATCACAATAAATAAAAGAAGAGTAAATAGTTATTTTGATAAGAATTGTCTAAAGTTGTTTCAATTTCATTTCAAAACTACTCAAATTCTTTCAATGCCTATTTAACTTCATAGATTTCATTGTAATTTTGTATCGTCTGACGTTTTTCCCTCTGCATTTACATACAATAGAACCAAAGACTCTCAAAACAAAGGAGATGCTTCAAAAAATAGCATTAATTATGATGTTGTAGGTTCAACCATACCAGCCTACCTCCCAGCTTGTGGATAATGCTTGCCTTGTACATGAGTTACAACGAGCTTCAAATGCACCATTGCAGAATCATGTCCCAATGCTTATTGCTGCATGTGCAAGGACAAGATTTTCCCTAAAATTTTGTATTGCACAAATGACTTATTATTAAAAGCTTTTCATTTTTACATTTTTGGGGTAAGTTTAATATAACAAAACTTGTCTTTGTATTTTGGCATTTCTCATCACTAGCACTACGAATATAAATTACAAGATTAAGATATTTTTTAAATTGAAAGGGTTTCATAAACTATCAATGTACATATTTTTTATGTTTGTGCATGTGTTAGAATTTTGCATATCTACTTTTGCTTTCATTTTCCATTTCGATCAATATATTGAATAGGTTCAACAATAACAAGCAAAGTCACATTCTTTAACGATCATTTTTTAATGAAGATTAAATATTAATTAGTCAATATTATAAAATTTTCTTATCTATTAAAAAATGATGTTTGGGAATATCAAATTTAAATAATTTTTAGTATTCATAAAATATAAAAATAGTAATCTCTTTGATTGAAGAAAACAATTTATTTTTTTAGATTTAAAGAATCTTTAGTATTAAAAAAATATATAAAAAGTACATAAAAATAACAATCTAGAAGGAAAGGAAAATCTAAAAGAATCTTTTTGTTATTGTTGTGACATCAACTTATCTAGACATAATAAAGGAGATATACAGAAATATATTATATTTGAAGTATCTATATTTGTTTTAATTGTTGAGAGGACCTCAAAATATCTATTAATAATTAAAACTTTCAAGCAACAAACTATTGGATTAACAAAATATGACCATATAGACACATAATAATTATATTATGTAATATTTTTTAATATTTTAATAATATTCACAATTAACTAAAATCTCTAGACAACCACTAAATACTCTATAAAAAAATATTTCACATATTCTTGTGATCAAAATTTTAAATGTTGTTCTTTAATAAATTTAGATATGAAAATTTTCATAATACACATTATATTTCTATTGGTAATTTTTTCTTTATTCAAAAATATTAAGAATTCGTGTATGCTTAAGTTGACTTAATTAATGATCCACAATTCTTTCTACATACCATTAATGATCTACTTTTCAAATTATACAAAATATATCACTTTCTTGAGAATCAAAACTCATATCAGCTCATCGTTGCACAACTATATGTACTTCAACTCTCAATTCTAACCTAAAAATCAATAATTTATGAAACTTTAGCTCATATTAATACTAGCAATCACATGATTTTGTGCATGCAATGATGAGCCCATAGGTTGGTTTTCTTTTTTCAATTTAAAATAGGAAATTTTAAAATGAATATGTTTTTACATTAATTTTTAATAGTTTTATGTAGAAAGTAAATTTGTTGTAGGTGAATGTTAGGAAATTGCATGATGTTTATATAAAACTGACTATATAATTATTGATTCTTGAAAAATACATATTCTCAGCACCTCTTCAATTTACTTCACATTAAAAATATAATTTGAAACCGACCATCCAAGGAAATGAAAATGGTACATGCGAATTTGGATGATTGGAGTTAATCCTTAAAAATGAAATCTTCCAACGACATGAGGAAAATTTTCAACTAATTTTAAAAAGGCTAGAGAATTAAGGAAAAAATAAGGTAAGTTGCTATAAAAATCTAAAGTATTTTCCAATGCCGAAAAAGAAAAATCTTTCGGGAAGAGGGCTGACAACTTTCTAGGAGAAAAAAGTCATTTCCGGGCGCAAAGCTCCCACATAAAGCCTATCGGCTTAATCAACCATTTAAAAATTGTCAACCCTCCTAAACTAGTAGTTGCATGCTTTTGTACATGCAACGGTGCACCGATAGGAAAGAAAGGAGTGCTACGTAGTGGCAAGTACTGGTCGTAATTGTATTGTAATACAATAAGTGATATAAGATTAGTGAATTGAAGTTCGAAGTGAATGATATTGTAGTTGTTCAAAGTTGAAAAATGATATTGTAACGTTAATTATAATTGTAGACCTAATTGTGAACCTAATTGTCTTACAAATAACTTAAATATTGTCTAAACAATAAACAATTTAAATATTGCATCACCATAGAGTAGAAACACTTTACATTTGTAAATAGTTAAGATGGTATTCTTAATAATTTTCCATTTACTTTCACTTTTTTTTTAAATTTAATTCTTTCATTTAATAACATGAGTACAAGTGGCATAATGTTTGTTGAAAGTTGAAAGATCAGTTTATTCTAAACTAACTTAGATATAATTTTTATATAATTCTATGCATTAAACAAGCAATTTGTTATACCTATAACATTTCCTATTCTTTTCATTTTATTTTGGTTCTTATAATAGATATAAATTCAAATTTAATCATATTTTAATATGAATCATAATTTCCATCTCTTTTCACGTTATAAATGACACACCCAATATGGTAACTCATGAAATTTATAAATGAAGAATTTGATCTAATATAGAAAATTATTTATCGTTCCTCAACATTTCAATAAATCACTACTATAAAATTATTTTTCTATATTCTAGAACTTGATAGAGAAATTGGAAACTTACTATTGTAAACATTTTTTTCTAAATTTTAGAAGTTGATAAAGATCATTTTTTCTATTTTAAAGACATAATATCTTTAGAAAATTTTACAATAATTATGTTAGTTAAAAACTTCTCATATTTCAAATTAATTACTATCTTGGTAGTGGATAGAAGACATTTTACTCAAACTTCTAGAATTTATCATTAATTGTACAATTATATAAAAAAAGAATTAAAATAATCTATTTAAAATTTATATTATTGAACATTATGTTATAATCAAATAAATTACAATGTCGTATTTAAAGAACGTAAATATAAGTAAATACAAATTAATGAAATAAAATATATACCAAATGTCCTAATTTTGTAGAATTTAAATTTAATTATATTAACCATCCAAATGAATCAACATAATATCTAATTTCCTACCTAAAAGAATATAGTTTGGATAAAACGGGGCAACCAAATACACTGACCAATAAACAAATACAAGATATAATTCAAAAAAAATCGTTCAAACTATGTAAAGATGAAAACAAGATACAATTCAAAACAAAATCGTTCAAACTATGTAAAGATGGAAAATCTAATACAAAGGGACGCACAACTTGATGAATGCCTGATAGAGACAAAAAATAGATATGTAAAAGATGTTGCACAACTGCAGTTAATGGGAGTAAAAACAATTAAACCAAGTGTTGGCTCACTAAAACACAAATGTTAGATGACAAGAAAACACCATGTGAGATCTCAATCTCAACTCCAAAAATTTTGTCCTCCCCAAAAACCAATCTAGAAGTTCTTAAATAACCGTGCAAACCAAAAGACCATAAATCTAGGAATTCTAATTGGTAATAATACTTTCTAATGGAAATATGATCACATTTATAAATCATAATATCAATACTTTCTAAAATATTAATAGTACTTTCTAATAAAAAATTTCTTATTATATTATGAAATCCATTCGCTTTGCAGAGAATTAGCGAAAATGCGAAAGTTTAGATTACAGCGGAAAATAGCTTATCAAAAACGGCAAATAAACTTAGGTCTGCTGCATCACAACATTGAATCGGCAAAAGCCTCTAACTGCAAACACGAAAACTCCTTCGACAATGCAGACTCACACAAGATGTATTCCTAGGATACTAGCAGCGAAAGGAGGTTTTCGGGTTACTGTTTTAATTGTTGGCTATACGGTCACAAACAGACGGAATGTAGGAAAAAAGATATGCGATCCCATCCAACATATGAGCATTTAAAAGATTTCATCGCAAGGCAAAAAGAAAAGAGCTTGCGGGAATTTCAGTAGAAGGAAAGTTTAGCGAATAGGGTTTCGAGCGTCATTACAAAGCCCTTGGTTGGGAACAGAAGTCTGACTTCGGCCACCAAGGGTTTTGTAAGAAAAAATGATGAGATCTCTATCTCGAGAATCTATACGATGCAAACCCTAGATCGCCAGTTACAAATCTTTGCAAAGACCAAGTATGCATCCAAGAATAATGTTCTACCCAAGAACACCAAAGCCCCGATATCTAGGAGAATTCCGGTAGAAAACCCCTATGAACCTCTGTCTGCAAAGGGGGGAGGAAGATTGAAGGCGGCTCAAGTGCCTCTCGGGGACGGGACTGCCAACAAGGATATGTGGCAACTGGTAAAGAGAAGGAAAGTGGTAAGATCTTTCCCAGCTAAATACAGTTTTAAGGATATTGAGCTAAAGAATTCTTTTGATATATTGAAAAAAATGAAAACTCCACAAAATAAGAAATTTTACTCACCCCCGCATCAAAGGAAGAGGGTTTTGGAAGGAGAAGTAGTAGATAGAAAGAAGTCACATTCGGATTGTGAGCAATCACAAACGAATGTGGGTTTTTCTCCCCTTCTCCTTGACAAAACCCTAGCTGCTCATACCGGGGAAGCCAAGTTTGAAAATAAAAAGTCATTAGCTAGCTTTGCATCGCATTCTCCTTATGATTCTTTA
Source organism: Chamaecyparis obtusa (assembly GCA_027943335.1). NCBI lineage: Eukaryota > Viridiplantae > Streptophyta > Pinopsida > Cupressales > Cupressaceae > Chamaecyparis > Chamaecyparis obtusa. The sequence continues at coordinate 600,475 of BSBK01002853.1, forward strand.
CAAAAGGCACATAAGGCCTATAATCCTCCTCACAGAAGGAGAAACAAAAAAGATATGAATAACTCCTACCCAAATTCGAGTAAGCATAACAAGAATTTTAATGCACCTATGTTTAATCACTCTGAGAATATATATTCTCCGCCTCATAGGTGCGGTGTCAATAAAAATCCAAACACAGACTGTGGAACTTTTGGGAAAAGGTATTATAGAATGTCATTAGATAGCAAATGTATCTTGCAAAAACAGAGTTCATGTGTTGCAACAGGTGTTATATGTAAGTGGATGGGAACCATTACTGACATAGTAGATGGACTGTGTCATGTCCCCTCTTTAGTGACATGTCATTTTTCAGTGGATTTGCCTATCATGGACTCTCGTAGGCAGATGGTTTTGGTGAGAGAGTCATTCTGATGATTATTTGGGGATTAGATGGTCTTATTTGCTCTTGGAGAGATGGTGTTTATCATATTTTTATTATAATGTGTTATGTGGAGCCAAAATGTTATAATTTTGAGTTGAATTGCACTTTTTTATTTTATAAAGTTACTTTTTATATAAAAGTGCATTATAAAGGGATTTTATAAGAATATTTTATGAATACTTCTAGAAGTTCTAGTGGCTTCTTAGAAAAGTGAATAAATAGAGTGCTTGGCCTCTCATTTGGACATCCCATGACTTGAGTTTACACTACTTTTCTCTTTGAGCATTTGTGGCGCCATCTTGGTCTACAGATTGTCATTTGATCTTTAGGAACGGAATTTCTTAAGGATTTGCATAACTGAGGAGGTGAAATATCCTTTGAAGGGTTGCACTTTGGAAGTGGTATTCAGCCATTTCAAGTTGAGCTTATTTGGAGTCCTCAGACTTACCTGAGGGTTTGAGTTTTTGATTGCAAGAGAAAAAAAAGCAGATCCGAAAAAGCAAAGCTAAAAAGCAGATCTGAAAAAGCAGAGCGAAAAAGCAATCCGAAATTTTTTTTGCTACAAGTCTAATTCAGTTTTCAGATTTTTAGGATAGGGTTTTGGAACCACATTTTTGCTCATATCTTCCTCATTACTCAGCATATCATTCTGGGTATTTTTGCATTGGATTTCTATCGTCGAGGAGATAAAGATAGGTGCATTTTGGAGTCCCAAAATGCCATGATTTATTTTTAAGGAATTTTCAAAATTCCTAGACATTTTCGAAAATCTGCAAGAAAGTACATTTTCAGATTTGGGGTGACTTTGGCTTGGGTGTTGGCATCTTCAGCACTGGTAAAAATTATCACAGCCATCTACAATCAGGTTCCTCACTTCTCATTTGGCATTTGGCATATTTTCTAAGAAATGTATGTTTTCAGCTGAGTACAAAATATAGCTTCAGCACTTTACCATTTTACATTGTACTTGTCTTTGTTTGCCATCTGACATTATTGGTATCAAAGGAAGGCTAGGATTTTGCAAGTGAAAGGGCATTGTAATTTTTAGTCTATCTATATTGCAAACCTATGGTTTGATGATCATATTATTGGCTGAAATATGTATGGCATTGTTGCAAATTGTTGATATATGAATGGCATATGGTTTTGAGTCATTTCTTACATCATTGATAGTGTTTTAGATGGTATTTGGTTGTTATCTATTATTCTGAAATTTTGGGACAGCGAACTCATATATTGCAAAATAATTTTCTATCTACATTTTGAGTTACATTTTTGAGGGGTTTTTAGTGGCCTATTGGTAAGGGTCATTACAAACTGTTATCTCAACTCCCTGACAAGGTATAACTATCCTGGTTGAAAATTTCATTTTTATAGATTGTAAATGCAGTAATCTTAAAAAAAAAATCTTGGAAGAAGGCTATCTAGAGTATAGACAAAATTCCTTTTTTGTCATTAATTGGTTTCCTCTGTTCAACCCCATGTATGTAGCAGATTTCATGATAGAAAGAGCAATTATTCTCAGGAACTTACCAATGGAATTAAACCACCCTGAGATTGTTAAAAATATAGGGAATAGGGTTGGAGAATTCAAAAGAATTATTAAAACCAAACATGAATAGGCAGAGATAATAATTGTAGTTAAATTAAATTATCATGAAAAATTTATACCCCCTATACAGCTATGTTTCAATTCGAACTCTATAATTATTAATCCAATGATTATGGAAGAATGCATTGATACCCCTGACTTAGATAATATGCCAGCCTTTGATGCTCAACAGCAATACATAGATGCCCCCATTTCCACAGATATAAATTTAAAGGTAAATTTCCATAAGGATAGAGGAGGCTTTGTTCTACTAAAGACAGGGCAGGAAAATTCAAATGATCCCATCCCTTCTCCTGAGGAAAATAACACTCAGAAACCAACTAGTAACACCCATTCATACTCAGAATCCCCTCTACCAAAAGGAAATTTAGAAACATCTAATATTAGTAACTATGAGGATTCAGTCCCGGAAATTAAAAGTACAATAGATAATAAAATAAACAATTCAATAGATAGGTGTAATATTGAAAATATGCCAGATCATACAGATATAGACAAAAAAGATGAGTTCTGTTTACAGCATAAAGATAAGCCTGTTCTGGATGTATGTAAGGTTGACTTACAAACAGATCAGTCTGTTAAAATTGACTGTTTAAATACATCAGCACCAACAGATTCTGAAGAAAAATGTAAAGAGGAAGTTAAAATAATTATGGATTATTTAGGAAAATCCTTAACAGATGAACTTATGGATATGTTCTTGGATGAAATATGCGATTTAGATGAATTAAAATATCAAAAAGAAACTTTAATCAAATTGATTCAAAATTGTATTTCAGAGGGTAAAGAAGAAGAGGATGCTAGGATAACTTCACCTATGCAACCAGCCCTCTTAGAAATGGAAGTCCTTCCTAGTAATTCAAATAAAAATTCAGAAGAACCAGATATTAACAGCAGAGTAATAGAAAAAGTCAAGGTTAATCCAATAAAGGATAACATAGACTTAACACAAACTGAAATTAAAGAAAAAGAAAATCTCAATAATGAGATCCTTATCCAGAATAAAGAGTATGATAATAACCCACTTCAAAAGGGGGAGGTACCAGTTAGCTTAATTCCTATAGAGATAGAAACTCTGAACCTAGACCTATCAGGTAAAATAGAAGATATAATTGAAATGTACGGAAAGGAGATTATTGACAAGGAAGACTCCCAAGTCCAAACAGAGTTTGCTCATAATCTCTCAGAACAGCAGGACAAAACCAGCATTAATAATAGTGAAAATATAGCATCGGTTAAGGAATCTATTGAAGGCCTCTTTGGGATAACTAATGAGGATAGACATTTGGGCATAGCAATGAACAGAGGAAGCTTAAGCACTCCTAACATCAACAGAATTAAAAAAAAGAGAGGAAGGAAATCAGTTGTTGAACTTAGAACAATAGCTGGCAATGCTAGCAACCAAAAGAAGATAGCTGACATTCTGTACACAAGGAAGGGGAAGTGCCTTCCCCAGGAGCAATGAAAGTTACTACTTGGAATGTTAGGGGATTAAATGCCCCTAACAAACAGAGATTAATAAAAAGATATTTAAAAATCTTTGAATCAAAAATTATTCTATTACAGGAAACTAAACTTAATAAAGAGGAACGCACTAAGTTTAGCAATAAATTAGGAATATGGAAGTCAGAGTTTGTGACATCAAAAGGTCCCTCCGGCAGGTTAGTAGTATTGTGGGACCCTAGGAAAGTTTCAACCCTACCTATATCTAAAAACAATAATTGGATGACCTTAGAAATTAAAAGTCTTAAGTCAAATTTGCAATGTAATTTAATTAATGTATGTGGTCCTATTCCTAATGAAGATAAAAGAAAAGTATGGCAGGAAATCCACCTCTTTTTAACAGACAGATTAGGAGATTCTCACATTATTGGAGGAGATTTTAATGTCATCCTAGATCCTGAAGAAAAATTCGGAGGATCTCAATATATATCGCAAGCACAAAAAGACTTTAGCAAATGGGTTACGAACAACCATCTAATTAGCATCAACACAAACAACGGCATATATATATGGAATAATAGAAGAGTAGGTTTCAGCCATATTGCTGAGAAATTGGATAGATTTTTTATTAGGACAAATTCTGACAACTTCAATCAGTTAATTAATGCAGAAATCCTCCCAGAGGCAGGATCCGACCATTTCCCTGTCAAGCTTTCTATAACAGAGTGCTCCAAACCATCTAGAAACCCATTCAAATTCGAATTTATGTGGTTTCAAAACTTGGAATTCATCAACCTACTAGAGGAATGGTGGAAACAAATTTCGATAAAAGGTTCCAGGATGTATTGCTTAACAACAAAATTAAAAACTATTAAAAATAAAGCATTAGAATGGAACAAGAGTAAATTCAATAATATCTTTGAAGAAAAAGTTCAGATAGAACAAGAGCTAGCAAACCTTAATAATATAGTTATAGAAAATGGTATGAATGAACAAAGCTACCACAAAAAAAAAGAGTTAATGGCTAAATACAATGCAATCCTCCTTAAAGAAGAGATTTACTGGAAACAGAAATTGAGGGAATCTTGGCTTAAGGAAGGAGACAGCAACACAAAATTCTTCCACAATACCACTAATTTTAAAAGAAGCATTAATAGAATCTCTAAATTAAGAATAACGAGGGTCATATCACTGAAGACCCCCTCCAGATATCAACCGTACTTACACAATTCTATCAATCTCTTCTCAATAAAACAGAAGCGACCGACCTCAAAGCACAAAATGAAATGCTAAAAGCTATCCCAAAGTTGATAACAGATGCTGACAATAAGATGATTAATAATAAATTATCCTTGGAGGAAGTCAAATCAGCGGTTTTCCAACTTCATCTGGATAAAGCCCCGAGCCCAAATGGGTTTCAAGCAGGCTTTTTTCAAAAATGTTGGCATTTCATTGGGGAGGAGGTATGGCAAGCGGTAGAAGCAACTAGAAACTCGGGTTCTTTGTTAAACGAAATTAACAATACCTTTTTCACATTAATCCCTAAGAAAAACGAGTGTACGGATCCTGGGGATTTCAGACCTATATCTCTCTGCAACACCATTTACAAGATTCTTTCAAAATGCCTAGCAAACAGACTTAAAACACTTCTACCCAATATAATCTCGGAAGAACAGACGAGGTTTGTTGCAAATAGATCGATCCTGGATGGGATAATTATAGCCCAAGAAGTAGTTCACACTGCTCAATCAATAAAGGATCCAAGTATGCTTATTAAAATAGACATCCAGAAAGCATATGACAAAGTAGACTGGAGATTCCTATGTAAATGTATGGAAGCCTTTGGTTTCTCCAAACAATGGATCAATCTTATCTTTAACTGTATAGCCACCCCCAAAATCTCGATTCTCATAAATGGCACCCCGGAAGGCTTCTTTAGTATCTCAAGAGGCATTAGGCAAGGAGACCCTCTATCCCCTTTCCTCTTCGTTATTATGGCAGAAGCATTAGGAAGATCGATAACAAAGAAACAAATGGAAGGTAAAATCATAGGTTTAGAGGCATCGGAAAACCTACCTAATATTACTCACCAACAATTTGCGGATGATACGATTTTACCAGGCTCCGCTAACTGTCAAGAAGCTAAAGCCTTTAAAGACATCCTAAATCTGTACATGAGAGCCTCAGGTCAACAAGTCAACCCCACTAAATCGGAAATTTTCTTTATTAACACCTCTCCGAAAACAGAAATGAAAATCTGCAACATGATGGGATACAAAGTTGGCAAATTCCCTTGTAAATACCTGGGCATAGACTTGGATAAAGGTCTTCAATCCTCCAAACTTTGGCAACAAGTACTTACTAAAGTACAAAATAAAAAGAGCTCATGGAAAGGAAGATGGCTCACAAAAGCAGGGAGAGCGACTATGATTAAATCAGTGCTTACAGCTATTCCCACGTATCATATGTCTGTTCTCCCCCTACCAGCTAATATTAAAAAAAGTTTAGATAAAATGTTTAGAGATTTTTATTGGCAAGGCCCAGCAAAAGACAAAAAACTAGCCCTTATTAAATGGGATACCTTATATAAACCAATTAATAAGGGGGGCGCCTTGGTATTAAAAATCTACTATGGCAAAACCAAGCTTGAGGAGCTAAACTTATTTGGAGACTCTACAAGGAATTTAGTAGTAAATGGGCATCAATATTATTACATAAATATATCCCCGGTGCGGATCCTATCAACATATTTAGGACCCAAACACATGTCAAAGGTTCACGGATCTGGAACTTTATTAAGGAATGCAGAGGGATTATTAGCAAACATCTCTCGTGGGATGTAGGTACAAGTGACCAAGCTCTCTTCTGGGATGATTCTTAGGCAGGCCTCTCCCCCCTAAATAAATTGGGCTTCTCTCGAGAGTTTATGGAAGATTGTAAAAAATCTATCGGCATTTATCTTAAGGATTACTTATGCAAGGTAGTAGATAATAAATGGAAAAATGTAGAGGGCCTAGACTCTATATGCAATGAGAAACAGAAACTTATAGCCGTTCTGAAGGATAGAGAGATATCTTACAAAACCAGATCAGACAGATTAATCTGGGCTGGATCAAACAACGGTAATTATTCAGTTAAGGAGGGCTATAAATCTATTATTTTGGACCAGAACATGGATAATATAGATATACCTCTAAACCTCTGTTGGAATAAATCTTGTCTTCCTAAAGCTGGCATGTTTTTATGAGCTACTATGCAGAAGAAAATTCTAGCAGCAGATAGATTCAACAAACTAGGTTTTGAAGGGCCATCAAGATGTCCCTTGTGTGAGAATCACTTAGAGGATGTTAATCACATTCTCCTTAACTATACATTTACTCAAAATTGTTGGAATTGGTTACATCGTTGTCTAGGGTGGAAATCCACTCTACAATCAGATCTGTTAAGTACTCTTAAAGCATGGTCATCTCCCTATAAAGACAACTTATATAAAGACATATGGACTATCTCCCCATCAATATTAGTTTGGGAAATCTGGAAAGAACGAAATAGAAGGATTTTCACTAGTCAAAAACTAGAGTGGAAATCAGTCACCAATAAAATAGAATCGTCAATTGTGGAAATTATTAACAGCAAACTTAGAGACCATCTAAGCTATGAAGGATCCTTCAAAAGCTGGGACAACAAAATCAGAAATAAATGGCCAAAATTAGACATTCCGCCCTTATATGGCAAAGGGGGACCAAAAACGAAGGCAGATAGAGCCTCATGTAAATGGACTCCTCCAAAGGAGGGATGGTACAGACTTAACTTCGATGGAGCGTCTAGAGGGAACCCCGGGGTAGCTGGTATTGGGGGCTTAATTTGAAATTGGAAGGCAGAGGTTATCACCAAATTCTCTAGGCCCATAAACCCAACCACGAACAATATGGTAGAATGCAAAGCAGCATTAGAAGGTCTAAAAATATGCAAGAATCTTAACATCTCAAAAGTAGAAATAGAAGGAGATTCACAAATTGTTATCAACGCCATACGAACTAAAAAAACACCTAACTGGGCCCTAAATTCGAAAATAGAAGAAATTAATCAAATATTGGAGAGTATACCCAAATATGAAATCGGACATACATACAGGGAAGGCAATACAGAGGCAAATAGTTTAGCAAATCAAGGCGCAAATGGAGTTTTAATAATGGAACGATATGTCTAATCTTATCCCCAAAGGTCATGAATATTATTACGCGTTGGCCTTAAAAATAAGCACCTAATTTATACCACCCTTAACTAGTTGATTCCCCTAGCCATAAAACTTAGCAATTCTCTAGATAATAGCAATGGTATAATTAATCTCCTTATATTCAGTACATTGAATAAATGGATTACAGAACAATATAATAGAGTGAAATTAATAGTTATATTCTTCCAAATATGGCTAAATCGCGCATTTACATTAAAATGCTCAAATAATTCTAATAACTATCAGAAGTTTAGAAATAGTTTATAAGCCATAGTTGTATTAATGCTACAGACTGAATACTATTAAGTACTATAAGGCAACCGTAGTGCTTGCTTTAAGGCAACTGTGTATAGGGACTCACTTATGCCAATGCAATTAGCCTTCCCTCCAACTGAAATATGATAGATTTGTCTAGAAATCTGTTTAGCTATGCAGTATATATACAATATGGCTTATGTAAATGTATATATGCATACTGTTTAATATGCAGCAACTGTATATATGCAAAATGTTTATAATTCAGTAACTGTATATATAGATAGCATATATGTACAGCTTACTCGGAATATAAAAGATAAGAAGCCATGGCTAAGCCGAACTGTTAGACATCATAAAAGCTGGTACTTACAAAGTAATGTACAGACTTTATATAATGTTAATATAATACTTGTTTGAAAGGTGGTTTAAAAGCAATTTCAGCATCGGTTAAGTGTAAATATGGTAAGAGAGCAATAAGGAAGTATCTCTTCAGAAAAGCAAACTCAGTTCTTTTTTAATACAGTTGAATAAATGAGATACAGATCTAGGAATATATATATATATAGATTTATGTATATATATATATATATATATATATATATATATATATACCTTAACTCTCGTTTGCTTAAGGATCATAGTCATAGAAGATCCTTCGGAGTTAACTTTGGAACAGAGACCTATACTTAACATCATTTGGCTAACCTAGCTTCTTATTGGTAGGGATCATTAATCTAGGATAAACAGGGGTTTCTAGCAGTGTAAATGCTAATCATAATCTCGTTCATGGTCTGATGGTAGATCTTATTAATGTCTGTTTTTGAGGAATCGAATGGTCTCCTATATTGATTATGAAGCATATATGTTTTTACCCTTTAGGTGGTGTATAGAAATATGATCACATAATCATAAAGGGCACAAATCACATATGTTAAGGATTTATAGTCGAGCTAGGGACCTTAGATCTCAAAGTATGGTTAGGTTTATATGACTCGGGTTATTTCTTTTACTGTTTTGATACACGATAAAGATGTTTTGGGATGTTATTTTATTTGGATTAAACACTGAAATAACCTTTCAAAGAAGGATAGTCTAAAATAGCCTTCTAAAATACACTACAGGTTTTTGTATGGGATTAGTCTTATGAAAGAGCATCTATCTAAATCAATTTTGGCTTTTTAGATCTTAAGTAATGATGACAGATTTATATCATAGAATTTTCTATCACAATATACATGTTTCTCTTTAAAATTATAACTTCCTATCTAGGATTTTTTAACTAGATTGGATAGGTTGAGTTTCTGTCTTCTACAGTGAGGCAGGTATATAAAAGACATAACTCTGGAGGAAGGTAATAATGATAGTTTCTCAATATTTGTATCTCCCCCTTCCTTTTTTCTCTTAATTATAATGTATTTCTTTAACTATATGGGTTGGAAGATTTCTGGTATGCATTTCAAGAGGATATTTTCAAGCCAGCATTTAAACCAATATACCACCGAAGGCTCTAGAACGGATATCTACAGGACTAATAATCTACATGTATGAATCATAGAGATGTATTCTTCAATCAGCAATGTAATAAATGTAACTTTAAAACCTCGATAAGTATCGAGCAGTGGGTATGCCCACTGTAATTATGTAGGTATTTTAGAGAAAAATCTCGATAGATATCGAGTCGTGGGAATGCCCACGGAAATCATGTATCAGTATCAGGACTTGTGTCCCAAGCACGGCTGGAGGTTTTCTCAACCCTGCTCTTTCCTACCAGCGCCTGCACTGAGCGAGGTTTTTATGTAAAAACTTTTAATTTATATATAAATAAAATATAATTCAGGGCTTCGGCCTTTTACCGATCAAAAAAAAAAAAAATTATTTAATTGGAGAATTAAATAATTTATTATTTAATTAGAGAATTAAATAATTTATTATTTAATTAGATAATTAAATAATATAGAGATTAAATTATTTAATTGAAGAATTAAATAATTTATTTATGGTAGTTATTTTAATTAGAGAATAAAATAATAATATAAATTGAATTAATTATGGGCTGGGCCCAAATTATGGCATCAATATAAATGAAAGGTGTTATTGTAATTTCAAAGTCGGCCTTGGAGGCCGACCTTGCATTGTAATTGTTCTACCTAATATATATGAGGATTTGATTATTGTAAATCACACAAGCAATCACAATTTGGACTGCGATCTGAATATACAAGGCAGCGATCTGAACATATAAGGCAGAGATCTGAACATATGCAAGGCAGCGATCTAATAGATACAAGCAATTTGGACTTGATATATATTCAGCGATCTGGATCTATATTTATAGGACAGTGATCACACTTTGCCATATATTCCTAGCCGCGAATACAAGGTCCTTGACAGCGAATTCCAGTCCTAATCCAAGGTAGCGAACACACACAAAGCAGCGATTATATGTTCTGATCTAAGGAAGTAAATATAAGTTCAGATCTGGGCAGCAATATCGTCTACAGGATAGCAAATTCATTAGGATCTGATCTGAAGATAAACTGATATTGTATCAAGAGCTGACATAGATCTTCATCTATTCTTTACATTGGTGATACATCTCTATTTTGGCGATATCTATTGATTTGCTTCATTGATCAGGGATCTTTAGCAAATCAACATCTGTGAGTTATGTAATTTGACTTTGAAAGGGCAATAATAGACGATCTAATTAATGCTGGGTTTTTCCCTCCTATCAGGAGGTTTTCCCAGGGTAATCCTTTGTGTCCTTGTGTTCTTTTATCTGACTATTTGTTTAAATTATTTACTGTTTTGATCTAATCACTTAAATTTAACACAAATGAACAATGGATCAAGAATCTAAAAAGGTATTATGAGCATAAGCAAAAGTTTAAATTAAGAATTATTACTTACTTTAATAATGCTGCAGGAAATCCAAATTTGCTTGTTCCCAATGAAGTCAAGAGAATGAAATGATCAATATTTGCAACAGTTGCTACATTTCAAGAGCAGAAAATAATGATTCAATATGTGTACAGGAAAGGAGAACAAAAAAATAAACTGCAAAATTATGTCTTCGAAAATGCAAACTAAAACTAGTAAACATGTAATGAGTTTGTTTTCAGGAAAAGATAAATTATTAATGACCAGTGACTATCAATAATAGAAATGCATCCATCCAAGCATAATACTCTTCAAAAACCGTCCTACATTAAGTATATGGAGTGAAGTCACTTCAGCAAAAAGGTAAAGAGCTTGTATGACTGTCAAAGATTCGACAGGTTCAAAATACAGTAAAACAGAAAAAAAAATTTGAAAAATGTCAGTTAGATTAAAAAACTCATGGAAATCCAAATATAGTAAATAAAACTCAAGGAAATCCAAATATAATAATGGGCCCTAGGTAGAATGTGACTGGAGTTGTTCTTTGAACTATAATTTCATAAGTTTTTGGCATCATAGATGGTTTCAATTTAAGAAAATTTATTCACTACTCTCTTTTTAATAATACAGAACATTTAAATTAATTAAGGATAAAAGTACGTAGAATTGCCGAAGCCCTGACCCAGACAAGGCACAGGGACACAGAATCTCTGCTGCAGAAATAAATTTACATTGCTAATCCCAACAGCTAAAAACCTAAAGACCAAAGAGAGGAAAAACAAGAGATTTAAAAGTTCTGAGCCTAGAAGCAAACTGTAAAAGACTATCTCACAACTTTAGCATCTACCATACCAACGCTTTCATACATACGATTCCTCGTATAATATGGCATTAACACATCAGAGAGATTCTGATGTTAGCTGGGGGTTTGTGTTTGGCACTGTGGTATGTAGTGTGGACATTTATGTTTTTCCACTGTGGTATGTAGTGTGGACATTTACCTTAGCACCCTGTTCAAAGGTCCATCTACTTGAATCCATTCTCACATTAATGATCATACAATTTTCCTGCTATTGTCATCATTCCCCATTATGATCTTACTCTTTGGATTGTGAACTGCATGAGAAAATAATTATGGTAGGTGTCCTGAATGCTATGAGATCTTTTAGGAAATAATGACTTTCATCCATATCATTAATCCCTGAAATTGCTGTATTGTAGGCACTGACATTTTATAAATACCTTATACAATGGAAATTATCACATGCTAATTTGTCCACATGGTGAATGTGCGACTAACTTGTCCAAGCTAGGAAAATTGGAATGCAAAGGATTAAGTGTGATAATATACACTTAGAGGTAAGGTTTAAATGGGCCAATATACATATATTCACAAGAGGTGAGTGCTTCTTGAATATGTAGGTTTTCAAGATTTTCTAATGTCATTAATTAATTGCATATATTGAACCCAACTTGGTTTGTTGCTGATTGATGTTGACACCTAATTACTGTGGAGAGTCCATTATATACTTCATCAAAACAAGGTGTCTACTTCCTTAATGTAAACTGATCACATTTGTTGTTCCATTTGTAGAACCATGGAAAACCAGTCCCTAACTATGAAGCTTACAGCAAATAAGAGTAAACAACAATGTAAATAAGCATGTGATATCAAGGAAAGAGCACTGAAACAAGTAACATGAAAGACAACAGCAATATGACTTAGAGAAACCTAAAATAGGGAAAAACTTAAGAAGAGTGAGGTGTTGTTCCTCCTCAAGCAACCATCCCTAGAACCACCACAACGATTTCTTGCCTCTAAGTAGGGCCTTCAAGGACCTTTCTTTCACAAACTAGCAATGTCCCAACAGCCATACTAGCATTTTATTTAATCAAGAATGACATAATGTGGCAAAAGTGTATATGGAATTCAGTTCTCAGGTTTAAAATGAGAAAAAAATCAGGAAACTAATAAAACAATACTGGATTAAGCAATTAGCAGCTCCTTGGAAACCTCTTCTAAAGGGTTTCCTGAAGTTGAACCATGATGGAGCAGTGATGGGAAATCCCAACTTGACTGAAGCATGAACTTTAGCTTACTTTTCCAATGCTTTTCAACAGTTTCCGAGACTCAAGTGTAATATTGCCTTCAATTTGATTAATTTACTAATGTTTCTTAGTTTTGTTAAAATGATTTAAAAAGCACCTTAGTGTTATGGCTCGTTGGAAGGGGGATAAAAGTTTTAAGAGATGGACGTATGAAATGGGGCCCTTGCATATCAGATATTATTATTATTTCATAAACAAGGTCTTTTGGAGCAAAAGGGAGCTTTTAATTAAAAATGAATTTTAAAATGTATCTTCTACAAGTTCGGTGGGAAAAGTATTAGAGGAGTTTTTGTAAGCTCATATGCATTATGCGCATTATTTCATTCTCTCTAGTGAAACCACTTGTGGTTGTGGGATTGAATTTAGTTCATCTCAGCCTTCTGGAGGATGAAAACCCTCTTGGAGAAGATTAAACATGGTGGTGAAAGATCCTCCCTCATTCAAAGTTGCAGGTTGTGCAAGAGGGGAGATTTACAGGTTTGATTGAAGGTTAAATCATTAAGTCTTGCAAACAAGATTATTTATATGACTTTTGAGGTGAATACTCATATTTGGTTATTGTTATTCTTGTTTAGATTATAGATTCTTGAACCTCACATTTCTTTTGGCCGGGCAATAATATGGAGTTGAGGAGTGGATTTAAGACTTTTCCTTGTGGCATTAAGTCATATTTTTTAGTAACATTTCTTGAGAGGCATTGAAAGAATAATTCCGTAGCCGGGCAATTCTATTCATTTTCAGTTGAGCGGAGCATTTGACTTGGGCAATTAAAAGACCCCTTATTTCTGGTTGAGTTGATTTTCTTATTGCTATTAAAGTTGGCGATGGAGGTTTAACCCTAAGGTTTGGCTGGATCATGTAATACTTTGATGCTAGTCATGGAAAATATGTGCTATGTCAATGGACTTTTGCTGAGCTGTATACCTTTTCTGCTGGGCATTTGAGTGGAGATATTATGAGAGTTTGTATGGTGTTTTGGCTTTATGCTTTGTGTGACTTTCATATCTTGTTGGCCAATCTTGGTGTTGACTGTTTTGAAGTGATTAAAGGGCAGATTTGTGACATGAGAAACAAGACAGGTCACAGGATTTTTAGCAGGCATAAATACCATTTTGGAGAGCTTTTGGCAATAAGTGTGGGTCAACTATCATAGCTTATGCAAACATTGTTGACGACTTCATTTTCATCTAGTCATGAGTCTTCTATGCGGGCATAAAACAGATGCAGCGGGTGGGTGAATGAGTTTGGGAGTGAACCAATAGATTGGTGGGTCGATTCAGGGTTGTAAGTTGGGTGTTGAAGTTTAGAATAGCAAGGGTTTTCATCAAGTAATTTTCAATCCTTACCTGACCTTGGCGTCAAGAAATTCCTGATCTATATCAGCAGATACAAACCTACAGACCTTGCTGTCCATTCAAGGGCATATGATTGATAAAATTGTCTCTACTTTTTTGAGGAAGAACAGAATGCTCTGTACTTATATAATGATAACAAACCTGTCACAGCAGATATTGTTATTTAAATATTGCTGTCATTCTTTCTGGAAATGCATACTGTTGAATGCTGAATGCTAGATATAATATTTAAATATGATCATTATCCTAGATTTCACAAACTCGGCAAACAATGACCACCTAATTTGTATATTCTTATGTTTGTAATGATGGGCAATTGTTACAAACTTAGTTGTATGAGTTTCAGTTTGAATGGAAAGAATATGTTAGTGTATGTTTTGCCACTTTTATGCAATACAAAAATCTAATCATTTAAACTGAAATTATCCCTAAGTGTTCATCAAACTGTTGACCAAATACCTACCATTAAGCTACTGGTAAAGTGGGACAGAATTGCAAAAAAATTTGGTGATAAATCAGTGGTGTACACTACATGAGGGAATATTTTTAATCAATTAAATTTAAGTTGCCTAACATTATTGCTTTTTGACAGCTTTAGTTTGATTATTTTATTTAAAAGATGACCAAGTGCATTAAAGTGACGTATCAGGGACCTGAAATAAAATAAAAACTAAAAGGTCGCTTTATGCAATTTAAAAATATAACTTCACAAGAGAATATAAAAAGGAAGTGCAAAAAGGAAATTAGACATCTTTGGTCATTTTCATATTTCTTGTTGTGAAGTTTGGACTGCATGTCCAATTTAAAACCCTAGGATGAAAATCCTAAGGGTATTTGGCTTCAGAGATGAATAATTTCATCCTAGTCAAATTGGAGTCAGATTCAAGCGGGACTCACAATTGAGCTTACAATATGATGAATTGCACCAGATTCAGAGAGTTGCTGAGTAAAAGAAAATTAGAAATTTTGCCAGCAAACAATAAATTATAGATTATGTGTTATATCTAGTCGAAAAAACGTACCCACTAACACAAACATACCTGCTAACAGAAATTCTAGTTACACCATCAACAAAATTATAGTGGTTTATTCAAATCACCATAAACGAAGGAGGATTTAATAAACATCGGCTCGGGACAAATTATATAGTATTTTCCGATGACTCTTGGAAGTAATGAATATATAAATATATCTATGATGTTTTCCATAAGTGCTTGATGAAATCACCATGCATAAAGGACTAAAATAATATGATGATCACACACCACTAATGCAAGTATGAATTTGATTACACATTTGAAATCCATTAAGAAGCTTTCCTAATATATTTATATATATTTTTGGTACAAGGGAAATAACAGTAACAACAATAATTTTATGCCAACAAAAATATTGAATCGGATAATTATCTGACTTTTTAGTAGACTCTTGTCAACTAGCTGGAAGATTCTAAGACAACCACACTTGCAACTCCTCAAGGAACAATTTCTTAAAAAAGTCATAGTTGATATTGTGGGCCACCTCCATGCCATTTTCCTATCTCCTACTTCCTACACGACTTCCCTACACACCCAATCATCCTTGTAGACTGGTGTAACCAACAAATTTGTATGCATGACTTCTAGAAAGCTTATTTTGAGGTGGTGCAACTAGCAAATATGGCTCCCACACTGGTAACAAAGGTGAGACCTTGATTCCTCATGTCATTTTTGCTAGGGCCATCAATCACTAGAATATGATACTTTTGTGGCTTGCATGTAATGCTTATTATCCCTTTTTCCTAGTCCTCTCAATTGCCCACAAATTCAACTTGTGACGTCTTATAGATGCTCACGTCTTGTACAAATAATGCTGACCAAGTTACCATAGATTTCCTAAGTCGATGTTTATTAAATGTCTTATAGATGCTCACGTCTTGCACAAATAATGGTGACCAAGTTACCATAGATTTTCTAAGTCTATGTTTATTAAACCCTCCTTTGTTGATGATGATTTGAAAAACCACAAAGAAGCTAGTAAGACAAACATGCCTACTAACAACAATTCTAGAGCAGCTAGTGGAGCAACATCTAGACCTTTGATATCGACATTTAACAAAATAAAGCTACCAAAAGGGGAAAAATCATAAAAATGTAGAAGAGGGATATGTGAATTGGTTACATGAGTACAAATCATTAATGAGGGATTTCATGAAAACATGTCTCTACCTAATTTTAGTCAGCTCAAGTTGAGAAATAGACACAAGAGAGATAGAGGTCCTAAAAATTAGGATTTACAAAGGAGGTTGGGGAATTTGTCCATTCCCACATTTGATGGTTCAAGCAACCGCATTGTTAGATCTTGGATTCAAAAGTTGGATAAATATTTGTCATTGAATCCCATGTTCAAAAACAAAGTCATCAAATATGCCACTTTGCACTTGGAAGACGCACATGAATGGTTTTACAATGGTTTGTTGACACTAAAACACAATCTTATCACTTCCTCTATTGAATTCACTCATAGGCTCATAGACAGGTTCGATAAGAAGGATCCAAAGCTGCATTTTTGGGAGCTAGCTCAGTTGAAACAGATTGGGATTATTGATGCTTATGTTTCAAAATTATAGACTTTCTATCATGGTATCAGATGTTTCAAAACAAAGACTGATAGTTCTCTCCATTGAAGGGTTATCAAAACCTCTTTGTGGTTGGGTTTATGCTTTTGATCCTCCAACAAATCATGATGCCATTAAGAGACCTAGAAACATGGAATTTTCTACCCTGAAAGAAAAAATCTCAATCTAAGTTCCCTCCATCAAAGAAAGACAAAGACTTTTGTAAAAGGAGTGGCCCAAGAAACCAAGTTTGTTAAATGAGGCTAAGAATGAGTTGACGAGCAAAAAAGTGTGTTACTCCAATAAGGAGACATGAGAATAGAGACACAAGTGCCTAGGGAAAGGCAAGGTACATTATATTGAGGTGGCTTCTAATCACAAGGAAGAGAAAATAGAAAATGGTTCAAGCAATTAAAGTGACTAGGAGGAAGAGTGATTTGATTTAGAAGAGCATGTCATAGGGGGCATTAAGGGGAATACTGTTTCCACACTTTCAGGTACACCCGGATATAATTTTTTTAGGATGAGAGAAGTCTTACAAGGTTAGCAATTCACAATACTGATAGATAGTGGGGCAACCCACAAATTCATAAATGAGGCCTTGGTGGCAAAGAGAGGTCTATAGGTAGAAGACTTTGAAGGCTATAGCATGATGATTGCAGATAGATTTACCATGATTTGCACTAAGAAGGTTCCCCAAATGATCATTGCTTTGGGTAATTATATAGTGATCAATGGTTTCTATGTGGTAGGCATTGGGGAGATAAATGTTGTTTTCGGAGTTTAGAGGTTGCCTTCATCGAGTAAGTATTCTCAAAACTTTTAGACCAATGAATTGAAGTTTAGAGTGAATGGGAAGAAAGTTGTTCTTTGATGGATGTATAATGGAGCACCCAAGATCAAAACTGCTAAGAGAATGGAGAGTATTTTTCTCATGGTGATGTAGCTTGGGCAACCTAGTGTTTCATTTCTACTAAGAATATTTCTAATAAAAAAGGGATATCATGAGATAAGCATACTTCACTAGACAAATACAATGTAATTTTTAGTCATATTCCTCTAGGCAAGCCACCAAAGAGAGGGTGTGAGCATGTGATAGAGCTTGAGTAGGGAACAAAGCCATTAATTACCACTCACTACCATCACCAAAAAAGGCACAAGAAGGAGATAGAGGCCATCCAAGAGCTACTAGATATGGAGCACATTAGGCCGAATTCAAGTCCCTTTGTTTCTTTTGTAGAGCTAATTAAAAAGAAGGATGGAGTAATGAGGATGTGCATAGACTACCAAGCAAAGAATAAAAACAAATTAAGGAACAATATCTAATTCCCATGATTGATGAGAATATTGTTGAACTTCATGGGGTAGTCTACTTTACTAAGATTGATCTTCAGATCAAATACCATTAAATTAGAATGAAGGAGGAAGACACACACAAGACTTTCTTTCAAATGTCATAATAGGCATTAAAAATTATTGGTCATTCCTTTTAGATTGATCAATGATCTTACCACATTCTAGTCTAGCATGAATTGTGTATTTAAAAGGTAGTAGTGAAAGTTTGTGCTCATGTTCTTCAATGATATTTTGATGTACAATGAAACTTGGGAAGATCGTCTTTGGCACATTGATGAGGTATTGGCCATCATAGAGGCACAGTCACCATTTGCTAAATCATCCAAGTGTGAATGTGAAATGACAAAAATTCTATACTTAGGATGTAGCTAACTTCACCACTTATAAATTTGACAAAGAAACGATCATTCTCTTGGTTGCATATAGCCTAACAAATATTTGATTGCCTTAAGAGATAATGAGGATTTGCTCTGTATTGGTGCATCTTGATTTTTATCAACCTTTTCTACTACAGTGTGATGTTTCAAAAGAGGGGATTGGACTTGTGTTTATGCAAAATAAGCACCTTATGGCCTTTGAGAGGGAAAAAAACTTAGAGATGTTGAGAGGCATTATTTTACTTAAGAAAAGGAAATGCTCACAATCATGCATGTTTTAGCCAAATTCAGACAGTATCTAGTTGGAAGGAAGTTTTGGTGATAATTGATCATAGCAGCTTGAAGTACTTCCTTGGGAGAGGACCTGAATGAACAGCAACAAAAGTGGGTAAGCAAAATACAAGATTATGATTTTGATATTGAGTATATTAAAGGGAAGAAAAATGTGGTAGCAAATGCCTTATCCAAAATCCCACTTTGGGTGCTATGTTTGGGATTTAAGATGATTGGAAATACCATCTTCTAGTTGAATACTCTAATAATACTTTTAAATGTGAAATTATGGATCGGAAGATTCGGGTTGATTGATATAAGGTAATTGATGACATTATATATTATAAGGAAAAAATATACTTGGTGCCTAAAACAAACATGAAGGAAAAGATTCTCAAAGCAGTTCATGATATGCTTATAGTAGGTCATTGAGGCTACTCCAAAACTTACAAATAGGTGAGATATATTTTCTTGGGAAGGATTGAAGAATGATGTCCTCAAACACATTCAAGAGTGTGTGATCTACCAAAAAGTAAGTCCAAGCACACTTTCCTACTAAATTTAATGCAGCCCCTACCTATCCTTGATCAGAAATAGGATAGTATATCAATGGACTTCATTACAAGGCTGCCCAAGGTGTAGGGTAAGGTTTGCATTTATGTTGTGGTGGATAGACTAAGCAAGTAAATGCACTTCTATGTCGTATCTTTCGAGGCATCGTAAGTTGTAGACTTGTTTTTGACATAGATGTTTACACTCCATGGGTTCCCTAGGAACATTAGGGATGACAAGGACAAGAAATTTCTCACTATATTTTGGAAAGCTCTCTTCATATTAAAAAGTACAAAGTTGACGTCGAGCGCTAGTTATTATACACAAATAGATGGGCAAACACACATTGCTATAAAGGGATTGTGACTTAAGAATTATGTAGCAATACATCAGAAGGCTTGGGTTCGATGATTGTATTTAGAGGAGCATTACTACAACACCACTTATCACATGAGTAGAGGCATGATGCCCTTTCAAGATTTGCATGAATATAACACCATCTCTTATGTAGACCTAGTTATAATTGATAGCACAAAACCATACGCCAAAGATTGGATGTAGGAACATCAAGATATTAAGAAGGCTTTAAAGAAAAATATTCAGTAGGCTCAAAACCAACAAAATATTGATGCTGACAGGCGTAGGATAGAGAGAACATTTGAGGTTGGACAGTCCTCTCTTAAAAAGACAGTCCTCTCTTAAAAAGAGTGGTGTTGAAAAACTAAAAACCAAGTACTATGGTCCCTACAGAATCATTCAAAGGATTGGGGAAGTTTTCTATAAGTTGGAGCTTCCAAAGCCTAGTGAGATTCACAACATGTTGCAAGTTTCTTGCCTTAAAAAGGCATTGGGGGCAGCACATTACACCTTATGCAGAGTTATCACCGTTGGATGAAAAGGGCAATCTGACCCTGATTTTGGGAGACATCATTCATGTCAAGGAGAAGAAACTCAAAAACAGGAGTATTTTGGAGTAATTGGTTCATTGGAAGGACTAACCTATACTGAAAAATAAATCGAAAAGGGCAATAATGAAGTTTGCGATTGAAAATAAATCAAAGAATGACAATTATAAGGTTAAGGTGTGTGCGATATATCCACTAACCTATATGGTTGCAATTATAGATCGTCTGAAGTCTGCAATTATATATTTATTTAAACATTAATAATATAATAATAAAATATTAATATTCAGTGATTTAAAGAAAACAACAGGAATATTTGTTTTGTTTTCACAGCAATATATTTTATATAAAATTAGCCTAGGGATGTGTTTATGATGCTGGTTATAAAATGAGCTATTTTAATTTTTAGTTTCTAAAAAATAACATCATGAAGCAACTTATCAATAATTCGGGATCTAGCATACAAATACTTCAGCTATTGAGGTTTTTATTAAATTGATCTTATGTATCCGTAGTGATTAAAGTCTCGTGAATAACACAAGGATCGGATGAGGATTATCCATTAGATTACCTGCATCAATAAGATTTTTGGTAGCCTGATAGTCAATACGGTACGGTCCAGTTATATCAAAAACCTCCTTCTCACTTGCACCTATGCAACAGACTACAACACGTGCATTGCCTATTGCTGATCTAATTTCGTTTGGTTTCTCTAAGTCACAGACAGCTATCTCAATCTTCTTTTCCTCTGTTGGCCTGGAAATCAGCAAAGTTTGTTTGAATATTATCAGTCTATCAGCTTGACACAAAACCAGAACATGTGTCTGAGTTGTTTAACCTGTCTCCTCTTTATTACATAAATATCTAGATGCATGTTTTTCCTTCCTTTTTTACTTGAATTTGTAAGCAATAAATATGAGAAAAAAAGAAATATTGTACAGCAGATGAAGAGTTAGGTCCATGGAATGGTGAACCAGTGGTACATGAACACACAATAAACTATAAAGGCGAGGAAAGTTCCAAAAGAAGGCAATTTTAGCCTAAACAACATGAGAACAAATAGCCACTGAGAAATAGGCTCATACCTTAGGGGAACAGAAGGATTCACATTTTGGAGATCCAATTTTAATTGTGCCACACTCTACAGAAGCAACAACATAGTACACAATAATGAATACCTATAATACATCAAGAACAAATGGGATAATAAAATGTCTTCCCATTATATATAAGAAATCTTCCACATTCCATGGATTACTCCCACAAGAGCAGCGCATACCTCAAGAAGAAGTTCTGCCTTCTGCAAACTACGCACACCTGTCCGTACACGAAACCCAAGCTTCAAAAGTTCTCTGTTGAACATGAAAGAAGAATGTCAAAGAACAGTAAAACACACCATACGAATTGAGAGATGAAGTCGCTGAATGGATCTTCAAACAGAAATTAAGGTAAACATATAAATCTTTAAAGAGTTGCCAGCTATATGTATTGAAATAAGAATTACAGAAGCAAGGTACCTGACAGTGCGCGAACCAACTTTACCAGTGGCTCCTGCAACAAATACAAGACGATTATCCTTCAACGGCTCTCCAACACCTGATATTGCAGATTTCTGAACATTCCCAGATTCTTCCTTGTAACTCTCAGAGACCATTTCATTTGTTGTGTTCACAGTGCCTGAAATTACATCGATCGCTATACAAAGATAAATTAATTCATAAAATTTGGTTTTTCCTGTTAATTTTTTAGAGGTGCAACATCTAGGATGACTTGTTACATTTTAGACTCAATTTATGGGTTCTTCATGCCAAGAGAACTCATCAACTTCATAGACATACTAATCTTTGAATTGTACAAAAGCCTCCTACAAATCCTAAGATTAATCTAGAGAATTGCCTGACTTATATCTGGCAGCTAAATTATCATTGAATTATATACCATTACACCTTGTTCCTTCTAACAAATACCATGTCATCACTAAGAACACATATTAGTAGTGGGCCCTTCATATAGTACAGCTTTTACATATTCCTGAAACTGTAAGATGTAAATGATTGGAATTAGATTTAGGGATGACTTCGCTCATCAATTTACATTACAATAAAAGTTATACAAATCTTAGTTTGGCAGTGGTTGGATCCCCACCTTCTCATTCACACCACTAAACACAAAGTACAAGAATAGCAACTACTAACCCCAGGATTAAAAAGTAATAATATAATCAAATTTCACTGTATACAACTCCACGTATGACATATTGCATAAATGGAAGCGTTTACGTGCAGTTTCACATATATAAAGCCATATAATGGATTCTAGCAAATTTATTGAAGTATACTCTCATTTGTAATCATGACCTCAAAGAAAGGAGGAAGTTTGATCTCAAAGTTTTGATTGACATAAAGGAAACGCAATAATCAAGTCATTCCCACATATTAAAAACTTGATAATGATGCTCTGCATGTTGTTTCTAACTCTGTATTGATAAGCTTTTGCCTAGGCTGCAACCCATAGTCACAAAGCTTAAATAGAACTCACTAAGAGACACAATTTTAGTACAGGATAGTCTGGAAACAATTAGCTTGTCTCAATCTCCAAGAAATAAATATTTAGTGTTTTCTTGCCACAACTTGATGTGATTCTTCTTAGCAGAGCAAGCCTAGGCCAGAGACATATGTTTTTAAGCACTCAGTTTCACTATAGAATAAGTTTTGTAAGTGTAGAAATACGTGTAGGCAACATTTCAGCGGTTTTAGACAGATTTTGAAATGTGGGGCAGACTTGGGTCTTATACCACGCTTTCAGCAATTCATAAGCATTTTGAAACCTGGGGCAGAACCTGGGCCTCATACCTGGGGCAAATGCTGGGTGTTATACCACACATTCAGTGATTCAGAAGGTGGGATAGAACTTAGGTTGTGTCGTACACCACGACCGTCATGGCTAGTAATTTGATTTATGGCTGTGCAGTATAGCTTTAAAAAGGTGAAAATCGTAATCAACTTCTAGATCCTAAGACAGGAAAAAACATAGCCGAACAGAAAAATAAACTAAACAGAGAATATGGTACTCTCAAATGTCCAGATTAAGTTTGCATCGCATTGGACTGAAAACCCCATATGTTATGTTTTACTAATATCAGCTACAATATAACCCGGTATTATTCCTGTAATTAATACTGAATTGAGTTGATTGATTGATCTAAAATAAAATGTAGTTCTACCAAAATTGTTGTGGTCCATAGAATGTCAAGCATTGAACATATCATACCTGAGCTTAAAATCAGTCTTGACCTTGAGAATAGTCCCTGATGCTTCTTTTTGTTGATAAATTTAAGCGTTGGACCACCCACAAATTTATGGTCTAATATAGCACCTGGGGTATGTAGTATGAACGAAGAAACATGAATTGAGATAGCCCCCATTAATTCTATTTAGAACATTCAGCTGTGAAACGTTTTTCTTTTTTTCCTTCTCTGCTGTCAGGAAGCTAAACTTTTCGATGGCCTGAATAGAGAAGTGATTCGTTATGAGATTGGCATACATTCACGAAAGCACTACCTTCTAGGCAAGGAAGATACGAGCAGGGTTCCAAAATCAAACGGCTGGATCGACCTGAGAGCATGAGTTTCCAAATAATTAGACGTTGTTTTATCCACATATCACAATTCAAAATGGCAATTGGTTATGCAAGTGTGGAGTGGTGCCACCTAAGAAAGGAAGATATGTACCACTTTTACAATACCCAGGAGTGGGACCCAAAAGATACATCATGGAGTTGATTTGGAGTGTTGCTACTTGTGACTTGTAAAGCCAAGTATTTTATTTTAGGCTTAATCTATATTAACCCATTAGGATATGGCGGCGGCTATCTTCCTGATAGAACGTATCACACATGAAAAAAAAAATTTCTCAAATTTGCGAAAATGCAAAGTTTTTTTCTGAAAATTTTTGGTTGTTTTTGATCTAGAATATGCAGATGATGAAGAACAAATCCTAAAATTTTCATAAAAATTCATGGTGTTTTCAGATTTTTGAAATTTGAACGGCGATGCATTCCTTTGGAAGGATAGCCGTGTCCTTAGGATATTATCTTTACAAAACCTTATTTAAAATAAATTGAGAAACATTATTTTTGAGGTGTTGCCTAAATATCATTGGTTAAGCTTACTTAGGTTTAGTTATCATGACTTAGTTTGTAACTTATTATTATTTAAGTAATTTATTAATATTTAATATTATTCATAGAATCAAGTTACTTATTCTAGGTGGCATTCTAAAAGATAAATGATTACTCATTATTTAATATTTGTTTTAGACAATTATTATTTTGTAAAAAGTATTTAATATTTGTATTTGGTAGTTACACGTATGTTTGTCTCTACCTCATCACACCTTGTCTATATAGGCAACGCTTGTGTAAATTGTAACCCTATTTCATTATCTCAATAGAGTTATTCATATTTGGTGAAATAGCATATCTTCATGTTGCTTCTCTTTACATTGAGAAGTGTCTTTGGTTTGTAGATTGTTTTCCTAATTGACCTAGCAATACTTAATCCATTTATACGAGTATATTGTGTTATGTGATATGATGTAGAATTTATTTAGAATATATTAAGATATGATGAACATATTATTGGTTAGTTAAATCTAGTGCAATTAACTACATAAGTTATGGTCTTCCTCTTATCGTTAATTGTGGAGTATAAACACATATTTTAGTTCATTTTTTAGTTTAGTTCTTTGTGTTCATTTTTATAGCTTTTTAGGTTTTTGTCTAATTTTCTTCGACATTTTTTTACATATTTTTCTTTTCCTTATTTCATTTTATTTTTCTTTTCTTGGTTTTTCTTATTATTTTAATATTGTCCTAGTTTATTTTTTGGTCTCCTTATTTCTCTTCATCCTTCTTATTAATTTTATTATTCATTTTTGTTATTATTTATTTATTTTGGTTGGTTTGCTTTTGCTTCTTGTTTTATGTGTCTCTTTCATCATGCCTCTCTCTCAACTCTTTATTTAGTCAATTTTACAAGCTAATTTATCATTTCTCCTTTGAACTTTTCCATCGTGATGATGAATCACAAAGTAAGATTTGAAATGTTGATGATAAAAAAAAATTACACAATTGAATCTAGAAGTTACTCAAGAAATCAACATGGATTCTGGAAATCTGATAGCATTAATAGCATTAATACATAATTTCAAGAGACTTAAGTTTAGATAATAGATCTATACCCATTATTGCCAACATCTTGGTTTTATTATCAAAATCCTAGTAAAGTGATCAAAGAAAGGCCAAATTAAGAAATATATCATTCATAATATTAAAATAATCCAATAAAAAGGGATTTAAGACAATTAAGAAAAAATTGTATCTTAGATTGTAGCTTTGAGAGAGAGAAGACACATCGGGGATGAAAATTGGAAAGGAGGATCTTGACGAGTTATATAAAGAGATGGGATTATTAGAAAAAAGATGAGGATAAGCCATTGGGGATTTGATAAAAGAATTAATGAAATACCAAATTGAATAAAGAACCCATGGAAAAAGAAAATAGTAAGAAACAAAGAGAGAGTAGAGAAGAGATTGAGTTAGCAATGGAATTGAACATAAAAGGAAAAAGTCTAAAAAAATTAAGGAGAGATAAGAAATATATTGCAAAAGGGTAGAAAAGGCTAGAGAAGCCAAATTAGAGATGTGTCAATAAGACTTGTACTACAAAAGATGAGAATTGTTGGAATAGTGAAGAAAAGTTAGAGTGTACTAAAAGGGTTACAAGTAAGATTGTTGAAGAGAAATATGACCAACCATTAGAACAAATACCCTCTAGACAAAGCAATTAGAATTCATCAAAGATTAGTAAATCAAATTCAAGATTATATAATATCCAAGGAGCCAATGGAAGAATGATGTAGAAGCAATAAGGCTTTGTCATACAAAATTTTGACTCGTGCACTTTGACTATAACCTAAATATTCTAATCTAAAAAGCATACTTGATGCAGGATCATCCAAGGTGTAAGAGAAATCTTGCATCGCTCAAAAATATTGTCTAGGTTTTCAATAAGGGCTATCTTTGGGTAGGGTTACTATTTTTAGCAAGTTACTATTTTTAGTAAGTCTTTCATTTGAGCATGGATTATTCTAATTACTTCCTTGGACGTTCATTTTGGATATATAAGCATGTTGAAAAAAAATTATGGCAAGATCAAGGTTGGTTTTTGAAGATATTAAAATTGTCAATTTTGGCGGGGTAGTATGAAAAACTTTGAACTCAATTTTGAAGGCCTTAGAAGATCTGAAAGGGATCAAAACTCATCAAAGATAGTGATTCACAATCCCAGGCTATAAAGCACTTTGAGAAGTTTCTAAAAAGTGGTTATAATAGACAATCGGGTCAACAGTTCAAAAGTTATGGCTTTCAAAAGTTGTGCCTTCAAGACTCAAGTTTCAATACAAAAGGAAGGGAGAGAAATATCACTTAAGGTAGGAAATTAAACCACTAGACACCAAAATGGAAAAAAAAATCACTTTTTAGAATATTCTAATGTGGTTAATTACATATACAAGGATGAAGGGGGTTTTGGGCTCAATTCCAAGAGGGTAGCGTGTGGCTCTGTCTTGCAGATTATGGTGATGAAAATGCACATGTGGCTATAGAATGTTACTTTTCTAAATATTGTAATGTCATTTCATTGAAGATAATAAAAAGCAAGTGTTTTTGTTCTTGTCATTGTTATGTTCTTGCAATTTTTTGTTTATTTGTATGTTTTGTTGTGTGTGTTTGGTTGAATAAGGGGAGTACCCTTCATCAATACTTAATGATGGATTTAAAGAATTATTATCCCTTAGAACAAATTAATGCCTCTAAGTTTTAGTGAAGAATATTTACACAATGTAGTAAGAAAGAGTGTCGATTTTCCAAAAGAGAAAATATTAAGCAATCTAGATATACAAGAAATGGAAAGATTGTGTGGGAGAAATAAAGAAAACGTGATCAAGGGCCTTACAATGGAGAAATAAGATTGTCTCTAAATTTAAATGATCACATGTAAAGAGGTGAACCCCTTGGACTAAGAATTGTCACCCATGTTAATTAAGACAAGAAGAATACTTGTGGAATGTATAAATAGTGACTCAACATGAACACAAAAAAATCAACAACAAGAATTTGAAAGAAATTAGAAGAGTTATCCAAAAGTGAATATTTGATATAGAATTAAATAGAAATAAATTCATAAAGAAAAGTGGTAAAAATATATTATAATAAGAAATTCAAAAGATTAAAAGAAAAGAACAATAAAATTTAGTAGTAAAGAAGAAAACCCCACTTAGAAACAAGGAAAACATCAACACAAGTATAGACAAATAATTACAGCATTCCCATTTTTTGGAAAATACACCAATGATGAAGTTAAACACATCTGTTTATCATACTTTACATGCAAAAACATGAAACTTGTCTCAATGAAACTAATGGTCAATTTTCCTGTTATTATAAAGAATCTAATGAAAATTGCCTTAATTTAAAGAAATTGGATTTATTAGTTGGAAGGGTTTCAAAAAATTGTTATGTTTAGTCCAAAAACCCTACCCTTTTTCTATTTATTTGTTACCTTTTTTAAATCACTTAAGTTGCGGTTTAAGCATGTGTTTTAAGTCATTGGATGGGACCAAAGTCTTTTAAGTCATAACGCCTAGCAGGTCCCTTTTAATTTTTTCCTAAGTCTAAAGTTTTCTGCAAGATAAGTTTTTCCTAAGTCTCCAGGTATAAGTTAAAGATGTGTCAGATCTACTTTAATCTAACAATGGACACATTGCCTAGATGAAAAGATGTGCAACAATTATTCATCATGGGATCACACCTAAGCGACACCTGGCAACTAGTGGGACCTAGTAGAAGGCATAGCGAACAATAAAGCATTGTGCAGATCATTTCTAATCTAACAAGCATAATGCCTTAGATTAAAGGTGATACCCTTTTAACCTTTAAGGGATCACGCCTTGTTGACGTGTGGCTATCTGAAGATCATGGGACCAACTTTCAAAAGGGTTACAAGGGAAATAATTACCCATCAAATCTAAGTTGATCTAACGGTTGGTGTGATCCCATGAACAAAAGATGCAAAGTAATTACTCATTGAGGGATCACGCCTGGTTGACACGTAGCAATCTATGGACCCAGGTCAAAGCTAAAGCAATGAATAAAGACTTGTCAAATCAAGGATGATCTGACAATAGGCGCATTGTCTGGATGGAAAGATGCTCACTAAATAATGTTTAAGGCATCGCGCCTTGATGCAGCATGTCCATGTGACATCACCCAGCCAATTTTGAAGAGAATTAAAGATGTGTCAGATCTAACTTGATCTGACGGTGGGCGCTTTGCCTTGATGAAGAATTACAAGTTGTTTAATGTTTAGGGCATCATACCTAGCTGACAAGTGTCCATGGTGATGTCACATCTCCCCGGGCTACAAGGCAATTAAAATAAGAGAAGATCTTTTTGATCGGATAATGGGTGTGTTCCTGTGATGAAAAGATAGGATCACGCATGTGCGACGCAAGTCCAACTTGATTAAAAGGTAAATGGTAGGACCCGGATGATAGGCAATGATGATATGGTGCTTTCTGATTGGATGTTTTCACAAGTAAATAAAATGACATGGAGGTGAACAGTTTTTTGACTCATCTCTAGGAACCACACGATGTGCCACAATGGATCAAATCGACGATTCAATTTTAAACTTCATCTTCTGCTATGAAATATTTCATTTTTGCCCATTCAGTTGCAGATTTGAAAGTCGATATTCAGTAATTGCAGGGCATGCAGCCATGTTGTCGAGGAGTTGATGCAAATTGTCTCATAAACATATACCAATAAGGCGCTCATTTTAATTTTCAAAAGCTACAAGATTTTCAGAGAGATCAAGCAGAGCAAATTTGCAGAGCTTCCTATATTTTCTAGAAAACTTTCAACGAGTGAGTTAATTTATTGACTTCTTGATTCCTGAGTGTTGCATGATTGAAGTTTGACATTGTTAGGATTTTACAGAGATAAAGAATTTATTTGGAATATAATAACCTTGTGTAAACCCTAAGTTTTTGAGATGGCACCACGAAGAGAATTCAAGGGAAAAATTGATTATCAAGAGAGGGTCATTTGTGATAATTTTCTTGAGCAACTAGACTGTTCTACAAATGATTCATCTAAGTTAAAAGAACTTGTACCCAAAAACCCTCGTCTAAAAATTGTTGATGGTCTATATGATAAAGGTAATTGGATGAGGGATGCAAATATTGGAGTGGCTGGCTTGGTATTGTTCAGGGTAGGGTTTGGACAAAGACGTGTTTTCTCCCAGTAGTAATGTCTAGCAATTTGATGTAGGGAAGCTGGTAGTCCCTAATGTTTTTATGGACATTGACATCTTACTCCAGGTAGCTAATAATTATGACCTATTGCAAGAGTAGTTAGGGATATAAATGGAAACCCTTTGATTAGTGTCATAGTTGATGAGATAAGAGAGGTTTTTCGGTTAAGTAAGCCTTCTAATGACCTAGAAAGGATTGATTTTGATGTACTCAGGGAAGTTTACAAGGCACAAAGGGATTATCTTAGAAGTGGGCCTTTGAGGGAATTCTTTGACAGGGTTGGAGGGTTAACTATGGTAGGACCAAATACACTAGATCCCATCAAACTAGATTATTTCAATTTGAAAGAAAAGGGTACATATTGGTCTCCATGTCAATTTTTTGGAGAGGAGTTAGAAACAAAGATGCCCATCCATTACATGTTTATGATGGCTCAGATCTTGCATCCATACCTTGCAGTGAATTTTGATTTTGCTCCTTTTCTTTCTGATTTAATTCATAATGGTCTTATTAGTATTCAAAAATCCAAGGTGGATAGACCTTTGGGATGGTATTCCCTATTGATGCACATGTTCCTTTTCAAGGGTTCTAATTATTTTGCAAAGGACATGGATTTGATGAAGTAAAAGGATGGTGAGGAGATGCTAGTTCAATTGTGGAATTTAAATATGTCATGGGATAGGAATGAGGCCAGTTTTGTGACTTTTGATAGATGCTTTGCATCTAGGCTGAGGGTCCTATTGTTTCTAGAGAATCCAAGGATTCAAAGAGAATTGTTGGCATTTTTTAGGCCAAAACAGTTTGCAAATAATATCAAGATAATGCACAATTGGGGAGATGTCATACTATACCTTGTTTCATCTATGTTCAGAGTATATGGCTTTAGAGGCACCCCTTTCATTCTACCATATCAAGTTCCTTTGAAGGTTGGCATAGCAGAAGTCCTTAGACAAATTGGTGGTTTGCAGGATATGACACTAACAGGGAAGGACAAGGGTTCTATCTTTCTCACCGTCACTATAGAACATCAGTTTGTGATAACAAAGGGTGGATGGATTCACATGAACAAGTTTTTGGAACCTTACCACTTGGCTACATTAGTTGCAAGGTCTGTTGGTCCTGTGGGATTTTATAGTGATATGTTCAAGAAGAGGACCAAGTGTGCTTCCATGGACCACATTTTCACTTTCCCGAGGACATAATTAGAAATGAATTTGATCTACAAGAGTAGGAAGGAAAAGTGGCTGGTATACAAGAAAATTTTAGACTTTGTACAACATTTTATTAAGGACTATGATCCTTTGAGGGATTTTAAGCCCTTTGAAAAGAAATTTGAGGCTCTTATGATCATTTTGAGGGCATAATGCAGGCCCTGAACTAGAAGAAGGATGTGGTTGTGAAATTAGAGCTAGAGAAGGCCAAATTTGTCCTAAGCAAGCCTGCATTTTCAAGACTTGTTCCTCTTGGTGAGTATGTTGTGCAAAGGAAGTCAGGATACAATGTGGTGGTTCCTAGGGGTGACACACATCATAAGGGCTACATAATAGAGAATGTGCCTTCATCTTCCATGGGAGATGAAGTGAAAATACATACAGAGGAGCCTTCTACCTCACTAGGAAAGAGACCAATTGATTTGGATCCTGAGTCTCCACCTCCTCCAAAGAAACATAGATTAGAAGAAAGACCACAACAGAGTGAGGGTATCTATTCTCCCTCCCAATCTCCTTTGAATATTGTCAATCAACAAGAGGTAGAAGAACAATTGCAGAGGATGGGGAACCTAGGTCAAATTTGTGTGACCTATGAGGAAATTGAGGAGCGAATGCCTGAGGAGCCCAAAGGGGTAGAAATGGATTTGATTGTTGATGAATTTGTAGGCAAAGAATAAGACCTTGTTACCAGGCATGCATGTGATGAATTTTGGGTTGATGATAGTTTTGTCAAGGCTAGAGCCTTTGTGCAATTTCTATGGAGGACACACATCAACCGATTTAAAGAAACTTATGAAAAAAGACAGGAGGAGCATCCTGAAAAGGATCCAAGTGTCATTGAGGCTGAAGTAAAACAAGAAATGTTGACAAGGTTTCAGGCAATCACCCCAAAGAAAGGAAGATATTTAGTTTGAAATGTAGGGGTTCTCATTCTTCCAGAATGGGATATTGTTGATGCCATAGTCTTTGATGCAGTAAGGAAACAAACTAAACCAATGCATATGATAAAGGAGGCATCTGAAAAATCATTCAAATATGTTGTCTTCAGTAAGGATCATGCAACATTGGTAATGTGGTCTCTAAAGAGAGAATAAAGTAAAAGAAAAAATGAAGTATCTAAGACTAATTACTCTGGCAGTTTGATGATAAGAAGGGTTGGTGAGACCTTAGGGGTTAAAGCATCTAGCATGACCCTAAAATCAGTCAATTTCAACCTAAAGGTGGTAGAGAAAGAGGCCAAAGAAAAGGAGGAGCTCATAAGTAAATTGGAGACTGTCCTCGAAGCTCATGGTGATTTGAAGAAGGAGACAAGTGAGAAGGATAAGATCATAGTAGATCTTAGGAGACAAATGAAAGGACAATAACAAATTAAAGGGCCTTCTCAGAAGGTAATTTATTTTTCTCCTTATAGTCCCTCATCCTCAAGTCCAATCATTGAATTACCATTTTCCCCCTTGCCTCCTAGCTCTCAAATGAAGAGGATCTAAATTGGGAGAGAGAGAAATTGGACGGAGAGAGAAAAAGACTAGAAGATGATAGAGATGAATTGAAGAAGAAGATGGAAGAATTCAGAAGAGGGAAATTGAAAATAGTAAATAACTATGAGGAGAAGGTCAAGGACACAATTTTGTAATTTTTTGAGAGTCTAGAGCCAAAATTGATTTATTCAAGCGACAAGAAATTAGTAGGTATTCTTAATTCTTTTGAGACAGATAAGGCTACATTGGAGCCAATTTTGGATAAATTGATAGTAAAGAAGGTAAATTTGAAATTATTTTATTCATTGTTAAAAAATTAAGAGAATGTTGATGCCGCAGTCAATTCTACTCACAAGATAGCCAAGGGCTTGTTAGACTTTGCAACAAAAAGAGACGACATTGGGAGAAAGGTTATGGTCTTCAAAGGGGAGTACTCCAAGGTATGTTTTAAAATGTTTCCTGGTATGTTTGGAAAGGATGGAAAATTAAAAGATAGGTTGAAATGGATTGGGAAGGTGGGTAGTGAATTATCCATAAGAATAAATAATATCATTAACCTTGAGAGTATAATTTTGTTTATTCAAACCATAGAGTCAATTGAAGGTGCTAGGTCTCATTTTGGCTTTTTGAGAAAAGAGGTTGAGCAGCTGAAAACAAGGTGGGATGAGATGGAGCAACAAAAGTCATAGATTGTTGGCTTTTCCTGGCCTAGTGATGAGGTATTTGAATCATGGAAAGGCAAGTACCTTTCATTGACATCAAATGAACAAGAAGACCCTATTACAGTTGCAACAAGTGGTAGTTCTCCAACACCTTAAAGTAGTTAAGGTTTTACAAATAGATTGTGTTCTCAAGAACAAAACGGATGAAAAACAAGGTGCCACCTATCAAAAGAAGTAGTTTTGAAGTTGTTGCAAGGGCTTTGCAGACCAATTAAGAAATGTCTTTTGAAGGCTTGTAACAAACTAATTACTCATCTTGTTGTTTTTGTCTCTACTAATATGTCATCATAATTTTGTCTTTGCCTAAATGATCTTAATCTTGTAGCAATCCTTAAATCTATAAAAGGATTCCCAAGATCATTTAGAAGGGCTAGAAAACTAAGATAGCTTTTTGCATACGATTTTTCAATCAAGGGTATAACAGATTGTATTAGGTTGTATTATTACATGAATAACAAGTTTCATGGTTTTTGACTATTATTATAGTGGTGTATATTTTGAGGCAGGGTGTATACAAGAAAGATGATTCATTATATATGAATACAAAAATCCCAGATTCAAGTCTCTCCTTTGTGTCTATTTCTTTGAATTATGAATTTTCTGATTCATTGCATAGAATTTATCTATGTGTATGTTTCTTTTCCTCAACTTTGATTTGAGATCAAATTAAATAGCTTTGGATAGAACATAGATTCATTTTTTTTTGCACAAGGATTTCTATAAGTAGTATTAATTTGGTTTTAAATAGATAAATATTGTCATAAGGTGGTAATATTTGGGGGTCCTGAATCATTGACATTAGTTGGTTTCTGTGTTTTTCTTTGCATTAGAGATATTTCCCAATGGATAAGGCACTAGCCATAAATAAGTATGTTCTTCAGTAATATGTATTTAGTAGGGTTTGGCTATATTCCTAATATTTGATATAAATCATTCAAAATCTTTCAAGTGCTATGATCTACAAGTTATATTTTCTTAATGGTAATGGAGAATCAATAAATTAATGGTTATCATTTAGTATTTTCTTATCATTCATCTATTGTTAAAATCCAAAAATTATTGTGAAGTGTTATATGTGGATCTGGATTAGGTGTACTTGCCTTGGTTTTGCAGAGCCAAAAGTGCAAAGGGTTGTCTTGTCCCTATAGTTGGTCCAATCACCTCAGATTTTCCATACTTGGAACTAACCATCCATGACAATCTATTTGTAGGTGTATTGGTTGCTTTCATAAGCATAAAGTCCATTTTGAAGAACCAACATAAGCCAAACTTTATGATTTTTTATCAAAACATTGGAGAAATGAAGCACTAAAATGGTAAATAAAAATGCCCTAAACACATGACAAAGAATGACAAGAAATAAACAAGGAATTCATCTCAAAAATATTGAATCCTTTAAAATTCCATAAAAGAGTTGTAAAGGATAAACCATTAAATAGTTTATGAGAAAAATGGAGAACACTACCAAAAGAATAAATAATTGAATGATCTATGTATAGACTACAACTAAAAGTAAGGATTGTGTTGGATGGAAACACTTTTAATACCTTCTCAAGTGTGGTAGAATTGGCGTATGTGGTGGATTCTAGTCATGAAGAAGAAGAATTATTGGTGTGAATAAAGTATTTTACCTAACTAGTTCACTAATAGGTCATATTACCATGTTAAGTTTACTTAGGTCTTAAGTATCTTTCTAGAAGTCTTAGTTGTCATGTGATCTTATCTTGGCATTTATTTCTTGTTTTAGTTTATTTAATAATTATCATGTTAGTTGTCTCAAGTCATATGATTAAGACATGCCATAATCTTGTCTAATCATGCCTATCAACCTTGTCTTTATAAGCAATTATAAGAAAGCCATCTTATGAAGATTTCATATTCAAACAAATTCAATATTGCATCCATGATCAAGCAAGCTATTCCTACCTCTATCTCTTGTAGAAGGATATGTTTTTTTTAAGTGATCTTGGGGTGTGCAAAGTTCACAATTTATTTGTATATGGTACCAAAGTTGTAGTGTTGCAAACTCCTTCTTGGTAAAAGAGAGGAAATTTTGATTAATTTTCTTACTAGGTGTACTTTAGGCCTACACATACATCATATATGAACATAGGTATTAGAGAAAGTCATTTCTTGCCTATTTTACCAAAATCTAACATCATTGGCTAGATTTACAAGAGTTTCAAGTTGTGTGGCGATTGTCAAATCTAAGGGACAACTAAATTTTAAGAGGACTTTAGAACAAAAATACTCTTCCATCATGTTCAAAAGACCTAAAAACCTTAAGATAAACTATTGAATTATCAAAATGAAATATTTTCATTTGTGGGCATCAAAGGTTTTTTCACCATTTTGCCAACACAAAAAATCTATACATTTGTATGAATCCATTTTGAACATACTCATATGGTCACTACCCTTGGTTGGCATCAATGGACTTAGTAGAATCTTTGTCAATGAATATTCTCTCTCAAACAACATACTCCTTGCACTAGTGCAATGTTTACATAGGGCCTCACTCTATGTACAATATGGTCAAGTCACATCAATTTGGTGTCATTTGGTACAAATAATTTGTTCAATATTATTATTTTTAAAGTTTTAAACCTAGATTTGGTTTTAATTAGTTATTGGTTGCATATAATCACCAAGTCATGGTCACATTTGTTAGAGGGGACTATGTCCTGAGCAATGCAACCTTTGGCATACTACCCCAATGGTGTAATTACCACTGGTAGCATTATTTTTTAAAACCTAATACTTTTGCCAATCTAATATGGGTGCCTAGGTGCCTATGGCTCAAGGGCCCAAAATTGGCCTATCATGCTCTAATTGGGATTTTTTCAAATAGCCATAATTTTTTTCCACAATGTTCATTTTTTTTTATAAAAAAAGATATCATCAAATAGTTAGCTCATTGTACTTTGTAGTATAGCAATTTATTTTTATAGATTTAATTGTTTGGTGTTAGTCATTTATATTTGAAGGTAGATTTATATTTTTAGTTCCCAAGCACATAATTTTTTTATCAATCTTTATTTTTTATGATTCTTGTAGTGTTGGAAAGTATTGAGGAGTTCTTGTTGGTATTGAGGAACATTGAGAGGGTGGTTGAATCAGTGTTCCATGATTTTTAACTCTATTAAGTTTATTGCACAACCATAAGCTAACCACAATGAAAAGTAAACAAATAAAAAACAATATAAACATCCACAAACTCATGACACCATGATTTTTGCATGGAAACCCGGTTAAGGGAAAACCCACGATGGGGATGAAACCCACAAATATCTTTGTAGAAATATAGTTAGCCATGTTAAGGGAAATATTACAAAATGGGAATGCAATAGAATTCAAGCACTCTTCTTAGAGCACACTCCTCAATTAAAAAAGAGGGTTATAACCATTAAGAAAGATCACTGCTTACAGATAATATTGGACTACAAACCAAAATGTTGAGCCAAGAATAGTATCATATATGCCAGTACAATTCCATGCAAATGCATCAAACTAACCTATGTAATCATGTACATAGCATCTCTTACCTTCACACAATATAATCTAACCACCACATCATCTCAATCAACACAAAAACTCAAGGTTAAATATACCTATCATCAAAATATAATAAGTTCACTATTGGCTCCAATAGAAAAGTATGTAACATGTGCAACCTCAAGAAAAATGCCAATAAAATCTCTATGCTATCCTCTACCAAGCTGTATATAACATGTAGTATGTCATCTCTACCAAGATATATGATCAAACCGATCAAATCTTAAATTAGTAGGATCACTGATTGATCTACCTACTGACTATCTTTGTCTTCTACATTTCTCTACAAATCCAATACTCAGAGCATCAAAATTCAACCAAAACACAACATCAATTGTTTCAATCATATAATACCATTGAACATACTCCAAATGACCTTAAACTAACTTCTCTAGACATGATTCAACATAACATCTTCATACCAAACTTTTTATCGAACCTGTATCCTGTTGCATATTCATCTATACTTAGTTGATCTCCTTTTTTGCCTTTAGTATAAATAAAATATGTTGGAAGAACATATGAACTGGGTATATTTTCCATCAATAACAACATACAATCAATGTGTGACATTGTCTCTTTCCCAACAATCTTCCCCTTTGGCATAATGGCAACACTTAGAGAAAAATGACTAAGTGTTCCAAGCAAAATGCCAAGCTCTAAAAATTATCTCTCCTAACAAAAAATACATACTCTTCCTGAGCTAATCAACCTATTTTTATTTCCTTATCTCTCCCATTTTGAAATCAATGGAAAAGGAAGGGAACAACACCAAAATAGAACTACCAAAATCCTATAGTATCCATTTTATATACTAAGTATGAAATGTGTACTTACAAAAGTTTAAAAATATCTAAAAAGTTTCTCTTTAGAGTTGCAAAATCAAAATCCCAACTTTTCTTCAAACTCTCAGCAATTTGAATCTTCCAACAAACTAAATATGCCAATTTATCTACTTCACCTACATCAAGTGCATCTAGATATTCATGTGTTACAATAACTTCTTTCATGCCTCTTCTTAGAACATCGAGCTTAGGAACAATTTGATTCATCAATTCTCCAATCCTTCCCTTCATTATTTCCTTCTGAGTGATAAGGTTCTTAATCTTATCATTCATTTTAGTCATCTGAGCTACATGTACCGAGGCTAATTCCTTTAGAAGGTTAAATCCTTGAGATATCTCAATCAGTTTGGCTTCACTCTCCTTAACTATCTTATCAAGATCAACTAGAAATTTGGGATAATCAATACATGACTGATATATTTTTCTTCATTCTCACAAAGAGTCCTTTAAAATTTGAATATAAATGGCCAATGATTCCTTATCCCTCACAATAATCACATTTAATTTATTGAACCTTCTTATATTGAATTACATGTATCCGTACCATAGTTGATTTCTCAATAGATTGAAAGTGTGAATCAACTACATCCAATAGTCCTTCTAGTTGAATAGATGTAGAATCATTCTAATCTAATGCATAGCCTGACATTATTTTTCTCTAAACATTTTCTTCCCTTGTTAAGAGTTTATTTACCTTCTCACTAGACTTTAAGATACACTCTCTTTCTTTGGCATGAGCAACCAAAGCAAGTGTCAAAAACTGATCATCACCAATAGTATCCAACTCAATTGGACCTTGTAAAGGCACATAAATGATCTCTTTTTCTAACAATGTATGTACTACCTTTGCAGTGTCTCTTTCCTCCTCAAATTGTTCAACCTTTACTTCCTTAGTCTTCTTAAGAGTCTGCTCATCCATAGGGTTGTGTTCAGTTTTGACCTCATCTTGTTGATGATCATTTGTATGAGTTAATTTTCCATCAGGTTGTCCTTGATCAAGATCAATAGGTTTGTCATCAGTATTCTCCTCTTCTACTCCCATTAACTCCTTATATTCATCTTCTATTATTGTAGATTTGTATTTCATTACACCAGGAATATCTTCTTCATCATCCTGGCATGTAGAAAGTGATATGGGTACACCAGAAATAAAGAAATATGGTTCTACAATTGTGGATTAAAAACCTATATGCATTGTAGATTCTCGAGTTGCCTTCTTGTGCTCCTCCAATAAAATAACTTC
This sequence comes from Chamaecyparis obtusa, assembly GCA_027943335.1. Taxonomy (NCBI): domain Eukaryota; kingdom Viridiplantae; phylum Streptophyta; class Pinopsida; order Cupressales; family Cupressaceae; genus Chamaecyparis; species Chamaecyparis obtusa. Next base: position 639,280 of record BSBK01002853.1, read on the forward strand.
ATGTCAATTCTCTAAAAAAAATTTACTCATCACTTCCTCTATTTCCTCAACAACCTCATCAATTTTACCATTCATAATAAAGTATATTCTTGTTTTAGTCAATAGTTGCATTTTTGCTTCCTCAAGGACCTTCTTATGACCTTCAGTTGAAATAACTAGACATAGCTTATTCATTACTCCTCTGATTGTCTTATCTTCCTCTAATGCAATTAGTCTCCTTTCCTCAAGTTTTGAAAACACATCATCAGGTATTTCCCCTTTGATCTCAACAAGTGCTCTATTGAATATATTCAAATAATTTATTGTTTCTTCCTCTAATTTTCTCTTTTCTTCTTTGAACTTAGTCCTAGATTCTTCCATTTGTTGTTTGGTAAAAGACATTATTTCTCCCACTATTATAACTTCTCTTCTAACTTTCCTCTTCATAGCTAGCTTATCTAGTGCAATATGTACCTCAAGACTCTTTTCTTTGTAGGTACCGAACCTCTTCTCATTAGGTTCAAATGGTTTCTTCATAAGATCTTCCACATGTTATTCCATAGCTATAGGATCAATCCCATATCCCATCAGTAAGATCCAAGAACTTCTTGGCTCCACTCCTTCCATCTCGCATTCATCAATCTTAACCATAAAGCAAATCATATCTTCATGCTTCTTAACTAGATGTTTAGGAATTCTCCATCTCAACTGCATTTGTTCCTAAATATCTTAAAGGATCCCCAAAGTTATCTTCTCCTAGTTATTTTATCAAGCATCAGTTAGTAGTTAGTGATCTTCTTTACAACAAGCATATCCTTCCTCCATGTTATGTCAATGAACCCTAGAAAGTGGTTCATAAACTAGAAAAAGATGTAAATCACCAATGTTCCATACTTGAAAATTTGCTTATTTTCCTTATTACTCTTTTCTAGATTCTACATAAGTTGTGCCCTTATGGCCTCACACATATCATGTTGAATTCCTTCCTTAACCATTCAATAAGTTGTTTAGATGATAGTGTTGGAAATGGAATTTTCCCTACTGGAATGGTAAACCTTATAGCTAAACACCATAGATGCAAATTTTACATCTGGCTACTTGATATCATTAACTGTCATTGCTCATTTATTCCACTAAGACTCATTTGATTCTGTCACTAGGTTTTGTCAAGTTGTTTTCATGGATGGGACTTCACCATTAGCACATACATAATTTAGTTATATCTTGCAAAACCTCCTTAGTGATCTTATAGGGTTTATCCAACCCAATAAACTAATCATGTATTCTACTCAAAATAATTTGCGTCCACTCTGGTTCATCAAAAGAAATGAACTCCATAATTGAGAGATTCCCATGGTTTGCAATTATTTAAATTCCCCCTTCACATAATGAATCTCTGATGAATTGCATCCTCACCTAACTCCTCAATATGGAAATGAATGTATGCCCTTGTAATCTTCAACATGTAGAACTTCGTATGGAAATTTTGAAAATGAACCCTTGGGATCATCTTCCATAGATTTTTAAGGATGATTCTTGAGAATAGGACAGAGTCTATCCTTGATATTTATTACCATAGGTGTATCCATAATTTCATAAAATATTTCAAAAAGCTTTGAAATGGTAAATACCTTTGCGTTGACAATAGGGTTTGCAAATTCAATCTTTGAAATGGTTCATGATTTCTTCTCAAATCCCCTTTAGTCTCTCTACAATCTCATTCACAAGTTAGAACAATGAAAAGTGATGTCTCAAAACTCCTTTTTATTCATTTGCATGCTCTTGAAATCAATCACAATAAATGTTGTCGAACCCTAGCTCATAAAGTTATTCATAACCAATAAAACAAGCTCTTCCTGTGATCTTCATGATCAGGATAATATTTTTCAAATATTATATCAATAGGATCCAGATTCAATTCCTCAATTGTCTAAGTCGATCACTTCCTCCAATCCTTTCAAATTTGGGGTGGGGTAAGGTTTTTCATGAAGAAATCCCCCTTAGGTCTTTGATCTAATTAATTTACCAAAGAAATATCCACACCAAAAAATGGTGTAATCTGTCTTGTAGCATTAATTTGCTTTTTTCTCATCCATGTCTTCTTTATTTCCTTCTTTACCTCTTCAACATCAACAATTTTATTTTCCTTATCATCCTTAGCATTTTTTTCTTTCTGCCAAACCTCTATCTTTATTATATCTATAATTGTTAGCAATGTGACCAAAATTTTTGTAATGAAAACACATCACATTTTGTTTTTCATACCTTTGATTTGTCTAATTTAATTTGCACTATTTTTCCAAGTGTCTAATTTGTGACATTTGTAATATGTAGCATTTCCTTGTCTTATCATAGTTCTTCAATCACTTTATTTGTGTCCATAGTTGCTGCAAGTGTAACAATGACCTTAAGTGGATATATTTTTGCACTCCTTTTCTCTATGACCAACTTTGTTGCATGCAAAGCATATGCCATTGAATTTTTCTTGCCTAGTAGGTTTCTCCTTAGGTTTTTCTATCTGATTCTCTAATGAATTGATTTTCCCTCTTGATCCAGAACTTTTCCATTTCTCAAAGCCTAATATGTGTTTGTCCCCTACTGCCTTTTGCCTCTCAATTAGTTCATCAAGTTTTGTCAAGATGGATTTGAATTTCTCTTTGAATTCATTAGCTTCTACAAGCTATCTCCTCAGAACTTCATTAACCCTTTCAATCTCTTGTTCATTACATCTGGACTCCTCAAAATCAAGCTGCAATTGACCGATCTCACAATTCAATTTGTGACATTCCTCAAATTTTTCTTTCAAGTATTTTTCAAGATTTTTCCTTGTATCAACTTCCTTTGTCATCTTCATCACCATGGATTCCATGTCATGCTTTAGGTTATCTTTATCTTTAGAAAGTTGTTCATATTTATTTTATTTTATTTTTAGGGCTTGTGAATTATAAGTTCTACCTTTCATCTGTAATTTTTCAACAATATCTTTCATCTTTTCTTTGGATTTGTTCATTTGTTTTTTTAGACTCTCTATAATTTTTTTTACCTCTTTGATTTTTTTTCTTTCAATTCTATGTTCTCAACATTTGATTTGTCAACATATTCAAGTGTAATCAAGAGCTTCTTCTGAATACTATTCAATCACCCATTAGGACCTTTCTCAAGTTGTTAGACTTCTTTTGAGGTACTAAGCTCTTATATCAATTGTTGGTATTGAGGAACACTAAGAGGAGGGGGGGGGTGAATCAGTGTTTTGTGTTTTTTAAATTTATTAAATTGATTGCACAACCATAAGCTAACCAAAATAAAAAGTAAATAGATACAGAATAATGTAAACATCCACAAACTCATGACACCATAATTTTGTGTGGAAACTCGATTAAGGGAAAAATCACGGTGGGGATGGAACCCATAAATATCTCTACAAAAATATGTTGGATTAATTTATGGAAAGTTAAGTATTGAGAGGGGAGGGGTGAATCAGTACTACAAAATACTTTTATCTAACTTTATAACCATTCACCGAATTCATAACTTTGCATGTAATAACATTAAAACATGTAAAAAAATATCATAACAACATGATTTTGGCATCGCATAAATCCTTGGTTAGTAGGAAAAACTATGGTGGGGATGACACCCACAACACTTGACTACTATAGTAAAAATATTATTCGATTAAAGCTACAATGTTAGCTATTTCTGATCGCTTACCATGTTAAGAGTATTAACCCTATTAAGAGTCTAAAGATTGATTAAGTCTACTTTGCTAAAGGATTTTACAACTCTAATCTAAGAGATGTACCATGTTAAAGGACTTACAATATAAGATCTGTTAAGATCTACTCAGTTAAGATCTTTTACAATTCTGATTACACTTTGATCAGTACATAAACTTGTCTGTAATACTTGCATCAACATATGCTTTTCAGACTCATTATACTCAATAACAATTTACCTCATACTATATTTCTCTCACAATATCAATTATGTACTCGGTAACTTCAAATATGAATCACATTCACACTCTGTTCTTACTTCTATGTTAATCGGTAGCTTCTCTACTCATCACCTTCAAACTTATCTTTGAATGATCATCACCTGCTTTCTGCAATTTCCCCTTCGCACATATACTGATATTCACATATTGATCCATTTATACTCAATTCTAGAAGCAGTGGAAATATTCTAGAATCATCTCCTTAAGTGGTGCTAGCATTGGTTACTTCTCCAATGCATATATCAAATTTAATTATCATTTAAAGATCTCACCTTGTAATCATGCATAATCATCATGTTTAAATCTCATATGCTTCAAAAAATAATTTCCTCAAGATTTGTAAACCATTTTCTTCTCGGTGTCGAGATTCAATGTATCTTTAGATTCTTCTTATGTCGGCCTGTGCTGCTCGGTAATACATTTTTATTCTTCTCGGTATCATGTATGTTCTCTCAGTTTGGTAACTATTGTAACTTGGTATTGCTTGTTGCTTAGTATTTGTTCCTTATTTTCTTTACTGAAATTGTCTTTCCTTTATTTCCCTTTACCGACTAGCTTATGCTTTATCGACTTGACTATCCTTCTTTACCGAATGACTTTGACAATCAATATGACTTAATCAAAACTAATGACAACAAAACAACTCTATAGGAGTATCGATCTCCCCCTTTGGCATTAGTTTGGTATCTTTGTTAAAAACTTCACAGTCATAAAAAAATTGTGTCCTTAGAAAAAATGACTATGTAAACACTTCTCGGTAAAACTCCTTATATCTCCATTACTTATCTTTACTTATTATTCCCCCTATAGTAATAATTCATGTACACATATATATCCGTCTCCTTTCAACATTATATATATATATATATATATATATATATATATATATATATATATATATATATATATATATATATATATATATATATATATATATATATATATATATATATATATATATATATATATATATATATATATATATATATATATCCTCCTTATATATCATGTCTATATCCCCCTTATGACTATACAATATCATCCCCCTTTTTTAACAAAAATGCCTAAAATAATGACTTACTATTTATCCGATGGAGGGATCTTGTCAAAAATAGTTTTATACCTCTCTTGTGCAGCTTTCAATGATCCCTTCCACGATTCCTTTATTGTTTGTAACAATACAATTCATTCTCCAATATCAGTTGCTAGACTTATCATGCTATCCATAGCACTTACATCAAGGGTATTCACTAAGTCTTTAGCCTTATGAGTATGCTTATGTAGTGACTCTATCTATGGTATCAAAAATATTTGCAGCTCCATGAGTTCCATCCTGATTTTATTCTCATCTTTCCTTAACTCATGTTGCACTCCCATTAGGTGCTTTAGCCTTTGATAATAAACCTTGAATGTATCAGGCTTGGTTGTTACCTTTTCTAGCTGCTCAGTCAACTCCTTTTCCACTAATTCATCTTTTTCCCTTATGTCCTTTATGAAATTTGAAATCAATTTTCTTTTTGAAATAATGAAAGAAGAATATCTTGCAACTATTTTTCTAACTCGGTAACCAGTTTAGAAATTGTTACCTTGTCAAGTGTCACTGATTGAAGTAATTCTTCAATTATTTTATCTTCCATCTTCTTCATATGCACTTGCAATGAATATTCACTAGCCTCATTACCTGGTTGATTAATTTGACTCACAAGTTCACCCAATTGGTTGTATATACTACCTTTCTTGTTTATGTCAGCCTCTGGTACAATCTCTTATAGAATCTCTTTAACATTTTCAAGTACATCTATTTTCTGTTTCTTGGCAAGTAACTTATCTTGTGTTTCTTTCCTTTTGAGTAAATTACCAAATTCTGATAATTCCTTGGGGCTCATGGTGGAGATGTCAATTTTCAATATCACAATAGGTTGGCTCAAACCAACCTTCTCTTTTTCATACTTCCTCCTCTTTGACTTAACCTTTTATGTTTGCATACTCTCTCAAGAAGATTTAACTTAGGGAAACATGATGCCTTCTTTGCATCAGATGTTGTAGTTGTTGTATCTTCAATTTTATCATCTTTTTCTTCTTTTTGTTTTCCTTCCTTCTTCTCCTCTTGTTTCTTTTCCTCCTTTTCTTCATGAACCTCTTCTTTCTTTTCTTTCTCCTTGGACTTATCCTTCTCTAGTTTTGCAGTCTTGTTAGGGATCATTGACTCTTGATTCTAATCTTTGGCAGACTCGGTCTTTGTAGTGGCCTCGATATCCTTTGGTGTAGTATCCATTTTTTGGTTTGGTGGGGTCTTCAAATTAGTTTGAACATCATGTGTAGCCTCTAAGATAACCTCTTCAATCTCAAGAAAATTCAATATTTTTTCTATAACATGATCTACATCCATTAACTTTTCTTTTTTTGAATCATCAACATTCAATTCTTCAGTATCCTTGGCCTTGATTACCATTACATTTTCATCATTTGCAATGCCCTTTGTTGGGTCTTTATTTGTTATACCTTCAATGATGACCTCTTCTTTATTTGTTGTCAAATCAATGGGATCTAACTTCCCTTGGGGTTCCTTGATTTCTGTCGGTAGGTTGGGAAAGAATATCTTTCTCCATAAATCATCTGTCTCTTTTTGAACTTCTTCAAGTTACCGACCATTATTCTTAGTGCTCTTCCCTTGACTAGGAAGATCTTAGAATATTCTTGTAATGCTTCTTTAATTCCTTTTGTGGACAATTCAGGAACAGTGATAGCTAGGGATCTCTCCCTCATTTATTTCTCAAATGGCAAGGCATATTTCCATATTGCATCTAGCTTTTGGTATAATTCATCTAATACTCAGTTGGGCATCTCAACTAGAGTAGTCCTAAACTTGTGCAGTAGAACACAAATGCTTCTTTAATATTTTATTTTTCTTCATCACTTCTTGTTTCATATTTAAGTTGTACAAACTCATGACACCATAATTTTTGTGTGGAAACTCGATTAAGGGAAAAACCATGGTGGGGATGGAACCCATAAATATCTCTGTGAAAATATAGTTAACCTAGTTAAGGGAAATATTACAAAATGGGAATATAATATGCTTTCAAGCACGTTGCCTAGAGAACACTGCTCAATTACAAAATAGGGCTACAACCCTTAAGAAATCTCACTGCTTACAGATAATATTGGACTACAATCCAAAATATTGAACTAAGAAATAACATCATATATGACAGTACAATTCCATGCAAGTGCATCAAATAAACATCAACCTAACCTATGTAATCATGTACATAACATCTCCAACCTTCATACAATATACTCTAACAATCACATCATCTTAATCGACACAAAAATTTGAGCTTATATACCTATCATCAAAATATAATAAGTTCACTGTCTGCTCCAATAGAAAAGTATGTAACATGTACAACCTCAAGTAGTACACTAATCAAATATCTATTATAACATCTACCAATCTATAGATAACATGTATCATGGCATCTCTACCAAGATATATGATCAAACTAATCAGATCATCGATCTAGTAGGATCATTGATCAATCCACTTGTTGATTGTCTGTGTCTTCTACACTTCTCTACCAATCCAATACTCAGAGCATCAAAAATCAACTAAAACATAACATCACTTGCTGCAATCATAGAATACCATAGAATATACTCCAAATGACCTTCAACTAACTTATCTATACATAATTCAACATAATGTCTTCATACCAAACTTTTTTTCAAAATCTGTATATTATTTCTTGTTCATCTATACTTAGCCGATTTTTATTGTTTCCTTCGGTATAAAAAAATAATGTTGGAAGACCATATGAAATGATTATAGTTTTGATTACATAAAAATAGGTTTTGAAAGGACTCGAAACCTTTTACAAAAGGAGAACAAGATAGGCATTTAAGCACCAGCAGTACAAGTGCAACATCACCAAAAAATGCCACACAAACTAGTCCTTAAACAAAAAGAACAACCAAAAGACAAAGGACAACAAAAGGAAAGCAAGATAACAAGTTGCTGTCTAAACACATTTCATCAGTTATGTTGCCTGATCAGCAAGAATCTGCATGTTTGCAGCAAACGACTTTAGATCATCCATGTCATTCTTGTTGCCATCCTCCATCTTCTTGAACCTAGACCTCGTATGCCTGCTAGGGCCCTAATCATATTTAGTGTCTTTAGTGTCCGTAACCTCATGGTTTCCTTTCCCATTGTTGAGCTTGTCCACCAGGATCTTCACATGCTCATTTGATGCTTTTAGGATAGCATAGCTGTGCTCAACAATATTCCCCATGGTCTTCTCCAGCTTGTCAATTCTCTTTTCCATAATTTCAATTTTCCTTGTCATACCATTATTATTTTCAAATTTGACCTCCATGGCAGTAATTCTGTCATTGAAAACAACAAGACCCTTAGCCCTAGCGATAGTGTCAGTGAGCTCATCAATTGTCTGGCCCATCATTTTCTCCCCCAGGTGCATCCTTTTAAGAACCTTTGTCTCTTTTTGCAACTAGTGAATATGGGTCTTCATCGCAGTGATGTCATTCTTCATAATACTGAGGGTAGTCAAAAAAGCCAAACATCCTAGATTTTCAAAATCCATATTCCCTCCCTTTGTATTCTTAAAAACCTTATTCCCATCCTCTATTTTCTCCTTAGAGCTCTCCACATTCTCCTTCTCCATGTTAACCTTATCCTTCTCATACCCATCTTTCCCAATGTTATTCATAGCCTAAGCGACCTCGTGCAAGATATTCTCCTCAACCCACACATTTTTTTTGGTTTCCACACTCTCCTCCATAGTAGGGTTGGTGTCCACTCGGTCATCCTGATTACTCTTTTCCTGAGAGGAAGAGCCCTCATCAGAGGAAATAACAATCCTTTTCGCAACTTTCTTCTTCTCTTTTTTGGCTCTGGTATGTTTGTCAATGGGCTCCATACAATCAATGAAATGATTATAGTTGCCATCAATGATAACATACAATCAATATGTGACAATGTCTCTTGCCCAATAGTTCTTTCAAGGCATCCATGAACTTTTTCAAAATTTAGTCCTAGGTATATTTGTTTAGTTCTTTCCTTAGGGGTATTGTGGATGACTACTTGGACATGTTATGATTTTTGAAGGTTCTATTTTGATCAAATCACTTCTAAAGATGGGGAAGAGAATAAAAACACAAATGGATAAACAAAAATTAAAGACACAAGATTTACCTTATCTTTTACCCTATCATCTTGTGGATTGAGCTAAATTAGAGGTACCCTTTTCCACTTGAGTTCCTTCTTTTGACATTATTGTGTAGGTTTAATGTGGTTGCACGAACAAGAAATGTGATATTAGGATGGAGACTGATAAAAAATAGTAGCACAAGGATACGATTATAGAAGTGTTATCACCTAAGATTTGCACCCTATTGAACTAGAAGTTCAACAATCTAGTGACACATGGGAACATTCTTAGGTTATGAGTAACCTATAGTGAGAATGAGCCTCTGGATATGGTTAGGTCCCTCTTGATAATTAACCTAAACTAAGCTTTTTTGGGGGAAAGGGTTAGAATGAAACATGAAACTTAAACATATTCCTAAAGAGTGATGCACCAAAATGACTTTTCAAGACTTATAGTACTTCTTATTTTGAACACACAAGGTAATCAATAACCAAACCCATGGTATACACAAAATAACATTTCATATGGTCTTGCAACAAAATTTCATAACTAGGTTCAATATGTGAAGGAATTATTTAGAAGGAAATGCTAACACAACTTCAACTTTCACCTTCACTAGTTAAACACAAGTTATGACCTGCAAAACTATATATTTATATATAAAGGTAAAGATGATAGGACATAAATCAAAGGAAAGATAATTTCACCATAATATTACATAAACTATATTGTTTCACACAATAAGAATCAATGAGAGAAGGTAAAATAACTACGTTTATTAATAAAAGGTGATTTACATAGCAGCATACAGGTTTGAAAATGTGAGTTACAAAACTACTATCTTTGTTGAAAGAACCCAAAAATGATTAGAATGAAAAATGAGAAAGAACTAAGAACAAACTCATAATGAAAACTCAATGGTACTTAAGCTTCTCCAAAATAGTTGCATAAGAATAGGAACTCCAACCTCTTTGGTCATATGCACTCAAAAGCCCTATTTTTAATTGTCTCCAATAACTCTAAAAGGGCTTAAATATGAGAAAAAATTCCATCCACATCATCCTCCATCATAAAGTCCCTAAAAACACTCTAACCTCCTCAAACTGAGTCAAAACACACTCCTAAATCCCCTCCAAATGTTTAGCCAATTTCCTCAACTTCCCTAAATACTAGGCACCATCTTAAATACTTACTTATATCTCTTTTTGACTCATTAGTAAAAGATAAAGGCTATTACTATTATTTTGCATCATAAATAACACTTAATAAAATGATTTATAAAACATCATTTCATTAATGTTTTTACACTTAAGCTTTAATGCAAAATAAAAGAAAAAGGCACAACATGGGGTATTAATATGAATTTTTTTTTGAAAAAATAAAGGTAAAAATCGCCCAAGGGCTACAACCACTTTAGGGAAAAAAGGCAACCCTAATATAAACCTACTACCATCATTTTTTATATTTCATTCATTTTTTGGTGTTGCTTTATTGTTGTTGTGTTGCCATGAGGGTTTTTCTATAGAGATTTATAAAAGGTTTCTAGAGGATTTGTTGTAGGTCATGGCTTCAATATCATTGCTTGGTAAGCCTCACATTTCCTTGAGCTCTATTATGCAAAAAATAATAGAAAGGTTTTGACCTTTTTTTAGGTTTTATGTTTAATGATTTGGAGTTCTCTTTGCATTTTATCTTCTAGGAGAAGTTGCATAGCTTATACTTCCTTGTGCACGTCGTGACTTTTATATTTTGTATTTTCATGATCATATATTTCCATATGTTCTTCTTCTTTCATGCACTATTTTGTCATGGATTGTTTCTCAGTTGGAATTAAAAAGAGTCATACTTGAAGATGATGCATCATGTAGAAATCTACCATTGTCAACTCCATAATACAAATCTTCATCTTGAAACACCAATTTGGTACTATCATATTCAATGAGATTGTGCTCCCAGCACAATTTTTAATCTCTTCAAAACACACACAATCCTCCCTTACCCATTACTTATGATCCTTCCTTTTTTTCCATGACCAAAGAAGAATAAATAATCTCATTCCATGCATCTATAACCCCTGGAAAACATCAATGACTGCAATTCGGATACCATAGTCTTTTCACATCTAATTATGTTAGATTATTTTCATAAATAGAAGGATGCCCATCATTTTGATATTTTGACAATATTGTAATATTCAAAATTGTAGTAGGAGTGCATTTGATGGATGACATCCTCTATAATTTTCATTTTGATAGGATAGCTATCAAGAATTTTTTCATTAAAAATAGGTTGGGTTTCACCTCTGCATCTACCACCAGAGTTCCATTGACCTCCCCTAAAATGAGTATGAGAGTAGCCACAATAGAAATCTTATGGTTTTTGTAGGATTCAAATTTTCATCAATCCATTTTCCCCAAGTTGTCAATTCCTGCTTGAATGTTGTCTATACATATAAGTGTCCATACACTTCATCTCCCTCTTGGTAGTAATCTTTCCCTTTTGTTTTCTTTCTTTGAGAAGGCTTCACTATGTTGGCACTCATTTTAACACTTTATCTCTTATTCTATGATGGTCCTTAGCAATGACAGTTCTTATTGCATGGTATTGTTTTATCATCAACATTTGATAAGGTTTTCACTATCTTCTTCAAAATTCCCTTAGTCTTTTGATTTCTCATGTTTACATTATCATTTCATTGGCTTTGAGCCTTCTTAACACTAACTACTCTTTTTCTCTATGTGACTATATTGTGACAATATATCTCTATCTCTCCATTATGGATTACCATCATAAAATTTTGATCTCTCTATATTCCCTTTATTTACATATGCTTGGAATGTATTATTTTTGGTGTGATCTCTATCATTTCTTTCTTGCAACTATTTTTCACTATACTCTTCCTTGTTCAATAGCAATGTTGTACCTCTATTTTCACATTATCTATCTTTTTTCCGTCTTTGTGACAATTGATGCTTTATTAATGTCATTGTTTTATTGCTTTAAAAAATCATTGTCTTGATGCACTATCATTGATACTATTTCAAGCATGAATATTTCATTATAATGCATGCATCATTATTTTACCATGGCATTGAAAACATTGATTTTTAGAAGAAATCATTGTTATGCATCTACTATTACAATTATGTTTATCACTTATTCTTATCTTATAATAGTCATTTGTCTTTATTTTTTTTCAATAGTGTTGCTAACCTTTTAACATGGTTATGACAATACGTACTTTATGTTTATAGGGCTTGATTTTTATGATATATATCAGCACTATAACTCCCTATTTCAAATCATTGTCTTGACGTATCTATATTTTGACTTCATTTGAATGAATTATAGGGCACTATCATAATAATCATGTTGAAGTAGATCATTCCTTGGATATAAATTTGATCACTATTACCATGAACTTCTAGCCATTGTAAATTACTTGAATTGATTGCTTATGGATATCATTTTGATGCAGTCAAGGATGGACAATCCAATTAAGGACTATCCGACCTTGCAGCCAAACCATTACATAGCAAAATTACACAACTTAAACACAAGATCTGATATAAAACTAGAATCTTTATTCATAAATTCACTGATTACATGCAATGTGTCAGGTTGTAAGGCCTTCCCAGTTACGACCAATTACAAAGCAAGTAATAGTCTACAAGATCTCGCAAGATCCAAATCTTTCCACCACTTCACCACTCAGCTAGTTCAGGTCTGCAACATGATAGGACACTGGTAGGGATCCCAGGAAAGATCTAACTTGTACTCACAACTTCCAATCAATCTTCATGTGCCTAAGCTCGCAAGCTACTAACTTCCACTTCCTAATTTTCTGCCCCTAAACAACTACCAAAACATCCTATAAATATTACTCATCCTCAGTCACAAGTTGGCTAGATGAAACAATAACTCCTACGAACAATTATTAAATGCCAAAACATCAGTTGACTTAAAAATAGCCTTATGATAAATAAATTCTCCAAGATGGCCCCAAACAGTCATCTGATTCGCATAGAAGAATGGAACATGCCAAATCTAGGTCCTCTCATGTCCAACGGTCAATCCATAACTCGAGGAACAGGACCCAAATTAAATGCACCATTCGGCCAAGCCAAACATCAGTAGGTAAGGCTGATTACCAAGCAACAGAGAAATAACCAAGCACCAGTGAACTGATCACGCCAAGCATGACCGAGCAATGCAGTTATCATCATGTGCTAGAAGCAATTGACGCCTTCAGTTACTGAGCGTTCTTCAAAGACCGAGCACCCCGGTAACCATATAAACTAAGCAACCAAACTCCAAAATCAAGCAAATACTTCACCAACTAAGATCAAAACTACTAATCTTCCTTTCAAAACAAACATATTTTTGGTTGATAAAGGATTGCCAAGAATCCTAGGATGCTCCTGCATCACATTTACTTGACTAGAATTTTATATCATGTGTTTTGTGAATTCTATGTTCCATTGATTCTTATTAGCTCTATAAAATAGTTCAGATCCACTGATTTTAGGCATTATTCCATTACTTATAATTTCTTGACATTATAATTGCTTCTATCATTTTTACTCATTATGCCCTATTAAGCGGATGTTGATTATTTGTGACAGTGAATCAATAAAAATCATTATGATAAATGGTCATATCTACCTAATAGAACATAATGAGTATGAGGTGTGTGTTGTCTTATCTTTGTCAAATTGTGAAAAGGAAACATGCTAGGCTCAACCCTTTTGGGATCCCATTTCACCCCACATATTGCAATATTAAATGAAGTAATCAACAATGAAAATTTACATGTACCTAGAAAGTGAACAAATGTGTTAGGAAAAGTAATGAGTTTCTGACTTTGATAGATGTTGATGATTTCCCTCTATGATATCTAAGATGATTACATAAGTAGTTTGATGTCATATGTGAGAAAATTATATGGTGTTGATGATTACATATGAATTGACTAACATTATGAGCTCTAATATTATTTTCATCATCTCTTGCAGGCATTTCTGGAGTAGCGAAGTGACTTCTAGAGAAACTAATTAAAAAATAAAATTGGAGACACGACTATCCAACCATGGGATTTATCATTCCAGCCTCCAAACAATGACAAATTCCAAATTCTTTCATATGTTTTCCATTTTCAAATGTATAGTTGTTTTTTTATATGTCATTAAATCTGTCAATCCCATGGCTTGTGTGGGATACTATACATTTGAATTCATGAATACATTATTTTTAATGCAAAGTTGTATAATTTTTTCATTCTTCATAAACACACTTGCATCTTATCTAATTTGAATTATATACTATCTTTTTCTAGTAAAAAACACTTAGCATAATCAAATATGTAGATTTCTTCTTCTATTTATAAAACTTAACCAACTCAACCTAATTGAGCTAGAAGCAAAAATGGGTAGCAAGAAGATGGATCAAAATGAGACCAAATGCCTCAATTTTTATAAGCATTCCATGAGGATTTAACAATTTTGAAGATTTGATGATAAATTGATGAATAGTGTTGATTGAGAGAGATGACATGGATTGAGTACATAGCCTTGTGACAAGTGTTAGAAAGAGAGTGTATATGTTAGAGATAGGTGTACTCACACATGTGTGAGTATAATTCATGAAGCTCATGAAAGAGGCATTTCTATGACATGTATAAGAGGTGGGGTGGCTTGAAAAGTGACATGTCATAAATATGTGAAAGAGGTATAATATTTATGAGGTAACCTTGTTGGAGATTTGCCAACAGGCCAGTATTGACTGTATGTTTGTCATTGATGACAACATATGGAAAGTAGCATGTGTGGAAGTCTTATGTAGTAAGCCTTTAGTATATGATGCATGGACATGATATTAGCATGATATCATGGGCGCAGAGGTTAACTGTAAGTACAGATAGTTATATAGCAGCTTGTGTCAGTAGTGTTCCTGACAGAGTTACAAGCAGTGTTCTGTGTATTGTTGTCTGTATAGTTGTCTTATGGGCATGCGCCCTAGGATATATGTTGAAGACATGTTAGTGATATTTCAGTTGTAAACTCATAGTCTAATGATGAACGCAAGTGAAGTTATGCAGTCGCTATTCACCAGTAGCAGTTTCTTGTGTTTGTTCAGAAGAGCCGATAGAGATTTTATTGTTTCTTGAGTTGCACCTATCTTGAGGATATGCACCCTTAGAGTTAAGCTTGGAGAAGTGTTATTGATGTTTGGTTAAGAGCGCATAAGTTAATTCAACTTACAAAGAAAGTTTCAGTTCTTTTGGTAGAGCTGACAGTGTGTGGCGTGCGTCTACAATTATTTTATTAGATAGGTCCCAGAATGAGTTGCGTGCATAATAGAGATGACAAAATGTTTGTTGGAGTTTATTATGGTTTCTCTAATATGATTTCAAGGTGGTTCTAATAGGATGACTTGATTATATCATTTGGAGGAAAGATATTTATAGGCAGTCATTTGTGATTGCTGAAGTGTGGTTCATGGTTGATTAAGCAGAGCAGAGCAGAGTGTGCGAAGTGTTGAACCATCAGAAGAAGATCTATGTGACCAAGTAGAGAATGTGTGCTATTCATTGGAATTGATCCAGATAGCAGGTTAAAGCGCAGTTCATTAAGATCCAGATATAGTGTGTATCTATTATTTAGAAGGTTGTAGCCTTCACCCATTTGAGCAGTGAGCTCTTAGACAGTGTGTCCTCTCCCCTAACAGGGACAATTGTAAAAGACTCCTAACAGGGTCTGACCCTTAACCAGGTCTACTATACTTAATATATTGTAAAGCTACTCCTAACAGGGTAAAGGATCTTCTAGCAAGGATCATTATACACTAGTACAAAATATTAGTGGGTATCAAGTCCCATCAGGGTTTTTACCTATTTGGGTTTCCCGGTAACCAAAATATTGGTGTTGTGTTCAAGTGTTCTTTCATTGTGTTTATGCTTTATGTTTAAGTATACTTAATTGGATAAAGAATTGAAACTTGTAGATAACTGATTCACCCCCCCCACCTCTCAATTATCTCTTGGGACTATTCCTAACAATTGGTATCAGAGCCAAGTGCCTCGAAGAGAAAGTTTAATAGCTTGAGGTTGATCAGATGGCATACTTTAGGAAAGAAAATCCTAAGTTTGATGGAGAGAATTAGCTTGATTGGAAGAACCAGATGGTGACCCATTTGCAGTGCATTTCTTTTGAAGTTTTTAATTTAACCATCCAAGTAGCCAAGATTCCTACATTAAAAGACCTTGCAAAAGATGATGCTACTAATGCTCAAAAGGAATTGTTTCATTAGAATGCTATTGCTAAAGAAGCCCTTATCAGTGCCCTATCTGATGGTGAATTTTCAGAAGTAAAAAAGATGGATACAACCCATAAATTTGGAAGCACCTTGAAGACATTTTTCAAGGAGACAAACAAGCAAAGGATGTGTGCAGAAAGACATGGAAGAAAAGATACAATGCATTAGAGATGCTACCTAAAGAAAATATTAGAGCTTACAATCAGAGGATTAATGAAGCAGTTGCTGGAATCAGGAACAATGGTGGAGAGATTTTTGAGGAAGACATTATGGACAAGTTGATGACTACTTTTGCTCTAGAATATGAGAGCAAGATCAACATCCTTGATGAGACCATGCAACTTACATAAAATTTCAAGAGAGAGACCTTGATCAACAAAATCTTAGCTTTTGAGATTTCAAGATTGAAGACAGAACCAAAGGGTGAGACAACTTTCAAAGCAACAGTTCACGGTAAGAAATCTGCAAACACTTCTGGTAATTTTGATGATGATGATGAAGATAAAATACTAGATGATTTTATTGCTATGATTTCCGAAAGATAAAAGAAAGGAAAAGGAAAATATGAAGGTCAATTACCATTTAAGTGCTTTTCATGTAATAAGATTGGTCACTTTGCATCTAAATGTCCCACTAGAGCTAGAAAGTTCAAAAAGGATTATAAGCCTAAGTATTCTAAGGAATGCTACTATGCTGAAGATGGAGTCTCAGATGAAGAATTAGGTGAAGAAGAAATTGGATTCATTTCTATTGTAGACAAAACAAATATTAAGTCAGTTCCTAAAAATGAGAAAGTGAATCAAGAGCTAGCATTGATTTCCCAAGCAGATATAAGAACGGACTAGATTATAGACAATGGTTGTTCACATCACATGACAGGTGATAAAGGCAGGTTTGTTCATTTGGACAAATACAATGGAGGTATGGTTAGATTTGGAGACAACACTCCTAAACCTATAGTTGGTAGAGGAGCCATCACTTTGGATGGAAAGAACAGTACTGATGATGTTCTTTATGTTGATGGTTTGAAACATAACCTTCTCAGTGTTGGATAGTTACTTGGTAAAGGCTATCAGTTGGAGTTCAAAGATGACAAATGCATCATTAACAACAAAGATGGTGTTATGATTGCATCAGGCACAAAGACAAGAGGTAATGTTTTCAACTCAATTCAGAAGTAAGTTGTTTTGTTGCTAAAGTTGATGATAGTTGGTTGTGGCATAAAAGACTATGTCATATCAATTTTGATAACATAGTAAAGATAAGCAGTGTTAAAGTAGTAAGAGATCTACCTAGCATAGAAAAGCTAGTTGATACTATATGCAGGGAATGTGTGATGGGGAAACATGTGAGAAATTCATTCAGGAGCAAGCAGAATTCGGTAGAGAACAAGTTGGATCTGATTCATACAAACCTATGTGGACCAACTCAAACAAGATCATACTATGATGAAAGGTATTTTATTTTGTTTGTTAATGATTATACTAGGATGATATGGGTTGCGTTCTTAAAAGATAAGTCATAAGCTTTTGAGAAGTTCAAAATATTCAAAGCTAAGGTTGAGAATGAATCTGGATTAAAGATAAAATGTTTGATATCGGATAGAGGAGGAGAATTCACCTCTGACAAATTCTACGAGTACTGCGAAGAACATGGCATAAAGAGACAGTTAAGTGCACCTAGAACACCTTAGCATAATGGAATTTTAGAGAGAAGGAATAGGATCATTCTTGATACAATGTGCACCATTATGATAGAAGGAAAAGTTGCACACACCTATTGGAGAGATGTGGTCAATACAACAGTCTATACAATCAATAGAATTCAGTTAAGGCCTGGCACTGACAAAACACCTTATGAGCTATGGTTTGGTAATATTCCCAGTGTAAAATACTTCAGAATCATTGGAAGCAAGTGCTACATCAAGAGGGATGAAGTAGTAGGCAAGTTTGATGCAAGAAGTGATGAAGGTATTTTTCTTGGTTACTCTACTAAAAGTAAAGCTTATAGATGTTTCAATTTAAGATTGAAAAAGATCATTGAAAGTGCTCATGTAAAGATTGATGAAAAGTTTATGAGTCAAGAAAGATATCATGATTACTCACCCATGATTGAAGAAGAACCTAGACCCTCCACTAGTGAGATAGTTATTGAGGAAATGTTTGACAACATTGATATGTTGTTCAATGACCCTGAGACAAGTGAAGAAGGTACTCCTAAGGATGATGAGTTAGCATCACCTAAAGTTCCAAAGTTTACATCAAGAAATCATTCCAAGAAAGACATCATTGGAGATCAGAGCGGCAAAGTCTTAACAAGATCACAAGAAAAGAACTCAGCTAGCAATGATGCGGTATGTCTACTATCTCAGATTGAACCTTTAAGTGTTGAAGATGCTTGTAAGGATTCAGATTGGCATGATGCTATGAAAAAAGAACTTGATCAGATCATTAAGAATGACACTTGGGAACTGGTCCCAAGACCTAGTGATAAGAATGTGATTGGAACAAAATGCATATTCAGAAACAAGATAAATGAAGATGGTACAGTAGTAAAAAATAAAGCAAGATTAGTATGTAAGGGATACGTGCAAAGAGAAGGCATTGATTATTCAGACACATTTGCACCTGTGAGTAGATTAGAAGCTATTAAGTTGTTTTTAGCTTATGCTACAGTTAAAAACTTCAAAGTTTATTAGATGGATGTCAAATCAACATTCTTGAATGGAGAATTAAAAGAAGTATACATTGAGTAGCCTGAATGATTCACCTTATTAGACAGACCTGATATGGTATGCAGATTGAAGAAGGCCCTCTATGGACTTAAGCAAGCCCCTAGAGCATGGTATGAGAGACTAGATGGATACTTAACAAAGATTGGATTCAAGAAAGGAGCAACATATTGTAATCTATTCATTAGAGAGACATCTGAAGGTTTATTACTTGTAGCTATATTTGTTGATGACATTATCTTTGGAGGTAATGACAAACTTAATGTTGAATTTGCCAAAGAAATGCAGAATGAGTTTGAGATGAGCATGATTGGTCCTATCAAGTACTTTTTGGGATTAAATGTGCAACATATAGAAAAGGGGATTTTCATTAATCAATCAAAGTATGTGAAAGAGATACTGAAGAAATTCAAGATGGATGATTGCAAGCCAGTAGGAACCCCTATGATTATTGGATGCAAGCTTACAAAGGAAGATGACTCACCAGCAGTTGATATAACATTGTATAAGTCTATGATTGGTAAACTCATTTATCTTACTCAGACTAGACCTGACATTTCCAATGCAGTTGGTATAGTTGGAAGATTTGTAGCAGAGCCTAAACAAAGTCACCTCATGGCTGTAAAGAGAATATTCAGATACTTGCAGGGCACTATAGATTATGGTCTATGGTATCCTAATTTAGAAAATATTGAGCTTCATGTGTACACGGATGTAGATTGGGCAGGATGTGTTGATGACAGAAAAAGTACTTCAGGTGGAGCAGTGTTTCTTGGTGATAGACTTGTCACTTGGACAAGCAAGAAACAAAATTATATTTCTTAGTCAACAACAGAAGAAGATTATGTTGTAGCAGCCTTGAATTGTTCTACAATTGTTTGGATCAAGTAGATGATAAAAGATTTTGGAATTCAAAATTATTATCCTATTGTTATTCACTATGATAACACTAGCACTATCAATATGTCAAAGAACCCCGTGATGCATGCCAAAGACAAAACACATTGAGATCAAGTATCACTTCATAATAGAGAAAGTTGCAGAGAAAGAAGTCAAGTTGGACTATGTGAGTACTAAAAAATAGTTGGCAGATATATTCACAAAGCCCTTGCCTAAGGATACTTTTGAGTATCTTAGGGGGAAGTTGGGAGTAGTTCCCTTCCCTGATTCTTCTTAGAAGGAAGCAAGAATGGTATCAGCCCTTAGGGACTGATGGAAGGTTGACTACTCTACCTCAGGAGTAGTACCGATGCTTAAAATGAGTGGCACCCTTTGCCATTGATGTCAAAGGGGGGTTCTATATATAGATTCATGAAAAACAAAAGTAAAAAGAGGAGTAATATAGTAAGGGGGAGCAACATTCAGTTATGACAGCAATACAGTTGAGGAAATGGAGAATATTAGAAAATATTGCAGCAGATGGAGGATTTATCTTTAGGGAAGTTTTGAAGAGGAAATGGAGAATGTTATAAAAGAAATGTTCATTTGGGTTGATGGTGGTTTTTCATTCCACATGTTGCCATCAATGCCAAAGGGGGAGATTGTTGGAGATTTTTTAGTAGGCCAGTACTGACTGTATGTTTGTCATTAATGACAACATATGGAAAGTAGCATGCATGGAAGTCTTATGTAGTAAGCTTTTAGTATATGATGCATGGACATGATATCAGCATGATATCATGGGCGCAGAGGTTAACTATAAGTACAGATAGTTATATTGTAGCTTGTGTCAGTAGTGTTCTTGACAGAGTTACAAGAAGTGTTCTGTGTATTGTTGTCTGTATAGTTGTCTTATGGGCATACACCCTAGGATATATGTTGAAGACATGTTAGTGATATTTTAGTTGTGAACTCATAGTCTAATGATGAACGCAAGTGAAGTTATGCAGTCGCTATTCACCAGTAGCAGTTTCTTGTGTTTGTTCAGAAGAGCCGACAGAGATTTTATTGTTTCTTGAGTTGCACCTATCTTGAGGATATGCACCCTTGGAGTTAAGCTTGGAGAAGTGTTATTGATGTTTGGTTAAGAGCGCATAAGTTAATTCAACTTACAAAGAAAGTTTCAGTTCTTTTGGTAGAGCCGACAGTGTGTGGCGTGTGTCTACAATTATTTTATTAGATAGGTCTCAGAATGAGTTGCATGCATAATAGAGCTGACATAATGTTTGTTGGAGATTATTATGGCTTCTCTAATATGATTTCAAGGTGGTTCTAATAGGCCGACTTGATTATATCATTTGGAGGAAAGATATTTATAGGTAGTCATTTGTGATTGCTGAAGTGTGGTTCATGGTTGATTAAGCATAGCAGAGTAGAGTGTGCGAAGTGTTGAACCATCAGAAGAAGGTCTATGTGACCAAGTAGAGAATGTGTGCTATTCATTGGAACTGATCCAGATAGTAGGTCAAAGCGCAGTTCACCAAGATCCAGATATAGTGTGTATATATTATTCATAAGGTTGTAGCCTTCTCCCATTTGAGCAGTGAGCTCTCAAACAGTGCATCCTCTCCCCTAACAGGGACAATTGTAAAAGACTCCTAATAGGGTCTAACCCTTAACCAGGTCTACTGTACTTAATATATTGTAAAGCTACTCCTAACATGATAAAGGATCTTCTAGCAAGGATCATTATACACTAGTACATAATATTAGTGGGTATCAAGTCCCACCGAAGTTTTTACCTATTTGGGTTTCCCGGTAACCAAAATATTGGTGTTGTGTTCAAGTGTTCTTTCATTGTGTTTATGCTTTATATTTAAGTATATTTAATTGGATAAAGAATTGAAACTTGTAGATAACTGATTCACCCCCCCCCTCTCAGTTATCTCTTGGGACTATTCCTAACGAACCTTTCATTCTCACACGTGTGTGGTATGTGCATAAAGATGGTGAAAAAAAAAGTGGCCACTCATATAAGAATTCCAAAAAGTGGTTCAAGTTAGTTGAACATTGAAATAACCTGAACATGTTACAACTCAAAAAAATAGAGACTTAGCATGTTAAATTAATCACATAAACAAGACCAAGTTTTTAAAGAAAAGTAACATGTTCCCACTTTTTTACTATAATTATTTTTTAAAAGGGCTAACTAGGTCATTTTAACCCGTGACTCGCTTGACAACAACCAAAAACCCCGGTGAATAGGAGTAAAAACTTGACTAGGTTTTATAAATTTTCAAACTAAATCACCATACCACAAAGATGTAGAGGTAGATATTTAAAAAAAATTATTATTATTTTTAATTAAAATTTGATTTTTTAAAAAACAAGGGGTAAATAATTTATTGAAACATCAAGAACAATACAATACAAAGGGACTAAAAGTCCAAAGAGAGGTCGAACAAAATCAGGTGTCCACTAAAACCTCATATCTTCTCCAATAATATCCTCAAAGGTTTGAACATAATCCTGTGGTAATTTCCTCCAGTCACTCACTTGCCACCCATCTAATCTCTTAGAAGCTCACTTAGCCAAACAATCAACAACCCTATTCTATTCACGAGGGATATAGCAAAAAGAGATTGACTCCAAGGAGTCTCTCAAATAGAAGATTTGTCTACCCACTATGATCAAATGCCAATCAACCTCATCCATCCTCTATCAGTTCAACATCTCAACAAAAAATTGTGAATCAAAATCATAGATAATCCTCCACCAACCAAGGGAGCGACCTCTTTCTAATGCCAACAAAATAGCTAGAGCCTCCATATAGTTATTTGTGTACTAGCCTTTATACACATAGAAGAGGAAGACAAAATTGTATGCACTATCTCTACCAACTCCTCCCACTCCATCATACCCGTGATTACCTTTGGATGAACCATCGACATTAATCTTCAAGATCCAAGATGAGGGGACCAACTACCATCCTGTTGGGCCTTCTTTGTATGCCTACTCCTAGTCTGATATCTTTTGAAATTACCATCATTAGGGGAAGCACAAAAGACCCCCAAGTTTTGGGCCACTTGCACATCTCCTGGGTCAATTTTAATAGAGAGATCACACTTAGCCATCAATGTCTCCTGAACCATACCAATAATATGCAATAAAACTTGTTGTGCCAACATCCCCTTATCCTAGAAAATTATGTGATTTCTTTCCATCCACACTTGTCAAATAATAAAACAAAGGCCAATATCCCAAGCCACATGAAGGAACTCAATCTTGACAGGGGGTCAGCCCAAACACCTCCAAAATTCAGCCAAAGAAACACCATGAATGTAGACATGTATCCAATCTCCCCACCACCAATGTTAGATTTATCTAGTGAAAGGACACTGGAAAAAAATGATGAGATACAAATTCAACATTATTATAAAAAAGATAGTAAATTCTCCTCGGTAAGACATCTATTATGATCCACCAACCACTAGGAAGAGTTACACTTGGGCCAATAAAATCTATTCCACACTTGCTTCTACCAAGAAATATGTGCCTCCCCAAAAGTCCTCTTATCCAGCTCCTTATATCCTGAAGCCACATAAAACTTACCATTGGGATTAGGACCACACATAAGAATATCATCCCTTGTGAGAGATTTAAAAAATATATCCCCTAAGATATTGGAAAGCTCTTTTATATCTTTAGCAGAACCCCTAGGAGGCCACTCATGTGGTTCTTTCCATATGACTACCTCACCATACTCCATTATTTAAGAAAATTTAAAATTCTCCACCTAACTCTAGCCTACCTTAAGAAAAATTGTACTATGAGCCTAGAGATGAGAGAATTGTGATAGAATAGGAGGAAACCCATACCAAGAGTCCTCCATAATAAAGCCTCAAAACCCCTTTTGCAAATCCAAAAAAGGCCTTGCTTAACCAATTGAGCCCATTTTTCAAAGTCTTCCAAATTATATAGCCACTACTTGACAAAATGTAGTGATGAACCTCCTTACCATCAAATCCTCCTAAATATTTAATATTTAGGATTTTGGCCCATCCCTACTTCTGATTAATGCACCAACTCCTAAACAACTTGGATGCAAGAACATGATTATTTAAGCCCATTTTGATGCAATCAAGGTAGGTGGATCCAATGAAGGATAGTCTAAACCTTGCAGCCAACAAAATTACACAATGGATTACTCAACAATGCAACACAAAGTAATTATTTAACACTGATTTTCATTAACATGCCTGGCTATAAGGCCTTCTAGGTTAGGGCCAATTACAATCAGAAAATAATTATGCAAGATCCACAACTAGATCCAATATAATCTCAGCTAGTTCAGCTCCGAAGACAATCAAAAGCTGATGGAAACCCTAAGGTAGATCTAAAATTGAGCTCACAAAGCCTCCAAGCAATCTCCTTGTCCCCAACTATGCAAACCCCTAGCTCTACTACAAACAACTATCAGATTACAATCTGATCTACAAGATCATCAAGAAATTTTCCACAACTTCGCTCTCAAGCTTCACATCTGACACTCAAATCTGCTCTATTGTCTAAGTCCTCATCTCCCCAAGTTCTATCTCTAAACATCTACCCAAGAACCCCTTACATACTAATCATCAACCACAAGTCAGCAAGATGAAACCCTTAAATCCCCAAAACAAATAATTAAATGTCATACAAGTCAGCTTACAAATGTATACAAACATTTAATTCTACATGTTAGCCCATAACAATGGTTACCAACAATACATTCACCAAGTCAGCTCAACAAATCACACAGAACTCCAGTCGGTAAGCCAAAACTATTGAGTGGTAGTGAAATTAACAAGCACGCCAGGCATCACCGAGCACTAGTGTCGACTAAGCATTGCAGGCATGATTGAGCAACAATTTCACCGAGCGCCAGAGATTGCCAAGTTCCCTTAGTGACCAAACTTCATTCAATGACCGAGACCATTGGTCAAGGCTGCAACCGAGTAACACTGGCCAAAATACAAACACTCCATGCAGTTTCACCAAGGACAAAAAATGCCTTGCCTTAACCTTGGATGCCCCTGCATTAGACACCCCAAGTTCCAAAAGATATTCATATGTGAGAAGAACATCTTTCAAGATTCAACACATAAATCCCAAACTGGTTCTTCACATACAAGTCCTCCACCTTTTCTGCTTGCAAATTCTTCCACTTCAGTTTCCTCTGTCTCTTCAAGTCTTTTCTTGAAAATGTACAGGTTAGTTCTCCATACTGATCATTCATTTTCTCAGGATCCACAATCTCAACTCAGCTACCAATACTTAGGCTTCTCCTATTGAGCGTTGTAACCATCAAAGGCATCAGTGAGAACTTCCTATCATTCTTCTCAATAGTAAACACATTTCTTACACATGTACACTCAAAATGTGCACTTCTTTAAGTCATTACTTCCAAGGGCATTCATGGATTGGAAACCTTGAGAAAGTGACCTAGAGCTCCCTAGGCATGGAGTCACAAGGGTGTTTAGAATGCTCTTAGCTAGAGCTATTAAGCCTATAACCTTGCTAGTAAACCATGCAATGGGAGATTCAAAGAGACAAGGGCAAGAATGCCAATATCCTCAAGAATCAAAATAGAAATGCAATGCAACTATGCTAGAATGAAAAATGCAACTAAGCTATGGAAATGAAAGTGTTACAAGCCATTACTAATTAAGCTATGTGAACTAAGCTCGAACTTGAAAGGAAACTAAGCTAAGAATGCAATGAAAGAAACTAAGCTAAGAATGTAACAAGCTCTCCAAAGCTCCAAAATCTCCAAGAAAACCTGCAGCACAACATTAGCATCAAGAGTGGGATCCTTTGAATGAGAAAAGAGCTCTCCTTTTAAAGATAAATGGACCGTGGAGATTAAGAGGCAAAAGATTTGATCAAGGGTGGAGTTTGAAAGTGGGAGCAATCCATATGCACAAGTCTCCTCCAATGAGAAATAAGTGTTGACTTTTGAGCCTCATGTGAGACAAAAAGGCTTTTTCTTCTTTTTTATAAAATAGGGATAATGCTTTATTTGTGCAACTTAGGATAAGAGGAAAGTGGGGGCTTTTTATTTAATAAAAGGGGAGGGAATTCCTTTTAATTAAATAAAGACTTATGGTTAACTCATAGAATATAATTGAATAAATGATAGAATTAAGATTTGATCAAGGAAATTGATTTGATTTAAAAATATTGCAAAGCATTGATTCAAAAAATTGATGAATTGGAGAATGGGGCCCAAAGTCTAGGCGACCATTTTAGGGTGCGTACATTTGCTCCTCTTAGACTAATGTGAGATCGATTTGGGATCACATGTAGTCAAAGAATGAAGTTGAAATGTGAAATCAATTTGGGATCACAAAACAACCCAAACGTGTGTTCGACAGATGGGAACACATCAGAACAAAGATAAGCTGATTGAAAGAGACAAGGACAACACCCCTGTAAATAGGTAATTGTCAAGTCTAAGATAAGAGATAAGAATCTCAAGCAAGGTTTGATAAAATTGAATCAAGGATTGAAGTTTAATAGGTACTACCCCCTCAGAATCAAAAGCGAAATCAGGTAGAGGGAAACAGTAAATTGATAAATTTGATCAAATCACTAGAAACCATAATCAAAGATGAAAGATGATAGAATAACCATCAAGTAGTGAAGATATGCCCTAATTTGACTAGGTTTGACTAAGAAAGATATAGATTAAAGATGAAGTCAAACCTCAGAGAGATGAGGTGAATGAAAATGAATGAAAGACTAGAAGGTTGAGAGAGATGAAGATGAAGATGCCCCAGTGAAGATCGAAGTATTAGGCCTCAAATGGTTAGCCAACTATGCAGAAGAAGGATAAATTTTTAAAATGTGATTTTGACTATCAAGATGAGCTTGGATTTTGATTTTGATCTTGAAAATGGATCCAGGATGTTGACATTAGCCAGGGGTGCAATTTTCATGAAATTCTGAGATGTTTTGAAAATTGGTCAAAAAGTAAAAAATGCTATATAAGGGGTAAAAAGGTCATTTTCAAATTCATTTGTCTTATTGTGATTTTGAGAACTTTGAGAGATCAAAGAGAGATTATGGCTCAGCAAGCAGTGATTCTGGTCCACACACATCGATTCGAGCATGGCCAGTTGCACAACCAGCCTCCTCAATATGGTGCCCCGATAAGTTTTTAAAAAAAACTAGCCATTTGAGACATTTAAAACACATTTTTTAATATTTAAAATTATAGCTTAGAAAAACTTCATACGATACTTTAAAAGTATCACATATATGTTAGAGATTGTATCATGTGATAGTTTGTAAACCCAAAAATTATCGCACAACCATTTGAGAAAGCATCGTGCGATGATGAACGAAATGTCGTGTGATATTGTGTGAACTATCGTATCAACAAAAACTGTCACACCACTATGTAACAAACTATCGCACGATACAATATTAACAAATAGTATCATAGGAGTATAATAAGAAACATCGCATAGTTTTAATTTGAGCAATATAACATGGGTACAGATAATTTTTGCATTTGATATTACTTGTACTATTTTTAGTCATCCATCATGATATGTTCTGACATCTGGTTTGCGGGTTTATGGTTTTCAGGAGGATTTTTTGATGCTTACCATTAGAGCACTGAGGGTAGTCAGACTTTGTTGTGTATACACCTAAAAATGGTCACCTAGACTATTAGCCCCTTTTGCTAAATCATAAATTGCTTATTCTTGATCAAATCCTTGTGCTATCATTTATTCGATTATTTTCTATGGGCTAACCATTTTATCCTAAGTTTTTATTTATTTAAAAGGAATATTTCCTCCCCTTTTAATAAATAAAAAGCCCACCTTTTCTTCTTATCCTATGTTGCACAAATAAAGTATTTAATTCTTATTTATAAAGAAAAATAAAAATAAAATAAAAGAAAAAGTACTTTTTGTCTCACATGGACATAAATTAAATGCTCAACATAAAGTAAATGCTTCTAATTTTCTTATTGGAGGATATTTGTGCACAAGGATCAAGCTTCTTTTTTTCTCCACCGTTGATTAAATCTTTTGCCTCTTAATCTCCATGGCCCATTCCTTTTTCATTCCCTATAAAAGGAGAGCTCTCTTCCTCATTTGCACACACAACTTTTTATGCTATTGTTATGCTACAAGTTTTCTAAGTCATCTTGGAGCTTTTGGAGATATTCTTGCATCTAGGGTTTGAAGATTTGGAGCATTGTTGGCATTCATCTTGGATCTTCATCAACACTCTATCTTCTTGTCTTCATTCTTGCATCATCATGGCTTTCTTGCTTCATAGTTAGATTTCATTTCTTGCATAGTAGTTTCATTTTCATGGCATTCTTATCTTAGATTTCCTTTTATGCAATAGATTAACTTGCATTGTCATATAGATTTGCTTTGCATTGCATATTCATTCTTGATTCTTGAGGATATTGGCATTCTTGCCCTTGTCTTCATTGAATCTCCCATTGCATGGTTTACTAGCAAGGTTATAGGCTAAATAGCTCTAGCTGAGAGCATTCTTAAAAACCCTTGCACTCCATGCCTAGGGAGCTATGGATCGATTTGTGAGGGCTCATTCTTGAGTTTCCTTGCATGTAATGATTCATAGAAGTGTGACACATTTATAGCACACATTTTTGGCGCCCACCGTGGGGCAGAGTAGATAGAATTTGTCTTTTAAATTCTGCATTTTCATCATTTTTCGTCAATTTTTCGGCAAGTTTTTAGCGTAATTTTTGTTCTCTGATTTTTTGTCTCAGAATATCGCGCGATACTTCTCAGGTATATCGCGCGATACTTGTCAAGTATATCATGTGATATACCTTACTATACGTGTGTGATACTTCGCGTCAGAGAAGAATCGCACGATAGTATTGAGGTATATCGCCTGGGCTCGGGCGAAGTATCACCTGGTGTTGGGCGAAATATTGCGCGGTCTGATAAGTATCGCCTGGTGTTGGGTGAAGTATCGTGCGATACTGTGTCTGAACCTGGCAGTGAGCTATTTTTGGGCTATTTTATCTATCTTGCAAGTTTCGGGTTCTTAGCTATCTTTTAGAAATTTTCTGAAATTTCCAGCGTTTTCAAATCCGTGCCATTCTGGAAAACGGGTGCCCATTTTTTTTGAAATTTTGCAAATGGTATCAAAAGTTTAAGTGTGATATATCATTGGAAAGGTCTTTCCGAGCCCAATCCAACCATGATGGTTTCATTTTTAGATTTTATTATTTGATCAGTTATTTTTGCACATTATCTAATTTTTTTCATGTACTAATCATTGTTAGATTTTGAATTTTGATTCTCCTAACTCTTGTTGGTCTAACAAGTTGTGGTTGTAGGTGCTTCTTGCTTAAAATTTGCTAAAATCGCATGTCAAAGAGGGCTACTAATGGTTTTTGCAGGGCTGCCCTAAGCATAAAAACCAAATCAAGTGCTTGTTTAATTGCTTTCTTTATTAAGTGCGGCATATACTAGTTGTTTCCTTTCATAGGCACTTAATACCTTGTGAAAGAGATTTTGAGGTGGTAGGAGAAGTATGCTCTTCACCTTTAGGTGAATCAGAAAATCTTGACCCATCTTAAGGTTTTGGAAGCAAGGGAGTAATTGAATCTCTCTTTGCTTGGTGTGTTTGGGAGAGATTCTTGAGATAGGGGAGTATGCTCTTCACCCTTGTGGTGAACCAAAAACCTTGAACCTCAAGAATTAATCCACTCTTTGTTTAGCTTAGGATCCTTTAGCGGGCCTGCTCTTGAGCAATCAAGAGGAACGACCCAAGTGGGGACAACCTTGTCATCATTTTCCTTGGTGGTGAGTGATTCCAACTCACTATAATCTCAAGGCTATCGAGGACACAAAACCTTGGTAGACATAGTACTTATCTTCACTTGATGTGAGTAACTTATGGGATTGTGACCATGAGGAAAGCATTAAGCAAGAATTCTTAAGGTACTCTTGAGGCTGTGAGGTCCTAGTCGTTTATGAGGAGCAAGAGGGGTGCTATGAACGGAAACCCTTACTACAAACCATTAGATAGAGGCCACCCTATTTTAGCCGCTTAGCTTCTTGGTGCAAGGATTGATCCAAGTGGACTTACCCGGATCACCCCAAGACACTCACCATATGTGTTCTTTTGGTTGTGTTTTTGACACTTCCATGACAACGCCAATATCTCTTGTGGGCAACCACTTGGTGTGAGGCAAGGGAGCATCAAGTTGTGGGCCACATTGCTAAGTAATGAGCCTTGTCCTTCTAGGTAGTAATTGCTTGAATTGTCTTCGATTGTGCTATACCAGTGTAAACGTTCTCAACATTCAAACAAATGGTAGCATTCATAAGGTTTTCTATTTTGATATCACAAGTGCTTGTCTTGGCAAGGTTGCTTTTGCCCTTGTTTCAAGTGTTCTATGACATGTTTGATCCCACACTGTTTGCAAACATGTCTTTTATCTATTGCTACTACTTGTCAAACTGAGAAATTGCACTGTTCAATCTAAAAATTTGGTCCAAGCGCTTCAAAACTGAGTTTTCCACGTTCACTGGTCAAGAGTCATATGATATTGAAGTATCCTTGCATACCCTCAACCAAGAATACTGAGTTATTTCTACTGTCCTGTCATTGCTACAATTCAGAGTTGCTAAACTTGCACTTTAACCTATCATAGAGTGTCTTTTTCTATTCTTACCTGAAATTGGTTTGTTACCTACATGCTTAGATTTGTTCTAGACTGAAACAAATGAGCTAAAACTATTGGGTTTGAGTTTAACGAATGCTACTCTTGATCACTTGTCGCATCATGGTTACCTCTCTAGCTACTTGCTTATTGAGCTTCTTGCTCGTTGCTCGGCTTTAGTCAATTGATTGCTGTAAGTGCTTGAGCACTTTTGACGAGCCATCTCTCTATTGTTCTACTTTGACAAGTGATCTTTATTAGCTTTTCTTATCTCAAATCTAAGAAACTTTGTCTCATTCTATTAGTCAACCAACATCTCTTTTCATGCCGGTTACAACTCGGTCTCAATTTGAGCAGGAGAGTCATCCTCCGTTCAATTATACACAGTTACCTTCTCCAACTAGACATTCAAAAGCACCCATTAGCAACAACAGTTCTAGTTCTGACCAATCTGAGAATTCTAAGGCTACACTGTGGTATAAAGGAGGTTTCCTCTTTTCTGCATTCAAGACCCCCAAAAACACAGACAGTGTCTCACTCACTTTGACTGAACAAGAAAAGTTTCAACTCTTGCAAGAACACTTTGAGCGTAAGGATAATCAAGTGCGCTTAGACAAAGAACACAATCAACAAAGAATGGATGCTACTAGGCACATAGCTTATAGAGGGACATTTCATGAGCAACCTGAGACTAGTAATCATGAGCATAGACCTCTTTTTAACAATGGAAACAATGGCAACAACACGCCACCAAGATCTCCTCCAAGGCCAACTTTTGCTATGCCTTCTTCACCTCCTAGACCTCCTCCCTCTCAACATGAGGCAGAGGCTAATGATGAGATTTCTAGTGAGGATCTTATGAGATGTGAACAAGATGTGGATTTCCAACGAATGATGCATAAGCTTTTAGAGCGTAATGGCGATCAGTACTTTCAATATATGACTTCTAGAGGATACAAGCTTCCTCCTGGCTATGATGTCAGACAAATTGTCCAACAAAGAGTACCAACTGAATTGGAAGTTCTTCAAGAAGAATTACGTCAGACAAATCAACGCCTTACCCAAATGGCATTAGAAAGAGAGCCTCCAAAGGTCTCTTTTGTAGAATCAATTTGTGCTCTTCCTTTTGATAAAGATCTATACATGGTCCCGTTTCCTAAGGATATTGAGGTTCCTAAATATGACAAGTATGATGGAAATGGTGACCCTCATGACCATGTGCGTCATTTTTATGCTCTTAGTATGGACTTTCTTCATGGAGACACATATCTTCTACGCTTATTCCCTCAAAGCTTAAGAGGCCAAGCTTTGGAATGGTTTGCGAAATTGACACCACCTCTTAAGACTTTTGATGAGTTAGCTCAGCGATTTACCTAGCAGTATTCTTACAATATCCAACAACCTGTCACTGTGATAGATCTCGGTAATCTAAGACAACATCAAGGTGAGCCATTTGCAACTTACTTACAATGTTGGAGGTCATTGTATTCTCGATATCCTCGTCAGCTACCCGAGAGAGAAAAGATTGACATTTTTGTCAACACTCTGGTGCCTGAGCTATATTATGATCTAAGGAAACAACTATTCCCTTCTTTCAATGACATGGTTGAAAGTGCATATCGAATTGAGGATATAGCTATAAGAAAAGGGGATATTGTTATTAATAAAGATGTTAAAGGCAATGGAAAAGACAAGAACAAACCTTGGAATAAGAACAAGTATGTTGTTAATGATGGGGTTGTTGACACTCCTAAAGTTAAAGAGCCTACTTTCAATCTCTCCAATGCTATCTATGCAGCAAAACAACAAGAAGCTGCCAACACTCACAGTGCTCCTAAACCTCAGTATGTAGATAAGCCTAAGAAGTCATTTCGAAAGCGAGTCTATACCAAATTGGCAGAACCTTATGATGTGATCCTTAAGACTTTGGTTGATAATGGATATCTTACACTTCCTGATAAACCTGGTAACTGGGATCCACTAGATAAGCCTGATTGGTGGCGAGAGGATTCTTATTGTCATTATCACAGAAACAAGGGACATCCGACAGACAATTGTTTTAGGCTTAAGGATGATATTCAGGATCTTATTGAGAATGACACAATCTCCACTGATGGCTTAACTAGAAATTTTGATCACACAGCTTTCAAAGATCCTCTACCTAAGCATGATAAGGGGGAAACCTCTCAAGCACATAAGAAGAATCATGATGCTAAGATCAATTACACGTATCCTTCTAATACACCTGTGATCAACATGGTAGAGCCCGTTGAGAGTGTTCTTATGGTAAGATCTCAAGATGATAATAAAGCCAATCATGGTAAGCCAAAATTGGTCTTGCAAACACATGGTAGTTCATCTTCCCGAAGTGAGACACTGAATGCTGTTACTAGGGGGCAAGCCAAGATTGTCCTTAAAACTGCGCAAGATCCCAAGCAGGCTTTGCCTTCCAAACAAGCGGCTCCTTTAGCCACCCCTAGCTATGATCTTGTCCAACATTTGCAAAAGATGCCAGCCCAAATATCCATTTTTGAGTTGCTTCAGTTATCCCCTTCGCATAGAGAAATCCTTGAGAAAGCTTTGCATACAACACATGTCCCCAAAGACATTGATCCAGATCAATTTTAGGCTATGGTCAACCACATTTCATCTCCACTATCTCTCTCCTTTTCTGTAGAAGATGACATATCTATTGCTCACCCTCATAATTTGGCTTTACACATTGAAGTTCTAGTCTACAACACCCGAGTCCGCCGAGTCCTAATAGACAATGGTGCAGGGTTAAATATTGTTTCTTTCAATGTCATACAACAGTTGGGTTTGTCAGAATTTGCTGTGGATTCCAAGAAGAAGATTACTATAAAAGCTTACGATGAAGAGGAAAGATCTTCCAAAGGTGTTGTCACACTGCTTGTTCGAGTGGGTCCTATCACAAAAGATATTAGCTTCCAAGTATTGGACATCCCACTCACATATAACATTCTTTTGGGTCGTCCTTGGATCCATGACATGCAGGCTGTTCCTTCCACTTTTCATCAGTGCGTCAAATTTCCATACAATGGAACTGAAGTTGTGATTCTTGGAGACCATACTATTGCTATTAATGCTCTGGCTGCTGCTGAAAAATTTGTTCCTCATAATGAACCTTCTGTTGATCCTAGTACGTCTCTAGTTGTTGCTGAGAAATCATTTAAGATGATGAGCCTTGGTATGGGTGAATATAAATTGGGTTCTTTTGCTTCTATACCTGTTTCTCCTAGGTCATATGGGAAACCTTCTGATACAATGAAGCCTTCCACTTCTGCTATGGTGATCTTTGATACTTTCATTCCTTCATCCATTCCTTTAGAAGAAGAAAGAGAAGAACAAGCTATTCAAGAATGGATCTATAGAGAAGATTCCAGAAATACTCCCATGCTCAGTAATTCAGACACAGATACAGATGAGTCACCACTACACACTATGGCTCACATGGGAGATGATCTTCCTTCTACTTCACTTCTTTGGGGGGAAGCATGTATGCCTACTGATGATATTGCTGAGTCTTCTATGTCTAGAACCTATGTTCCTAAAGAATCATTGCACTATGATAGACAACGTCACAACATTGAGCGACTGCTACAAAGAGGTGATCTATCACATAACGACATGAGTGTTTCTACTTCTCAGCATATTAAGCCTCTTCCAGAAGATTCTTCCATGACAGATATGGATGTTGATGTAGTTCATATTTCTCGTAACCCACCCGACGTAGTTGATGAGTCTTGTGTTGGATCTGATGAGTTTGTTCCCCGTATTGCCTTAGTGGACTACGTTGGTCCTCCTATGACGAATCTAGATCTAGCTACTTTTGGAGCCTACCCTATAGGCTCAACCTCTCTTGTTACCAGAGATGACATCCCTCACATAAATGCTATTGAACCAGTCACTCCATTTCATCTCGCATCAACACCTGTTACTTCTTCCACCAGCGAACTAGCAACAAAAAAGATTGAATCAGAAATCAAGCATCACAGTCATCAAGTCAAAAGAAAAGAGCAATGGTTGGATGGCGAAAACCACATTGTGGTGGTATCCGAACCTAAGAAAAGTAAAGATAAAAATTTGCTCAAAAATAATGACTCCAAAATAAAAGATGAGAAGCTGATTCTCTACAAACAAATGGTGCATTACTTCAAGCATGATCTCATAACTGTTATACTTCAGCCCATTCCTAAAGTTGAGAAAAGAGTTGCTAATGCCTTGGTTACTTTGATATCCATCTTACAAATGAAAAAGCATAAATCTCGCTTCAAGTTCCTGGTGGATGAATTACGCTATCCTGCTCACAAATCTTACAATCCTACCATCTTTTCATATCTTCCACCTCATATTCCTCTTGCAAATCCACCACGCCATTCCTTCCGCCATCCTTACACTTTGCCTTTGTCTCTAGTGACTTGTATAGGAAGGGTCTAGACGGAACTCTCCTTAAGTGTCTAGAACTAGAGGAGTCAGAAAAAGTGCTAGCTGAAATCCACGATGGCATATGTGGATCACATTCTAACGATCCTCCGCTAGCTCAGACATTGCTTAGGGCTGGTTATTATTGGTTGAACTGGTTGAGACCTCCTATTGTCACAGTTGCAGCATTTGGGCCTGGGGCCTATCAGTTCTCTACATCAGAGGAAGCAGATTCTTGATGCCCATTTTTGTCTGGGGCATTCTTTGTACATACTTTATGATCCTGAAAAAACTCCAAAAAAAATCATATATGATGCTGAAAAAAACCTAAAAAGCATATAAAGTACTTAAAAAATGAGCATCCTAGTGAAAACCTAGCAATAGGCGCTTTGATGTCTCACCCAAAAAATAAAAAAATTCAAAAAAGAAAAAGAAAAAGTGCCTTGGTGAAAACCTGGAAACAAGCGCCTTGGTAGCAAAAATACAAAAAAATTATAAAAAAGTCCTTAAAAAATCTATCAAGTGGTGAAAACCTGGAAACAGGCACTGCTTGAGACCCTCTGCACCTATGTCTATTAGTCTTACGTGGTGCTCTTTCGCTCCACTTCTCGCTTTGCCTCTCCTAGCCTGGAATTGATTCTTATCTTAGTCTAGGGGGCATATGTTGCTTTAAGCTTATCTTGGGTCTCTTTGTGCATCTGGGTTTCTTGGGCAACTTGGTTCCAATGGTGTTTTTCAACACCACCCCAATGGTGTTTTTCAACACTACCCTTGCGTCGAGTGTTTCTCAACACTTATCAGATGTCCTACTTGCAGTCTAGTATGATGCGATATTTCTCATTTGCAGATGCAATACTCAAAGTTTGACTCTATGACCTACACACACGCACTTGACTTGCTGAGATTTGTTTGAATTTATTTCTTTGCATGCTGTCTATGATGATTTCTTTGCTGAGTGGTCTCTCCCTGAGAAGTTTTCGATGATGCATAGCTAGAAGACTGAGGGTATGAGAACATGTTTTATTGCTTTTTCTGCTTGTGGGTATATTTTGTTGATCCTAACTGTCATGAGAAATTATGCTGGTCTTGACACTGTGGATTGACAGGGTATTATCCTTGACTATTTTTGTGCAAGTGCATACTTGTAGCCATCTTGACTTTCCTTGTGTCTCGATGTGAGTATAATCTTGCTATATTAAACTTAGGTAATCCCACTGTGCTAGTCATCTTGACCTACATGTCTTTGATGCATAGGTGAGATTTCCACATTCCTATCTGATAAAGATCATATTCATATTCACATAGTTATGCTAGTGTGTATTGTATGATCTTGCGACGCTACCAATAACGCTCGATGATGAATATTAGATGTCTATTGGCTTTGTAACCTTGCAAGTAAACCACTTTTCATGTAGCTTGCATTTCTTAGGTTCATGTTAGTTTAGTTTTGCATCTTGCATATGGAGAGAGCTCTCCTTTCATTTTTCATGGACTTGTTAATCAGCTGCACTCACCTTTCGCTTCTTCCCGATCATGTCTTTCACTTTCTTGTCTTTCATCTCACATCATTTTCTCTTCATTTCGGGATCCAAACTGAAACCCACATTCACCTTGACCCTTTCTCCTTTTTCCGCACAGTTGGCTGACCTTTTGAGGCCTGATCCTTTGATCTTTGCTGGGGCATCATAACCTCTTCATCCCCATCTCTTTCAACCTTCTAGTCTTTCATTCAAATCCCAAGTTCCAATTCCCCCCTCTATGGCATTTACGGGTTGAGGGACCGATAGGTTCGTGCCCCGTGTCCCATGTGTGGGGCATCCCTTCATTGGTTGATGGTTATTCTATTATCTTTCATCTTCAATTATGATTTCTAGTGATTTGATCATGTTGCTCTTGCTTCTGCATTCCCTCTACTTGATTTCACTTTCGATCCCGAGGGGGCAAACACATCATATCTTATTAGCTATCTCTTTCCTAAGTGTTCAGTACTGTTGCTACCAGGCTGACCATGCAGGATTTGCTATCTCTCTGTACTTCATTCTTTGGAGTCAGATCACTATCTTCTTGCCTTCTTGGCTACTTGCTTGCCTTCTTGGCTATTTTATTCTTTGACTGCATGTGATCCCAAATCGATCTCACATCTGTCAAAATCGCTATTGCTTGCTTTCTTGGTTGTTTGCTTGCCTTCTTGGCTGATCTATTCTTTGACTACATGTGTTCCCAGATCGATCACACATTAGTCAAAGAGGGGCAAAATGTATACACCTAAAAATGGTCACCTAGACTATTAGCCCCTTTTGCTAAATCATAAATTGCTTATTCTTGATCAAATCCTTGTGCTATCATTTATTCGATTATTTTCTATGGGCTAACCATTTTATCCTAAGTTTTTATTTATTTAAAAGGAATATTTCCTCCCCTTTTAATAAATAAAAAGCCCACCTTTTCTTCTTATCTTATGTTGCACAAATAAAGCATTTAATTCTTATTTATAAAGAAAAATAAAAATAAAATAAAAGAAAAAGTACTTTTTGTCTCACATGGACATAAATTAAATGCTCAACATAAAGTAAATGCTTCTAATTTTCTTATTGGAGGATATTTGTGCACAAGGATCAAGCTTCTTTTTTTCTCCACCGTTGATTAAATCTTTTGCCTCTTAATCTCCATGGCCCATTCCTTTTTCATTCCCTATAAAAGGAGAGCTCTCTTCCTCATTTGCACACACAACTTTTTATGCTATTGTTATGCTACAGGTTTTCTAGGTCATCTTGGAGCTTTTGGAGATATTCTTGCATCTAGGGTTTGAAGATTTGGAGCATTGTTGGCATTCATCTTGGATCTTCATCAACACTCTATCTTCTTGTCTTCATTCTTGCATCATCATGGCTTTCTTGCTTCATAGTTAGATTTCATTTCTTGCATAGTAGTTTCATTTTCATGGCATTCTTAGCTTAGATTTCCTTTTATGCAATAGATTAACTTGCATTGTCATATAGATTTGCTTTGCATTGCATATTCATTCTTGATTCTTGAGGATATTGGCATTCTTTCCCTTGTCTTCATTGAATCTCCCATTGCATGGTTTACTAGCAAGGTTATAGGCTAAATAGCTCTAGCTGAGAGCATTCTTAAAAACCCTTGCACTCCATGCCTAGGGAGCTATGGATCGATTTGTGAGGGCTCATTCTTGAGTTTCCTTGCATGTAATGATTCATAGAAGTGTGACACATTTATAGCACACATGTTGCATCTAGGATCTAGATGATCCGGGTCGAGATGACTTGATCAGTATGGGGTTCGGGTACCTATTGGATATGCCCCATATACGGGCAAACCATGGGTTATTGATAGCTTTTGCAGAGAGGTGGCATAGTGAGCATAACACCTTCCATCTGCCGATCGAAGAGGCCTCGATCACATTAGAGGATGTCTACCGGATCCTATGTATACCTAGCCGTGGAGATTCGGTGAGTATAATCATGTTTATAGATGTTCATTAATGTAATGTTTCTATATGGTGAAAACTGACATGATTTTATGTTGGCACAGGTATACTATGATCAGACTCCTACAAATGGGAGACAGGCCATCCAGGACCTCTTCCAGGATGTGACCATCATTGAAAAACATCTCAGATGGGATTGACTGATACAGGAGTATAGTCATCATTACCCAGTGGCATGTATCGTGTGCTCGATAGTAGCACAGACATTGATTACCGACAGGAGCCAAAGAGGGTTCCCACTAGGCTGGGGTAGGTTGGTAGCAGATTTGGTAGCACACCCTAGATAGATGGCATGGGGCCCAGCCATCCTAGCAGACATGTACCATGAGCTACATGAGATTGTATACAGGGACAAAAGATCTTGGGCATGTGGGGCCATCCTAGCACAATTATGGGCGTGGGAGCACATAGTCATTGTGTGACTACGAGTATAGCCTCGGGAGTGGAGATGGCCTTATATCGACAAGTATATAGGATTTGTGAGCCAGCCTCATAGTGGTGATCTTACATATTATAGGAGGCTATTAGATGAGCTGACATCCTTCGAGTGGAGGCCCTACATGCAGTGTGAGTAGTGGAGCGACAGGGATCGCGAGCTCAGGTATATGATGTGCAGTTGGCCACTACTAGGTTGACATGCAGAGATTGTTGAGAAGTTCCTTATCTCTCAGGTATGGAGGCAGTTTGGTTGTTAGTAGAGGGTACCCATGGAGACCACTACATACGCTCAGGTGAGGGACGATGAGGGATTGGGGTGGTTGTCGATGCTGGATTACTAGCAGGCGGCACAGGAGACTGCAAGTTTACAAAGAGAGCCATGGGATTATCTACCCGACATGGTTGATGCAGGTGTAGATGCTGCATATAGAGCAGAGTGTTAGAGATGCCCATTTCCTATATTTATGATCCCAGATGCACAGCTGGAGGCAACAGGTGGCGATGATGATGATGGGGGAGATGGAGGAGGGGGAGAAGCAGTGGTAGGATAGGGGTCTCGATCAGGTGGTCGGAGACGGTCACGGAGATAGGTTTCGAATGATGATGATGAGGAGGTGAGACCATCAGCTCACTGACAGGTGGATGTAGGGCAGGAGTAGCCCGTAGATAGGGGAGGAGAGGATCTCTGTGCTAGGGTGTAGGCCTTGGAGGCTGAGGTACAGTAGTTGAGGATGACTGTTGCCATCTAGGATCAGCAGCTACTAGATGCATGAGCCGAGATAGAGCAGTGAGAGAGAGTAGCATGAGAGGATGCCGCAGAGATCTAGAGAGAGGCATACCTTAGGGACAAAGGGTGCCACTCTACTCTAATAGGGTAGGGAGATCATATATGACAGGTGACAGGATCGAGCCACCGGCTCCACCACCACCACCTCCACATGATGGGGCGAGTCTGTCCTAGGTCTAGGGCTTAGATGTACAGTTGTATCTTGAGACTTTGATCCAGATTTTGGGATCTCACATTGTACTTGTATCATGATATATATATATGAGATGACTGGATTTATGATTTATCTTGTGTACTTGTCTCACTTGTGATGGATGTTTCAGTATTATTGTCTTTTTATATTGCTCAAATGTATGATGTATGCTTATATATGCTCATGTATAGTCTCTCTCATAGATGTATGTTTAGTTCTCATGTTTATGATATAGACTCATGTTTATGAAAATGATCTCTTTATGATGATAAGACTAACCCCTTGTGATGATAGGAAAATGATGTGATGTGAAAGACAAGGAGTGAAAGACATGATCGAGAAGAAGCAAAAGGTGAGCACAGTTGACCGATAAGTCTGTGAAAGATGAAAGGAGAGCTCTCTCCATGTGCAGGATGCAAAAATAAACTAACATTAGCCTAAGAATGCAAGCTACTATGAAAAGTGGTTTACTTGCAAGGTTACAAAGCCATTAGACTCTAATAATCATCATTGACCTTTATTGGTAGCGTCGCAAGATCATACAATAGACACTACTATGACTATGGGTATATGAATATGTTTTGTATTAGATAGATATGTGGGGATCCCACCTAAGCATCAAAGACATCTAGGTCAAGATGACTAGTGCAGTGAGGCTCCCTAAGTTTGGTATAGTAGGATTATGCTTGCATCGAGACACAAGAAAGTCAAGATGACTATAAGCATGCACTTGCGGAAAATAGTCAAGGATAATACATTGTAGATCCTAATGTCAACTGGAACAAGCATAAATGCTTATGATAGTTAAGACCAACAAAATATACCCACAAGTAGAAAACAAATAAAACATTTCCTTGTGCCCCCAGTCTTCTAGCCATGCATCATCGAAAACTATTAGGGAAAGAACACTCATCAAAGAAATCATCATAGACAACACACAAAGAAATAAAGTCAAGCAAGTCTCAGCGAGTCAAGTGTTTAAGTATGTGTGTGTAGGTCATAGAGTCAAACTTTGAGTATTGCATCTGCCAATGGAACATATCATATCATTCTAGACTGTGGGTAGGATATTTGATAAGTGTTGAGAAAGACTTGACACTAGGGAAGTGTTGAAAAACACAGTTGGGGTGGTGTTGAAAAACACCATTGGCGAGGTGTCCTAAAGACTAACGCATCCAAGAGACCAAAGCTAACATAGTGATGCCCCCTAGACAAAGACAAAGACTAATTCTAGACCAAGGCAACAAGGACAAGGCATGATGGAGAAAGGCTAAGTGTCGAGGATGAGTGCTAAGAAACAAGGGTGCCAAGGCCTCAAGTAGCACCTATTTCCAGGTTCTCACCACTTGACAAATTTTTTGATTTTTTAATTTTTTTTGTATTTTTGCTACCAAGGCGCCTGTTTCCAGGTTTTTACCAAGGCACTTTTTCTATTTTTTTGAATTTTTTGCAATTTTTTGAATTTTTTAGGACTTTATATGCTTTTTAGGATTTTTTCAGCATCATATATGAATTTTTTTGAAATTTTTTCAGGATCAATAAATATGTACAAAGGATGCCCCTAGATAGAACATGCATCATGGATAGAACTTCTTCAGGTGCAAGATATTGATAGGATCAGGGAGCTTCTCTCCCTCCTCAGTAGATAATAAATAAGCACTTGTCCCAAAAGTTGTTGTAATGATGTAAGGTCCAAGCCAATTAGGTTCAAATTTTGTGTTTTGATCTCTATGTTGTTGGTTCTTAGGATTTTCACATAGGACAAGATCTCCCACTTGGAATTCTCTAGGGTGAACCTTTTTGTTGAAGGCCTTGGACATGCACTTTTGATAGACCCTCATATGGTCAAATGATGCTTGATGTTTCTCATCTAGAAGTTCTAACTCTTGGAGTCTCATGGCATGGTAGTCTTCATCTGTAACTAGACCTTTGAGGGAAACTCTAAGTGAAGGAATCTCAACCTCTAAAGGTAACACTGCTTCAGCACCATAGGTAAGGGAAAAAGGAGTAGCCCCAGTAGGAGTACAAATACTCGTTCTATAAGCCCACAAAGGTGGATTTATCTGTAAATGCCAATCTCTACCATTCTTATGAACTGTTCTATGTAGGATTTTAAGAATGGTTTTGTTCGAAGCCTCTGCTTGACCAAATCCTTGCGGGAAGTAAATGGTGGACCAATGTTGTTTGATTTTGAATTTCTGGCAGAGTTGTTTAAGGTCCTTATTTTTGAACTGAACTCCATTGTCAGTGATAATCTCAGAAGGCACTCTATATCGACAGATGATATGGTTAAGGATGAATAGAGAAACTATCTTGCCTGAGGCAACAGAAAGTGGGATAGCTTCTACCCATTTAGTAAAGTAGTCAGTAGCAGTGTTAATAAACTTGTGTCCACTTGATGAGTTGGGATGAATCTTCCCAACAATATCAAAGGCCTAGCGCTGAAATGGCCAATGAGATATAGAAGGAATAAGCTCCCTTCTTGGAGCATGTATCAAGTGACCATGTTTTTGACACTTTTCATAGGATTTTGCAAAAGCTACTGTATCCATCTACATGGTAGGCCAATAGTACCCCACCCTAAGAAACCTTCGGGCCATGGCAAGACCATTGGAATGTCCCCCACAGATGCCCTCATGAATATCAACTAACGCTTGATTGGATTCTTCCTTTTCTAAGCATCTAAGAAGTATCCCATCTAGAGCCCTCCTATAAAAATCACCAAAGATAAGGGTGTGGCGAGAGGCATTTCGGGTAAGGTTTCTTCATTCAGAATGGTTAAAGGTGTCAGGGATAATGCCATCATGAAGGTATGAGTAAATGGTACCATAATGGGATGAGTCATGACCAACAAGGATACAAATGACATGGCTTTCTTGGGAGTTACAGATAGGATAATGTAGCTCTTCCACCAAGAATTCAAATCTGGATTCATGCTGCTCTAACTGAAGGAGTGAAGCAAGTGTAGCCATAGCATCAGCTGCTTTGTTTTCTACTCTAGAGATTTGTTAAAATGTGATGAATGTGAAGTACCATCTCAATGAATCAACCATTTTGTTATAAGGTACCAGTTTCTCATCTTTTGTTTGATATTCTTCATTAACCTGGTTGATTATTAGCTATGAATCCCCATAGATATGTAGCTCTGTGATTCTCCATTCTATGGCCATCTTAAGTCCATTTGTCAAAGCTTCATACTCAG
Organism: Chamaecyparis obtusa; assembly: GCA_027943335.1. NCBI lineage: Eukaryota > Viridiplantae > Streptophyta > Pinopsida > Cupressales > Cupressaceae > Chamaecyparis > Chamaecyparis obtusa. The sequence goes on from BSBK01002853.1 coordinate 682,633, forward strand.
CAATGTTGTTTGTACATGGGAACAATAACTTGTAAGACTTAGGGATCAAGTACCCATGAGGAGAAATAAACAACACACCAGCTCCTGAGCCATTTTGCATAAAAGATCCATCAAAGAACATCTTCCATGTTCTCTCAGTCATGTACATGAGGTGTTCATTTAGAAAGGCAACTTGAATAGGTGTACTATCTTGAATTGGGAAATTAGCCAATTAATCTACTATGGCTTGTCCTTTTATAGCTTTACGCTCAACGTATTCTATGTCAAATTCTGAAAGAATCATCATCCATTTAGCAAGTCTACCTGTGAGGGAAGCCTTACCAAGAAAATACTTGAGAGGATCAATTTTTGCTATGAGGTGTATTGTGTGCGCAAGCATGTAATGTTGCAACTTTTGGGAAGCAAACACCACTGCAAGACAAGCCTTCTCAATATTGGTGTAATTAACCTCATATGAAACAAGCGTATGACTAATGTAATATATGGCTCTTTCTTCCCCAGGTTCATCAAGTTGAGCTAATAATGCCCCCAAGGAAGATTCTGTTGCTGAAACATATAGAATGAGTGGCTTCCCTAGGATAGGAGGCATTAAAATAGGAGGATTGGCCAAGTATTTCTTGATTTGGTCCATGCTCTTTTGACAATCCTCATTCTAGATACATTTAACTCCCTTATGTAAGTTCTTATTGAGAGGTTGAGCTCTATTTGCCAGCTGGGAAATGAACCTCCTTATGGATTGGAGGCTTCCTTGAAGACTCCTCATTTGACTGATGTTTTTAGGAGGTGGCATGTCCATGATTGCTTGGAATTTTTCAGGGTCTACCTCTATTCCTTTCGTTGAAATAATGAATCCTAGAAGTTTTCTAGAGGTGACCCCAAATGCACACTTCTTAGGATGTAACCTTAATTGAAACTATTCCATGCGATCTAGAATGACTTCTAAATCACCTAAGTGTGTCTCTCTTTTCTTAGATTTAGCCAAGGTGTCATCCACATAATCTTCCATGTTCTTATGCATCATGTCATGAAAGATAGTTGTCATAGCTCATTGATAGGTGGCTCCTGCATTTTTTAATCCAAACGACATAACATTCCAACAATAGGTACCCCATGCACAAGTGAATGTAGTATTTTCTTGGTCTTCAGGAGCTATCTTGATCTGATTATATCTAAAAAAACTATCCATCAAGGAATAGATATCATAACCCGCGGTCATGTCCACCATCATGTCTATATTTGGGAGTGGAAAATCATCCTTTGGGCATGCTCTATTGAGATCTCTAAAGTCTGTGCAGATGTGAATGGATTTGTCATGTTTTGAAACTGGTACAATATTCGATATCCATTCAACATAGTCAATAGCTCTTATGAATCCTGCACTAAGGAGTTTTTCTAATTCTACTTTGACTAGAAGAGCTATGTGAGGATGCATTTTTCTCAATTTTTGTTTGATTGGTTTCACACCTGGAGCTATGGACAAGTGATGCATAATAAGATTAGTGTCCAACCCTGGCATATCTGAATAAGTCCAAGCAAAATTAACCTTCTTGCTCTATAAGAACTTGGTGTACACTTCCCTTTCTTGTGTTGACAAGGATTGAGCTAAGTGCACTATTTGCGGAGCCTCATTGGTACCCAAGTTGACTGCTTGTGTTGGTTCAACAAGCACTAAAGATCTATCTTGAAAATAACTTGGGAGATGATCAAGTACCTCATCCTTAGGTGCCTCAGAGAGGTTTTCACCCATGGATATGTCATTTATTTTTACTATTTTTGGTTTTGATACTTCCACACAGTGGTTTTCACCATCAGAACTCTTTTTTTTTTCTTTTCTTTTTATTTTACGACTAAGGTACTTGATGTATGGCTCTGTCATGCTGGTAGCCAATTCATTGGTGGAAGAGACTACATATTTGATTGTGTTTAGGTAATAGGTTGTCTCAAAGTCATTCTAGAATGTCAAAAGCTCAGGCTCTTGATAACGTTGGGACCAATCGATGAGATGAGGATTAGCAAGGGGTAAGTCAATGACTAGTTTAAGGTTGTTGATATGAATGGCATTATCTCTGGTGATTGAAGAGTTAGAGTCTGTTGAGTATCCTTCTAAGCTACCCAAATTAGGATTCATCCTACCAAGTGAAGAATCATCCACTAAAGTGACCTGTGGGTTCAAATCCTCAAATCCTACATGTGACTCATTAGCAACCTTGGGATGAGAACTATAAGTATGGAGGACATCAACATTCATGTCGACTATGGAAGAATTAGATAGAGACTCCCATTCATACTCATGTGAATCTATATCTGAATCCTGATTGGGATGTTTACACTATGCATGTTTATGATGTCTTGATGTGGAGGCTCTAATGTCACCAAGGGTAACACCTTCTTGAACACCATTTGTGTATTGATGTTCTTGGATAGGATCTTCAACAACGGATTCTTCTTGTTCTAGGCTTGAAACTGTTGCATGGGCAACTGGATTGTCTGAATCTCCCCAAAGGAGATTGGTGGAAGGGACCCAATCTTCACACATATATTGTTGATTTGTCAAATTTGACATGTATTTTGGTTCATCTTCACTATCCAACTCATCAGGGATAGGAGTAGTTTTCTTGTCATGATTTTCAAATCCTAGGCCAACCATCTTCTTAGAGTTGCGTCCAAAAAGAGCATGATTGAGAGGTTCAGCTCTAGCATCTAATCTGTGACTAAGAGGACCATGTCTTGGATAGCCCATATTTTTTACAAAAGTATACCCTCTTCCATAAGCCTTAGGAGAGGGAGATAAGTTTTCATTGTGCGTGTATTTATCTTCTCTATAAATCTAGTCCTTAATAGCCAACTCTTCTTCCTCATCTTGGATAGGGACCGAGGACTATACAAATGTGCCAAATAAACTCATGGTTGAAGAGGAAGGTCTCATTTCCTATGAAGGCTTTCCATAAGACCTGGGTGAAACTAGAAGTTTTGTAAAGGAGTCAAGTTGATACCCCTGATACCAAGGCCCACTGACTTAAACTTATCTTTGCACTGTGCTAGAGTCACATTGAAATCCTCTATTTCTCTATTGAGGGGAACATGAGTCTCTATTGAAATGGAGTTGACAATTAAGGTGCTATCCCCAGGTATACAAATTTCTACTCCATTGTAGGAGAACTTAACACACTAGTGGGAGGTGGATGGCACTGCTTGCATCTCATGTATCCATGGCCTACCAAGTAAGATATTGTATGCCAAAGGACTAGCATCAACAATTTGAAACAAAATGTCTTTCTCAATGGGGCCAATCCTAACAGGGAGAACATCCAACCCTTTGGAACTTATTTTTGCCTCATCATAGGCTTTTATTGTGATTTTATTTTGGGCATCTATTATTTCTTCTAAGTAACCCAATGTTTTTAAAAGACTTAAGGAACAAATATTGAGCCCAACACCCCCATCTATCAACATAGGCCTGACACAGGTTTTATGGATCATGACTTCAACATGAAGGGTGAGATTATGTGGGTGGCTCAAAGATTTGTCATCGTCTTCTGAAAAAGTGAGGTGATGTGGGCTAGCAATATGATTGACCATGCTTTGGAATTGATTGACATCTAAATTGTTAGGGACATTTTCTGTGTGTAAGGCATCCTCAAGGACATGCTTATGTCTTGGGGACAACTCTAAGAGCTTAAAGATTGAAATTTGAGCCTGGGTTCTTTGCAACTGGTCAACAAGATTATAACTCATTTTGGGATCAACGACTGATTTTGTAGTGACATTCTTGGGTGCCACTTGCTTTGGTTTATTGGATGGGTTTGAGCTAGGTCCTCTAATGACCATAGGAACTTGACTTCTCATGACAACATTAAGAGCTTGGGATGACCTTCTAGAGTGAGGACCCCTTAGCACCATAACAATTTCTTCATCGAAGATAGGAGGAGAGTCCACATCATAACCATAGGGATCCTTGCTCCTCATCATGTTGACACTTTCTTCTACCACTTCAAGCATGTTGAGCACATTTTCCGCAGCTGTGTAAGTGTAGTTGATCTCGGCCTTGCCATTCTTTGGTTTAAAGGTTTCCCCCTTCTCATATTTGGGCAAAGGTTCTTTGAAAGCCTTGTGATCAGCATTAGTGTTCAAACCATCCACCTTAAGTTTTCTATTCTCAATGAGATCTTGGATGATATGCTTAAGTTTCCAACAATTTTTGATATCGTGTCCAATACCATTGTGGAATTTTTAGAAGGCTTTCTCATCCCACCAATGTGGTTTAACATCGCGAATATGATGCTTTGTGGGATCTTGAGGATGTGCAAGATTGTTGGTAATGAGTGTTTTGAAGACATCCTCATAGGAATCACCAAGCTTTGAAAATTGATGCCTCTCTTTCTTAGGCTTTTCTTGGTATCTTGGCTTATGTTCTTGTTGGTTGGATGTGTTGAGCTTCATTTCTTGAACAACACTAGATAAGTGAAGAACACCTTGATCCTTAGGTTGAGAAGAGTCCACCACTCCATCGTTAACCACTTGCTTGTTCTTATTCCAATGCACATTTTTCCCTTTATCCTTATTAGCATTGTGGTTATTTTGACCATTGTTGTTGTTTTTATTGTTGGTCAAAATTCCTTGTTCTTTCAAAACATCTTCAATTCTACACGCGGTTTCGACCATGGTGTTGAAGGACTCAAAGACCATTTTCCTCACTTCATACTGCATCTCAGGGACCAAGTTGCTAATAATAATGTCAATCTTCTCCTTTTCAGGAATGGTCTTGGATTAATGAGAACATTGACGTCTCCACCTTTGCAAGAAAGCAACAAAGGACTCCCCTTGGGTTTTGTTTTAAGTTACATAGGTCCAACATTGTGACAGATCTCGAAAGATTGTAGGTGAAGTGTTGGATGAATCTATGAACAAGCTCTTTGAAGGTCTTGACGGGGGGAGTTAAGTTGGTAAACCACTCCATTGCTTGACCTTTTAGACTCCTTGGGAACAACCTTATGAGATAGGAGTCATCTTGATGGAACTCAAAGCTCATAATGTATAATTGGTGCACATGGTCATGTGGATCCCCATTACCATCATACTTGTCATATTGGGGAATTTCCACCTTCCTAGGAAAATCTTTCATGCTCACACTCTTGTTGAAAGGATTAGGACAGATTGAGTCAAGTGAAAAGGAACTCTTAGGTGCCAATAGCTTTTCCATCATACTCTTCATTTGTCTGATCTCTTCTTCTTGAGATGGACTTTGTTTCTTAATCTTTCTGTACACATGAAAGTTATAGGGGACTCTAGCACCCTTGTTGATTAAGCTCTCTAGGAAATTGTCTTTGTTTTGCTCTAGATATCTCTCCACATACTGTTGGAAGAACGGTTCTTGTTTCATCTTCATGAAGTCTTGAGCATCAAAACTTGAGCTACTACCTCCATGTTGGGAACCATGATGAGCATGTTGGGAGGGTTGTCTTGAGTTCCTAGGAGGTGTTTGTCTCCTATAATGAGCATGTTGTGAAGTCCTTCTTCCTCTAGGACTAGGAGATCTTGAAGGGGTTCTTGAATGCCTTCTGCTTTGTGGGGTCCCAAAGGAGTAGATGGTGGAGAGTTGCTTCCACTATTGACACTTGTATTGTTGAATTGGGCATTAAGCTGTTGGGCCAAAAGTCTATCTTGTTCCTCTTGAGAGGCTTTTCTTTCCAATTCTAACAAAGCTTGCCTCTCCACCTCTAGGAGTCTAAACCTCTCTTCTTTTGCATCTTGTTCATCTAAAAAGGCTTTCTTCTCACGTTCAATTCTTTTGAGCCTTTCACTTGTATACCTTGAGGTTGTTTGGAGTGGAGAACTTGGTCTCGAATGTTTGAACAAGTCATTGGTATACACTGCATTCACATGAGCATCACAAGGTTCATTGTCTTGGTCTTTGTGTTGTGACTGTTCATCTTGGTGAGCTCATCTTGTATACCTTTCAGCTCTTTGATGGGCATCCAAATATCTGGTATTGATAGGGGGTGATTATGTTTGATTGTCATGAGAGGAGTCACCAAATAGAATGTTGTCTCTATGTCTCTGAAATATGTCATCAAGATTTTGATCCATTGCTTCCCTCTCCTTTTGAGTCATGGTGTAACTCATATCCATATCTGATTGAGAAGGTGCTAAGGAGGTACTCAAATCACTAGGATTTCTCTTTAGTTTAAACCAAACTTCGGACTCGCTCCTAGGTGATTGGTCAAACACGGGCTCACTTCCTTTACATTTTTGGTGAGTTTGAATAGGGGGTAATTGGTTAAAGACTATTTGAGGTCATCTCCCTTGATTCACTTGATACCTTACCATAACCGACATGAAAGGAAAAGCACTCGGTGATAAGATGACCCTAAGAAATGTTGGTATCAAACTAGGATAGTAAAAGAATTCAATTGTCCAAAAAGAGATGCTAAGATAGAAAATTGCAAAAGTTATAAACCAACACTGCCATAGAGGTGCCTAAAAATGGATAAGTATCCTAACACATATGGATCAGGAGGATGGTTTACCCAAATTATATTTGATTGAAATTGATTTTGGATGGAAGTGAATTGGACAAGAGACTACTAAGACTCTCCAAGTGTGTTATCAAAGAATCCAAAGGTTGGTCTTTTCAACAAGGGCGATTTCTAACTCATCGATTCCAAGCAAGATCTCTTGTAAAATCAAAGATTACTAATCAAAGGGTCAAAACAAAAGAATCCCAAGTGCAAATAGGCTTCCAATGATAGGAAAAATGACTTGATCTGACCTAGATCAACCAAAGGAGATTGGAAATAAGACACAAATAAGTAAGACAACAAGATGACTCTGTGTGACAGTTCACAGGGTATTGGGATGATACAATTTGTCCAGATGATATTTTGCATAAAGGTCATGCGATGGTTTCCAAGTAGTTGATGTGATAAAATCAAGGTAGGTGGTGTGACATTCATTCAGTATCGTATGATATTTAACCAGTGAGTGTGTAAATCTCTATTTTGAAGGCAATTGCTCAAAATTGTAGGTTGATAAGCTTAATTTCTCAATTTCAAACACAGTAATAGTAGAAAATAGATAGGTTTGCAAATAGTAAGTGATCAAACATGTCATCAAACACTTGAACAAGGGAAAAAGCAACCTTGTCAAGACATGCAATTGGGATATCAAAGTGAAAAATCCTATGAGCACTATCATGATGTTTAATGTTCAAGAACATTTACACGGGTAGATCACAATGAAGACAATCCAAGCACTTACTAGCCTAGAAAGACAAAGGCTCAATACTCAACAACTTGGCCCACAATTGATGTCCCATTGCCTCACACAAAGTGGTTGCCCACAATGGATGTTGGCTTTGTCGTGGAAGTGCGAATGACACAACCAAAGGAACATAGATGGTGAGTAAAATCTTGGGGTGATCCGAGTTAGTCCACTAGGATCAATCCTTGCACCGAGATGTTGAGCGAAAAAATTGGGTAGCTTCTATCTATGGTTTGTAATAAGGGCTTCCATTCACAATACCCCTCTTGCTCCCTGAAGGGACTCCTTACCTTGCGGCAAGTAACTAACCTTGCGGCCACAAGAGTACCTTAAGCATTCTTGCTTAGCATTTTCCTCATGGTCACAATCCCACAAGTACTTACACCAAGCGAAGACAAGTACTACGTCTACCAAGATTTTGTGTCCTTGATAGCCTTGAGTTTATAGTGGGTTCGAATAGTCGGGTATTGGCTTGTCCCCACTTGGGTCATTCCTCTTGATTGCTTAAGAGCAGGCCCGCTAAAGGATTCTAAAAATAAACAAGAAGTGGATCAACCTTTGAGGGTCAAGATTTCTGGTTCACCTCAAGGGTGAAGAGCATACTCTCCTATCTTAAAAATCTTTCCCAAACACACCAAGAAAAGTTCAATTAGCCCTCTTGCTTTTGAAATCTAAAGATGGGTCAATATTTTTGGTTCACCACAAGGGTGAAGAGCATACTCTCCTACCACCAAAAGACCTCCAATAACAAGATATTAAGTGCCTAAGAAAATGAAGAACTAGTATATGCCACACTTAAAAATGAAAGCAATGAACAAGCACTTGATTTGTTTTTATGCTTTGGGCAACCCTGCAAGAAGGATTAGTAGCCCTTGTGCATTTGAAGCTTTGACTTGCATTCTTTTAGCAAATATTCAAACAATGAGGGCACACCTACAAACACAACTTGTTAGGCCCACAAGAGTTAGCACAATAAAATCAGGTATAATCTACAAATGAAACTCTATCTTAACACATCAAATCAAAACCAACAAGCAAACAACCTAAATCTTGCAAAGAAAGAACCAAAATCACTCACTGCCTGGCCTGGGCAATAGTTCTATTAGAAAATGTTTCGCACGATACTTCACAGTATGGAAGTGTGATACTTCTTTTCTGGATGATACTTCACACGACACCAGATGACATAGTGCTATATAACTGCGCTACAAAGTCCTGTATGGTCGCACGATACTTTTACTAGAAAAGTATCGGACAGCTATGTAATAAACTATCGTATGACACTGGAAGACTGTCGTACGATACTTTGTCAGAAAAATGTAGAAAACAACAAGATAAATATGACAAAAAATTAGTGGAAATGCATGAAAAGAAAGGAAAAAATAGAGTTGTTCTGCCCCATGGTGGGCGCCAAAAATGTACACTCAAAATATGCACTTCTTTAAGTCATTACTTCCAAGGGCATCCATGGATTGGAAACCTTGAGAAAGCGACCTAGAGCTCCCTAGGCATGGAGTCACAAGGGTGTTTAGAATGCTCTCAGCTAGAGCTATTAAGCCTATAACCTTGCTAGTAAACTATGCAATGGGATATTCAAAGAGACAAGGGCAAGAATGCCAATATCCTCAAGAATCAAAATGGAAATGCAATGCAACTATGCTAGAATGAAAAATGAAACTAAGCTATGGAAATAAAAGTGTTACAAGCCATTACTGATTAAGCTATGTGAACTAAGCTAGAACTTGAAAGGAAACTAAGATAAGAATGCAATGAAAGAAACTAAGCTAAGAATGCAAAAAGCTCTCCAAAGCTCCAAAATCTCCAAGAAAACCTGCAACACAACATTAGCATCAAGAGTGGGATCCTTTGAATGAGAAAAGAGCTCTCCTTTTAAAGATAAATGGACCATGGAGATTAAGAGGCAAAAGATTTAATCAAGGGTGGAGTTTGAAAGTGGGAGCAATCCATGTGCACAAGTCTCCTCCAATGAGAAAGAAGTGTTGACTTTTGAGCCTCATGTGAGACAAAAAGGCCTGTTCTTCTTTTTTTAAAAATAGGAATAATGCTTTATTTGTGCAACTTAGGATAAGAGGAAAGTGGGGGCTTTTTATTTAATAAAAGAGGAGGGAATTCCTTTTAATTAAATAAAGACTTAGGATAAAATGGTTAACCCATAGAGTATAATTGAATAAATGATAGAATTAGGATTTGATCAAGGAAATTGATTTGATTTGAAAATATTGCAAATATTGCAAAGCATTGATTCAGGAAATTGAGAAATTGGAGAATGGGGCCCAAAGTCTAGGTGACCATTTTAGGGTGCATACAACACAGTCATAAATAGCTCTGCAATCATATTGCCAAGGTCTATCGAGCAATATATCACAACTATTCATCTTCACAATGTCACAAAGAACAAGATCCTTGTACTGGCCAATCTGAACATCAATGAAGCATTGTTCTCTGACTTCCAAAGTATGAACATCTTGTAACCAGCCAAGCCTATAAGGACAAGGATGTTTCATTCTACTCAAACCAAATTTCTGAACTAGGTCCTCAGCAACAAGGTTATCAGTACTACCACTATCAACAATAACATCACAGAGTTTACCTTCAGTCTTGCATCGGGTCCTAAACAAGTTACTCCTCTAACAAGGTTCATCCTTTGTACCGAGCAATGTTCACCAAAGTAGCAAGTTCTCTGATTCAGGTTCATTCTAAATGTTTTCATTCATCACAGCAATTCGTCGATCAACCTTCTTCTATGTACACTCAAAAGAATGGTGTCCTTCCTCTCCACAGTTATAGCAAGTACCCTTAAAGATTACTCTACCTATGTTCTTCTTTGGTTCCACAGGTTTCTGTTCATCTTCTGCATCAATCAGTTTATCCCTCACTAAGTGATCAATCTTTTCTTTCCCTCAGGAGTTACTAGGTTGTTTCCTCTTCAACTTATCTTCTACCTTCAGAGCATACTGATAAGCATCTTCAACAGAATCAATATTCAGCATACCAAGCTCATCCTGAATATTGAATCTCAAACCATTCACATACCGAGCTACCTTTTCCTTACCTAGCTCTCAGTGTCCAAACCGAATAGTAAGTTTGTAGAACTCCTTGGTATAATCTTCAATAGAAAAATCCTTCTATTTTAGATTCTGCAACTTCTTAAACAAGTCAAGCTCATAGTCAGCTGGTGTGAACCTAGCTTTCAACTTAGTCACCATCAATCTCCACCGATTGATCTTTGTTTCACCTTCATCTTCTCAGTCTCTCTGTAGTTCTTTCCACCAAAGAGTAGCATGTCCTTTCAACTTTTTCTGTGCTAATCTTACCCAAAGAGGATCTTCAATTTCTTCCAGATCAAAGAAATCTTCAAGTTCACCAATCCAATCAATCAGATTGTTGGGTTTCAAAGTACCAGAGAAAGTAGAAACTTCCATTCAGTAATTACTAAACCGAGTAGCAAATCTAGGCAACTGAGCAATTCTATATTCACTAGATCTGTTCCTTTGGTCATCACTACTAGATCCAGTAGTTTCAAATTCTTCAGAAGATTCTTCATAGCCATCCTTAATACCAACATTCTGAGGTATACCAACAATAGTTCTCATGATCTTGGTGACCATATCATTCTTCATCAATTCCATCTCAGATCTAAAATCTGATTTCACTTTCTCTATGATCTAGGATTTAACAGTATCACAAAGATCTGCAATAAATCTAGGGTCCAATCTTCTTGGAGGCATCCTTAAAGATATAAAAATAAATCCTCTGCAACAAACCCTCACCGAACACCTTGTGACAATTTCCAAGTTGCAACAAGTCAGATCTCAACCTGTAATCTTGTAAACAACTTGGGCACAATTTCACAAGTTCAGTGGTTTGGATCTGCAATCCAGATTGCACACAATCTTTTCACCAATAAGATCAATTTCATAAGATAAGCCTTGCTAGGTCAACCTTTTTCTTCAACAAGATCAAACCTTCACTCCAAGAGGAACAAAACTTCACTCTAATACCACCTGATGCAGTCAAGATAGGTGGATCCAATGAAGGATAGTCCAAACCTTGTAGCCAACAAAATTACACAGTAGATTACTCAACAATGCAACAAAAAGTAATTATTTAACACTGATTTTCATTAACATGCCTGACTATAAGGCCTTCCGAGTTAGGGCCAATTACAATCAGAAATCAATTCTGCAAGATCCACAACTAGATCCAATATAATCTCAGCTAGTTCAGCTCTAAAGACAATCAGAAGCTGATGGATACCCTAAGGTAGATCTAAACTTGAGCTCGCAAAGCCTCCAAGAAATCTCCTTGTCCCCAACTATGCAAACCCCTAGCTCTACTACAAACAACTATCAGATTACAATCCAATCTGCAAGATCATCAAGAACTTTTCCACAACTTAACTCTCAAGCTTCACATCTGACACTCAGATCAGCTCTATTGTCTAAGTCCTCAACTCCCCAAGTTCTATCTCTAAACATCTACCCAAGCACCCCTTAAATACTAATCATCAGCCACAAGTCGGCAAGATGAAACCCTTAACTCCCCAAAACAAATAATTAAATGCCATACAAGTTAGCTTACAAATGTATACAAACATTTAATTCTGCATGTTGGCCCATAACAATGGTTACCAATAATAAATTCACCAAGTCAGCTCAACAAATCACACAAAAATCTAGTTGGTAAGCCAAAACTACTGAGTGATAGTAAAATTACCGAGCACACCAGGCATCACCAAGCACCAGTGTCAACCGATCACCACAAGCATGACTGAGCAACAATTTCACTGAGTGCCAGAGATTTCCAAGTTCCCTTAGTGACCGAGCTTCCTTCAATGACTGAGACAGTCGATCAAGGTTGCAACCGAGTAACACCGGCCAAAATACAAACACTCTATGCAGTTTCACCAAGGACACAAAATGCCCTACCTTAACCCTGGATGCCCCTACATCACATTTGATGTAATCCAAGAGGTGGAGGTGGAGGTGGAGGGTCCCACCATCTTATTTTGATCTACAAACTACATCCCATCTAACCAAGCTCCACTTTGAGGAAAGTAGGTTACCTATCCAAAGGAATTATCTAAAGAGAGCTTCAAAGTCCTTAATAAATCTTGCAAGAGATATGTGCAAAAAAAATCTATAAGTGGGAAATGCCTAGATCACTGATTTTAAGAGCGTTACTCTACCAGCAGTAGAAAGACACCTATTAGTCCATTGGTTGACCTTATTATGAAATTTATCAAATATTTCATGTCATAGTCCTCAAGGCATCTTCCCTATTGAAATAGGAATTCCTAGATAGACAAAAGGAAGGTATCCAATTTGAAACCTTAAAATCCTGGTAATTTTGACCTGAATAGAAGAAAGTGTTAAAAAAGGTAAAGGACTTCCTGCCATTGATCATATATATATATATATATATATATATATATATATCAAGAGCCTTCCTAAAATTGGCAACTTCATTTATTTTGGGCATGGCCACTAAGGAAGTATCATCCACAAATGAAATATGTGAAGACAGGGGAAGGCCATGTCCCCACGTCCAACCCTAAATCATCCCCTACCTAACTTGAGACTTGATGAATCTCCCAAGAATTCCAACCATTAAAATAAAAGGAGCTCGATAAGAGGACTTTTGGGGAAGTGATGTAGCTCATAACCTAGTTGATCCACTCAATGCGAAATCCAAAAGCAGTGATAAGTTTATGTAGGAAGCTCCATTTAACCCTTTCATAAGCTTTAGCCATACATAATTTTATAAAAATACCATTTTCCTTTGAGACACCATATAATGCACCACTTTAGCCTCAGTAATAACTCCATCCATAAGTTTCCTACCACCCACAAAACCACCCTATTCGTCAAAGATTAAATTATTATGTCATAGCTTAAGCCTCTCTACAATCAACTTATTGATTATTTTATAAATCACATTACAAAGAGCTATAGGTCTATAGTAATATAAAGAATTGTCCATTCTTCCTTTTTAGGAATAAGAGTGATGAAAGTAGCATTCATAGCTTTAAGTATCTATTTGTTCTTGAGGGATTACTGCATAACCTCATAAATATCCATCTTAACAATTTCCTAAAACTCTTGATAAAAGTCAATAGGAAATCCATTAGGCCCTAGAGCTTAACCTTCTTCATACCAAAAATAACTCCCCCCACCTTGGATAAAGATAAATGCTTTCTAAGGTCCTCATTCATCTCATTAGTAACTATGGGAGGGATAAAACACAACACCAACCCTTCCTCCATCATAGCCAGATCTGAATCACCTATGAACAAGTTTCTAAAAATGCGTGTATCATCTCGAGTAATCTCCCATTGATAGGAAAAGGGTAATATCTCAAAGGAAGTAAGATAAGTGATATAACCCTCCTATTATCCTTTACCATTTTATGGAAGAATTTTGTATTTTTTTCCTCTTCTTGAAGCCAATCAACACAAGCCTTTTTCTTCCAATAAATCTCTTCCCACAACTCCCATTCCTCCAAATCCTTAACAGTAGATATTTCCTCTCTATAAAAGTCCTCAAATAAACCATGATCCCTTATTTGGTGGGTAATAGAATCTAATCGAAGCTGATGATTCATCTTATCCATGAAAATATTGCCAAAGCAGGCCCTATTCCACCTTTTCAGCTTGTGCTTTATATGTTGCAATTTTTTAACAAAGGAATACATAGCAGTACCATAAGTAGGCCTCCCCTCATTCCACCACTCTAGCACATGGTCATAAAGTGAAGGATCCTGAAGCCACATAAGATGAAATTTGAAGGAAGGATTTTTAACCACATGGAACTTGGTAGCATAAATTTTGATTGGCCAATGATCAAAGCCTCTCCAATCCAAAATCTTTGAACTAGTATTCCAACTATGAACCATCCAATAACAAGAAATAAAGAATCTATATAACCTCTATCCTACATCTTCTATTATTCCATGTGAACATCCCAGTAGTGGGTTTAACATCCACTAATCTAAGAGATTCTATGTTATTCCTTAGAATTCATGTAGAAGGTTCAATCTTGGGATTACCTCCCATCTTCTCTTCCAAACTCATTATTGAATTAATCTCCCTAGACAACATCCATGGATAAAATAGAGCAAGTGACCAAACAAATTGAATATGAGTCCAAAGAAAGGATTTACCCAAAAATTCAGTAGGAGCATAGACATTAGTCAGGAGTACCATCTCTCCAGTATCACTTCTTGTAGCCACCAAGGAGATTCAAGACCTATTGGAAATCTACCAACCTAGACTAATCTTGTGCAGATCCCATAAAAGGGCCATGCCTCATCAGTTACCTTGGGCTATAATACATTGACATTGACATTGGGGCCAAATTTTGGAAGCCTTACTGAACATACCATCAATAAACAATTTGGTTTCCTAGATAAAAACCACACTTGCAAAGAAAGATCCAAACAAGTCTTGAATAAAATTTTTTAGGGATGTTATTCAACCCTGTTACATTCCATGAGATAATTACCACTTTTGAGAAGAGGTAAGGTGAGATTCAATGATTTTCACTGATCTAGACTCCACCAAAGTCTCACCAACAAGATTCACCTTTTCCCGATCCTTCTTCCTCCTTGCCTTAGAAAATTTGTCAAGGGTCCCCTCCTTTAAATCATTTTGTTGAATACCCAATGGATAAGAAGTGAATTTGAATTTTCTCCCCCTTGCATTAACTCTTTCTTTGCCTATAGTCCTGAACATACCTTACCTATCCCATTCTAAATGTCATTACCTCCTTCCAACTCCAACATTGTTGAATCCCCTTGTGGCGCATTTGTATCCATTTTGACTTTTAGTCCCTCATCTTGTGGGCCATTATGATTCTAATCATCCTCCTATACCTTCTCAAGAAGACTTGAAACCAAGAGATCCTGACCACTAGGCATGTTAACAATTGCACCATCAAATTGCTCTATATCATTTAGAGCCTCAAACCTATTGAAGACCTCATCAAATTGTCTATCCTAAAAGGGTCTCTTTTATTTTCTACCCTTATTGTGGGTTCTAATTGGAATAAAAACCTTCTTGCCTTCTACCGTAGAATTATTCCCCATGTCTTGTTTAGTAGGACTGCTAATTGGCCCCCCTCTAGAAATCCTTACAGGTTTGGATTTGGGGCACATTTGTTGAAAGTGACCATATTAATGGAATATCCAACAACGATATGAAAAAGTTTCATAATCCAACTATTGGATCCAATAATTTAAACCCAACCAAATTTCTATGGATTCTGGTAAAGGCTTGCTTAATAGAATTTCAACACAAATCCAAGCATAAGTAATTACCTTTTTCTTCATAGTTTATTATGAAGGTCCCACTAGCTTTCCAAGTTGCCCTACAATCAGATTGAAAATATCCTCTTGCCAAAATTCCAGTGGAAACCATGTAACTCTCACCCACACCGGGGGACCTATGATGAAATCTCTTTGGTAGGGTTAAAACCAACATGCAATCACTTATTGAATAAGCCAACCTGGTTATAGAAGTAACCCCCCCCTTTAAAAACTCTAATTCTATCTGACATGAAATTAAAGACTACTTGAAAATAGCTATTGACAACCAATATCACTTCCATTTCTCCTTTCGAGTTTCATGTGTGGATGGCACATGACTCCAAAAAGGGCAAAGAAACATGAATTCCCATGAACTCATAGATTAGAGTGCACTTTGAAAAATACTCAATATCTTCCTGAATAGAATCTAGAGAAATCACCAAGACCGGCCTCTGATTACACTTTTCCAAGCACTCATTAATCTTTGTAGGCTTAAAAACCCCATATGAGAAGAACTTTCACTGATGTCAACACTAGTCATCCCAAAAATAGGATTTTCATGCATGCACATAGAAGAACTAGTCTGAGTAGCAACATCCATATACGACTGAATTATCCCTCCACTCGGATTTCTCTATTTCATCATGCTAAATAGAGCCAAAAATAACTCCACACCCTGAGATGCAACCCAAAAACAAGGAAGAATCCCCTGAATGTTGGAAAGACGGGTAGGAAAACCCCATGCAGTACAGTCCATGCACTCTCCTATGATCCATGCCCAAATGAAGAGCTCACACACAAAATTATCCCAACCACAGGTTGCATCTCCAAGATGTAGCAATAGGTTTATGAATCCTATAGACAACGCTTCCCACGGGCTCTGGAACAAATCCCACCCATACAACATGAAATAACACCCCCTCTTGGTAAGAAACAATTGTAGAACTAGAAGCTAAGGCACTCAAACCCTATCTTTTGCCCTCGGACACCCACACAGCTCCATCCATCACCCCCAATTGTCTCTTAAGGCTCACCCAAAATTTGATTATTTCTTATTATTTTTAATTTTTTCAAATTTTATATTAGATGCTAAAAATATCATGCTTGAACCTAATGAAAACCCTAAGGAAAACCTCCTCTTAGAAACCGTTAAAAACAAACCCAAGACAATTTAATAGGTTAGAGAGAACAAACTAATTTCCCTATTTATATGATAGTTTCTAAACTAAATACTTCACAATACAAGCATCATGCATCCCTTGCCACAACCTTGGAAACTATAGTCAAAAGTGTTAATGTGGTTACAAATCAAATAATTAATTAGAAAACTTACAAGGATTTGTGATGTGACTATTATGCAAATGGCTTATCATATGATGTAATAGAGGGTAAAGAAATAACCAACACATAGATATGTTCTCTTTTCAATGATCCTATGATGAATGAGAATCTTCATCTTAGTTCACATAGGTTTTTTAATACATTGGTGTAATCATGAGGGAATCGAATCTAATTTTTGGGATAGGTGGTGGATGGTCTTCGACTAACCTCCTTGTAATAATTATGATGTGCCTTTAATATTTTTTGAGAAAATCATAATGTGATATTTTCCTTAATAAAAATTAGAATTATTTATGTAATATATAAAAGGTGTGTATGCCAAAATATAAAAAAAGGAG
The DNA here is from genome assembly GCA_027943335.1 of Chamaecyparis obtusa. Lineage (NCBI taxonomy): Eukaryota > Viridiplantae > Streptophyta > Pinopsida > Cupressales > Cupressaceae > Chamaecyparis > Chamaecyparis obtusa. The sequence goes on from BSBK01002853.1 coordinate 699,897, forward strand.
AGTGTTAGTGTGTGGGAAAATTAGGATCTTCTTCTTAACCTCAAATTCCCAAAGGAAATATCCAAATTGATCAACCAAAGAAAATGGTTAATGCACAAATGAATCAATCGAAAAAAATTATGAAGAAAGGGGAAAACCTATATTTCATTATGGAAAGGAAATACATAAATATTAATTGAATTGAAGATAAGTAGTAACCTCAAAGTATGACAAATCTAGAAAATATTGTTTTCTGATGTCTGTATTCAGTTTCGGGAATTTCTGCAACCAAATCTGGCTTGGAAACACAGAAATAGAGAAAACCCAAAAACCTTCTGCTTTTCTGAGAAAAGTCAACCTTGACCCAAAATAGGGGTAAGATCTTACACCGAGGCACAATCTTACCCCTAAAAGTCAACCTTGACCTACATTGTTCCGATGGAAAATATGTTCGCGGATCTCGGAAGTTCACCGAAAAGGGTACTCAGATCTGATCTACAATTCATTGCTCTGCACCTATTCCTGCAAGAAAAATGGTTTTATTGTTTGGGTGAGGGGTTTGCCTTGGTCAAACCTAGGTTTGGAATCAAACTTGGAATGTAATTGAAATTACAGAATATAAACAAAGTAAATGGAACAATTCACCTTGCTTATGTTGAAATCCTTGTGGAGGATTCGAATCCTTGAATCCACAAGTATGGATGCTCCAAATGAATGTAGAATTATATGTAGGATGTCTCAAATCAATTACATTAGATCTTCAACACCAATCTTGAATGGATCTTGGAATAGGAAGAAGCTTGAATGGAAATGGATGGAGAAATCTTCAACAAGAGGGCTCCAAAGAGATTGAATCCTTCAATGGCTACCAATGGATCTCCTTGATGAATTGGATCTTGAATTCTTGAATGCTTGAATGCTTGAAGATTTTAATACTTGAAGATGAATGAATGCTTGAATTCTTTCCTTCTCCTTCTTCCTTTCTTGATCACTTGATTGCACTTGAGAGATTATAGATCACTTGATACTTGGTGGAGATGGATAGAAATGAGAGAGGAAGGCTTCCTTTTATACTAGTCTAGGGCACAAACTTCTAGAGAGGCCAACATAGGAGAATTAAATTCTCATTCAAACCTTAACCCCTATAAATGGACCTAGATTAAATATAATTTAAGATTTTATTGTTCTAAAATCTGAAACAGCCGACCCAAAAGTGGGAAAATAAACTTTCTGAAGCCCACCATCCTGAAACCTATGGAACTTGAAATCTGGACCCAGGGTCAGGGTTGAGGTCAACTCTGACCTAGGTCAAGGTTGAGGTTGACCTTGACCTAGAAGGTGGACCTTGACCCTGAGGTCAAGAATCTCAGTTTCTCATGACTAGGTACCAGAAACAGGCTGGAAATAGGTGGAAAGAGAAGTAGAATAGGGGGAAAAAGCCAGATCCCAATCAAAGACCCATTAAAGGCATTTGACATGACCCTAGACCACTTACTTGGAGTGCTAAACCAGTCCTAAATGGAAGTGCTTCCATTTTTTGATGATACATTTAGCCCCCACTTTAGCAAGAGTATGGACTCGATGCAAACTCTTAGTAAAGTAGATCATAATGAAAAAGATAATCTTATTGAAATCAAAGGGACAAAGGAATCCTCAAGCCCCTAGGGACTCAAGTCTTCGTCAACTTAAAGATTACAATAAGAGAGACATCTCTAGAAAAGAGAGAGAAGAGGGTGTGATTATCTCGCCCAATGAGAACTTATGTCCCATTGTGAACCACACAAGAAAACATCACAACTGGAAAGATGGAATTGAACCGCCTAGTGAATGTGGCTACTCACTAGTCAACCTATCAAGGATTCACCCTTAGGAATATTCTATTCCAAAAGAGAAAAGCCAAAAAGAAAAGAGATCCAATCTTAAGGACAGCTTCGACCTTAAGGGATCAAAAATTTTGATAATGGAGGAATCAAGAGATCCTATAAGATAAAAATCCATGCTTTAAGGATTAGTAGCTAATCCATAAAGAGAGAAAAAGTGCCTTGAAAAATATATCTATTGAAAGTGTGTGTGTGCAACAAGTGAGCAGAGCGTATGCCCCCATGTTAAAGTCATTGCTAACACTTTAATAGGAGCAATGGCTTGAATAGAAACATAGAAAACTTTGCTAATTACATTTCCACTACGAGATGCCCCCAAGAGAAGACAAATCAAGGGAAATACCACATAAACATATAGAGAAAACAAAAGGGATCTACCTACCGTGGGGTTAGTATGATCATAAGATAATATATATTATATTATTGCAAATGAATTGACATCATTTCCTAAAGAAAGTAGAACTACAATCATAATGGAGGAAAGAACACATAAGAGTAATGAAGAAGAGTATTTTTAGACCATAACATGGAGACCAAAAAGAATCAGTGCTACAAAGTTGCAAATCCAAGCGGACTACACAAGGAAACATTTACGAATAATAGCATAGGTACAACATAACATGAAAACAACATATAGAAGAATAGAGATACATATAGAGGAATTGTACAACAGGTTCGATTCCTTTATCACCTTGCACCAACAAAGTAACAAGGGTCGTATAAAAGAATCTAACAAAAATTTAGCAAATACATTACAGGAGAAGCACAATACAACAAGTAAACACACAAAAAGCTACCATGAAGGACAAGCCAATCAAGTGCGTCGCCTACTCTCCCCATCTCATTCTATATCATTTTGGGAAGGTGGAAACTCGCAAGAGGGACTATATCCAATACAATAGGAATAATAGCTAGTTCTAAACAAGAATCCTCTTGAGAATCGTAATGTTTGATACTAGGTGTAATTATCAATTGTGATGAAAGCATATTAGGAAAATCACTATCAATTTCAATAGTTTCATATTCATCATTAACATCATTAGTATCATCAAGAGTATCTTCTTCATCCAGATTAATCAAAATAGGATCTAAGATATGAATAGAATAATCATAATCATGCATCTTAACATCATTATTAGTATGAACCTCTTCTAACACATCATGCATAGGCTAGTCAAAAGAAGGTAAAGAAATTTGAATAACATAGGCACGGGCCTTAGCTTGAGCTCGACACTTCTTACGACGTTCATTAGTAGATCGGTTACGTTTTATCTTGTTTGAAATATGCTGAGAACTAGGAGGGACAAAAATTGGTTCCTTCACGGGTTCTATAGGAGGATCAGTAGAGTTCTCAGTAGACTGAAAAGCAACACTAGGAGCTCGATTAACAGAACTAGAAGCCATGGATAAAGGAGATATGGAAGGCGTAGGAAAAAGACCATGGTTAAGATCCATTTGTGGCATGCTTAACTCAAGAATCTTGTGATGCTTATAGGCTTGATATGATCGAAAAAGGTTATCAGGTTGAGAAGAACATGAATTAGGTAATGAAGGCCAAAATAAGTCAAGCGTAGCACAATCCCTGGGTCTAGAGGGTTGATATAAACTATGATTAATCATCTTCACTTCTTCATCATGAATAAATTTAAGACACTTATGGATAGGAGAAGCAACGACATGCATGGCATTGAACCAAGGCAAACCAAACTTAACTTGAAACTGATCAGAAGTAGGAACAACAACAAAGGTAGTATCCACAACTTTACCACAAAGTTCAACGGGTAAGTTAATAGAACCAAATGATGGATAAAGAAAACCATTACAAGTTTGAATCCACACATCCGATGTATCATAAGAATCATGTTGTAAGTTTTTCATAAAAATATTTTCTTCAGTAATAACATTGACTAAGGATGTAGGATCAACAAGACAATAGCGCGTAGCTATCTGAGAAATCCTAGCATAAATGTAAAGGGGACCATCAGGAGCTTTAATAGTCTCAGAATTATCAAAGGTAATCAAGAGTTTTTGAGGTCTTTTATTCTTAGGTTGTTTTTGAGGTTTTGGTTGAGATTTCAATTTAGGCTTAGGTTGAGTTTGAACTTGAAATTGAGGTTGAGATTGAAGTTGGGGTGGAGATACAGATAACATAGCATGCTCCACATGGTTAACAATGTGATTAGGATCATCCATCTTTGAATCATAAACAATATCCACAGAAGATGGCTAAACAATGGTATTGGAATCATGTGTAGGAAAAGGATTCTTATAAATTTGGAGATTTTGATTAGGAGAGATAGATTTGTTCCCACTACCATCAAAACTATCAACAAATAAGGCATTAGAATCAATTAAGTCTTGAACCTTATGCTTTAAAGAATAACGCTTCTCATTATCATGGCCATTCTAACGATGGTATTGACAAAAAGCTTTGGAATCAAAGGATTTAGATGCCACCATAGCAGGTAAAAGAGGTCAAATAGGAGGTAGAGTAATCATATTAGCAGTCAAAAATTTATTCATAATATAATGCAATGATTCATAAAGAGGAGTAAACGTATGATTTAGATGGAAAGCAGTGGATGCAGAAGTAGCATTATTGGATGTAACAACAACTTGGCCAGCAACTGCATTTTCTTGTTTATTTATCTTGACATAGTTATTAGGTTTTTGAAACTTGTTTGGATTAGGAGCAACATCACTCTTATCAACTAGGATAGGAGCCATTGGAGTGTTTCTCTCAAATTGACTCACTTGTAATTGATAATGACGAAGCGCTGCACATTGTTATTGAAAAGAGGTAAATTCAGTAAGCAGAATCTTATCTCTAATATCCTTTTGTAAATTTAAAATAAACATACGTTGAGTATCAATATCAGGAATAGGACAAGAATTCTAAGCATACAAATGCTTAAATCTACCAATAAATTCAGTCAATTTTTCTTTAGTGTTTTGTTTACAATGCATCAAATCAGTTAAGGACACTTGCAGACCACTGTTATTTTGAAATTGTTGAATAAAGGTGTTAGAAAGTTTTGGAAAAGAATTAATAGAATAAGGAGGCAATGAACAATACCATTGCAAGGCCTTATCACAAAAAGTTCTAGAAAACAACTTGGCTAAAATCCTATGGTCATGAGCATAGTCACTACAAATTATTTGAAATGTTTTAACATGAGTAACAAGGTCTCCCTTACCATTGTAATTCTCAAGATGAGGCATATCATCTTGTTGAGGAACAAGAGTATGAGTGATGTCTAGGGATAAAGGACTTCCCATGTCACATGTAGGAATGGTAAACTTGGATTGAGTTAAAGATGCAAGTTGTTGTTGTAAAGAGGACACAGTTTGAACCAAACTGATGATTGTTGAATCATTAGATGAAATAGGAGGTATAGACACACTAGAAACACTGGGTAAAGTGTATGAAGTGGTAGGAGTAGAAGACACAACTTGGAGGAACACTTGGAACTACAATTGGAAGAGGGTTGGAATAAGTAAAAGGAACATTATGATAAGAAGGTTTTGAAGTAGGGAGGGACACATCAGGAACACTCATAGGAAGAGAGGGAACCGATGTAGTCACCAAAGGAGGAGTATAAGTAGGAATGCTAGGTAAAGTAATAGAAGAAGGTTCCACACTAGTAATAGGAGGAGTGAATCTGAAATCTTGAGCTTCTTGAGCTAAAGGTTTAACATTTACATGCACAAGATAAGTAATATCATGCAAGAGATTAACATGTTGATCACTATCACAAAGGACTTTCCTAAGAGTGTCTATAGCTTGAATAAAATCTTGATTATGGTTCTCTTGAGTAAGCCAATTTCCCATTTTATCAAGTTCAGTTGAAAGTTTTTGGACTTGCTCAGAAGGAACTCTTAAAGCATCATCCTCATCATGAGATGACTGAAAAGAGTTATGCTCCATAGTAGGATTAGAATCATGAATAATCAAATTGTCATCCAGAATCCTAAGAAAAGGAGAGGAAGACTCAAGATCAAAGGCACCCATAAGTCTACGACTTCATCTAACTGGAATATTATAAGTAGGACTAGAGGTAGTAAATCTCATATACCAATGCAAACACAAAAATGAACTAAACTAGGAAAACACAAAGCATAAACACATAAATGTTTTTGTATTTTTACTTTATATGAAATATAAATACAAGATCTAACACCATAAAAGAAAGAGTTGTCTATTGCGGGTTCACCAAAATGTAATATATAAAAGGTGTGTGTGCCAAAATGTAAAAAAAGGAGAGTGTTAGTGTGTGAGAAAAGTAGGATCTTCTTCTTAACCTCAAATTCCCAAAGGAAAGATCCAAATTAATCAACCAAAGAAAATAGTTAATGCACAAATGAATCAATCGATAAAGAATATGAAGAAAGGAGAAAAACCTTTATTCCATTATGGAAAGGAAATATAGAAATCTTAATTGAATTGAAGATAATTACTAACCTCAAAGAATGACAAATTTGGAAAATACTATTTTCTGGTGTCTGTATTTAGTTTCAAAAATTTTGGCAACCCGATTTGCCCTAGAAACATGGAAATAGAGAAAACCTAGAAACCTTCTACTTTTCTGAGAAAGGTTGACCTTGACCCAAAACAGGGGTAAGATCTTACCCTGGGGCACAATCTTACCCCTAAAAGTTGACCTTGACCTACACTGTTCTGACAGAAAATCTGTTCATAGATCCCAAAAGTTCGTCGAAAAGGGTACTCAGATTTGATTTTTAATTTGTTGTTCCGCACCCATTCCTGCAAGAAAAATGGTTGTTGGAAATATGCTGAGAACTAGGAGGGACAACCTTGGAATGTAATTGAAATTGTAACAAATAAACAAAGTAAATGGAACAATTCACCTTGATTATGTTGAAATCCTTGTGGAGAATTTGAATCCTTGAATCCACAAGTATGGATGCTCCAAATGAATGTAGAATTATATGTAGGATGTCTCAAATCAATTGTATTAGATCTTCAACACCAATCTTGAATGGATCTTGGAATAGGAAGAAGCTTGAATGGAAATGGATGGAGAAATCTTCAACAAGAGGGCTCCAAAGAGATTGAATCCTTCAATGGCTACCAATGGATCTCTTTGATGAATTGGATCTTAAATGCTTGAATTCTTGAAGATTTGAATACTTGAAGATGAATGAATGCTTGAATGATTTCCTTCTTCTTTTTTCTTGCTTGATCACTTTATTGCACTTGAGAGATTATAGATCACTTGATACTTGGTGGAGATGGATAGAAATGAGAGAGGAAGGCTTCCTTTTATATTAGTCTAGGGCACAAACTTCTAGAGAGGCCAACATAGGAGAATTAAATTCCCATTTAAAACTTAGCCCCTAAAAATGGACCTAGATTAAATATAATTTAAGAGTTTACCATTCCAAAATTTGAAATAGCCGACCTGGAAGCAAGAAATTAAACTTTCTGAAGCCTAACATCCCAAAACCTCTAGAACTTGAAATCTGGACCTAGGGTTAGGGTTGAGGTTGACTCTGACCTAGGTCAAGGTTGCGGTCAACCTTGACCTCGAGGTCAAGAATCTTAGTTTCTTAGGACCAGGTGCCAGAAATAGATTGGAAATAGGTGGAAAGAGAAGCATAATAGGGGGAAAAAGCCAAATCCCAATCAAAGACCCATTCAAGGCATTTGAAATGACTGCAAACTACTTACTTGGAGGGCTAAACCAGTCCTAAATGGAAGTGCTTCCATTTTCCGATGATATAAGTTATATATGAGGGAGTTTTGGGGTAGAGGTAGAAGGCTTATCCAAGAAGGGACAAAGAGCCAAGATGGTATAGAACCAACCAAACTAGATACCACTAGAAATAAAAATTATTTTTTATGTCATAGTACCAATATTCCTAAAGGGGTCTATGGAGGTACAAACTTGATGCCAAAGTGGGCAGTCGAAAGCCTTAAACATTGAACAATTGGTGAGGTTTAGGTACTCAATATACCAAACTATGAAGGTCAAGTTACCTACACTTATCCCAAGTGTATAGTGAACAAGGAGTGAGGCTATCACAACCCAAAATTCCAAGGATAACCTAATCACTAGGTTCCACAAGGTTCTAAGCACCAATGACCAAGGTTTGCTAAGGTGTTTCCTTAACCCAATAAGAAACCAAACCCCATGAAAAGAATCACAAGACTAGGGGTGGCCTACAATAACTTTTCTAGCCTATTTAGGTCCTATTTGTTTAGTTCCAATGGTTCTTTCACTTACAAGCAACCCATACAACTTAGTTGCTTCAAAATCCAAAGACTAGGCTTGTAGCCTTTCCTAGAAGGTATTTTGAACATAGGTCAAAATGCTTCCACATGAGATATGAAATAGGTTGGAGATTATGACACCCTTTTTGGCTTTATGGAACATATCCAAGCACCAAGATGTGAAATCAAATGGAGGATGTTGAAACAACTAAACTAGATCAGGCTAATAGGCCTAATTAGATCTCCAATTGGACTACAAGTGCTCTTTCCTCCAAACCAATTCCAAAAACAATTATGGGAGTATGTGAAGACATATAAAAGGACTCATAATCTATATTTTGGAGTCTTGGTGAATCCCCAACCGAGAGTTATGGTGACTATTCTAAGTCACTGACTAGTGCACACATAGAGATGTACACCTAGGGCATTACGACAAATCCACTCCCCTGCAAATCTCCACTTCTAACCTGAAGATTATGAAAATACATTGAAAAATGTTTAATTCCACCAAGGGGCATCAATTCCCCATGGTGGAATTGGTCCAAACAACCAAGCCCTATTGGGAACCCTTGTTTTAGGCCTTCAATCCGGGCAGCCCCACCAAAAACCAAATAACTCACAAACTAAGATAGATCAGAACATGAGACCAATTGAAAATTAAAGAAAGTTCAGGGATATAACTTTTGGCTTCAAAGTTTCATTCCCTCCTATCTATACCCATCTGTACACTTCAGTTCTCCTTGGAAATTGCAGAGAAATGTTGATATTTTATTGATTCAAAATTGCCAATTACACATTGTTTCCTTCCACCTGCCTGAAAGGGCTTATGAAGGATTCCCCCATCAGTTACAAAAAAATTTCAAACCATATGACCATTGGGGGATTTGTTTACAACTTTTGGCAAAAGTTATCAAAGTTGCTAAGCAACTTTTACAACATTTTTGCAATTTTTGCATTCTAGGTGACCAAACTTGGTCTAGACCTAATCTAGTGATCCAACATGGATCTAAAGTATTAAAAACATGAAAAAAAAAAAAAATCCTAAGATGCTAGGTGTTTTGACCACTTTTGACCATAGTTGACCAAGGTCTTATAGTTATGCCAATCTTGGAACTAGGTCTTACAACTTGGTCTAGGTGCCTAGATAGAAGATCTAACCTAAGTAGATGTTCTTATGACTTTGATGAATATTATTTGTTGAGTTTATTGTGGGTGCTCCTACACCATACTCCCCTTGAGTTTAAAAATCAAGTTCCTACTTGAGGTTAATTTTTCCACCGAAGTCCCATGTTGCTTGATTTGGTCTTCAATCAGCCAAGTTGCATCTATGTTGGGGGGCCCTTTCTATTTGACTAAGTACTGCATATACTTCTTGGTTCTGGTTTGTTTCAGCAACTTGGTGTCCAATATTTCTTCCAACTATACTAGTTTTCTTTGAGGAAGATTAGTGACATAGTCTTCATCATTGATATTTGTTTCCTCACCTTGCTCACTTGTTGAATCGGTTGTAGCTTTGTAGGGGGTGAGGTCTGCAACATTGAATATTGGAGAGATTTGCAAGGTTGGGGGAAGAGAAATCTCATAAGCATTCTCACCCATTTTTTTGAGTATACTACATGGTCCTAATTTCTTCATATGAAGTTTAGAGTATCTACCCTTAGGTAGTCTATCTTTCCTTAGAAATTCCCAAACCTTGTCTCCCACTTTGAAGTGGATCTCTCTTCTTCTCTTATCAACATGTTCCTTGTATTTCAAACTGGATCTTTGCAATGCTTCTTTGACCTCATGCTACACCTTTATGATGAGTTCTACCAGTTCTTGGCCTTGAGCATTGACTTTGAAGTCAGATGGTAGTTCTATCAGGTCTAATGCTCCTTTAGGATAAAGGCCATATACTACTTGGAATGGTGTTTTTCCGGTTGACCTGTTCATGGAATCATTAAATGCAAAATCTACATGGGGTAGGAGTGTATCCCAACTTTGAGCATATTGTTTGGTTAGGCATCTTAGGAGATTGCCTAAGGATCTATTTACTACCTCAGTCTACCCATATGTTTGTGGGTGATAGGTAGAGCTGTAGGTGAGATTTGTTCCCAATTTCTTGAAGAGTGTCCTCCAAAAATGACCTTGAAACTTCACATCCCTGTCAAATAAAATTGTTTGTGGCAGACCATGGATCCTAACTACCTCTTTGAAAAAAAGATGTGCAATGTGAGAAGAATCATTTGTGCTTTTACATGGTACAAAATGGACCATTTTACTAAACCTATCAACTATTACAAAAACACTGTCAAAGCCTTGCTTTGTCTTAGGCAACCCCATTACAAAATCCATTGAGATGGACTCCCATGGTCTAGAAGGAATTGGTAAGGGTTGATATAGTCCTTGATTGGTTGACACACCTTTAGCTTGCTAACATATGGTGCAAGTTTCAATGAACTTCTTAACATCATTGTTCATCTTAGGCCAAAAATAACTTCTCCTCACCATGTCTGTTGTCTTATCAATGCCAAAGTGACCTCCTAGGCCACCACAATGCTTCTCCCTTATTATGTTTATCCTCATTGAACATTTTGGGATGCATAGTTGAGCTCCTTTGAATAGGAGTCCATTCTAAATCAGATATTCAGAAAAGTCGGTATGGTATCTTCCAACCATCTTTGTGCAAATTTGATATATCTCTGCAAATTCAGGGTTATCATGGTACAGGTGTTTGAGGGACTCAATTCCCACACTTTGTAGTTGTATTTCTTCAATTAGACCAACCCTCCTGCTAAGGGCATCAACAACTTTGTTTGTTACACCCTTTTTATGCTTGATGTTGAAGGTGTAGGCCTGCAACTGTTCTACCCATTTCAGATGTCTGACAGAGAGTTTTTCCTATGAATTAAGGAAACTTAATGCATGATTGTTAGTATATACCACAAATTCCTCTGGGATTAAATAGTGCCTCCATTTCTTGAGGGCTTGGACCATGGCATAGAGTTCTAGGTCATATGTAGAGTATTTTCTTTTGGCCTCATTTAATGTCTCTGAGAAAAAGGCAACTGCCTTACCTTCCTGACTTAGGACTGCGCCTATAGCCAAGTTGCTTGCATTTGTATCCATAGTAAAAACTTTGTTGAAATCAGGTAGGACCAAGATAGGATATTGGGAAACCCTATTCTTCAAGTATTGGAATGCATCATTTGCTTCCTTTGTCCATATAAACTTATTCATCTTTCCACCCTTAATGGTTTCAAGCATTGGTGCACACACATGGCTAAATTTTTTGATAAACTTCCTATAGAAAGTTGCAAGTCCATGGAAGCTTCCTACATCACCTTGGTTCTTTGGCGGAGGCCAATTGATGATTGCTTCTACCTTCTTAGGGTCCATCTTGAGGGTACCTTGTGAGATCACAAATCCTAGGAACACAAGTTCCTTCCTCATAAACATGCACTTTTCCAAGTTGATTACCAACTTGTGTTGATGAAGTCTTCTTAGTACCCATTCCACATGATCAAGATGGTCCTCCTTGCTATGACTAAATAGTACTATGTCATCAAGGTAAACAACAAAAAATTTGCCAATAAAATCAATGAATATCTCATTCATAAGCCTCATAAAAGTACTAGGGGAATTGCTCAATCCAAAGGGCATTACTAACCATTCAAACAAACCTTCAGTAGTCTTGAATATTGGTTTCCATTCATCTCTTGGTTTGATGCTGATTTGATGGTATCCAAACTTTAAGTCTATCTTGGTGAAGTAGCAAGAACCTCCTAGTTGATCCAATAGATCCTCAATCCTTGGCATGGGGAATCTATATCTTATGGTGATATTATTGAGGGCCCTGTTTTTAGTACATAACCTCCATTTTCCATCCTTTTTAGGGGCTAAGACTTATGGCACTACACATGGATTGAGACTCTTTTGAATGAGTCCTCTTTCTAGTAATTCACCAACTTGTTTTGCAATCTCTGCATGCTGCAATGGTGTCATTTTATATGGGGCCTTGTTAGGAAGAGAGGAACCATGTATCAAGTCAATTTGATGACTGATATCCCTTAAGGGAGGGAGGCTTGTGGGCAGGTCACTAGTAGTGACATCTTTGTATTTTTCTAGGAATTCCTTAGCTTCTCTTGGTATAGGATATTTTTGGTCAGACCTCATGTTGTCTTTGAGTTTGGAGATTAGGACAAAGGCTTCAGTATCAAGTTCTTTCAATGTTTTTAACATTTCTTTCTCTTCCATGATGATGACAGTAGGTTCTTTTTTAGACTTGCTATCAGGTAGGGGCTTCATAGTAAAAAATTTTCCATCCTTGGTGATGGAGTAGGTGTTCTTCCTACAATGGTGTATGGCATCTACATCAAATTTCCAAGGCCTACCTAGAAGGATGTGTGAGGCATCCATTTCAACCACATCATAAAGAACTTTATCCTTAAAGTCTGAAATTGAGAACTCTATCCATGCTTGTTCTGTTACTAGAGTTTGTTGGCCTTTTGCTATCCAAGAGACATGATAGGGGCAAGGTGTGGCTTCTTAGGGAGGTTTAAATTTTGAACCATTTCACAAGATACTAAATTTTTAGTTGAACTAGAATCTATAAGTAGATTACATACCTTACCATGACATTTGATCTTTGTCTTGAAGAGGTTCTTCCTTTGTGGAGGCTCTTGGTTTTGTGGCACTTGAAGAAAGACTTGTCTCATCATAAAACATACTCCTTCCTTTGGTTCCAAGTCTCTAGTGCCAGCATTGTCTTCTTGTTTATCTTCTTGGATGAGTTGTGCTCTCCTCTCACCTTGATTGTTGTTATTCCTCTTCTTAGGGCACCTTCCTACACGATGTCCCATCTGATTGTAATAGTAACATTTTAATGGTCCATTACCTCTTCTAGAGTTTTTTCTTCCTCTATTGAAGGGCCTCCTTCCTCTATAGTTCCCTCCTGAATTTGAGTCACTATTTTCTTTGTCTCCTTGGTCAGGGGTCTTGCTGCTACTACCACTATTTTGTCCCTTGTTCCAAGAGTTTCCTTTCCCTCTAAAGTTATTCCCATTGTCATTATTCTTCCCTTTGCCAAACTCCTATTTTCTTTTCCATTTCTCCTCTACCTTGAGTTCCATTTGATAGCACTTATTAACTGTGGTAGGGCAGTGTAGGCTAAGTTCCTCTTGAATGGATACTTTCAAACCATTCATGTATCTTGCTAGTTTTTCTTCCTCATCTTCTGTCAAATTTGTCTTCATACATAATTTTAGGAACACCTCGGTATATGAGCCTACATCCATGTCTTTTTGGTTCAAACTTTTCTTCCTCCTATTAAGTTGCACCCCATAATCTTTAGGTACATATGTCTCTTTAATCAGGGCTACCATCTTGTTCCATGAATTGATCATGCTTCTCCCATTCTTCACCCTTTCTATTTGGACGAAGTTCCATCAAGTTAGGGCTACTACCTTCAACTTACATCTTGCTATTTTTACCCTTTTCTTTTCAGGGATGTCCTCACATTCAAAGAATGTTGTCAAAGCCTTTATCCAATCCAAGGCTAAATCTGCATTCATCTTGCCATTGAAGACCGACAAGTCTATCTTTTCCTCCATGGTTCTTCTCCCCATGGAATTTAAGGCATCAATGAGGGGCCTTTGGTCTGCAGGGATGTACTGATCAGGATTATCTTCCTCCTCTTCACTCCCTTCTTCATTTTTAGACCCATCTTATTTATCCTTGTCAAGCTTCTTTTCAAGTTCTTGAAGCCTATTAGTTAAGGATGTGTTTGCAGCCCTTTGTTCTCTCACCATCTTTGCTAACTCACTGTTTGTGACCCTTGCAGAGATCTCTTCATCCTTAGGAGTAGACATAACTCTGATACCACTTGATGCCAAAGTGGGCAGTCAGAAGCCTTAAACAGTGAATAATTGGTGAGGTTTAGGTACTCAATATACCAAACTATGAAGGTCAAGGGCCCTACACTTATCCCAAGTGTAGAATGAACAAGGAGTGAGGCTATCACAACCCAAAATTCCAAGGATAACCTAATCACTAGGTTCCACAAGGTTCTAAGCACCAATGACCAATGTTTGCTGAGGTGTTTCCTTAACCCAATAAGAAACCAAACCCCATGAAAAGACTCACAAGACCAAGGTTCCCTAAAATCACTATTCTAGCCTATTTAGGTCCTATTTGTTTAGTTCCAATGGTTCTTTCACTTACAAGAAAACCATACAACTTAGTTACTTCACAATCCAAAGACTAGGCTTGTAGCCTTTCCTAAAAGGTATTTTGAACATAGGTCAAAATGCTTCCACATGAGATATGAAATAGGTTGGATATTATGACACCCTTTTGGGCTTTATGGAACATATCCAAGCACCAAGATGTGAAATCAAATGGAGGATGCTGAAACAACTAAACTAGACCAGGCTAATAGGCCTAATTAGGTCTCCAATTGCACTACAAGTGCTCTTTCCTCCAAACCAATTCCAAAACCAATTATGGGAGTATGTGAAGACATATAAAAGGACTTAGAATCCATATTTTGGAGTCTTGGTGAATCCCCAACTGAGAGTTATGGTGACTTTTCTAAGTCACTGACTGGTGCACGCATAGAGATATACACCTAGGGCATTACGACAAATCCACTCCCCTGCAAATCTACACTTCTAACCTACAGAATATGAAAATAAATTGACAAAGGTTTAATTCCACCAAGGGGCATCAATTCCCCATGGTGGAATTGGTCCAAACAACCAAGCCCTATTGGGAACCCTCATTTTAGGCCTTCAATCCAGGCAGTCCCACCAAAAACCAGATAACTCACAAACTAAGATAGATCAAAACATGAGACCAATTGCAAATGAAAGAAGGTTCAGGGATCTAACTTTTGGCTTCCATGTTTCATGCCTTCCTATCCATACCCATCAGTACACTTTAGTTTTCCTCAGAAATTACAAAGAAATGTTGATATTTTATTGATTCAAAATTGCCAATCACACATTGTTTCCTTCCACCTGCCTAAAATGGATTATGAAGGCTTCCCCATCGGTTACAACTGAATTTCAAACCATATGACCATTTGGGGCTTTGTTTAAAACTTTTGGCAAAAGTTATCAAAGTTGTTAAACAACTTTTACAACATGTTTGCAATTTTTGCATTCTAGGTGACCAAACTTGGTCTGGACCTAATCTAGTGATCCAACATGGATCTAAAGTATTAAAAACATGAAAATAAAAAAAATCCTAAGATTCTAGGCCTTTTGACCACTTTTGACCATAGTTGACCAAGGGCTTATAGTTATGCCAATCTTGGAACTAGGTCTTACAACTTGGTCTAGGTGCCTATATAGAAGTGAATAGGGTTAAAATGGATTCATCCCTATTCAGATGTAAAGTGAAGGGGGGAAATATGAGATCTATTCCCTAACCCAAATTTCTAAAGAAGAGATCCAATTTGATCAACCAAGAGGTTAATACACAATTGAATCAATTTATGGAGAATATGGAAGAGAGAGAGAGAGAGAGTAAATCCAATATTTCCCTATTGAAGGAAATTTATGCTTGAAATAATTGAAATACAAATACTAACCTCAAATTAGGGCAGATCTGGAAAATATTAAATTCTGATGTTTGTGTGTACTTTCAGACAATTTTGAAGCCCGTTTCAAATTGGAAATGTCGAGATAGAGAAAACCCAGAAATCTTTCTCCAAGATGAGCTTAGGTCGGGTTTGACCCTCATAAAAGGTCAAAAACTACTTTCTTTATTTGAAGTCTGATTTGAATTATGTTCGTAGATGTTGGAAGTTTTCCAAAAAAGGGTATCCAAATTCACTCTAAGATCCAAAATTCTGCACCTGTACCTGCAAGAAAATGGTTTTTTTTTTTTTTGTATGGGGGGTTTTCCTTGGTCAAACCCCAATTTAGGAATTAACCTTGAAATTGAATTGAAATATAGTGTGCATAAATAAAGTAATTGAAACAAATCACCTCGCTTATGTTGAAGTCCTTGTAGAGGATTTGAATCCTCAAATCCACAAGTAGGAATGCTTCAATGGATGTAGGATGAATGTAGGATGTCTCCAATCAATGGCATTTGATCTTCAACACCAATCTTGACTTGATCTTTGCATATGAGAAGGCTTGAATGAATGTGGAAGGATGGATCATCAAAGGGGGCTCCAAAGAGATTGAATCCTTCAATATCTAACAATGGATCTCCTTGATGGATGGATGTTTGAACACTTGAATGCTTGAAGACTTGATTAAACACTTGAGAGCTTGAGAGCAATTTCTTGATTGTGGATGAGATGTTCTCACAAAACTTGACGGTGAAAATGAGAGAGGAAGGCCTCCTTTTATAGTGAACTAGGGCACAATCCTCTAGAGGGGCCACCTTGGAGAATTAAATCCCAATTAGGTCCTAACCTTTAGAAAATATACCTAGATTAAATGAAATTAAAGGATTTACCATCCTAAAATCCAAAATGATTAA
This sequence comes from Chamaecyparis obtusa, assembly GCA_027943335.1. NCBI lineage: Eukaryota > Viridiplantae > Streptophyta > Pinopsida > Cupressales > Cupressaceae > Chamaecyparis > Chamaecyparis obtusa. The sequence goes on from BSBK01002853.1 coordinate 716,469, forward strand.
CCCGGAGGCAAGAAAATAAATATCCCGAAAGCCCGAATCCCAGAAATCCAAGATTCTAGAAATTTGAATGAGGGGGGAAAAATCAAGGTTGGACCTGACCTAGTCAGGTTTGACCTTGATCCTAACCTAGTCAAGTTTGAGCTCAATCCTGACCTAGTCAAGATCAACCTCAAATTTGACCCTCGGCCCAGATTCAGTCATAGCCAGGTCAGCAGGTCCTGCGGATGCCCAGAAACCTAGAAATGATATCAGCACAGGACAGAATGTCAAGGATAGACATAAAATCCTATGATTACTATGATGAAAGCCAAGAGGACCTATTTCTTAATCTTACCTAGAAAATAGAGCCATGGAAGAAGGAAATTAAGGAGAATCCTCAGGATCCTAACCCTAATTTCATCTAGAATGAAGAAATCAAGTGCCAGGAAGAAGTGGAAAGCGGGCAGAAAGCCAAATACATGGAAAGACCTGATCAAGGTGCTTAACATGACCCCAAACCACTTACTCAAAGGGCTAAATGCTCTTATCATAGAAGTGCTTCCATTTTAAGATGATACATTAAGCCTCAACTTTAGCAAGAGTATGGACTCGATGCAAACTCTTGGTAAAGGAGATGAGAATGAAAGATAATCTTATTGTAATCCAAGGGACAAAGAGAAACCTTAAGCCCCTAGGGACTCAAGTCTTCATCGACTCCTAGATCACAAAAAGAGAGACATCTCTAGAGAGAGAAAGAAGGTGTGATTACCTTAGCCAATGAGAACTTATGTCCCATTGTGAACCACATAGGAAAATGGTGCAACTGGAAAGATGGAATTGAACCACCTAGTGAATGTGGCTATTCACTAGTCAACCCATTGAGGATTCATACTCAGGAACATTCTATTCCATAAGAATAAAACCAAAAAATAAAAGAGACCCAGTCTTAAGGACACCTCCAACCTTAAGGTATCAAAATATATGTGTATTTGAAACTGGAGGGATCGAGAGATCCTAAAATATAAACCCATGCTTTAAGGATTAATTACTAATCTTTAAAGGGAAAAAGTATCTTGAAAAAAATATGTATGTATTGAAAAGTATGTGTGTGCAACAAGTGAGCAGAGCGTATGCCCCCACATTAAATTAATTGCTGACAGTTTAACAAGAGAAATGGCTTTAACATAAACATAAACAACTACACTGATTACGTTTCCATGTCAAGATGCCCCCAAATGAAGACAAATCAAGGGAAATATCACAAAAACATTTAGAGTACATAGAAGGGATCTACCTATTGTGGGGTCGGTATGATCATAAGATAATATATATATGATATTATTGCAAATGAATTGACATCATTCCCCAAAGAAAGTAGAACTACAATCACAAAGGAGGAAAGATCACATAAGATATACGAAGGAAAATCTTTTCGAACAATGACATGGAGACCAAAAAGAACTAGTGCTACCATATCTTGAATCCAAGCAGATTACACAAGGAAACATTTACGAACAATAGCACAGTTATGAAATAACATTGAACAATGCATAAAAGAATAGAGATACATATAGAAGAATTTGAACAACAGTTATGATTCCTTTATCACCTTGTACCAACTGAGCAACAAGGATCGTATAAAAGAATCTAACAACATTTAGCAAGCACACTACGGGAGAAGCACAATATAGCATGCAAACACACAACAAAGCTACCATGAAGGACAAGCCAATCAAGCGTGCCACCTACTTTCCCCATCTTGTTGTATATCATTTAGGGAAGGTGGGTAACTCCCAAGAGGGACTATATCCAACATAGTAGGAATGATAGACAGTTCCAAAAAAGGATCCTCTTGAGAATCACAATGTTTGACACTAGGTGTAAGAGTTAATTGTGATGAAAGCATATTAGGTAAATCAATGTCAATGTCAATAGTTTCATATTCATCATTAACATCATTAGTATCATCAAGAGTATCTTCTTCATCCAAATTAATCAAAATAGGATCTAAGATATGAATAGAATCATCATAAGCATGCATTTGAACATCATTATTAGTAACAATATGTTCTACCACATTATTCCTAGGTTTATCTGTAGAAGGTAATGATCTTTGAGCTTTATCCGTAGAAGGCTTGAATGAATGTGGAAGGATGGATCATCAAAGGGGGCTCCAAGGGGATTGAATCCTTCAATAACTAACAATGGATCTCCTTGATGGATGGATGTTTGAACACTTGAATGCTTGAAGACTTTCTTGAACACTTGAGAGCTTGAGAGCAATTGCTTGATTGTGGATGAGATGTTCTCACAAAATTTGACGGTGAAAATGAGAGAGGAAGGCCTCCTTTTATAGTGAACTAGGGCACAATCCTCTAGAGGGGCCACCTTGGAGAATTAAATCCCAATTAGGTCCTAAAATTTAGAAAATATACCTAGATTAAATTAAATTAAAGGATTTACCATCTTGAAACCCAAAATGATTAACCCGGAGGCAGGAAAATAAATATCCCGAAAGCCCGAATCTTGAAAATCTAGGATTCTAGAAATATGAATGAGGGGGGAAAAATCAAGGTTGGACCTGACCTAGTCAGGTTTGACCTTGATCCTAACCTAGTCAGGTTCAAACTTGATCCTAACCTAGTCAGGATCAACCTCAAATTTGACCCTGGGCCTAGATTCAGTCAAAGCCAGGTCAGCAGGTCCTGGGGATGCCCAAAAACCTAGAAATGATATCAGAACAGGATAGAATGTCAAGGATAGACATAAAATCCTATGATGACTATGATGAAAGCCAAGAGGACCTATTTCTAAATCTTACCTAGAAAATAGAGCCTTGGAAGAAGGAAATTAAGGAGAATCCTCAGGATCCTAACCCTAATTTCACCTAGAATGAAGAAATCAAGTGCCAGGAAGAAGTGGAAAGCAGGCAGAAAGCCAAATACATGGAAAGACCTGATCAATGCACTTAACATGACCCCAAACCACTTACTTAGAGGGATAAATGCTCTTATCATGGAAGTGCTTCCATTTTAAGATGATACATTAAGCCCTGACATTAGCAAGAGTATGGACTCGATGCAAACTTTTGGTAAAGGAGATGAGAATGAAAGATAATCTTATTGTAATCCAAGGGACAAAGAGAAACCTTAAGCCCCTAGGGACTCAAGTCTTCATTGACTCCTAGATCACAAAAAGAGAGACATCTCTAGAGAGAGAAAGAAGGTGTGATTACCTCAACCAACGAGAACTTATGTCCCATTATGAACCACACAGGAATATGGTGCAACTGGAAAGATGAAATTGAACCGCCTAGTGAATGTGGCTACTCACTAGTCAACCCATTGAGGATTCATCCTTAGGAACATTCTATTCCATAAGAATAAAACCAAAAAATAAAAGAGACCCAGTCTTAAGGACATCTCCGACCTTAAGGGATCAAAATATATGTGTATTTGAAACTGGAGGGATCAAGAGATCCTAAAATATAAACCCATGCTTTAAGGATTAATTACTAATCTTTAAAGGGGAAAAGTATCTGGAAAAAAATATGTATGTATTGAAAAGTGTGTGTGTGCAACAAGTAAACAGAGTGTATGCCCCCATGTTAAATTAATTGCTGACACTTTAACAAGAGCAATGGCTTTAACAAAAACATAAACACCTCCACTGATTACGTTTCCATGTTGAGATGCCCCCAGACGAAGACAAATCAAGGGAAATATCATAGAAACATACAGAGAACACAGAAGGGATCTACCTACCGTGGGGTCGGTATGATCATAAGATAATATAGATATGATATTATTGCAAATGAATTGACATCATTCCCCAAAGAAAGTAGAACTAAAATCACAAAGGAGGAAAGATCACATAAGATATACGAAGGAAAATCTTTTCGGACCATGACATGGAGACCAAAAAGAACTAGTGCTACCATATCTCGAATCCAAGCAGATTACACAAGGAAACATTTACGAACAATAGCATAGTTATGAAATAACATTGAACAATGCATAGAAGAATAGAGATACATATAGAAGAATTTGAACAACAGTTTTTATTCCTTTATCACCTTGTACCAACTGAGTAAAAAGGATCGTATAAAAGAATCTAACAACATTTAGCAAACACACTATGGGAGAAGCACAATATAGCAGGCAATCACACAAAAAAGCTACCACGAAGGACAAGCCGATCAAGCGTGCCGCCTACTTTCCCCATCTTGTTGTATATCATTTAGGGAAGGTGGGTAACTCACAAGAGGGACTATATCCAACATAGTAGGGATGATAGTCAGTTCCAAACAAGGATCCTCTTGAGAATCACAATGTTTGACACTAGGTGTAAGAGTTAATTGTGATGAAAGCATATTAGGTAAATCAATGTCAATGTCAATAGTTTCATATTCATCATTAACATCATTAGTATCATCAAGAGTATCTTCTTCATCCAAATTAATCAAAATAGGATCTAAGATATGAATAGAATCATCATAATCATGATGTGAACATCATTATTAGTAACAATATGTTCTACCACATTATGCCTAGGTTTATCCGTAGAAGGTAAAGATCTTTGAGCTTTATCATGAGCACGATGCTTTTTACGATGTTCATTAGCAGATCGATTACATTTTGATTTACTTGAAATAGGTTGAGAACTACGAGGAAAAATCATAGGATCCTTCATAGGTTCTTTAGGAAGATCAATAGGATTATTAACCATAGGAGAAACAATCATAGGATCTTTGATAGGTTCAGTAGAAGGAACTTGATTAACAGAGCTATAAGTCATAGTTAAAGGAGGTATTGAGGGTGTAGGTAAAAGACCATGATTAAGATCCCTAGGAGGTGAACTTAATTCAAGAATTTTACGATGTTTATAAGCTTGATATGATCGAAAATGATTATCAAGATGAGGAGGACATGAATTAGGTAATGAAGGCTAAAAGAAATCCAGAGCAGCACAATCTTTAGGCCTAGAAGGTTGATATAGACTATGATTAATCATCTTCACTTCTTCATCATGAATGAACTTCAGACACTTATGGGTAGGTGAAGCGACAACATGCATGGTAGATAACCAAGGAAAACCTAGCTTAACTTGAAATTGATCAGAAGTAGGGACAACAACAAAGGTAGTGTTCACAATTTTTCCACAAAGTTCAAATGGTAAAGTAATAGAACCAAAGGATGGATAAAGAAAACCATTGAAAGTTTGAATCCACACATCTGATGTATCATAAAAGTCACATTGTAAGCTTTTCATAAAAAGATTTTCTTCAGTGATAACATTGACTAAGGATGTAGGATCAACAAGACAACCATGAGTAGGTTTCTGAGTAATCCTAGGAGCAATGTAAAGGGGACCATTAGGAGCTTTAATAGTTTTAGAGTCATCAAAGGTAATCAAGAGTTCCCAAGGTCTCTTATTCTTAAATTATTGTCGAGGTTTAGGTTGAGTTTTTATTTTAGGTTTAGGTTTTGGTCGAGGTTGAGATTGAACTTGAGGTTGAATCTGAGGTTGAGTTTGAAGTTGAGGTTGAAGTGGAGATACAGATTGATCGACATACTCCACTTGATTAACAGCATGATTGAGCTCATCCATCTTTGAATCATACACAATTTCCATAGCAGATGGTTGAGCAATAGTATTAGTATCATGCGTAGGTAAAGGGCTCGTATAAATTTGAAGGTTCTAATTAGGAGGAGAGACAAATTTATTCCCAATATTATCTAGATTATCAACAGATAAAGCCTTAGAATCAATTAGATCTTGAACCTTATGTTTTAAAGAATAACATTTCTTAGTATCATGAGTTTGACAAAAAGAATATTGATCAAAAGATTTAGATGCAATCGTAGCTGGTAAAAGAGGTCAAATAGGAGGTAAAGTAATCATATTAGCAGCTAACAACCTATTCATAATAGCATGTAAAGATTCAGAAAGAGGAGTAAACACACGATTTAATCAAAAAGCAGTGGATGCAGAAGTGGCATTGTCAGATGCAACAACAACTGCATTCGCTTGTTTGTTTATCTTGACATAGTTGAATTTTTTTAAATTTGTTTGGATTAGGAGTAGCATCACTCTTATCAACTGGAACAGGAGCCATTTGAGTGTTGCTCTCAAATTGACTCACTTGTAATTGATAATGATGAAGCGCTGCATAAAGTTGTGGAAAATAGGTAAATTCAGTAAGCAAAATCTTATCTCTAATATCCTTTTGCAAATTTGAAATAAACATACGTTGAATATCAATATCAGGAACAGGATAGGAAATCTAAGCATATAAATGCTTAAATCTACCAATAAATTCAGTCAATTTTTCCTTAGCACTTTGTTTACGATGCATCAAATCAGTCAAAGACACTTGCGAGCCAATATTATTTTGAAATTGTTGAATAAAGGCATTAGCAAGTTGTGGAAAGGAATCAATAGAATAAGGAGGCAAAGAACAATACCATTGTAAGGCTTTGTCACAAAAAGTTTTAGCAAACAGTTTGGCTAAAATCCTATGGTCATGATCATAATCACTACAAAGGATTTGGAATGTTTTAACATGATGAACACGATCTCCTTTTCCATTATAATTCTCAAGAGGAGGCATCTCACCTTGCTGAGGAATAGGAGTACGAATGATGTCTCAGGACAAGGGACTTCCCATGTCATATGTAGGAATACTAAACTTGTTTTGAGTTAAAGAAGCAAGTTGTTGTTGTAAGGATGACACAGTCTGAGCCAAACTAATGATTGTTGAATCATTAGAGGAAATAGGAGAAGTAGAAACATTAGACACACTAGGTAAAGTGTAAGAAGCTGCAGGAATAGATGATACAACTAAAGGAACACTAGGAACTACAGTTGGAAGCGGATTGGAATAAGTAAAAGGAACATTATGATATGAAGGTTGTGATGTAGGAAGGGACACAAGATGAACACTCATAGGAATAAATGGAACCGTCACAGTCACCAAAGGAGGAGTATAGATAGGAATACTAGGTAAAGGATTAGAAGGAGGTTCAACACTAGTGATAGGAGGAATCAACCCTAAATCTTGAGCTTCTTGAACTAAAGGTTTAACATTTGAATGCACAAGGTGAGTAATACCATGCAAGAGGTTAACACCTTGATCACTATCATGGAGAAATTTCTTAAGAGCCTCTATAGTTTGAATGGAATCTTGATTATGGTTCTCTTGAAGAAGCCAATTACCTATTTTATCAAGTTCAACGGAAAGTTTTTGGACTTGCTCAGGAGGAACTCTTAAAGTGTCATCCTCATCATGAGATGAGTGAGAAGAATTTTGCTCCATAGTAGGATTGGAATCATGAAGAATCAAGTTATCATCCAGGATCCTAAGGAAAGGAGAGGAAGATTTAGTATCAAAGACACCCATGAGTCTATGACTTCTTCTAACTGGAATGTTATAAGTAGGACTAGTGGTAGTAAAGCTCATAAACCAATGTAATGCAAATGAACTAAACTAAGGACACATAAAGCATAAATATCAAATCTAATTAGCATGCAAGATCTAACACAAAGGAAAAATCTAATACTAACAAGATAAAAGGAAAGCACAATAAGGCATCCAATTCCACAAAAGAAAAGAGAGTAAGTATGTCGGGTTCACCAAAATGAATAGTGAAGGTGAACACACACAATAAGACAAAGGGAAATCTAACACCAAAAAGAAAGAGAGTAAGTTAGTCGGGTTCACCAAAATGAATAGGGTTAAAATAGATTCATCCCTATTCAGATGTAAAGGGAAGGGAAGAAATATGAGATCTATTCCCTAACCCAAATTCCTAAAGAAGAGATCCAATTTGATCAACCAAGAGGTTAATACACAATTGAATCAATTTATGGAGAATATGGAAGAGAGAGAAAGTAAATCCAATATTTCCCTATTGAAGGAATTTTATGCTTGAAATAATTGAAATACAAATACTAACCTCAAATTAGGGCAGATTTGGAAAATATTAAAGTCAAATGTTTGTGTGTACATTCAGGCAATTTTGAAGCCTGTTTCAAACTGGAAATGTCGAGACAGAGAAAACCCAAAAATCTTTCTCCAAGGTGAGCTCAGGTCGGGTTTGACCCTCATAAAAGGTCAAATACTACTTTCTTTATTTGAAGTCCGATTCGAATTATGTTCGTAGATCTTGGAAGTTTTTCAAAAAAGGGTATCCAAATTTGCTCTGAGATCCAAAATTCCGCACCTGTACCTACAAGAAAATGGGGGTTTTTGTTGTATGAGGGGTTTGCCTTGGTCAAACCCCAATTTGGGAATTAACCTTGAAATTGAATTGAAATATAGTGTGCATAAATAAAGTAATTGAAAGAAATCACCTCGCTTATGTTGAAGTCCTTGTAGAGGATTCGAATCCTCAAATCCACAAGTAGGAATGCTTCAATGGATGTAGGATGAATGTAGGATGTCTCCAATCAATGGCATTTGATCTTCAACACCAATCTTGACTTGATCTTTGCATATGAGAAGGCTTGAATGAATGTGGAAAGATGGATCATCAAAGGGGGCTCCAAAGA